>CAWUFW010002692.1:697107-1394214 GCA_963921515.1 Calotriton arnoldi | reverse complement strand
AGGTGCAGCCGGTTCTCTGTAGTCGGGCTAATTCGCTGTGCGCCACTCTCCTGGTCATTTAACCCACAGCTCTATTCGTGCCACTGATGGAGCAGGGTAAATATAAAAATTTTAACCTCCTAATATTTTCGTACAATATTAATAAACATGTTCGTTCAAGTAAATAACCAACAATGTTTTTAAAGGGTTAATGGTAACACGCAATTCAGTGTGCAAAGTAATGGACTAATAATTGTTTACGTTTCTAACATAACATAATATTTGCGTACTAAAATAATAATAGAAATGCATGATTTGTGCTTTTAAATAAAACGTGTGGTTGCAAAATAAAGTGATGGTAAGTAAGGGATAACTTTATATGTTGCTTCTGCTAGGTAATACCTAATTGGGGTACGTAGAAAGACGGGAGGGAAACGAAAGGGTTTATATTTCTTTGTTTTAATAACATTTTGTTTTCTTTAAAAATAGTGCGCTTAGGCCTGCCGAGCAGCAATATAAAATGGCCGCGAGTTACTAGAGTGCGCATGAGCGGATGCGACCATGTGATAGAGGAGAGAGGCTGTGGAAAAGGGATGATCACGTGCTGATGCCGAGAGGCTAAGATGAAAGTATGGTCAAGGCTGCTGTGACCCTTCTGAGCAGATGTGTGCCAAGATGATCAGCAAGAAGCGTGAGAAGCCTGGTTGAATCAATAGAAGGAACTGTGTTATACAAATTGTAGCAGAAAAAGATACAATTTGGACTGATCGAAACGGATGAGCAAGTGCATGAACTGTGGGAAACGATGCTTGCATGGACATTCCACACGGAACTGGTTAAGACCAGGAAGTTTGATTAAAATGTATAGGGACCTGAGTTTTTGACCAATGAGAATGAATCGGGCCATGTAAGAAGAAACATTTTATGCTGTAAGCTAGAATTAGGGTATAAGAAGACCTACTCTTGGTGGGAGGGGTTAGAATGCTGCGGGATGCTGCGGGAGATGCTGAAGAAGTTAGATGCTGTAGATGGGAGAGTTTGCGGTTGCTGATGCTGACGAGCTGATGCTGCTGCTGTTATTTTCCTTTTTCAGTTGAGTATAAAATGCTGCTTTAGGAGAACTCTTATTTGATAGATTTTTTATTAGAATTATTAGGATTTACCAGAGAGATAGATAGGTTGATCTATAGAGTTCTTAGTTTGATAACCTCATTTTCCGTCTAATAAAAGTGCCATGCAATTTCAACTATTCTTATATTGATGATAAATGAAATGATCTGAATAATAAGATTAATCTCAAATTTCCTGCATTCAAAATTTTATATAAACTTTATTATTCTTTAAACAAATGACTCAGTGATTTTTCTTTAGTATAATGACTAATAATGAAATGGTAAAGAGTTCATTGTGATTGAGCTGGTCTTAATCACCATCAACTGATTCCTACTAGTTGGTCCATAGACCAATGAGCGGAATACCTTAAAAGCAAATGAGAATTATTGTGTCATTATAAAAGAGGTATCCCGTCTCCTTCCAGCGAATCGTTTTTCTCCTAGGTTTCATGACGGAGGAAATCCAGGGAACAAATGAGTAAGTGAATGTATATGCGGTGTTATGGGCCCCACCGTCATATGGATATAGTGTGTGTGTTAGAGAAATAATTGCACCTGGATGACCAAAAGCATAATAGGAGAAATTATTTTTATTGTAAGCGCTGGATCAGATTTCTTGGTAGCAGAGTTATGGTTACTATAGATTAGTTTGGTGATTATTGATTTCTGATTATAGATTATTGATAAGTTTATGTCTAACACTTTTGTTGAGTCGCGTTATGTTATATGTAAGTTTTCACGCTTCCGGGAAGTAGGAAGTGGAACACGTGTGGCAAGAGAAGTCGCATGGAATTTTACACTGTCTGAGTTCATTTTGGTAATAACACAGGTTGTGTTATTTAGGGACATTTTGTGTATAAAAGGTGTGTAAGTGAAATAGTGACCGGTTTTCTTGTGAAACTCTGGCCTTAATTCTCAGGAGCAGTATAGTCTCCACATGTGTCTTATCCCCAGAGAAACGGGCTTACCGCTTGCTTGAAAGAAGGGTAAGGTAGAGGGAAGTGCTACTTTATCGACGAAACTGAAAGTTCTGTGGTAGGGTAGAGGTAAGCGCTGCCTACTGGAAAATAGAGAATTCTTGTGTGAATGGTCAAAGCTATCTTTTCGGTTTAGCGAATCAGACAATGGAAATGTGGATAAAATGTTGTAACTAACAAGAATTGTTGAAAAAGAAATTGCCGATAAATTTTGTAAAGGAGGGGTCAAGAGTAGAAGTGACGTAGACAAGAGCCGCGCTGGGATTGGACAGTGCAATAGTCACATGAGAACAGGAGCAAAGTGACGTAGACAAAAGCCGCGCTGGGATTGGACAGTGCGCCGTAGACAGAAATCGTTGTGATTGGAGTGTTGGTGTGAGTCGCGCTAGCAATGGTTGAAATAACGCATAGGGAACAGTGTTGATTTGCCGATTGTTGAAGGAGAAAAAAGGTTGTGAATCATGTCGTACTATGAGTAAGGAAAAGAGAAAACGTCTTGGATGTCGAAAGTTAAGAACTTCTTTAAGAAGGACAAAAAGGTAGTGACTAGAGAGGGACAAATAATTCCTCCGCCGAAATCACCAGCTTCACATATGATGCTGAAATATGGATATCATACATGCATATGGTTAGAAAATTGGACAAAATACACCAAGAACGATGGAGCATTGGCTTTTCCTGAGAATGGTTCATTTAATGTAGCTGTATTACGGAACTTGAGAGAAAAGATGGTAATGTTAGAACCTAGACCGACACAGTTTGAAGCTTTAGCGGAATGGGAAGATGAGATGTATGAGCGAGAGAGATCCAGGGGATTGAAGAATCATGAGTTTATACCCGGAAGGTTGTGGGGAATAAATCATGAGGACAGAGTAAAGCGTTGGAGATATGCTAACATGGCAGGTTTGTTTCCAGCTTTTGCGGTTGAGGAAGAAGCAAAGAGAAAGTGTACCTAGAAAAAGAAACATGTAGTGGTAGAAAAGTATGTGTATGGTGGTAGTGAAACAGATGACGAATTGCTGGAAGATATTTTAAACAGAAACCCACCTCCATACCAACAGACTTCTGTAGTGGTGACACCTAATGCACCGCAAATGGAAACTGGGAGGAATAAAAAACCAGAACGAAGAAATGAAATAAATAGGTCACAAGAAACATTTAAAATTTCACAAAATGAAGAGACAGAAAGTGACAATGCAACTGAACTAGCAAAAACGACAAAAGAATTGACTGAGAAAATAAGAGAATTGACAAAGAATATGGAAACTGTAACTGTACCAGTAACGATAGGTCCAGTAATGCCAATTTTTGAGAATCAGAAAATAAATGAACATTCTTTGGTGATTCCCATGAATTCACATTTGCAAAGAAAAAGAGAAGGGATGGAACTGAATAATGAAGGTGCACACAATTCGGCTAGTACGTGTAGACCAAGTCCACCTACAAATTTGACGATAAATGAGAGTGAGATTAGGAGAATGCCTATGGTGACAGAGTCCGCATCAGGAACACCAGAAAGAAGCAATGATTGGATAGAATTAAATAGTATGCCTGTGGGTCCGACTCCAGAAGAGTTAAATGAATGGATGAAAGCGCTAAAAGCAAAAGAACCAGAAGAAAAACCATTAGATGTAATAAGGTTGAAAATAGACATGGAAGAGTTGATTTTAGGAACAATTGGAACAGAAAAACTAAAAAATTATCAGGATGACGAGATTATGTTTCTGTGCAAGAGTCTTACTTGGAGAGCTAGAAATTTACATGACAAATTGGAAGAGATTGCAGGTGAACTAGGAGTGGAATTCGTGAAAGTAAGGACGTTGCAGAAACCGTACAGAGTAGATTTTTGTGAGAAAGACATAGAAAATTTGAACACATCAGGAAGACTGACCCAGATAAAAGAGCTGATTGTTTTATTGAGAAAATGGGGTGATGTGGATAGATGGAGAAATAGATGGACAAAGAGGAATGAGAAAACAACAGATAAAGCATCTTTGGCTTTTGCAGTGACAGATAGGGAACCAGTTACTAGGGAATACCCGATGAGAGAAACACCAGGTGGTAGTTATGTGCATGTTCCGTGGACCAGACAGGATTTACTGTCATTTACAAATGACTTCCCAAAATTGAGAGAGAAACCAGTAGAATGGTACAGACAAGTGGAGAGATTTGTTAAGGTGTCAAAAGTGCTGTGGATAGATCTAGATGGATTGTTTGACATAGTAGTGCCTGCTGATTTATGGACAGAATGTAAGATTACCATTGATTGGCCAACTGTAGAATATCCAAGGGATGCCAAAACAGGAGCGCCAGGTCCAGAAGTGATGAGGAAGTATGATCAAGTAGTTACCTTTTTGAAGAATAAAATTCCACCAAAAGAAACAGATTGGGTGAAAATAGACAGAACAACACAGGAAAGCAAAGAATCAGTGCACGCGTACTATGAGAGATTGTTGTTGGTTTTCAAACAGTATAGTGGTTATGAGACGCTAAGTGAGAAGGACATGAGTCACTTTGTATATAGGTTTGTGTATGGATTAACACCAGAGATAAGTGAAAGGATTAAGCAGCACCTGATCGGATGGCAGAATAGCACAGTAGATGAAGTTTTGAGATATGCTAAGTATTGCAGTGATGAAATTGAGAGTAAACAGCGTAAATTGAAAGAGAAAGCAATGTGGGCACAGGCGAAAGTTGCAGAGAAGCAAGAAGCTCAATTGAATAATACTAGCAGTGAAACAGGACAGTTTAAATCCCGACCTAATATAGGTAAAGGAAAAGGACAAATGAGTATAGATGAGGCGAAGAAAAAGTGGCCATGCCACAACTGCGGAAAGCTAGGGCATTGGAGAAACGAGTGTAAATTTCCTCCAAAACCTAATGTAGAAAATCAATCATTAAATTCACAGGTGCAGAGTGAGGTAGTTACTCAACAAGGTCAGGTGCCACAACCACCACTTCCCAAGAGTGCTAACCAACAGAAATACAGTGCAGAAACAGGATTCTACGGAGGAGAACAGGTAAAACAGTTGTCACGTGCAGCTGAAATTTCACAATATTGGTTACGACAGAATGAAGATGAGTCGTATGAAAGTTCATGACGGTGTCTAAAAGAGAGGGAAGAGTGCGTGCTTGGCGCAACTCTAGAGGTAGATCAGTCAGGTCCATTTGTGGATGGAGAAGTGAATGGTGCAAATGTAACATTCCTTGTTGACACTGGAGCTACCCGTTCTACTGTTAGGTCAGTGGAAATTCCAAATCTTTCTCTCTCAGGTGAACATATACAAGTGGTTGGAGTTTCCAATCAGCAAATTGAAACGCCTCTTACTAGATTAGTAAAGGTAAGAATTGGTCCATTTAGTGAAATGCACCGATTTGTGGTGTGTGATTGTAGTCCCGTGAACCTTTTAGGACGCGATTTGTTGTGCAAAATGAATTGCACAATTTATTGTACTCCGGACGGAATTGCATTTCAGACTCCAGATGAGGATGTGTTGTATAAAATGACAATGGTAAACTTAGAACCAGAAGTAAATGGCTTGTTTCCTGTATTTGATGCAGAGAAAATCCCAAATGAGTTGAAAAGGACAGTGAAAGAAGAAGTGTGGGACTTGACAGGAGAAGATGTAGGATTAATGAAAGGAGTAGATCCCGTTAAAATTACATTAAAAGAAGGAACGAGTTACCCAAATACGCCCCAGTATAAATTGACTCCAGAAATAATTGAAGGAATAACGCCAGTAATAAATAAAATGATTGAACAAGGGATTCTAAAAGAAATCATGAGCAGTCCATGTAATTCGCCAATAATGTGACTGAAAAAGCCAAATGGAACATATAGAATCGTACAGGATTTAAGAAAGGTCAACAAAATTGTTGTGCCTTGTTGCCCAATAGTACCAAACCCTGCTGTGATTCTATACCAGATTCCACGCGAAGCAGAATGGTACACTGTGATTGATTTATGTCATGCATTTTTCTCTATTCCATTGCATCCAGATAGCCAGCCAATATTTGCGTTTAGGTTTGGAGAGCGTATTTTGGCATGGTGCCGAATTCCTCAAGGGTACACAGAAAGTCCCTCAATCTTTAATCAGATCCTAAAGAAATCATTGGAAGATTTAAGAATGCCAGAAAAGTCAGTAATGGTTCAGTATATTGATGACCTACTGGTGGCATCAAAAACGAAAGAAGCATGTATCAATGATACAATTGCTTTGCTGAATCATTTAGCAAAAAGAGGACATAAAGTGTCCCCTTCAAAATTACAGTTTTGTCAACAAGAAGTCCAGTATTTAGGGCATAAAATTGAGAAAGGAGTACGAAAGGTAACGACAGAAAGAATAAAAATAATTCAAGGAATGAGAGCTCCGATGACACAAAGAGAGGTAAGAATGTTTTTGGGAATGGTTGGATATTGTCGACAATGGATAAGCGGTTTTTCACTAATTGCTAAACCATTGCAGAAACTGACAAAGAAGGATGTTAAAGATCCTTTTGAAATGAATGATGAAGAAATGAAAGCATTCAGAGAGCTGAAAAAGAAATTGTGTGAGGCTCCAGCATTGGGAATGCCTGACTATGAGAAAGATTTCGAACTGTATTGCAGTGAAAGAGATGGATGTGCATTTTCAGTTTTGGTGCAGAGACATGGAACTATGAAAAGACCAATTGCATATTTTTCAGCTGTTTTAGACCCCGTAGCGAAAGCGTTGCCTGGATGTTTGAAAGCAGTTGCTGCTACTTGTGTGAGTCTGGAACAGAGTGAAGGCATAGTGATGGGGTATCCATTGAGAGTGTATGTTCCCCATTCTGTGGAAATTCTTTTGACAAGAACGAAAACCCAATACATGACACATAGTCGGCTGACTAGGTATGAAAAGGTAATTTGAGTGCAGATAATGTGACCATCGACAGATGTATGAATGTGAATCCTTCAACATCATTGCCAGATGAAGAGAATGTGATTGAAATGGATGAGGTAGATCACGATTGTCTGAATGTGCTCGAATACTGTACAAAACCAAGAGCTGATATACGAGATGAGCCTTTAAAAGAATCAGATTATATTCTGTTCGTGGATGGCTCATGTTTAAGAACGAGTGATGGAGTTCTAAGTGCAGCATATGCAGTTTGCACAGTAGCAACTGTATTGGAAGCATCTTGTCTGAAAGGTGTACGGTCTGCCCAAGTTGCAGAATTAGTAGCTCTGATTCAAGCATGTAAGTTGGGAAGAAATGTACGGGTTACGATTATGCCTGATAGCCAGTACGGCTTTGGGGTCGTGCATGATTTTGGTCAGATTTGGTCACAAAGGGGTTTCTTGACGTCTGCAGGGACGCCCATCAGAAATGGAGATTTTGTGAAAAAGTTGCTTGAGGCAATACAGCTGCCTAAACAGATCGCTGTTGTGAAGTGCAATGCACATAAAAATGGGGAAGACTACATTACTGTTGGCAACAAATATGCTGACGAAATGGCACAGTACTGTGCAAAGAATGTGGTTTCTTTGAATAAATGTCATGAAAGAGAGCATATTTCTTGTCCTTTGCTTTTTACTAACTCAATTGAAACATGGGATGAGGTGAGACAGTTACAAGAAGCTGCAGAAGACGAAGAGAAAGATACTTGGCTAAAAGCAGGATGTAGAAAACATGAAGAAACTGATGTATGGGTTTACAGGGATGAGAGACCAGTTATGCCTGATAGCATGATTTCTGACATGGCACGGATGTACCATGGACAAGCCCATATTGGGAGAGATTCAATGATCAGACTTTTTAGACAAACATGGTACAATCCAAAATTCAGAGCCATAGCTGAGAGTCTTTGTCAGAGATGTCTTATTTGTCAACAGTTAAATCCAGGAAGGAAGACAGTAGTGAGTCTAGGAAGAATAGGACGAGAAGGGGGTCCTTTCACCAGAATGCAGATGGATTTTATTGAAATGCCACCTTGCAGCAGATTGAGGTATGTTCTAGTGGTCGTCTGTTTGTTTTCTCGTTGGGTGGAGGCATATCCAACAAGAAGGAATGACAGTATAACAGTAGCAAAACTTTTGCTGCGAGAATTCATTCCAAGGTATGGTTTTCCAGTCACGATTGAAACAGATAGAGGAACACATTTCCAGAACGAATTAGTTAAACTGATTTGTAAAGCACTTAGTATTAAACAGAAACTGCATTGTGCATACAGACCAGAGGCTTCTGGAATAGTAGAGCAAGTAAATGGAACAATCAAGAACAGGTTAGGAAAAATGTGTCAAGCTACAGGACTCAAATGGCCAGATGCTCTGCCATTAGTTCTGATGACAATCAGAAGTATTCCGGAAAGGAAGACTGGACTCAGTCCACATGAGATAATCATGGGACGAGCAATGAGACAAGCACAAGTACCTGTCAACAAGCTACTGACTATAACTGATGATCTAGTACTGGATTATTGCAAAGGATTGGCTGATGTGGTACGTTCTGTGTTTCATCAGGTTGGACTGGATGCGACCACTCTTGAAAGAAAACCAGCTCACGACTTGAATCCAGGAGATTGGGTTCGAATAAAAGTCCACCGGAGAAGAAACTGTTTGGTTCCTCGCTGGGACGAACCACGACAAGTGATCCTAGTGACGACCACCGCAGTCAAGTGTGCAGGAGTGAAACACTGGGTACATGCCAGCCACACCATCAGAGTTCCAGAACCTAAAGATCGACATGTGAGTCGGCATCTGGAAATATCAGATAACAGTTCAGCATCAGAAAGAGAAGAGGAGACAAACAGGGTGCCAGAACCTGAAGATCGACCTGTAAGTCGACATCTGGAAGACCCAACTACAAGTGAAACAATAGAAGAAGAAGAGGAAATAGAAGAAATAGCTGAAGTTCCAGAATTTGAAGATCGACCTGTAAGTCAACATCTGGAAATATCTGATACCAGTTCAGAATCTGATACAGAACATTCAGAAGGAGAAGAAATTACAAAAAGAAAGTGGAATTTTGAAAGCATAAGAGAAGAAACTGAGCCAGAAGACAGTGACAGTGAACAACCAAGTACAAGTTGTGGTAAAATTCCTTCGAAGATAATATTAATAGATGAAGAAGGGAGAGTTTCAAACCAAAAGTTAGAAAAATCGGAAAAACCCCGAGGAGTAGTAGGGACAGATAGTCAAACACAAGAACAGGGAAATTTAGAAGCAGATAGAGAAACTGACACAAAATCGGAAGAACCTCGAGGAGGGACGGAAATAGGTGAACGAAGGAAGATAAGAAAAGAACCACAAGTAGATGAAAGCGAAATCATAAGCTTCAAAATAAGAGGAAGTAACGAAAAGATTGAAACAGAATCAGAAGAAAGTGGAGAAGAAAGAAATGAAAAAATAGAGACAAGAAAGAGAAATTGGAAAACTGAAAGAGAGGAAAAAGGAAGTGAAGCAAAAAGGCCAAGAAAAGGAGACAATTGGCCCAACCAAGTAAGAAAATTAAGATACAGAATAATAAAATTGGATGGGAAAAGTGCTGAACAAGTGAATGAAATAACAAGTCAAAAGAGCAAGGAAAACAAGGTGGAAAACACTTGCAGAAAACAAAAAGAATAAAGAAAGTAAATCAAAAGTACAGATCGCCTGAATGGTTGTATCGTGCTTTGACTAGTCACAAAGAAGAATTGAACACTCACGAAAACCCAGAACAAAGAAACCTGATGGGAGAAAGTGAAGTGCAACAAACCTGAAGCAACGAAACTGAAGAAGTTTAGATAGTTTACCGGATTTGACAAAACACTGAACTGACGAATTTACCGGATGTGATAAAGAAAGAATTCTGAAAAAGAATTAAAAGAAAGTACCAAGCAAAGACAAAATATTGGAAGTACAGAGTGGCAAGCAAGTCATTTCTGAGGTGTAGTGACACAATTTTCTAGAAAACAAGTAAATAAGGTTAAAAGACAAAATGGAGAATATTAGAGATAGAAAGTGTAGATGTGAGTTTTTAAGTAGATGGTGCAAAATGTGCTGTTTTTGTACAGGTTTATTAATAACAGTATGGGTGGTTTTAGCAATAACTATTCCAATTAGTTTAGCTGTAGTGGAAAAGTCTAATAACACTGAGAAAGAAAAAGGAGCTAACACTCAAGAGCCAGTTATTTTAAAGAGTAGTGCAGAATTACATAAGGACAAATCAATAACAGATTTTTCAAAAAAAATTTTTACTAAATTACTGTATGAGTATGTAGAAACAATGGATGTAAGAGATTGCTATGTTTGTATGCAGTTACCTGCATCTGTAGCAGAGGGTGTGACTTATCATCACCTCCCTTTGACATATGGAATAACATGTAGTGTTTTAGCAAGCTTATTTTATAAAACAGGTAGATTAGAATATTATTACACTGATATAGATAAGATTTTTGCAAAAGTTTCTGTAGTTCCCGAGCTTAACAAAATAAAAGAGGGAAAGACGTTTGGTGAATATTTCTTAGAAGATAAGATTTTAACATCAGATAATATATTTAGGTACAACCTTATCTGTGAGTTAAAGAAGGAAGAAAAGGTATTTCTAGAAATGGTTGAAGAGAGAAGAGTGAAATTTGAAAGAAAAGTGATAGAAGAGACAAAAACACCTCTTCGGGCGTTTGAGGAAGACCATCATGATAAGAAAAAGACAAATGCAGCTATGACTCTGGATTGGCCCAACAGGGAAGGTTGTGCATTAGAAGAAATAAGACAAGATATGATAATTATTTTGTGGGTTCCAGCAATTGCTATGACAATTACAAAATTTTAGGTGGATGGGGATTCAAAGGGGAAAAGATCCAATATTTCCAGGGATTTATTACGTTTGTGGGAATAGGGCTTATTATAGGTTGCCGGACCATTGGTATGGGTCATGTTACTTAGGCCTGGTCTTTCCAAAGATTTTTCATGTGGATAGAAAAGAAAAAGGAACACACAAAATGATAAATACCTTTACACGTAGAAAAAGGGAAAGTTTTTCAGAAATAGTAGGTGATATTTTTGGTGCATTGATACCAGCAGTGGGAATATCTTTGAATGCATTTAGAATTTGGAAATTATCCACAGTGGTAGATCGTTTATCTACAGATACTGCTGGAGGGTTCTTAATGGTAAATACCGAGATGGTTGCCATGAGAGCTATGGTGATGCAAAATCGTCTTGCCCTTGACATTCTTTTGGCAAAAGAGGGCGGAGTCTGTGGAATGCTGAAAGTCCAACATTGTTGCACTTACATTCCAGATAAAAGCGAAAATATACAGAAGTATATTACAAATATTACAAATTTGCACAAAGAACTTGTTCCACTGGAGGTTGAAAGTGTGTGGGGAAAACTTGGTAAAGGTTTTTCTTCTGTAACAAATTGGTTAACAAGAAGGAGTGGATTAATAATAGGGAAAGTTATAATAATAGCAACCATGATAATAATAATAATATTAATACTGAAGCTTGCAGTAACATGTATAAAAAGAAGAAGAAAGCAGAATAAGATAGAAAAAGAAAACATGATAAACAAGGAAAGAGAGAGAGAAATAGGTGAAATAGAGTTAGAAGAAATAAAAGAGAACATGTACAAGAAAACGAAGAAACAAGTTGAAAGGGATACAGAAGTATAAACTAACAAAAGCAAATGGATAAAAGATATATGCTGTCTGAGAAAATTGTATAACTTGGGTTTTTGTGGTGATATTAAAAATCACCAAAGGGGGGAGTTGATGGAGCAGGGTAAATATAAAACTTTTAACCTCCTAATATTTTCGTACAATATTAATAAACATGTTCGTTCAAGTAAATAACCAACAATGTATGTAAATGGTTAATGGTAACACGCAATTCAGTGTGCAAAGTAATGGACTAATAATTGTTTACGTTTCTAACATAACATAATATTTGCGTACTAAAATAATAATAAAATGCATGATTTGTGCTTTTAAATAAAACGTGTGGTTGCAAAATAAAGTGATGGTAAGTAAGGGATAACTTTATATGTTGCTTCTGCTAGGTAATACCTAATTGGGGTACGTAGAAAGAGGGAGGGAAACAAAAGGGTTTATATTTCTTTGTTTTAATAACATTTTGTTTTCTTTAAAAATAGTGCGCTTAGGCCTGCCGAGCAGCAATATAAAATGGCCGCGAGTTACTAGAGTGCGCATGAGCGGATGCGACCATGTGATAGAGGAGAGAGGCTGTGGAAAAGGGATGATCACGTGCTGATGCCGAGAGGCTAAGATGAAAGTATGGTCAAGGCTGCTGATGACCCTTCTGAGCAGATGTGTGCCAAGATGATCAGCAAGAAGCGTGAGAAGCCTGGTTGAATCAATAGAAGGAACTGTGTTATACAAATTGTAGCAGAAAAAGATACAATTTGGACTGATCGAAACGGATGAGCAAGTGCATGAACTGTGGGAAACGATGCTTGCATGGACATTCCACACGGAACTGGTTAAGACCAGGAAGTTTGATTAAAATGTATAGGGACCTGAGTTTTTGACCAATGAGAATGAATCGCGCCATGTAAGAAGAAACATTTTACGCTGTAAGCTAGAATTAGGGTATAAGAAGACCTATTCTTGGTGGGAGGGGTTAGAATGCTGCGGGATGCTGCGGGAGATGCTGAAGAAGTTAGATGCTGTAGATGGGAGAGTTTGCGGTTGCTGATGCTGACGAGCTGATGCTGCTGCTGTTATTTTCCTTTTTCAGTTGAGTATAAAATGCTGCTTTAGGAGAACTCTTATTTGATAGATTTTTTATTTGAATTATTAGGATTTCCCAGAGAGATAGATAGGTTGATCTATAGAGTTCTTAGTATGATAACCTCATTTTCCGTCTAATAAAAGTGCCATGCAATTTCAACTATTCTTATATTGATGATAAATGAAATGATCTGAATAATAAGATTAATCTCAAATTTCCTGCATTCAAAACTTTATATAAACTTTATTATTCTTTAAACAAATGACTCAGTGATTTTTCTTTAGTATAATGACTAATAATGAAATGGTAAAGAGTTCATTGTGATTGAGCTGGTCTTAATCACCATCAACTGATTCCTACTAGTTGGTCCATCGACCAATGAGCGGAATACCTTAAAAGTAAATGAGAATTATTGTGTCATTATAAAAGAGGTATCCCGTCTCCTTCCAGCGAATCGTTTTTCTCCTAGGTTTCATGACGGAGGAAATCCAGGGAACAAATGAGTAAGTGAATGTATATGCGGTGTTATGGGCCCCACCGTCATATGGATATAGTGTGTGTGTTAGAGAAATAATTGCACCTGGATGACCAAAAGCATAATAGGAGAAATTATTTTTATTGTAAGCGCTGGATCACCACTCTTGTGGATCAACCCCGAGGATCCGCTCCAGCAGTGTCAAGCTCATGCTCCACTGGGGACCCCAGAAACAATTGCAGAGGGGCTGCCCTTGACCTTTGTTGTCACCTAGGAGTAGTCGCCAGTAGGGGCACCGCTTGCGTGCGTCCTCACCAATTGCGGGGGTTTTCAAGTCCCACTTAGGTAGCAGCACTATCTCGGGGTCGCAGCACGCACTTTGGGTGGTAGATCTCACCATGCTGGGCGGCCTCCAGGCTCACCCGTTCACCGCCGATTTCACCGCTGCGGTATCTTGGTCTGCTCAGCACGGTTCAGCCGGGGAGGGGCGCCATTTTTTCCTTTCTCCTTCCTCGTTGTTCTGTTCCAGCAGAATGGTGCTGGGTTCGGGACTGGCCAAATTGTTTGTGCCTTTTGCAGGGACTAGCTTCTCATCGGCGGGGCCTCGCTGCCAGCAAATCCTCCCGTGTTGCCAGGTGGCAGTCACTACCCTGCCCGACTTCTCTGCATTCACTGCAGTGCGGCCGCCATTTCGCTGCTTGGATTAAGGCGCCAGCACCAGATCATACCGGGGTTCAGGGTCCGTTGCCCAGGGGGCTTAAGCTCACCTCAAGTAGCCCTGCGCTCTCCGGGTGTCGTCCGTCCTCCAGTTGGCAGTTCGCGTCCTCCGGGAAGTGAAAGGCTCTCCTACTCCGGATTTGAAGCCCTCTCGGCTGGCTCAGCGACCGGTGGACGCCATCTTGATGTCGGTGTAGCCTCGCCAGGCCACTCAGGATTTCGCTGTTTCAGTCGTCTCTGGAGGCAATACTAATCACACCTCTCATCTCCGCAGGCTCCCGGGGCGCTCCGGTTTGCAGAACGATGGTCGTGTCTGCAGCCGGGGCTCAGGATTATTGATTTCGGAGATGAGCGGCGGACGGAGCTCCGCTGCCCGCGTCTGCTCACATCGGCTTCAGGCCATGCCCTCTACAAGAACAGCACCTATGTCTTAACAAAAATAAATTATTAAAATAGTTATACAGGTTTCAATAATTCATTAATCCATATCAATATCTCTTTCTAGTAAGTAGAGACAATTTAATAAAATTAATCAGGGCATTGCGCACCTCAGGGTTCCCTAATTGCTGTAAAAAGGAAAAATCTTCCTTATGAGATCTAATATTGGATCTACATAGTATTGGAATAAGGAAGCATTTTCAGTGGGTGGCATAAAGTGTGCAAAGGAACAATTGCCTGTTCTCCTTCCCACCTCAAAGGGCCTCTACCTTATGTCCAATATTATATGCCTACATTCAAGCCCTGGAACCTCTGTGCTCAGGTATGGCTCGAAGACCGAGATCGATGTTTTTTAAGGTCGAGCCTGCAAGAGCATGCGTTAGCGAATGTGTCTCGCTTGGGAGACACTGTTGTTAACAAAAAGGACTTGGACCCCACCTGTTGCTTACCCATTTGTTGGCTTGTGTGGCACTCTTCTTTACAGCCTCGTAATTCGTCACAGAAGGCCCAACATCATTTACGTTCCTCTCTATGCAATAGGGACCAAGCACTGATTGATTCAACTTAATTAGTGCCTGTCCGCTGCTCCTGACGTGATTGAGGTACTATTTTGTTCTGTTTAACTTTTAGTGCCCTGCAAACATAATGCGTGTGACTGGCAAAAACCTGCCCAGCAGGACAAAAACAAAATTGCAAAAAAATTATTTTCTACAGTTAACTTTCTTTTATTTTGCCAAGTCTTCTTTTCTCACTTTGCACTCATGTTTTCTTTTGTTTTTGCTTGTGCGCGCTGTTCAGCAAAGCACCATTGTTTCTTTTTTATGCGTAGTTTCTGAAATGATGCTTTAACACATAATCGTGCAGTACACCCCACTCCACACCAATCCGCCCCACTCAATCCAATCCAACCCAGACCAATCCAATTCACCCTACTCCAAGTGCTCAGAGTCCTAAGGCCAACAATAAGGTCAGAAAAAGAGGAGGAGGAAGGCAAAAAGTTTGGAGTGACCCTTCAGAAAGGGCCATTTTCCAACAATGTTTATGAATGAAAGCAGCATGATTGTCTGTGTCAGTAAAGGTAGGGTTTTGGGACAAGCGTTATCTGTGTCCAGAACTGTGCCTGTGTTTGAATAGCAAGCCATGCTGATTATACTCATGAACTGTAGCACAGTATCAAATCAAACTTTATGCGACTACAACGACAGCCATAAAAGTACATGTGAGAAGCAATGTGTTATGATAAAAAAAACTATCAGTAAGATAAAAAGAACAGTTAAAATGGCATGTACAAAAATAGCAGCTAAGTCTTAATAAATATAAACTATTAAAATAGTTATACAAGCATCAATAATTCATTAATCCATATCAATATCTCTTTGCAGTAGAGACAATTTAATAAAATGAATCACGACATAGCACACCTCAGGGCTCCCTAATTGCTGTAATAAGAAAAAATCTTCCTTATGAGATCTAATATTGGATCTACATAGTATTGACATAAGGAAGCGTTCTCAATGGGTGGCATAAAGTGTGCAAAATAAGAATCTTCCCCACTCCAGTCCAAAACAATCTGCCCCACTCTAATCCTAAACAATCTGCCCCACTCCAATCCTAAACAATCTTCCCCACTCTAATCCTAAACAATCTGCCCCACTCCAATCTAAAACAATTTGCCCCACTTCTATCTGCCCCTCTCCAATCTGCCTCACTCCAATCCAAAACAGTCTGCCCCACTCCAATCTGCCCAACTACAATCCAAAACAATCTGCCAAACTCCAGTATGTCCTACGCCAATCCAAAACAATCTGCCCCACTCCAATCCAAAACAATCTGCCCCACTCCAATCCAAAACAATCTACCCCACTCCAATCCAAAACAATCTGCCCCACTCCAATCCAGAACAATCTGCACAAACTCCAATCAGTCCCACTCAAATCCAAAACAATCTGCCCAACTCCAAGCCACCTCACCCCACTCTAATCCAATCCTACTCACCCCAATCCAATTTACCTCACTCTAATCCAATCCACCTCATCCCTTTTCAATCCACCCCACCCCCATCCAATCCACTCCATCCAGTCCACCCACTCCAATCTACCCCACCCAATCAATCCACTCTACCCCATTCCAATCCACCCTAATCTACTCCAATCCAATCCATCACACTACCTCAATCCACTCCAACCCACTTCGCCCTTTTCCACCCCACTCCACTCTACGCCACTCCACTCTTCGACACTGCACTCTATGATACTGCACTCTACGACACTCTCTGCCACTTGACAACACTCTACTCCCCCACTCCACTCTACGACACACTACTCCAACAAATCCAGTCTACGACACTCTTCTTCCCCCACTTCACTCTAGGACACTCCACAGCACTAACTTTTAGCCATGCTGAACAGCAGCCACAATGGTGTACACCATTGAAAAAACACATTGCCAAAACCAATAGCTCTTGTTTAGGTGAGACCTATTGGCTTTGCCAACGCTTGCTTCTATTTCTTTACATTTAAAAAAAAAATACCTTCTTGTGTGTTGAAGTGCGGGCCCGGGAAGGCGAAGTTTACCCTAGAGGGGACAGCAACGCAATCCCAGGGCGTCTGCCGTGGGGGCGGGAGGGGGCAGCCAGAAGCCCCTGGTGTTCGAAATAACCAATCCAGTGGCAGGAGGTGGGCAGGCATGCGTCAAAAGACAGCGGGGGTAGCAGATCATCGTTGCCTATTATCAGAGCCATTGGAATTATGTGATTGTGCGGCTGTGGCGTTTTTCATTTTATTATGGATTTGCCACATAATCCATCATCTGCTGCATAATCGGCAGATTTTACCCCCCCAAAAATTGTTTCTAGGTGAAACGGTTCAAAAGTTACTAGAAGGGCAGTGACACATATTGCAGCGGACTGAAAGGCGCTTGGCAAACGTTGACTGGTCACCTTTCTGTTACTAATTGTTACGTATTTGGATATTAAGTTGGTACTAATGAGGAGCAACTAATGCCTGAACAATGATTAACAAGTATGAAAATGACAAAATAACGAAGTGAATCTATTACAAAGAGTGCCGTATTACGCCGCATAATTTACACAACCGGCGGCATAATTTGGCCCTCCCCTGCCACATAATTGCAGTGGCCCTGCCCATTTTATCTGAGAGGATGTGGAATTACAGCTAGGGCTGTCGACTTTGGAACTGGGGGAGCGTGTGATTCTGAGAAGATTACCTAATATCCCGACCCGTACCTAAAAACAAGAATGTGACATTATGTAATGTAACTTGCTCGTGTAAAGCGCTCCCATACCTCCTGGCCGCGTTCGCACGATATAACTGCAAAAAGAAACCCGCGCGGCGGTGGTGTGAAGCGTAAATTGCGTCGAAATCAATAACGAGGACTTAATGTTACAGTCGGCCTCGTTTCCATTAAAAAACAGATTAAAACGCAGTGTGCAGGGAGCGTACTCCTCGTATAGTTGAGAAAGGGTGGACGTGGGCGGTACAGCCCAATGTCTGGTCACATGATCAGAACTAACCAGCAGAGCTCAGCTCCCGGCGCCGCGCACTGTTTTTGTAAACAGAGTTGAGAGAGTTGGAAAACATCAACCAAAGAAGTGCTGTACCATTGATTACAAGACCTCTCGGAACTGCCGAGCAAGAAGCAGACATGGATTTTCTTCCGAATTTCTCCAAAGAAACATGGACTCTGCTTGCCGTCTTGTTGACCCTACTGTATCTGTAAGTGTTACACCGCACACCTCTCGATTGTCTGTGTGTACTAGAGTGGCGCCTACATATTAGTCTAACCGAATTACATACCCTCTGCTGTGTTTCAGCCTTTAGCGTAGGCTACGGCATGATGTCATAAATGCTAGAACGTGTATTGTATACAAATCCGTAATCCTGTGCAGGACACCTGCAGCGAAACATCGATAAGTGAGTATACACAGGGCTTTAAGTGGGCCGGGTCTGTCCGGGTCTGAGCACCGGCAGTTATTTTCAGGGGGCCTCGAAACGGGTCTCTATCGGGCTCTATTTTCGGGCATCGCAGAGGTAGTCCGTTTTCTTTTTTTTGCTTGCACCAAACATATTTTGCTCTAGCTGGAATTGCCAGGCTAGATCCTGAGGCCTCTGACCTTTGAGCACGCTGTAGATCAGGCTGAAAGGGCTTCAGCTCCTCCCACCCCCCAGGGTGTCAGCCCGGGCTGAGACAGCTTCCCGAGCACACACACAGGCGCGCCCGAGTACTTCACAGGTCTTTAAAAGACCATATATATGTTAACGAGGCTTTGTTGTTTTCCACCCCTCCTTGTACAGAGTTTGAATTCTCATGCGCACGTATTTTCTCATGGTTTTTACTGCTGTCTCAAATAGACGGAAGTCTCTTGGGTGAAGGAGGAGTAATGAATCAAATCTTTGCCTTCACCTTAAGCTGTAAACAGTGTGCTCTGCTACTCTCCCAGTCAGTGCTTTAAATGGGCCGGTACTCACCGTTACTGAGTACCGGCACTTCTTGAATTTATCACTTCGAGTACCGGCACTTCTCTACTTCCCAGGAGAGTACCAGTACTCATGACATGAAAAGGTAGGCTCATTGGCTGTGCTGGTGAGCAGGAGTGGAACGTGTCTCTGGCAGCCAAGGCGCCGCTTCTGTAGACCCGATCTGAGCCGCAGCTGAGCTATTCAGCAGGGCTCATTGAATAATGTCCGAGTGCTCACCATCACGCTGTGCTTGACAGAGCAGGGTCCATTCAGGCCCTGTGCTGTCAATCACATTCACACTATCCTGTGCTTCCTGCAAGCACAGGAATCATGTCAGTCCCCTGGCAGTGGCAATCAGGCTACGGCCAGTCCGGCCCTGGTGGCAATTAAAAAAGCCATGGTAGGTGAAGAGAAAAGATGGCTTTTATCATACCCGAGTCTTTTGTGTGTCTGCTATGTTTGTGTGTATGCCTGTTTTTGTAAAAAAAAAGTGAAAGGGAGAGAGAATCAAGACACTTTCAGGAGGTATTTTAAAGAAAATGTGTGGCACTTTATTTGGACATGTCTGCTCGGCGACAAAGATTCATAAATAACGTAAAAGGGAGGGTTGGTGGGTGGGCGAGTGGATGAGTGAGTGGATGGATGAGTGAGCAAGGGTGGAGGTATAGATGGATGGATGGATGAATGGATGGATGTATGAGTGAAGGCATGCATGGGTGAAAGAGGGTGGATGATTGGATAAAAGGGCGGATGATGGGTGGATAAGTGAAAGATTGGATGGATGAATGAAAGGTAGGGAGGATGGATGAAAGGGTGGATGATGGATGAGTGAAAGGAGGGATTGAGTGAAAGGGTGGCTAGAATAAAGGAGTGAAAGGGTTGATGGATGGATGAGCGAAAGGATGGATGGATGAGGAAAAGGATGGATAAAGAGATGGATGAGTGAAAGGATGAATGGATAGGTTTGGAGATGGATGGATGGATAGGTTTGGATATGAAGGGTGGATAGACGGAATGGTGAAAAACTGAATGATTGATGAAAGACTGAATAGACGATAGAATGTAAAGGTTAAATTGTGGACATCAGCAGGTAAATGGTAGGATGAAAGAATGAATGGATGGATTGATGGAAGAGACCAGAGATATCTTCTGGGGAGGGTCATGATGAGTTGCTTCATTTGCTTGGTGCCATAAGAGCTTTGGTGTGACGTGTGGGTATTTTCAGTTTCTTCCTACTCGCGTGCTCAAAAATATATAGTATTGTGCCAAATAGCAATTAACAGTATGACATTAAGGAGGTGCAACTATTGCAAAAAAAAGGAAATGTTAACATATTATCGCATTTCTCTTTCATTTTGTGTAATGAGTTAACCTGCTTTGTTTATATAAACACATTTCTCATGTGTTTTGGTATGTGCTGCAACTAATATAGAAGTTGTTAAGTATCATCATGTCTTGCCCCTAGCCCCGCCCCCTCACTACACCTCTAGCTCATTTTAATGAGTACCTGCACTTATTTTTTCCCATTTAAAGCACTGCTCCCAGTATAACTTGTTCATAACCACTTCTCTGGCGTATTTCATTATTTTTCTCCCTCTTTTCATTCTTTTACTAAGCAAGGTTTGGGCTCCTTTTCACCTTTTTGATTCTTTTATTTTACTTTCTTTTCTCCTTTTGATTTATTTCCTCTTCTTCGATTAATTTTCTGTCCAGTTCTTTCTATCACCTTTGAACGACTTTCTTTCCAGTTTTTGTTTGCTCCTTCAATTTAAAAACAAAACAAAAAAACTTTTCTCTTATTTTAATCTTCCGTCGTTGTCACCTTTGATTCTTTTCCTATTCATTTATTTTTCTGCCCTTAGAATCGGTTGTTATCCAAGTCTTTTTCTGTTCTTTGATTCTCTTTTAGCCCTTGGATTTGTTTTGTTTCCTTTGCTTCTCGATCTTTCCACGCCTGTTTTGTTCCCTTCAGTTCTTTCACTGACCCTTGATTCTTTATCGCACTTATTAACACCCTCAATTGATATTTCTGCGGTGTTTATGTTTCTGTAAACACTACTATTGTCGTGTTTTAGCATGCTATCCCTTTGTGTTACCAGCCAACACTTTACCTTTTTTTTATACCAGACAGCCAGCTGTAGGGAAAATCTGAAGTGTTGAAGATGGGAAAGAAGAACGAAATGGCAAAGCAAAATCCACACTTTGCTCTTTGCAGACAACACTTTCAAAAACAGAGCAGGTGCAAGGAAATAACATAAAGAAAGCCCATTGATTTCCAAGAACAATACTCTGCGATCAGGCACCTAAACACAACAGATTCATCATTCATACAATTGGCCCAGCATGCAGTCAGGTTAGCTCCTTAGCAGGATAACAACGAATGCTGCTTAGATATAGGAGTCCTTACCATGACTTACTGTGATATCATTGGCAGAAAGAGTGGCCCATGAGATCAGAAGAAAATTCCCTTGCATGCCATGGTCGCTACTGCATGACGGTGGAAGATTATAGTTCCTAACATATTTTAGTAATTACCAGCCCTCTCTTTCAAAACGTAAGAACACCTCTGAAATGTCCCACACTCTGCACTGCTCCACAGGCAGGTCAGTCAGTCTAAAAGACGTGCAGATGTTGTACTCGTCAGTTCTTTAACCTGTGGGATTTCACTGTTTGACTTAAAACATAATAATTTTGAGGAGTTATGCTGGTTGGTATAAATGAAATCGATACCCATTTCTGGTGTGCGCTTTCTTTCTGCGACATGCTTCCACCAACCATCTGGAGGACACTTAAAGTGAAGACATGTTTAAAGTCAGGGATGTGGCCAGAGTAAAATGTGCTAGTCATTTATGTCAAATGAATGCATAAAGTTCTTTTTAGCGAAAGGTTAGCGGACACACAGATCAGTAAGAACAGGGCTTTAAGTGGGCCGGGTCTGTCCGGGTCAGAGCACCGGCCATACATATCTTTATTCAGACCACGCCCCTACTTGGATAGGCCACACCTCATTAAGAGGTTTGCCCCGCCCCTTTTAGAGCACCCCCAGTTTTTTTTCTCCCACTTAAAGCCCTGAGTATACAGTAAAGAAAACCTACATTGCTGCCCATTACACAGTAGATACTTTGAAAGTCTGTATTTTTAGAGCCAATACGAATGCTTTTGCCAGAGATTTCGTAGCCTGTCACGTCCTACCGCTAGCCTCCTCATTTTCAGGAAATAGAATCATTGCCAAGTCATTTCCGCACCGTGACTATGTCTTGCAACAAGCACTAACAACGCCATTCCCTCTTTGTGGTTTGGAAAGAAAAGGTTTTGTGTGCTGAGGCTGTCCGTGACAATGCATAAGGGACACAAGCCGTGTTTTTTGTTTTCTCTGATGTTCGATCTGTGTAACTCGAGCTCAGCCTCCGGCGTCTTAGCTGTTACCAAGAGTTGTGCAACAAAGGAGCAGCTCTGGTAGTTAACTATGGTTTTGCCCAGAGGTGAGCAACTTGTTGTCTCAGACATTGGTGATGGGTAAAATCATAGGCATTGCTGTAAAACTATAGGCAGTACAAGCGGTCGAAGTGCATTAAAAAACGTATGGGAACTGTGATACTGCATGCAGAGGAGGTGGGGTCAGTGAGTTTGGGGGCAGGGTCAAAGGCGTGGCTAAAAAAGAAAAATATTCTGGAAGTTTTTTGGGCCTTTCACTGTGAGGTAGCTACATATAAAATAATGTGCAGCTTAAATGAAAAACAAATACAAAAAGTTGTTACTCAGTGGGAAATACACTATAGTACATTATGAAATCTTTATTAGTTAATGCACTGAAGATGTCTGTGTGTAACCAGAGAGGCACAGAAATTAAATCTTGGTTGTTGCCGTGGAAAATAGTGACTTGTGTAGTTTTAGTGCTACGAGGTCACAGCCTGTGACAGAAAGCCCTGTGAGTATGTAAGTTATTATTTTAAACTTGCATTGCACACAGTATAAGATAGACTGCTACAAAATACGCAAACAAATTTAAGATAAAATGGTGCTTCCAAAATATAGATTTTAGTAATGCCCAGACTGTATGTTATGCACCTTTTTGCATTACTGTCCATTCAACACCTCCAGGGGTAGTACGGTCTATCCAAATACAATTAAAAGCACACACTTCACAGCTCAGTTGTTAGCTCATTGCACAACCATTAAAAAATAATGCATCTTTGTCATCACAAAGCTTAGAGTGATTCGATCAGATAAAGCCAGTACCGGCTCCCAAGCATCCTTTACCTTGCAGACTACCCTTTACATTTGCAGAATTAACTCGTTGCGCACATTTGCATTTCTTTCATGCAAGCAGACACCCAGGCAGGAAGGCTTGTTTCGGTGTCTGCCCTGCTTTGGTTTCACTTCAGCTGAAGCATTTAAACTATCGGAATTAACTGTATCGGGACGGTTGTCTTTTTACAAAAAGTACGCAAAACTTTTTTCTGGGCACATCGTGTCGCTCTGATCCTGCCCACTTCGACATCTGGGCACTACTGATAGTAGAAGCTGCTTTCTGAAGTTCAGGGTTGTAATTTTGTGTCATCTACTTACACACACAGTTTATTTGGAGACTCATCAAATATAATATGCAAATTACCTACCGGCCTTGCCCGGCCGCCGGACTGCGTGCTTGTCATCAGGTTCTTACCTTGAGCAGGGTGGCTCACTACTTCCCATCCAACGTTCGACTGAAAGTGTCACTATTCACTCCTGTCTCTGACTGGGGGCATGGGGTGGGACGCATGTCAGCTTTTACTCTGGGATTAGGCCGGGGCCTGTTCAGGCTCTCTAGCTTCTTCAACCACCAGTGGACCGGGTGGCGGCAAGCTGAAATTTGCCGACTACGTGGTGTTGGGCGTCACTTGGTGGGGTGCTTGGCTTGATGTCGTGGACCTTTGATCTTCTTGGTCTCCACCTTCATTACCCTACCAGGCGTCTATTTCACCATCTCTGTTCCTCCTGTCCCTCGACCGGGTTTTCGTTCTCTAAAACCATGACACATTCCTAGTCACGGTTTCCATGCCTTGGCTAGACACTACTAGGGTCTCGTCCACAGCAGTGACTGTCCCCAGCCTACGCTCACATGGCGTGCAGAACTTCCATGCTTAATGCCAATCCCATACAAGGACGTGGTCCCTTGGCTTTGTGTCTGATGTCTAAGCTCTCCATCGCCGGCTGGCTTTGTCATTAGTTCTTCTCCTTCTGCTTTGAGTATCTTCAGGGTCGAAAGTAGGGGCTAGCCAGCCTGGGCTCATTCGGATAGTGTCCGGCCTGAGCGCCCTAGCATCATCGTCAACGAAGAGCATTTAGTGGTGCAGTGTGGTGTATTCCTGTATGCCTGCAGGAACCGCTGTAGGCTGGTCTCTGGACTTGATCCTTCATCTATGGCAATGTGCTTCGTCTTAGTGAGCTCCCGCATAAAGCGTTCCACATCCCTGTTGACTTGTGGCCACTGAGGGGTGACTTTCCGGTGCTTGATCCCCAGGTATTCAGAGGAACTCTCGGAATTCGCCCCCTTGGCCATTGTCTGTCTGTACCTCCTCTGGGAGGCCAAGTGTGGCAAAGATCCTTTCAAGCACAGGTCCCACTTTGCTGAAAGCCATAGACTCAGTTATTTCCACCACTGGGTATTTAAAGAACCCATCCATTATCACAAGGGTTATGTGTCCGTCCAGGAATTTCCCAAAGTCCAAACTGACCTTTGGCCATGGTGCTTCACAGGGCTCCTCGGTGGCTACGGGTGCTGGCGCACTGTGTCTGTAGATAAGCTGGCATGCTAGGCAGCACTTCACTAAGTTGTCGACCGTGGTGTTGAGCTCGGGGAAACATATTTTCTTTTTCAGGTTTGCTTTGGTCTTAGCAGCTCCTTGGTGGCTTTTGAGCGCCAAGTCCACTACTGTCTGGTGCAATGCTACCGGTATTACGATCCGATGGCCCCTCAGTAGCAGTCCATCCGCCGTCACACTTAGTTCATCCCCCACTATCTACAGCTGCGACAGCCGTTCCCTGTCTGTGGCTATCCACTGGTTCACATCACACAAGAATGCCCCTCATGCTTCTCCCTGGAGAGGGGTGATGGTCTTTTTGTGGAGCTCGTCATCTTGCGTCAGCCGGCTGATCTAGTCAGTGGGGAGCGCTTTGGGACATGAACTATCACTTATCATCAATATGTAGTCTTCCGTGACTGGATCCTGGTCGCTCAGATCACCTCCCGGTGTAGTGGGGCGGCATGACAGGAAGTCTGCTGAGCTCTTCGCCCCTGGATGGTATTCCATAGTAAATCGATATTATTGCAGCTATACTTCCCATCAGTCAATTCGCAGGGGTGGGTGAGGTGTGGTGCCTTCAAATAAGGCGACTAAGGCTATTGAACCTTGATCGCTTTGCAGTCTCTCCCACGGAGGTAGAGATGAAAGTAGTTGCACCCTCACTTTATATCCAATGCGCCCCTTTCAATCTGGGTGTATCCACCTTCTGCTGCAGTGAGAGCTCTACTAGCAAAAGCAAGGGGGACCCACAGCCCTGGCTCCTTTTCCTGCGTGAGTACTGCCATAACTCTGATGGGGCTGGCATCCACTATTGGCTCAGTGGTTTTGACTCCATCAAGGTGTTGGTCAGTAGCACCTTCTTGAATGTTGCTTCTTCTTTAGTGCTCCAGATCTATCGGAAGTATGACTTTGTCAGGGCTCTTAGCGGCTCTGAGAATTTCGCTAGGTTTGGAAGGGAACGTCCACACTAGTATGCCCAGGAAACCTCAAACTTCTGTGGCGTTCTTCGGGGTTGGGGCCTGCTGGCTAGCGTTAGACTTCCTGGGATCTACTTTTAACCCATCTTTCATGAAGACATAGCCAAAGAATTCTATTTGCAATTCAAACAAGCATTGGAAATGCAATAGGTCTCGCCTTTGTTAAAGTTAAAGCAATTTGTTTTGTAAATGGTATTGTTTTTTAGGTTTGTATTTTTGTTTATTATGCGGGGTGTTGTATTTATATGGTACATTGATGCTTGATTCCATTGTTTTGTATCAACACCATACATGTGTGCGTAACTGCAATTTGAATGACTAAACTGCCTATAAATTAACGCCCACATGCGCGGCAGCATGACGAAGATGATACGCACCTTGTCATGCGGAATCAAGCTACGAGTGTTTAACTCTTTTTAAGTGGCTGATCGAATCTGCCACTCAGCAGGCCCCTCCAGACACACAGACCTCACCCCGCCCCCATGACTGTGAGGTTGGGTGGCACAGCAAACAATCAGTGGCGCGGTTGAGCACAATGTGTGAATGCCTCCGAAAACACAATAAACCCCCATGCCTCAAGAGCTCTCATCCACCTAACAGCTGCTCCGTAAGAGGATTTGTGAATGCTGAAAAGGACATTGACAGACTGCAAATGAAACGTGGAGCACCACACTTGCCCCTGTATTTACCTTTGGCAGGGGGAGAAGGAAGCGGGAAGAAACGATGTGCTTCTCTCCCCTAGATCCGTAGCACGAGCAGGAGGCGGGGCACACGCGTACATGGAGGACACGGTTTCAGATTTATGTTCGATCTCGGAGCAGTGGTGGGGGCGGGCAAACACGGAGCAAGACTTAAGGAGATGGATAGTAAACAGAACCACGAGAGAGAGAGAGAGCAGGAAAGAGACAAGAGAGCGAAGCGGATCGCGCTTGTGCAACTAATTAAATAAATAAACAAGCGCGTCCGAAGCGGACCTCGCTTGTGCAATTTAGTAAATAAATAAATAAACAAGCGCGAAACGCATGCACTATGAAAAAAAAAAAAAAAGAGCACAAGCCCCACACGCCTTAAGCCTACACATGCAATCTTTAAAAAAAAATCGCCACAAGCTTCACGCGCCTCGAGCCAAGAACAGATTAAGGTGAACTTGAACAATAGAAGGGAATGCATCAAACACGCAAGACGCACGCATGCAATAGTAAAAAAAAAAAGTGCCGAAAGTTAATATAAAACCCACCGTCTCCCGCCGCAAGTAAAACATCCAGTCCAGGTGGGCGTGGCCTAAAGTGGACAGGATGGCAACCAGGAGGGGCTAGGGACACTGTGGTGCAATCAACAAACGATGTTTAACATAAACACTGATGACAAACGATGCTCGCCAATGAAAATTACAGGCGGGGCAGAGACACGAAGTCTAAAACCATATTGATTCCAAGAGGCCCACGCATGGCGAGAGCAGCGCATGCGCGCTGCTAACGCTAGGCGAGACCTAAAAAGGAGCATTTGTCCCTGTGTCAGGCCGTAATCACTGAGCCACTGTAGAGTGGCCCGCAGGCGCCGGTGGTGCTCCTCCAGTGTTAACGAGTATATGAGTATGTTGTTACTGATATTCATTACTCCTTGTAATTCTGATAGTGTCTCCCTGATTGTGTTCTGGAAAACTTCCGCAGCGGACGAGTTTTCAAAGTTGAGCCGTTTTTACCTCCTTAGTCCTAAATGTGTTGAAAAGGTAGTCATCAGCTTTTGGGGTCCAACATCAGTTGTTTTAACCCCGTATTGAGATCAAACTTAGAGAAACCTTGGGCTCTGTTGAAGTCCACTACGATGTCATCAATTGTCAGGGTGATGTGCATAACCCTTTTGATCGCCTGATTTGGAAGGTGCATGTCTACCTGATCGCTCCAGGTTGTTTGGGATTCTCCGCTCATTTCTCTGACCCAAGCAGTTCTGTACCTTCAGAGTCGTGGTAATTATTTTTAAATAGTTAAGACAGCAGTAACAGTTGAATTTCCATAAGCGATACATGACAAAATTCCTACATAATTTCCTCATATTTAGGTCTGGTGTTAGCCAAGACCTTTTGATTTCAGCTGCGGCCCCTCCATTAGGGCAGAGGAGTGTCGCCTCCTGCTGCCAGCACCGCAAAAGGTGAAAAAAATGGTAATAAAATGAATGCATTACCATTTTATTTTTCCCTTTCCCTTTCCCCAGCCCGATCCGGGTTTGGGGGCAGTGCCATTGCTGCTGACTGGCAGTAGGGTAGTGGTGCTCACTCCACCACTATACAGTGCGCATATCACTTTGGCCGCCTATCTTGCAACGGCCAGCCTGACATGCGCAGTGTAAACCTCTCCACCCAGCTGTCTAATACATCTAGGTGGAGAGCAGGCACAGGCCCCCAGTGCCTGCGGGAGCGTTGAGGCAGCCCGCTCCAGCCAATCCTGGCGCTGCTCTCATGCTGCTAACCTTATCAGCAGCATCAGAGCAGTGTTCGGATTGGTATGGAGAACTGCTGCAGCCTGCAGACCAGACCAGTGCTGAGGGACTGAAGCAGTAGGACCAGAGACGAGTCAGGTCATGCAGTGGGTGAGAACATTTTTATTTTATTATTCTTAACCCACTGATGCACTGTAAAACTCTGTTTATTATGAGCCATGACTGACAGCTTTGGCGTTGACCAGGCACTGCTGCTCAGTAGTTGCCTCACCAAATATTTAGGGTGCCAGCCACCACTGTTTGATTTCACTTAAATTATATGTATAATATACTTGCATAAAAAAGGGGTTTTCAGCTAGCTCTTTTTAGCCATTGGTCTGTTGTTGTGTCATTTACATTTTGCTTCCACCCACTACAGCACGCAATATGGGGCAATGTCTACTTCAGCCTCTGGCTAACTTCACTTAGAGTGACTGCATTTAGCGCTTTCAGATGGAGCACATCTGCACACAAGGTAGTTCCCATTAGTGCCAGTGTTTTTACTTTATTATTACTTTAGTGTCGCCTTGAATTGCAGAGCTTGATGTGATTGATAGCAGGACGCTTTCTACCAAATGAGAGTACAGGTCACATTCCAGCTTTATGAGTTCCGGTCTCATGCTAATGCTGTTGTAAATTCATTTTGAAGTGGAATTTATCTTTCTGCTACTTTTTCACACCATATTAGCAGCTCACTAAACTCTGAGCAGAAGCTCATGAGGGTGCTCTATCTTTGCAACCCTAATTTTCTGTCTCTCATCCCTTCTTTCTATCCTTCTTCCGTTTCTCCTTACCTTTTTCCTTCCTTCTTTCCTCTTTCTTTCTTTCCTTTTTTCCTTTTTAGGTCTCGTCTGAGCCAGCGCATGCGCTGCTCTGGCGAGACTTTTAGTAAGTGGGCTCAGAAAATGCTACCATGGCCGGCCTAGAGCTTGCGGTTACGCGCGCGGGCGCACGCTTACGAGCAGAGGCGCCATCTGGCTTTCCTCGTCATGCTCATTAAGCGCAGCGCTCGCAGCGCGCGATCGCGATGCCGCGATAAAAGCATACTGACTGATGACTCCCCATAACTTAGGGCTAGCTCTAAAGCGATGACATTCGGGACTTTCTAGTTCGTTACTGTGCTGGGTTAGATTTGTTGTACGGTCACACGAATTTCACCATAATTTTGTAAGTCCGCAATATCGGCATTTTTAGCAGAGAGCAGTATCTTCTCAGGACAATTTTTCGCTGCCGCATTCATCCCTTGGCTATTCATTGCTTCCAAAGTCGGTATTTTCGTGCATGCGCGAGGCTCCCCCCAGCATTTCGCATCCTTTTCTCCCGGCTCTATGACTTAGGAGACGGAAACTGTCCACACGCACAACAGGTGAACAAACCGGTCTTTATGACGGTCGCGCGCCGCGTGAAGCAGCCAGAGGAGATGCTGCTTCAATTGTTTGCCTCATTAGCATACAGCTGAGCTATTTCAGCTGGGATGGCCGCTCCTCTCGTCAGACTCGTCGACGTTTCAATAACTGCGAAGCCTCACTTCAAAATAAAAGGCCGACACACAAGAGGCCAACCTTGGCCTCTGAACTCCCTGTCGGCGCAGCCACAATATTCCTGCTCCATCAACCAAGGGAACTGAGGTTCCATTTAACCAGGGGCCTTAATGAGGCTTTACGACGGAAACGTGGCAAGCACAACTAAGGTTACAAAGAACAGATGTACAATATAGTCCCCTCCCCCATAGTCTGGAATACAAAAATGTATACTTTAATAAAAATAGTAGCAGCGTTTTCCACCTATTCATCAATAACGAATAACTGTCTTTTTTCACATAATCCACTATCCTCTTCCCCAGAGCCATAGTTTAATGCGCTCAGTCATGAAAAAAACCTGTTACCAACTGTTTAGAATCGAACAGCAAAAATATATACTATCCTTTCCAGCAACCAATGCATGCCTACAACAGAAAATATGTTGTTAATACTGTATATGCATTGATTGAATTTAAATTATGACATTATGCATGATATAAACGTGAAAAGTGTTAGGTTCTGCAAAAGAGCTCCAAGTGGGCAGGAAATGAGCCATAGTAGACTTTTCCGAGCTGGATCAAATATTAAAGCAACTCTTAAACTAAAACCATGTCTGTTTCCGCTAATCTCATAAAAAAATGCAAAGTGACTCATTTCCGTGCTTCTTCTGCCAAGAATTTCTTTCACCTAAATGCAATTTATTCTTTGCCTACGAGGCACTGGCACATTCTAGAAAACACTTTTCTCAAAGACAAAAAAATAATTTTGAATTCAAGGAAGCAGCCAGCTATTAAAACAAGAACATTTAGTAATAAGTATTTTCTTTAACTCAAAGCATTTTGAAAATCTAGTGTTTGCAATAATACATTTACACGCACGAGCCATCCCACCTATTTTGTATTCTAAAAAAAATATTGAAATGCGAAAATTAAAGTCCGCCCACAAACCCTGCCAAATCTGATTTGGAATGGGAAAAACCAGATCAAGTTACGAAGGTCTTAGATAAAGCTGATTCTAACACATTTCCCACTATAAACAGGACTGAACACTATACAATTGATATTTTCATTTAGGCCCATTCATCGTTTTCACAAATGTTCACTTTCGGCAATTGTTAGTGGACATTTTACCCAGCCATTACTGGGTGAACTGTAAATGGTGAACGAATGCTGATCCAGATTCACAAGTGAGCGGGTGATATCAGATGGGAACATCTTTAGGCGAATATCAGAGCAGGTTGCAATGCTCCATAAGACAGTCCTTTGATTTAACAAGCATTGGCATAGCCAATAGGTCTCACCTTTGGGACCTTATAAGTGTTTAGCCATGCAACAGTTAATGTTGTTGCAGTAAGGATATTGTGCTGCATAACTAAATACTTATAAGGTCCCAAAGGCGAGACCTATTGGCTATGCCAATGCTTGTTCTTTCTTGCCTTCATCTTTCTTTCTTTCTGGTTTTAAACCAGACTTCATCCATTAGTCTGTGGTTGTGCCATTCACGTTTTTGTTCCACCCACTCCAGCATGCATTAAGGGGCGATGTATCAAAACACTTCAGCCATTAGCTGACTTCACTATGAGTTACGATTTGACCCCCTTTTACAAGGAGCACATCCGCATATAAAGTAGTTCCCTTCAGTGCCAGGGAGTACTGTGGAAATATGTGCTTTTTTGAGATCAAAACAACATTTATTGCCTTTAGCCAATGTCTTTTAGGGTCGAGCCTGTGAGAGCATGTGCCAGCACATGCACTCTCGCTTGCGAGACATTATAGTTTCCAATAAGGGCTTGGAGCCCGCCCATTGCTTACCATTTGTTGGCTTGTGTGTGACTTTTCTTTGCAGCCTCCTAATTGGCCAGTGCAACCCAAACATCACTTCCATTCCTTTCTGTGGAGTAGAGACCAAGCACATATTGATTCAACTTAATCGGTGCCTGTCCACTGCTCCCGATGCGATTGCGATACTATTTCTTCCCCCCTCCCACTCCTGATGCCTGCGGCTCCCTCCATAGCACTTATAGCGCTTTTGATTTCCTTGTGTTAACCGTAGCAAGCTTAGGCGGCGCATGCCTGCTGAGAATGAGGCTCCATCGAAGTGAGCCTGCTCTAAAGGGAAAATACATTGCTCCTGCAGGAGCCACATGAATTCAACTGAATGTCACATTATGCGTCGCAAACATTCTCCAGTTGTATTTGGATCTGCCTGTTCATTCCTGGTAGAGTAAGAGGGTGCCACAAACCCACTCAGAAGGAACGAGAATACGAAAGGTAAAGGGGGGATGGGGATAAGCAGTACAGCCCAGAGTGATTAGGCTCAGGGGCGGCTGGTGACATTTGAAGGTGGTGGGGCGTGGAGGTCCGGGTTGAGTGCCCGGTGGTGGGAGGGGGGGGGCTCGGGAGGGTTCTGATGATGTCGCTGTGAATTTGCAGTGGTATACTGCATGCATTTGTCTCTTGTGGTCAGTGTTTGCGGTGGTGTCGGGGAGCAAGTGCACAACAGTGAGCACCAGCCCGGCCCAGTTGGCCGGCGGCGGCAGCAGAGCGCAAGTCAATCAGGCCTGCATTTGACGGCGCTGCGGCTCCTGTGATCTTGTGGAGAATTTTATGGCCATTGTATGGCGGTTTTGTTTCGCTGCATTCCGGCGACCAAAACATTGATGTGGGCGGGACAGATGCACGCACGGACAGCATCGGGGTCAGACAAACACAAAGTAGATGGGCTCCACCTGAGCATGTCGGACACCAAAATGGAATTGCACTTGCCTGTTGTCGCACCCCAGCCTGTCGGTAGTCTGCTGCAGTGCTGTGCTGTGACTGCGGCCGGTGTCCGTCCCGAGCAATGCACAGCCAGCAGCACATGGAGTGCAGCGCACCTGCTGCGTGCCGATCAGTCCTGGTGCCGGAGTCAGAGCTGGTCGGCGGGCTCTTCCGCAGCCCACTCCCTCAGCTCCCATTGTCCAATCAGGAGGTCTGGGACTAGGGCGAAGGCAAGGGAGTGCTCCGGTTGTTGCCACCCACTGCTCTGTCTTGAGGGGGGCCGGCCCTGCCCCTTGCCATTCATTTCAGTGGCGCGCTGCTGAAGTCGCCTGGACCGCAGCATAGGCGCCCCTCTTGAAACCAGCCATTTTCCGCTTTTTCTGGCCACTCCCTTCAGGATGACATCACTCTTCTCGCATGTGCTTCGAGGGCGAGCAATAGTCCTCGCCCCGGCCAGCACATGCGCAGGAGGTCTCTGACCTGTGACCTCGTCCCTTCCGGGCCTTCTTTGAAAAAAAGAAAACAGAATTTGATTCGTGTTCGTCACGGGGCAGTGAGCACTTCATTTGAGGCTGCTGCATTGCGTGTGGTGTCTCTCTTGTCTCCTCCCCGATCCTCGTCCCGAGGCTAGTGGGGCAACGCCCCTTTCGCCCCTATGCACCAGCCGCCACTGATTAGGCTATCTGGACCACCATGGGAACCAGGAGCCATAGTGATGTGAAACTTTTCATAACTGGCAAAGTGTTTTTCATTTTTTCTTTCCAAGTGACTCGACTGTGAGCATGATTGCATGCTTTATTAAACAGGGGCTTTATGTAAACATTGCTATAAACATTATGCTTTACGGAAACCGCTGCATTAGCCACTTAACGCCCTTTAGTTATTTAATCTTAAAACATCTTCCTCTGTAAGTTTTGTGGCCTTCACCCCTTTTGACTTGCTCAAGTAAATTTCAAGCCTAAGCTAAGATGCACATTCTTATCCCTAATTCCATGAGGACATCTGTGACTTTAACAGACCTGTTGTGTTCCTCCGTTTCTTCTAAACTTGAAGAAACAATATGAAATGCATGGGATTCTCATAAATCACAACCATATTCAGAGTTTTGGTCATCCAATGATTAATTCAAATAACAAGGGAAAGCAAAGCTAATGAATGCTGGTTTGATTTTTTGGCTCAGCGATTCTGCACTAAAGATCTTTTTAGTTTATTTAGGTCGAACCCAACCAGTCATCGCAGCTGTCTGGTTGCGAAAATACTAGTACCAGCATTGGCAACCTACCCCACCCCTCCAACGTAACATGCATGCTCATAAATAAACACACAACACATTTCTTGTTTGGGTAAAATTGCTGCAGGTTTATTACATACACCGTTATGTAATATGGTGGGTTATCTTACGGGCGATCCAAGGGCAGGCAACCGTCTGGGCCGCCTGCCCGCCTGATGAGCCAAGCAGCACTGGGGCGAACCCCCTCTGTGCTGCCACTTCTGGTGATCCTCTTCCCGGATCACGTGACACATGGTCCCTTGTTACTCACGCCCCTTTCAGGGCGGAGCGTAGCATAGCAAACCCCCGGTTGTTCAGGCCCACAACCGCCCGAAGGACTAACGGGGCGCCGACACGGTTTCTAGGAACCTCCCATGAGGCTCCTAGGATTTGGCTCTGGCACCCACCATGGTGCCGCGCAGAGGTACCCTTCTGTACCCCTCTGCTTCCAGATCGCCCTGTAACTCCTCCTGCAACGAAAAAAGACAATATTACAACATTCTCTGCCTCCTGCCTGCCACGAACCACGCCGGGTAAGCGGTAGGGTGGGAGACGGCGTGTCCGGGCGCGCAAAAGAGGACGACAAGATGGTGGGGGAGGCATATATACCCCTCCCCCTGTCCTCGCGCCCCGGAAGTGATGCTCGCCTAGCGCGCTGCGCCAAGGCTTGGGGGACTCCTCCCTGAGTCCCTGCGGGGGTGTGGGGTGCCCAGCTGGCACTAGAGGGCTGCCCTCGTTAGTGGCCCCCTGCGGGGGCCTCGGACAGCCGCATAGTACCAGCATTGGCAACCTACCCCACCCCTCCAACGTAACATGCATGCTCATAAATAAACACACAACACATTTCTTGTTTGGGTAAAATTGCTGCAGGTTTATTACATACACCGTTATGTAATATGGTGGGTTATCTTACGGGCGATCCAAGGGCAGGCAACCGTCTGGGCCGCCTGCCCGCCTGATGAGCCAAGCAGCACTGGGGCGAACCCCCTCTGTGCTGCCACTTCTGGTGATCCTCTTCCCGGATCACGTGACACATGGTCCCTTGTTACTCACGCCCCTTTCAGGGCGGAGCGTAGCATAGCAAACCCCCGGTTGTTCAGGCCCACAACCGCCCGAAGGACTAACGGGGCGCCGACACGGTTTCTAGGAACCTCCCATGAGGCTCCTAGGATTTGGCTCTGGCACCCACCATGGTGCCGCGCAGAGGTACCCTTCTGTACCCCTCTGCTTCCAGATCGCCCTGTAACTCCTCCACAGCTCTGGAGGTGGCCACCGTCGCCGCCAGAGCCCCCCACCAAAACAGCTCCTTTCTCACCTGCAACCTCTCGTTTCCAGGCCTCCTGCAAAGCTAGGGAAGAGATCCCTCCCACTGGTGGTAGATGAACCCCATCTATATCACAATAGCCCTTGCTGATAGCCTGGATCAGCTAGTGTCTGATGCGACACAAGGCCCTTCTGCCCTGTGAATTTGTGTCAAGAACTATCCACCCTCCTGTGGGAAAGTTCCACTACTTCACCTACGTAACTCAGCCCTGTGTCAACTCTGGGCGGGGCAGATCCGATTCCCTGGTTCACATTGCCTCATGGATTTGCTGAGCTCACCTAGCTGCCGTCCTACTAGGACGGTGTGACTAGCACACCTGTGTGCCCACTTAAGGGACAGCTGCCCGCTTGTTCGGAGACCGCTCCTACACCCACCTGCCTACTTCTGGCTATTCAGGCGAGAAGGATTATATTTTAACCTTTGCACCGTCCATTTGCTTTCTAACTCATGACGCACAGGAATGTCCATAACTAGACGTGTGTGACGATGAGCCAGGGTGCCCTCCTGCCCTTGCCGTGCATCCCTTATTTCTTATGGGAATTTCACCAGCTCAGCTCCCTTCGTGGTGAACCCCCTAGGTATACCAGCTAGAGAATCCGGGTGGTTGATGCAGTGCGCACTGGCTGCCATATGGTGCCTAACTTTCAGGATTGGCTAAGTCCTACTTTGCCCTGCACCCCAGAATATTCCCGAATAGGGGGGGATTCACACTGCTCGCCTTGCCTTTTGTGCTTGGCACCTTGTTGCCCCCTTTCTTGGTGACGATGCACAATGTGTTAGCTGACCGCACCCCCGCCCAGTGGGGTTAATATAGCTAACCGGGCAGGGCATTTGACCTTAACTGCAGGAAAAGTCGACAGGCTAAACCCGCCCTGCACGAGCCCCCGGGTAGGGGGGCAGGGGCGTTCACACTGCCCACCCCAGGGCAACCCCAAGCTTTTTGTTGATCACTGGACATGCCACATGTTCTTTTACATAGTAGCCTTCTGTGCTTGACACCTTGTGTCCCCATTACTTGGGACGGCAGCCCACTGTTGGCTGACAGCGTCACCACCCAGCGTGGCATCTATTACTGACCGGGCGGGCGTTTGCGCCTAACTGCCGGACCATGGTCAACTGCCCTTTGTTCTGGGGTGCACTTGGTTCGCCCCTTTGCCCAGACTTATGCACGAGCCCCTTTGCTTGCTACCCTGGTGAACACCTTAATGGTATCAAAGCTGGTTTGAAACAATATATGTCTTGCGCCCACTACTGGAGACACCTCACCCTTTTGTGTAATTACAACTTACGCAGCGCACCCCGCTTGCCTAACTGCCCTCGGATCACAGATGCACAGTACCTACTGTGCCTCTCCGACCCTGGATGCTTTAAACCTGCCCCAGTGGCGGAAACCACGCTTCCCAGTTCCCTGTTTGGCTGCAGTACACCGTCAGTGGGTCCGCTAGGATATACCACAAACGGACACACATATGTATTGTGCCCACTTATTGGAGACAACTCACCCCTTCGTAGAGTGACAACTACACGGTGTCTACCCAAGTCACCCCACAGACAAGTTGGCCCTGCCTACCTTGTGTTCTGATGCCAGGTTTGGGAAGAGCCTTGCCTTCACTAGCTGCCCCCCTGGGAAACACAAAGACAGTGCTCTGGCCGCAGCGCAGCGATGCCCTCGTGTAGCATCGAACCCCCGGTCAAATAAGAGTGACAACTGCAACTTACTTAAGACTACACCATGACCATGGGTGGAGTTTAGCTCTTCCCCAAACTTCTGCTAGCGTAACCCACGGTCACGCCTCCTGTTCAGTTCACTTTAGTAACTCATGGCACTGACCCACAAGGGCCTAATACTGGGCTGTGTAATTGGGGCCCAGGGTGACCTTAACACTCGGCTTGGTGTGGATGGGTGCTAACAATACCTGGCTGAAGTGCAATCCCTTTGACAGGTTGCGAATGGACTGCAAACAACTCCTAGGCATTCTCTGCCAATGTTGTAAATGGAGGTTCTGGTTGGCTAGGGAATGCACCTAAACCTGGCCGAACCCACCTCTCTAGTCAGAAGAAGGGAGTACATACTTAACTGACACATGCCCACCCCCTAGGTGGCTGGGCAGCGGCTTTGGCTTATCCCAGAGGCAGTGTGAATTTAATGTGCCAACTGCACTCCCACAGTGGCACCCTAGGCACACTACAGAAGAGACTCCATACCAGGTTATTTTAAATTACCCTTGGTATCGTCCACACAAGAGAAACTTAGTCCCATCCGCCCCTATTACCCTGTGCTACCAAACCTCATCATGACATCACAGGGAATACATAACTCACTAGGTCAATCGGGCCACCGTCCAACAGCTCAGGTAGCACAACCCGGTGGCTGCTGGTAGGAACTGTACTTCGCATGACACCTTATGCATCCACTCAATCAGCTGTGTACCCTACTAACCCTTGTAGCAGGGCGCAAATCATAAGTACCTCATGCCCACCTGAGCCATCACCTATCACCATAGGGTTGTGTACAATTGGCTTCACGTCGGGACTAGGGTGCGGCTTCTACCACAGTCCAACACATGCAAACGCAAGGAAAACCGGCGGCAAGAGGCTCGTTTAGTGGCAATCCAATCAGAGATGCGCCGTTCTTCCTACATGACCACTTGCGAATGCCTGCCAATTGGAAGACCAATGCTTCTCAACTTGTGTGAGTCGTCAGTGGGCTACCCTCTAGCTTATCAGAAATCGCGCCCCAAACATATGCACCTAGGAGGGGCAGGGTTGAAGTTTTAGCCAAACCTCTTTGCGACTGTGGGCAGCGATCTGGAACCCATCGACTCGCTGCTTCCCCGTCTGCTGCTCAGGGTGGGGGGCCACTCCGTTCAGCCCCTTCCAAATGCTCCAAACCTTGTACGCGGTCCCAACGGCCGCTACTCTGGAAACCGAAGGAAAGTTGGAGATGATGCCCGACTCGCTCACCCACCCATGCATCAGCCATTTCATGCAATCTCAAGGTGTGAAAAGTGGCAGAGGACAACGCTCCTCCAACCGTGGCTCACTGGGCTTTGAAGTACTGCAAAGTTAAAGGCACCTCTATGAAGCCAACGTACTTAACTAAAATGAAAGGCACCGTTTGAAAGACCCTTCCACCCGACACACGGTCCAAAGCCAGGCCCCGCCACAGGGGCCTTCCACAAGCCCTGTGGACTGAGACATTCACCTGTGGGGCAGTTGGAACAGGACCGCAGAGCACTCCTGGGCATTCTCTACCAATAATGTATATGGAGTTTCTGGTTGGCCAGGATATGCACCCCAGCCAGGCAGAACCCCCACTCCAGTCCGCGAAGCCAGCGAGGATACTCCACCGTTCCTCGAACACTGCAACACGACCTGTGCTGCAACAAACCAAAACATGCCTTAACCGGGCCCAAGGCCAGCCTGACCCAGGGCGAAGGTCATGGCCTTCTCCCTGAAGCTTGTCCATCCAGACTTCTACAAGCTATCTACTGCATTGCTCTGTAAAGCTGTTCCTGGTTCCACTATTAATTATGGTCGATATGCTCTACCAGGTTTGAACCACATCTTAGCTAAACGTATGGCTGCCCAATTCCCAGGGCTGGCCGGTTTAATGCTTTACAAATGAAACTGCCCACAAAAGAGGCCTAGCACTGAAACTCTACTGGGTTGATTCAACTTCCTTTCAAAGCTAGAAATGCCCACCAAGTGAACATGGTACCTGTTTGTAAATGGTGCCAGCAGATGTTCCTCATCACGGCCCTTGTAGCCAATTGTGCAATGCAGTCTCAACAACATTTCGCAGCACCTCTATGCGTTGTCATAGCCCAGAGTAAATGTAAGATTGTACTTTCCCAACGTTGGGCTGGTGACCGGCGGAAATAAAGACAGCACCTGGGCATAAGATCCCAGTTTCCTACAGTAAAACAATAATTATCCCGCACCATTATCAAATGTGCCACGAGCACCCATGCCCTATACACCTGTTGCTATGCAGCTGTCATCCAATTCAATGACATCGGCGACATATCAACCAGTTTTCGCCTCCGTGGTCAACAAAATTCCATGAGCCGGGATTTCTCTACTATTACCTATGCAACCCGGGCATAATACTAAGTTAGAACCGCACATCCATATAGGCAAACAAAAGGTGGCCGAACACAGCCGTGCCACATCCAAGAAGAACCCTCTACTGTTTGAAGCCCACTGAGGGGTGTGGGCATACCCTGTGCTCCTGGAGGGGCCAATGGCATCAGAACTAGCTGCTCCTGTGTTACAGTATTGCTAGCGTGTCACCGGCCCTGCATATTGGATGTAAACATTCATAACTTGGACGAGATGTCTGTGCACTGTCAGTAACCGTCCTTAAAGTGGGCATGCAGGAACTGAACAGTACCAATTTAAAAGCCGTTCGAAACAGGTGCCCCAATAATTTTAGCCCAGGGCGACTGGTAGCACCACAGAATGTGCTGTTGAGTACCAGTAAATGCACTTCTGACCTCAAACCTTCAGGATGCTGTGTTTTAAACGCGTCAGCGCCCACCCCAAGCATGCAGAAGAAGGCTTCCTGATCCTCTCTGGGGGTAAAGACAGTGGACGTTAAATGCATAGTGGACCAAGAAAATGCTGTCGATAAATTCCTTAATATATTGCCCCCAAAGGAAATTGCATAATAGCCGCCTGGTTGCCTTTCCTCTTGACGCTGCGCTGCGACGCTAGGTCCCTTAAGCGCACCCGTAGGCACAGCGGTCCTTGCCCAAGGAATTGGTACTTATTTAACCGACCTCGGAAGGATGAAAGGCTGAGGAAACCTAGACTGGGGCTCGGACCGCCCATACAGGATAGTAGCGGCGCACTATGTCCTCTCCTATGGACGTGACCCAGCCCGGCAGTCATGTGTTCACGAGGACCTCGCCTCCGTAATTCACCTTCCTGTGTGTACATCTGGGAGGGATTCCACCCAAGCAGATCCCTCTGCCGCACCACTGGCTCCCAAACTCGAGCCCTTACCATGTAAGTAAAAGGAATAACTCCGGCGAATGAGGGCACACTTGAAAATGTGCAATTCAGGGAACACCAGTACACAAGAAGGGAAGACGATGTGTGCTATCCTTCCCTCCAACAGAGGGTATGCTAGAGCGAGAGGAGGATCACTGCGGGATGATAGCACCAGCCCCCAATGCGGTTGCTTTGATAAGGAGCCGCTGGATAACATGAAGTTTTTCCGTACCTGAATGTGGCTGTGCTGTCGATAGCATCAGCACCATGATTTAACAAGACTAAGTCTCCCGGTCAGGCTATCATGAACCTGTGTCCCTTGTGACACTACCGAAGACTAATGCAACTGTTACAGACATGTATGTCACTTCAAACCACAAGTACAAGTGCTCGGGCGCGTGGGTTGTAGGGGCAGGGGTCTTGGCCGCAGGGTAGCAGCAGACTCCTGCTTTGGAGCTTCCCGGGCTGGGCGACCACGAGTAGGCCCTGGCAGCATCAGCCACGTGCATGGAGGACCTAATCCCCCCCCACCGGGCCTCGGCCCCGCTTGCAGCCCCTTTCAGCATGCCTTCAAAGCCCGTGCGGGTGCCGATGCCGGGCGAAATATTGCTGCCGGTGGACCGTGCACCAATTAGAAGTGGGCCAGTAACTCTGCATAATCCCTTCACATATCCGGGTGAAAGCCCTGACGGCCCCACCGGGCAGATGACCCCAGAATTCCTGAGGTTCGGGCCGGGCCACCTGCGGCCGAGAGGCAAGCACCGCCCCCTTGCCTGTTCCGGACCCACTCCCTCGTCACAAACCAGGGCGCGGGCAGCCTCGGCGGGCATCCGCGGATCTGACACTCCGATGCACGAACCAAGCGGTCTGAATCCAGCATGTGAATTCACTTGACCCGCTCATTCGCAGCCCTCCCAATGCGCATTACAACCCTGAATACTTACTGTGTGTGCCTCCAGCCACCAGGCCCACAGTGTTAACTTTGACCATGGCTCCAAAGCGCATAGCCATGTCCGATGTGCGTTGTACCACCTGCTGCAGCGGCACGCGCTGCGGGCGTCCTGGCGACCGGCTCCTACCGCCTGACTGATTATTGACCAAGGGGATATGAGTCAACCGAGTGTGGGGCCCGCGATCACTCAGGGACTGGGGCGACTCTGCCCTGCGCTGTAAGGCCCATAGCGAGCAGCAATCACGCGGCCAGAGGCTCAACATTACAGCGATGCGCGCTATACGCCGTTTTTGTCGCAGTAGGGGGATACTCACCGCTGGGCGCTGTAAGCGGCCTCGCAAGCGGGATCTGGAGGAGTATGCATGGCCGCCTTATCCGTAGCGCATGGCAGCGTTGTCCGTGACTAGTTAAGGGACCTAATGCATGTTGTTGGGCCCTGAGGAGGTTAGGCAGTTTGCCCGTAGTCGCTGGACCCTCCTGCAACTCGAAACCGATTACACTCGGTGGCATCGCATGGCAGCATTATTCACCAGCGTGGCAGTGTAGCCCAGAACCCTGCCGCGCCTCGAACCCGGTAACACCCGCATGCAGCGTTAAGTGACCCGTTAAGGGGCCCATCACATTCTGTTAGGCACGGGGGAGGTTAGATAATATGCCCAAATCAAAGACCCTGCCGCGCTACGACCCCTCGCCCTTATGCCCCTCAATTACCATCGGAGAGCACCCCGCCATGAGGCAGGCTTGCTTGTTCACCCCAACGACGAGCCTGCCACACTTCCCGCGGAGCACTACGTTGTTGTGCCTCGGGGTGTGGGGGCCTGCGCGGGTCCGATCTAACATCGCAATGCTGAGGGAACACGAGGGGGGGGCGGCGGGTCCAGCAGCCAAGAGGCCGTCGGCGAGCCCCGACCCATGCCCCTGCCAACGACAGGGGCAGGGAGGCCCGACACAGCCAAGACCCCCCCTGGCCGCGCGCCGGGGACTCACCGGAAGGCCGGAGAGGAGGAGGGAGGGCTGCAAGCGCAACACGTCAGGCAACCCCCCCACACCCCCGCAGGGGAGCCAGACGGAAGCAGGCCGTCCGATGCGCCGGAAGACCCGACCTGGCAGAGCTTCCGGCCGCCCCACCGCGGTGCTACCCAGGCAGGAGACGCGTGGGGAAGTGGCAGGGGCCCCAGCAGACCGCCCGCGATTATCGCATGGCCGTGGCAGGCTCGCAGGGCCGGACGCCGCTGTGAGGCACGACCCAGCAGGGAGGTAAATTGCCAAAGCGGGTGGGCCCAAGGGGGCAGGGCAGAACACGCGCTGCGGTGCCCGCGACCACCAGGGCCTGCCGTGCAAGGCCACGGGACATGGCCAGGACAGCCTGACCAGCGCGAATAGCCCCTAAGCCAGCGACTGGCCCATGCGGGCCGGGAGCAGCCCAGGCCCCATCTAGCCCTAGGCGGACAGAGGACCTCAGCGTTAGCCCTGTAAGGCCATAAGCCTGGGAACGACTCACCGCGCAAACTGCTCCGGGCACCTGGCGATATCGGCACACAGCTCGTGGCACCTCCCGCAGACGGCGTGTCCGGGCGCGCAAAAGAGGACGACAAGATGGTGGGGGAGGCATATATACCCCTCCCCTTGTCCTCGCGCCCCGGAAGTGATGCTCGCCTAGCGCGCTGCGCCAAGGCTTGGGGGACTCCTCCCTGAGTCCCTGCGGGGGTGTGGGGTGCCCAGCTGGCACTAGAGGGCTGCCCTCGTTAGTGGCCCCCTGCGGGGGCCTCGGACAGCCGCATTCTTGTGGGAATTCCGAAAGCTTCCCAGGGAATGCATTCCAACCATTGCTTACCACTGGCTTTGTGGTTTGTAACATACATTTTCTGGCTTTCTATTTGCTGGCTTTATTGTTTTAGGCTGTCCAGCATGTCTTCGTCCCTCCTGTGGAGCAAAGCTTGTTCACCATTGCTCCTCTTATTCTTCCACGAGTTGTCCTTTTGAGAACAGTACAAATAAAAAGAGGAGACAAACAAAAACACTTGTGTTTGGCTGTTATTCGTTGTTGGGTATTAAAGTGAACCCCAAATTGTATCTGTTAGTGGGTTTTGAGGTCATAGTTCATCAAATCTCACACAGAAGTCCAAGCAAATCACAACGATGAAGTTCTAATCTGGGGAAGCTAAATGATTTTCACATGTGCTGAATTGCAAAATAGCAGTTTAAAACTCATTAAGCAACAGTAATTCTTGTTGACAGGATCATATTCTTACAGGATATATCCTGGACAAATGTGCTAAATAGCAGCTGCAGATATGGACCCTTAAAATTAGAAGAATTGTTGCAAAATGGAATGAACTCCCATCATCCTGCTGCTGACCCACAGTGTTATGTACAGTTGGCCTCCCCACTTTTGCATTTGCTTTCTTTACATTCATCGCTTATAGCACTTTGTTTCGATTGGCACGTGTGAAATGCTCATAACACCGCACTGCCTGCCTGAATGATATGGCACCTCTTGTTTTGAAGTCTTGTAACTAAGGATATTTAATTTCTTATGATTACTGCCCTAGAAATTATTATGTATAATGTGAACTAGATATGCTACATATGCTTGAGTAATCTGCATTCATTCTTGTGGCTGGGACAGCAAAATAAGCTGAATTCTTTGAAGGACATTTCTGTGGGAATCATTGTAGCCATATACTAACAAACATTAGGCTTCACTGGGTTACTGGGATAGCGCTTTTTTGGTCTCGCATGTGCTCCTTGCGCATGCGCTCTTTTGAGAAGTTTTAAATACAAAAGGGGCCTGGAGCCTGCCCATGGCTTACCATTCGTTGGCTTAGTTGCCAACACATTTTCTGCCTCATAATTGGCCAGCGAGTGCCAGCTTGACTTCCTGTTCTTTCGGCTGGATCTTGGACCAAATACCAGTTGCTTGATCCTGATTACCGTCCTTCCGCTGATCACACTTTGATTCAGATACAATTTTTCTTTTGTGCATGTCGGTTAGCCCCACTTACTGGAGGATGCGGGGGATTTATCCTGCCAGATTTTGTAGGTGGGGGCCTCAGGGGACAAGGGTGGGGCATACGGGGAGGGGTATAAACAACTCTGCAGTTTAAAAAGAGACAGTGATAGCAAGCAGCCCCTGTTTAAAGTTAATTCGTTTTTCAGTGTATTAAAAGCATGGGGATTGAAAAACTAATGAAGTTTAAACAGGCTGCTGACTTGAAGTTTGCATGTCTCTTTTCCTAAATGCAAGCATGCAACACCCATTGCACTAAAAGGGCCTCAGGTCCCCTGCCCCACTTGCCACCTGTGCTGTATCAGGGGCTGCTGCAGCTTCCAGGATATAGAGGATTCTTATCTGACGTGTGTGATGGACTTTAGTACTTTACATGACATTCAAAGGCCTTTTAAAAGTAGAGGAGGCTTTTTTTCCCCTCAATTGCTTCTTGTGCCCCCTGCAGTCTCGCGCTCTCTTCAGCCCACTTGCAAGGTGACAAAGGCTTGGTGGGGACCGATAAACAGGGATGAATGGCTCCAGTAGTATATCTCTCCCCATTGACAAATACACTGCAGTAGTACCTTGTCACACTCTAAACTACTACAAAGGAGAGGTTATGCAAGTGTCCTTTAAAATATAAATGAGCAAGACAGTTACATTGTATTATTATATCGGTATTTCTATAGCGCTTTCCTAACTCTTGTTATGTTATATGTCATGTGTATAGCGCATAATCACCAATGGTCTCTTAGCGCTTGTAAGAAATTTACAACCAACCTCAGATGTTATCTGCCCAGTACCACTTTGCTAGAGCTGATCTTTTCCAAAAGCCTGTGTGAATAAAAAAGTTTTCAATTTTTTCCTAAATGGAAGGAGAGTGGCTTCCCCTCGCGCATTCTCTGGCAACTTGTTCCACAGCTGGGGAATCAGTACTGAAAAGGCTCGTTCACCCATGGTAGCTTTTGTAAACCGTGGACTGGACAAAAGACTTGCCCCGTACGACCGGAGGCATCGTCCCGGCACATATCTCTTTAGACGGTCCTTGATGTAATCTGGTGCCGCCCCATACAGGGCCTTATGTGCAATACATAGGCCCTTAAACCTAGTCCTCTGCTTAATTGGAAGCCAGTGCAGTTGTTGCAATAACGGTGTGGAATGTGATCGCCTTTGGAGCTTAAAAATAAGTCTTGCTGCATCGTTCATAATTACCTGAAGCTTCCCTAACAATTTGTCCGGTAGCCCAATATATAGCGCATTGCCGTAGTCCAGTCGCGACACAATCAGTGCTGTCACCACAGGTTGCATAGTTGCGAAGGATAAAAGGGGTACCAATTTCCGAAGTTGCCTCAGAAGGCCTACGCAATTTCCTACCACTGTCATCACCTGGTTTGTCAGTGTCAGCTTACTGTCCAGTTTAATGCCTAGGCTCTTCACGACAAGCACCGGTGTAGGGGTGGCGCCTACCTCTTGTGGCCGAAAGAGGTTTGACCAGGGTGATTGCTAGAACCCCAGTCTTGTCTGGATTTACTTTAAGCAAGTTAGCAGTCAGCCAGTTCATTGTGAACCTAAGGATGTTCTGTGCGCTAGTCTTTGCTTGTAAAGAATTGTCAATCCGGAGGATCAGTTGAGTGTCATCCGCGTAATTGAACACTTGGTAGTCCATTTGAGCTAGTGCCACCACCAGTGGTTGGAGGGAGATATTAAAAAGCAGTGGGGACAATGCGGAACCCTGGGGGACTCCACATGGCAGTGCTCCTTTACTGGACACATGGCCACCCAGCAGGACCTTTTGTGTCCGATCCTTCAGAAAAGAGGAAATTCACTTAAATGCCACGCCTATGATTCCCTGCCTTTGAATGCAGTTCAACAACTGTGCATGGTCCACCATGTCAAACGCGGCTGTGAGATCCAGTAGGATCAGCACCGAAGGCTTCTTCTTATCAGCCGCTAGCCTAAGTTCATCCAGCACTGAGAGCATCACCAATTCTGTATTATGGAAGCAGCTGATGTTCCTCTAGAAATAGGGAGAGAGTTCTGAGTGCATGTTGTTCCACTATTTTTGCTAGGACAGGGAGTCTAGTTATGGGCCGATAGTTCTTCAGGTTTTTAGGATCTGCCCCTGCCTTCTTCAGTAGTGGGGTTACCATAGCTTCCTTAAAATTAAGCAGAACCTTCCCGGTTGCCAGGGAGTGATTTAAAAAGGACAGCAGTTCCACCCCTACCACAGGGAGTGCCATTTTGAACACCTTAGGTGGGCAGGGGTCTTCTGGTGAACCTGATTTAACTCTAGCCATGATGCGTGATAGGGATTCTAGATCCAATTTTGGAAATACTGAGAGCTTCTCACCCTGATAATCAGGTGGCCCTTCCACTAGCAAGGGGCATGGACTGATACAGGTGTTACTTATTTCTGTTAAGATGTCCCTAACTTTCTCTAAGAAGTTCTGTATCTTGTTACAGTCCTCCAGGTTAGCAGTAGCCTTCTGCTCCTGCCATTGGCTGAGTTCCCTCAGTACTTTAAAGGTCTCCTTCTGTGTGTCGTCCTCCTCCCTGATCCTTAGCTCATAAAATGCCGACTTCCTTGCAATGATAGCTTTTTTATACAGGGCTAACATTATTTTATATTCCTCGGAGGCCTTCGGATCATACAGCTTACGTCATTTCCTTTCAAACTGGCATAATGTTTGCTTCTTTCCTCTTAGTTCCTCTGTATACCAGGGTGCGCCCTTCCCTCTATTCCTTACTGTTTCCCTCCGCTCAGGGGCAACCTTGTCAATGGCTTCTGTCAACCTTCTTGTGAACCTCTCACTCTCCTGATCTAAGTCCTTCCCATGACTCCCTGGGTGCATTATTTCTTTTAGTGCCTCCCCTAGCTTGGCTTCCTCTATTTTATTCCAGTTCCGTACCGTCCTCCACTCTGGGGGTTGGTACTTTGGTCGACTGGGCAATCGGATCATAAGTCTGATTAGATAGTGATCTGACCAGCTGCATGGCTCAATCCCCATTAACTTTACAGGAGGCAGAGTTGTCCAAATCAGGTCCAGTCTATGGCCTTTATCGTGGGTGGGGGCCTCTACAAGTTGTTGTAGCCCCAGCATGGCCATCTCTTCTCCAAATCTACTGGCCTGGGGGTCTCTTGGTGAAAGACATGGCCCTCTAAAGCCACGCGGGTCTTTCACAACCACCTGCTATGCCTTCCCCAAAATGAAGAGTCGGTCAGACAGTAGAGAAATACAAACTTACTTTATTCGATATATACTCTGCAGAGGAACCCAGTCAGACCTTCACCCTAAGATGTGTGCGAGGGGACTGACGCCCCAGGGTACGCTAATACATAATAAACCCTTCTGGAGACTTCGGCCACGCCTCTAATGGAAAGGTACCGGCTTGAGCGGGGCATGAACAAAGGGGGTACAGAGAAATGAGCTAACACCTGCCAGATGGGTGCATTATCAATACTCCAAGGCCACTGTGCCGAGTCTCAGGTCTCCTAACGTGGGAGCAGAGCTACATGTAGAGATCGGAATGTGCAAACAGAATAACAGTGTATTAGCAAGTCGAGTTACAGCCTTGAACAGGAGAAAAAGATAATAACGAAGTGCAGCGTTCTGCTGAGGCAAGTGGGTTAGGAAATAAGGCCTAGTACGAGCACAGCCCAAGCAGTCTTCTAGTGATTGCGAAATACAAAATGGAGTCACACTGGCTAACTAATGTTCACATGCGGCAAGGATAACTCAGTGGGTTACATAACGTGAATACAAATGGCGTCTATTTAGCCACACATGGCTAACCTAATATAGCATAACAAGTGCATCATGGGAAGGGGAGGATTTCCAACCTAAGAGACCCTCCTTTTAGCGTGTGTGGCTAAAAAGCTTTATTGCTATCTGGCAGGGTCTTTACAATTCTAGGTGAGGAGAGAGATATTACCTAGCCATCCATTAGTCAAGGTGAAAACAAAGCAAATGCGAACATCAAAGAAATGTTATTTAGTATTCAAATATTCCCTCGTCTATTAACATTATTGACTGAATTTCTTGCATCATCATGGGAGAACACTTATTGCCCCGTTTGGGCAACGAAACTCTAGGAGTAAGTTTGCTTATGCAATAGGTGCAGCAGGCTGGGAGACAATTTATGCATAGACAACATGTGAAGATGACCCCTACAATGGCTATTAGGACAAGAAGTATCTTCCAACCCCATGACGTCAATAGACCCCAGAGCCATCCCGAGAGGGACCATGAACCATTGTCTTCGTGAATTTCTGAAGCAAGTCTGTGCAATTTCTGTATTGCAGAGTATACAGTCGGGGCACTGTCAGGTATGTAAACACAACTGCTGCCGATGGCGCGACAGGCTCCACCCCTGTCAGCTAAGATAACGTCTAAAACCATCCGGTTTTGAAGCGAGACAAGTCTCGTAGCCTGGAGCTCGACTGTAATATTGGTCAGTATACCTGCAGTGGTATTAATGACTCCCTCGACTATTCTGGCTAGACGTCGAATATTGCGGGCATTGAACATGGGACCCCAGAACGGTATGAAACCCTTCATTATGTCAGTAAACTGCTGCAAGGAAGTATCTGTCTGGTCAATATCGTCCGGATCGACAACCCTCTTAACTCGAAAAACAGGGGCATCCCTACGCTGCAGGCGATGAGTTCTGTGATAGTTGGAAGGAGCTATATAAACTGGGGGAAGGAGGTAAGAAAGGTAGCATCGCCCAGACCATCCCTCAGGCAGCCACACATAACCACGATCACCACAAACAAAATAAACATTGGGTGGTGGGATCAATGGTGGACTCTTGGGCATTCGCAATATAGAAGTGGTGTTGCATCTACTGTTCCCTACCTCTGTGTCTCCCATCCCTTGAACACAAAAGGGAACCGGTACATCTATCACTGTCAGGGGTATGGGCTTATCTTCAGTGACATTGCGGGCTTGGAAAGATTGGTAATATTCAGATATATTGAACTGCGAGAACCTATCCCTGTCCAAGAGCTAAAAAATACTCGATCAAATCGCCCATTTCCAGGGGAAACACCATGTGGGGATCTATGCTGAGGATACACATTCATTGTCAGAGAACGGGAAAGGGTGCTCCTGTGTTCCAAAGAGTCAGGCTGGGAGAATGAGCGGATTAAACTAAGTAAGGTGAACCAACCCTCACAGCTATCAACATAGGACAGAGGCATAGGCAGCAAGTTCTCACTTTGATGTGTAACCGAAGGTAACATCCCACACACCCAACATTTCGTTGTGTTATAAACAGCATGTGTTTGATGCAGCGTCTGAATAAAAACATTATCTTTATAGGACTTCCGGTGCTCTTCTTTGTGAGGTGCTAAAGTACCAATAATATGTTCAGGAGGTGTCGGTGTAGTACTTATCCAAGCATGCACAGGATATTTATCTTCTAGGAAGAACAGCACCCCAAGTACAAATAGCAGAGAAAGCAAAATTATTACCACAAACACTATTTTAGTTTTGGGGGACCAGGAGGACCAAATGGGACCATGTGGAGTGGGACGCTGCGCTGCAAAGGGCTGCTCATCGTCAGGAATGGGACGACCAAAGGGATACATTTTTAGAAAATACTTTTAGGAATTGAAGCCACAATACAACCGGCAAGAGGGGTATTCTTCTTTCCTATGTCCGTTATGAGCCTCACAGGCAAGCTCCTATCGTTCATCAAACGATCCCACGGAGGAGCTGCACAATCGCAGCCCTTGCTGGAAAACAATCGCGGCCCTTAATGAGAAACAAATCCTTCTTCTTCCAGGATAGGGCAACCTCCCTCCAGGGTAAATACCCTCAGCGATCCTGTCCAGTGTCCAGGGCAGTGCACCAGTGTTCTTCACTCTAATCTAAAACAGGCACCAGAGACACAGCGCCTACACCCTAGACTCAAGTCCTTCCCTAACTCCTGGATTGCCCGGCTGGCGCACTGTCCTTCCGTCGGGGCCGCAGATTGTACCTGGTGCGCCCAGGCTCTTCCTCGTTAACAAATAGGGGCAGAAACTCGGATTCAGTTGGGGATCGGGACTCAGATGTTTGCACGCCAGGAGCTGGAGTATCTGGGGCGGCCCTTATCTCAGGGGGTATCGCCTCGAATAAGGCATCGTCACTCTCCTTGTCTGTTCGCGCCCCTCTCAACCGGGCGTCAGAGAAAGGGACGAAACTGGAAACCAGCACCCCTTCCTGATCAGCGATCCCGTCTCGCACCCAGGCGTCGTATGGAAGCGGAAGGGGCACCCTCTTCACGTGGGAGGCATGGACCCAGTGCTTTCGGCCGTCGATCTTTACTGCAGTGCGGGTGGCCAAAAGCACCTGGGCCGGCCCCTTCCACCTCGGCTCCATACAAGTTTTGCGCTGGAACTGCCGAACCATAACAAAATCCCCTGGATGGATCTAGTGCCCGGGGCCCTCTGGCACTGGTTGTAGAGCGGCGTGTATCTGTTGGTGGAGAGAACGGAGATCTTTAGACAAGGCATACAAATAGTCAATCAAAAGAGGGTACTCTATCTCAGAAAAACGCTTGGGTCTTGGGACGCCCCAGACATTGGCAGGGCGTCCGAAGACTTCTTCATAGGGTGACAGCCCTGTCCTAGAATGCGCTGTCACCCTTGTGGACAACAATGCTAAAGGCAACGCCTCTGGCCATTGCAATCCTGTACTTTCATGAATCTTTGCTAACTTCAGTTTGAGAGTACCATTGTACTTCTCAACAAGGCCTGCTGATTGGGGGTGGTTCACTGCATGAAATTTCTGCATAATTTGTAAGCCCTTACACACCAGATCAATGACTTTGGCATTGAAGTGGCTCCCATTGTTACTCCAGATCACACGTGGCAATCCGTAGCGTGGGAAGTACTCTTTTAAAAGTGCCTTTGCCGTTGCTATGGCCGTATTCTCTTTGGTTGGGTAGGCCTCGATCCATTTACTGAATGCACAAACTACCAATAGTACATATTTCAAGTTATTCACTCGTTCCATTTCGATGAAATCCATTTGGAGAACCTCGAAAGGGAAGGAAGGCGGTGCAAAATTACCAGCAGGTGTAGGGGTGCCCTTCCCAGGATTGTGCTTTAGGCAAATAATACAGTGCTTTACCAAATGTGCAGCAACCTTAGGGATATTCTCATTCTGCCATACTGGGTATAGTAGTTTGCATATTCCTTTGGCACTAATGTGCGCCGGGCCATGAGCCATGGAGACTACAGGGAGGACAAAGGCGTTTGGCAACAACCATCTCTGCTTCCCTGACAAATCAGTCCAACACCCATCCTCATCCAAACACCCTGTCCTCTCCTCCCACATCTCCAGTTCATCTACAGTCGCTTCTCTCTGTATTTCCTTCGCACTTTCCACTGTATCCTCAAACATCCCATTGTCTGGAACCCATCTAGCAGGACCTGCCACAAACATCTTATTCATCTTCGATCTAGCTGTCTCCTTAGCTGTTTGGTCTGCAAAGGCATTACCCCTTCCAACATCATCTACAACAGCCTTGTGTGTGCTGCACTTGATTACAGCCAACTTGTCCGGGAGTGTCAATGCTGACAATAACCTAAGTATTAGGGGACCGTGCTGTATCCTTTGCCCATGGGATGTCAGGAACCCTCTCTCTGCCCAGAGGCGCCCAAAATTATGTGCCACCCCGAAAGCGTACTGGCTGTCAGTGTAAAACATTAACAGCCAGTCCTTCACTCAGTTCACAGGCCCTCAGAAGGGCTACTAACTCTGCAGCTTGGGCCGACTGGTATGGAATACGGGATGTCTCAACTACGGTATGTAATGTGGTTATTGCATAGGCTGCAGTAGTAGTGCCATCCAGCAGTTTGAAACAAGAGCCATCGACATATAGTTCCCCTTGGGGGTCAGATAAGGGAACATCAGTCAGGTCTACCCATCCTTTAGTTTCTTCCTCAGTCCGAAATAAACAATCATGGACATCATTGCCCTTTTCTTCCGAAGGGAGGGGTAGTAACATGGCTGGGTTCAAAGTAGCGCATCTTTTAATGGTAATGTGCGGGGCAAATAATGTTGGCTCATATCCAGTGAGACGCGCACTGGTGAGGTGCTGCGTCTTTGTCTTGTTCAAAAGCGTGTCCACAGCATGGGGTACCATAACTGTGAGGTCAGTATCAAGAACAAGCCCTGCCGATTGTCTGATAGATACCGCTGCCGCCGCGGCAGCCCTCAGACAGCTCGGGAGCGCTCTGGCGACGTTATCCAAAATGGCTGAGAAGTAAGCGCAGGGTCTCTGCTTACCACCGAAACCGTGTGTTAAGACCGAAAGCGCGCAACCGTCCGCCTCATGTACATAAGGCACAAAAGGCTTCTTTTAGTCAGGAGTACCAAGCACAGGAGCAGAGCAAAGTTCAGTCTTTAATTGTTCAAAAGCTTGCTGGCATGCAGGTGTCCAAGGCAAAGGCTCATGCACGTCTTTGGTAGTGAGGTAAAGAAGGGGTTTTGTTAGTAAGGAAAAATTTGGGATCCAGTGACGACAATACGAAGTTATCCCCAGAAACGCGCGTACCTCGCGTTGGGACTTAGGAACAGGCATGTTAGTGATAGCAGCTATGCGCTCAGGTGTTAGTCTGCAACCCTCCTTCGACAGTAGGTGACCTAAGTAGGTGACCTCCTGTCGACAATATTGAAACTTCAAAAGGGACACCTTGTGTCCCTGGTGTGCCAAATGTAGCAGTAATTTTACCGTGGCGTCTTTACAGCCTGTTTCAGTGTCTGAGGCCACAAGAAGATCGTCTTCATATTGCAGCAACACATTACCAGAGGGAAGCTCTAAGGAATCCAATTGTGTTTTCAAAGCTTGACTATAAATACTAGGGCTTTCTGTATAGCCTTGTGGAGCACGACAGAATCTAAAGCTCCGACCGGCTATTGCAAATCCAAACAGATAGCGGCTATCTGGATGGATTGGTATGCTAAAGAAAGCGTTTTTCAAATCTATCACTGAGAAGAATTTTGCTGTCGGGGGAATCATGGTCAGGATTGTGGTGATGTCAGGTACCACAGGATACTGGGGAACAACTATCTTATTGACCGCTCTAAGATCAATAACAAAGCGGTGCACATCAGGATGGGTGTCAGAACAATCCAAGGGAGCCTTCTTAAGAATAGGAAGAATAGGGCTATTGCATACATTCGCTGCTGTCTCTTCAATCACCCCAGACTTAATCAATTCCTGTATTATTTGCAATAAGGCCTTTTCGCCTGCCTGGGATATCTTGTATTGAGGAATTTGCGGCAATCTGGCATTATCCTGTACCTGTATAGAGACTGGCGGGATCTGAAGCAACCCCACATCTGTATCACCTGAAGCCCATAACGTGCGCGGCACATCTCGTAACTCGGTAGGGAGGGGGTCATCCTTTGCGAAGCATTGTTTGGTATAGGCGACTCGCGGGCCAACAGTCATGAAAACGCCGTCTGGGGAACAATAAATCGTCGCTTGCAATCTTTTTAACAGATCCAGTCCTAGTAAATTCTCCCCACAATTGGACGTCAGTAGAAATGGTGAGTCAACTGTAAATGGACCGATAGTCAAAGCAATAGGCTTGGAAATGGGGCTAACAACCGGCACGCCTGAGAAACCCACCGAAACATTATTTTGTCCAGACAGAGCTGCCCCCGGGACCAGTGAACGGGAAACACAGCTATTCATAGCCCCTGTATCGACTAGGAATTTCTCGGAGATACCTTGTAAATCTGCAGTAACGTACAGTCCACGCTGATCTACAGGCACCGGAACTGGTCCCTTGCCCTGCCCCTGGCTGTCCTAGCTGTGAGACGACCCTGTCACGTCATCCATATCATAGTCGTTGTGGTAGTACTGTCTTCCCCGAGGGTCGTCAAAATAATTCCCACTCTGCCTGTTGGAATACGCGTCCTCTGACTGCGGCCCCCCTCGGCCTCCTCCCCCTCGTCCTCTACCTCCAAAACCCTGATTTCTCTGAGCCCCACCTTTCTGCAACAATTCTGGGCACTCGTTCCGCCAATATCCCTCCTTTTTACAGTCCCACGGGGGCACCTGAAGCACCACCCCTGTTAGATCGGGGTGGCCGTGGACCCGAACCTAGTCGTCTACCTCTTCCTCTCGCAACTTGCTGCATCAACACCCTCATCTTTAAAACCTTCGACTTCTTCTCTACCCTGTCCTTGTCCTCATTCTCTCTATGCTCATCATACTGCGCCATACTCAATATGAAGGACGGAGAGGAAGTCGTCCAGGTACTTTCTGAAGCCTGCAACCTTGTGGCAACCTCAGGGAGTAAGTTAGTGACGAACCTGTTCACGAACAAACGGACACCACCCTCCTGTGACAAATCCTGACCACTAAAATCTAGGAACACCCCATCAAATCTGGTAAAGAAATCCGACACACTCTCGTCCTTCTTCTGACGACACGCAGTCAACTTATCCCAATCCACCTTCTTCGGTGGGATAACGGAGTGCATGTAGGCGATAATAAGCCCGGGTAAAGCCAATAACTCTGCCTTTGGCTTCTCACCAGGCTTGCGCTCCTTATCCCATGCTCTAATCTCGGCCCATGTGCCACCCAACTCCTGGGCATGGTCCTGCGTGTGGACTTGTCTCCATATATCTACCGGTACCAACAAGCCGAAAAATAGCTCTATGTCAGCTAACGTCATCACTGTGGAGGAGGCCGCCTCTGTCAATTCTTTATAATATGCAGTGGGGTTTTTCCTTGGGTCCGGTAACTGGCTTTTTAGGGAAAGGACCTTGCTCCTTTTCCAAGGAGTATAGATCCATTGCTCCTGAAACCGAGCATCGACTCGCGGTCTTATTACGGTATCCGTAGAGTCGCGCAATTCTGGTATTTCAGGGTGGTAAATGGGATGGACTTCCCTCATAGGGTGCTGCGTTCCTAGCATCGGGACCTTCTGGAGTAGCCTGCCTCGGTAACCCACTAGTGTAGACACATTACTAAAAACCTCATTCGGGGCCATGTCTGTAACATATACTCTGTCTCGTATGTCATAGATAATCTGCGGTGCAGTACCCTGGAAACACTGCTCCCACAACATTATCAGCGTGGCAGACATGTGCTTAAGGGCATGCTGCTGTATGAAGGGCTCATAATCCTTCATAACACTCCACACATCCTCCACACTATAAATCGGGTGCCGGGCCCATTGAGCTGCCTGATTCGCCACCATCTGTTTTTCCTCAGTACCCACAGCAGAGCGCACCAACACCTTCTCTATGCGGTCTCGCGCCGCCGCCGCCCAGTTGGCTCCGGGAAATCCACGCGCAGGTGTTTCAGTATGCAATGGTGTTTGAGGCGGTACACTCACAGGGGAAGGAACGGATGCAGAGACAGGCACCATCATATAGGGGGACAAAGCTGTAGGTGTAAAAGGAAGAGTAGTGGACGAGGCGGAGCCAAGAGACGGGGCAGGAGAGTGAAGAGACAGGACGTGGGAGGTAACATTGTCCGCTCCTGTGGCCGGTGGGAATACAAGGGAGGCAAGTGGGGCCGAGGTCAGAGAAGCAAGTGGGGCTGGGGCCGAGGCAGCAGTACCAGAAGCATCTGAGGGAACAGCCCCAGAGGTCGAGGACTGGGATATGGGGACCGTAGGATATATCCGCTGTGGTGCATAGGTAAGTGGGGGGTGAGTGTCCAAGAGCTCCTCAACAAGCTCATCTCCTTCCTCCCTAGCAACATAACTTTTGTCAGTCTGCAGGCGAAACTTCCTATCTGCACGCTCTATGCCTTTCTCTGTCTTTTCCCTTTCATAGGCTACCACCTTTTGCGTAATCGTTTGTGTCTGCTTCCTCCGAACCTCTTTCTCTGCTCGCATGCGTCACTGCTTTGCCTCTTTCTGCCACACTCTCAAAGAATCAAACATGGACTGCCTACTCCTTTAAGCAAATAATCTATCCTACAGGAAATTTATTTTCTGTTCATCAAATGAGCCAGTAAGTGGCCATTGCAACTCAGCATTGTCCCTCGTATATTTATTCCACAATGTGCTAAACATAATAGGGCCATTACCATGTTTGACATATATGTCAACATTTTGGGGACCCTCCGGAGGTGCAGGCTGGCTCTCTTCCAACCGAGTATCAGAAGAACAACATCGGCATCCAAAACATCTTAACTTACTTAAACAAGGCATCTTAATATAATGCACAGGCACTGTCCCTAACGGACAAACAACACCAACAACGGTAATACAGAGAAAATAGAGTAACAAAAATCACTCAAAAACCAAACCAACTGTCTGGAAGGCACAGCCGCTCCTCACTCAAACGCACATCCTACCAGCATCGTCATCAGCATCAGTCCACAGACCACGCAACACCAAGACACACTAGCACATCACCAGTCAGCCCTGAGGCTGCATCACAAGCAAGACGGCCGTCTAAAGACCGTACCAAGTTCAAGAGGACAGGCCGTAGCCCCAGACCTTTTAGAATGTACACCAATTACCAGTTGGCCTGGCAGATTGTCTGCGAACAGCCCCAGACCTTTTCAAGCGCGGGCCAAATTTCCGGTTGGCCTGGCAGGCTGTTCACGAACACTCTGTGTCTTTTCCAAGGGTCCGCAAACCCGCCAAATTCAAACCAAGACAGTCCGAAGACTAAACCAAGACACAGCCCGTCGACTCGTGTCATCCAAGCAAGGCAGTCCGCAAACTGCACCCAAGACAGTCCAGAGACTGTGCCGATACAAGAGGACAGGCCTCAACCCCAGACCTTTTCAAGGGCAAATCCAATTACCAGTTGGTCTGGCAGATTACCTGTGAACGGTCCCGGACCTTTTCACAAAGAGGCCAATTACCAGTTGGCCCGGTAGACTGCTCACAAGCGCTCTGTGTCCCTCAAGGGTCCGCAGACCCACCAAGTCCAAGACAAGACAGTCCGCAGACTGTACCAGACACAGCCCACAGGCTCGTGTCGTTCAAGAAAGGCGCCATTTTCCAAGAATCTAATCACTCACCTGGTGCACACAGGTTGAGTTAAATTACTCTCCACTGCCGACTCTTCGGACCAAACGGTCAACTCCAAGGTTCGCCTTCTCAGGACCCCAGCCGGTGACCACTAGCCGAGGATTCGCCCGATCGGAAGGGTGGGGCAGCTGCGAGAACCAAGCTCTGTTTTGAGTATATGGGGCCCCGATCCGCCCGCCCAACCAGACACCACCCCGGCCCGTGCGACCCGATTACGGGTGAGGGGGCCACACTTTGTGGGGCCCCTGTTCGGGCGCCAACTGAAGGACGTGGCCCTCTAAAGCCACGCGGGTCTTTCACAACCACCTGCTATGCCTTCCCCAAAATGAAGAGTCGGTCAGACAGTAGAGAAATACAAACTTACTTTATACGATATATACTCTGCAGAGGAGCCCAGTCAGACCTTCACCCTAAGATGTCTGCGAGGGGACTGACGCCCCAGGGTACGCTAATGCATAATAAACCCTTCTGGAGACTTCGGCCACGCCTCTAATGGAAAGTTACCGGCTTGAGCGGGGCATGAACAAAGGGGGTACAGAGAAATGAGCTAACACCTGCCAGATGGGTGCATTATCAATACTCCAAGGCCACTGGGCCGAGTCTCAGCGTCTCCTAACGTGGGAGCAGAGCTACATGTAGAGATCGGAATGTGCAAACAGAATAACAGTGTATTAGCAAGTCGAGTTACAGCCTTGAACAGGAGAAAAAGATAATAACGAAGTGCAGCGTTCTGCTGAGGCAAGTGGGTTAGGAAATAAGGCCTAGTACGAGCACAGCCCAAGCAGTCTCCTAGTGATTGCGAAATACAAAATGGAGTCACACTGGCTAACTAATGTTCACATGCGGCAAGGATAACTCAGTGGGTTACATAACGTGAATACAAATGGCGTCTATTTAGCCACACATGGCTAAACTAATATAGCATAACGAGTGCATCATGGGAAGGGGAGGATTTCCAACCTAACACTGGTACCTGCTCCCAGTGATAGTTGAAGTCCCCCACCACCACAATCTGTATGTATTACTGAACACTTCCATACACAAGTCATTGAATAAAGGGGTAGGCCGGGGGGGGCGGTATTCTACCACCACTATCAGGCAGGAGAGATTTAGGCTTATTTTTACCCCTAGGACTTCCGCCCCATCCAAACTTTCCGCTACTACCACTTCTGTGGTCAGGTGCCTACGACTGAGCACTGCCACCCCCGCCTCTTTCCCCGCCCTGCCGGTTATGCATCAGAACATTGTAGTCTGGGGGTAGGGCCACCACTATATCAGGCCCTGAGCCATCCTCTAGCCAGGTCTCTGATACCGCTAGAATATCTGGCTCTTCTTCCTGCAGTAACGAGAAGATTTCCAGGTTATGCGCGTAGGGACCGTGTGTTCAACACTAAGGCCCTTAGGCCCTTTCGTGGGTCATCCTGCTTCCTGCTCCCAGTGGAGACACCAGTCCCCACACTCCTTAATCTCTGACCCTGAGTGCATTTCCTCTCTACCTCCCCCTTGTGAGATAACAGATTATACACCCTTAGCTTCCCTTCCACCAATTCGTGCAGAGGCGGTAACCTGTCCAGACCTTTCCATTCCCACAGTTCTTCCGCCGAATAGACCAGTCTTTGGCCAGGGGTCCTAGCCCCTGGTCCCGGTCGGACACGGATGGGCGCAGATGGGCTCCAGCCTGTTTAAATGCGCACACCGCCCTCAGCCCTCCAATCAGTCCTGCTGTGCAGCAGCTAAGCCCTGGGGAAAAAACTAGACCGCTCACCGGCAGAAACCACTGTGCCGGGAGCGGAGGTCTGAAAAGAGCCTAAGATCCCGATTGGTACGAGCGGGCGAACAAAGACAGTTCAACTTTTAAAAACAATAAAAACGAGTTCACCGATTCACTATTTCACAAATTAGGCAGGTAACACTCGTGACATTGGTATGGCCGCAATTCTCTCACCTTGTGAGCCCCAAGGAGCTGTAACATAAACATTTATGATGGAATATAAATGTTAATGACTTTTTTGTTTCTTTGGGCCTTGAAACCATTCATAACATAAGACACTATTTAAACAGATTTTTTAATGAAAAAAGTTGTATTCTGTCATCAGGTTCTATAAATGATTTTGTTTAATGGCCTAGCCCTCCATGTCCATCCGCTCGTATGCAAGGTAATTGTTGTATTTAGCAAGGTGCCGGAAACTTGAGAAGAAATGGCACAGTGATAAGACACCGGACAGCCACGCAGCCCATAAAGACGCCACCCGTAACCACCACCACCTCATCAGGTCCGCCAAGAGAATCTCCTTCAAAGACCGCCTCGACAACAACGCACACAACAGCAAGGAGCTCTTCAACATCGTGAAGGAACTCTCCAACCCCAGCTCCAACACCAACGACATCCCGCCGTCGCAAGCCCTGTGCGATTCCCTCGCCACCTTCTTCCACCGCAAGATCGCCGACATCCACGACAGCTTCAACACCCAGACAGCCCCCACCAAGATAGATACTCCAGACCCGCCGCACACCATCGACCATGACCCCTTGCCAGCCTGGGCCAGCGTGAACATCGATGACACCATCAAGACCATGGGCACAATACACTCCGGTTCCCCGTCAGACCCTTTCCCGCATCACATCTTCAACAAAGCCAGCAGCTCCATCGCACCCCACCTGTGCAACGTTATCAATCTCTCCTTCGAGACCGCGACCTTCCCAGAGAGCTGGAAACACGCAGAGATCAACGCCCTACTCAAAAAACCCAAGGCGGACCCAAGAGACCTCAAGAACTTCCGGCCCATCTCCCTGCTTCCGTTCCCAGCCAAGGTCATCGAGAAGATCGTCAACAAACAGCTAACCCGATACCTAGAAGAAACAGCATCCTGGACCCATCCCAATCGGGGTTCCGCAGCAACCACAGCACTGAGACTGCCCTCATCGCTGCCACCGACGACATCAGGACCCTGCTGGACAACGGTGAGACCGCAGCCCTCATCCTGCTGGACCTCTCCGCCGCCTTTGACACTGTCTGCCACCGCACTCTACGCGCACGCCTCCACGACGCAGGGATCCGAAACAAGGCCCTGGAATGGACCACCTCCTTCCTCGACGGCAGAACCCAGAGAGTCCGCCTCCCACCTTTCCGATCCGAAGTCTCCGAGATCATCTGCGGCGTACCCCAGGGATCTTCCCTCAGCCCAACACGGTTCAACATCTACATGGCCCCGCTCGCACGCATCGCCAGACCGCACGACCTCAACATTATCTCCTACGCCGACGACACTCAACTGATCCTCTCCCTCACCAAGGACCCCCTCGCCGCCAAAGCCAATCTCCATGAAGGAATGAAGGCCGTCGCCGATTGGATGAAGATCAGCCGACTAAAGCTGAACACAGACAAGACGGAGGTCCTCATCCTCGGCTCCAACCCCTCAGCCTGGGACGACTCCTGGTGGCCAACGACGCTGGGAGCAGCCCCGACACCCACCGACCACGCACGCAACCTGGGAGTCATCCTCGACTCAACGCTCTCCATGGCCAAGTAAGTCAACGCAGTCTCCTCCTCCTGCTTCAACACCCTCCGCATGCTTCGCAAGATCTACAGGTGGATCCCGACAGACACAAGAAGAACAGTCACCCAGGCCCTCGTCAGTAGCAGACTTGACTATGGGAACGCCCTCTACGCGGGAGCCCCGGCCAAGCTCATCAAGCGACTGCAACGCATACAAAACGCCTCCGCACGCCTGATCCTCGACGTACCACACCACAGCCACATCACCCCCCACCTGAGGAACCTGCACTGGCTCCCCGTCGACAGGAGGATCACCTTCAAACTCCTCATCCACGCACACAAGGCACTCCACCAAACTGGCCCAGCCTACCTCAACAGACGACTCTTCTACGTCCCCAACCGCCAACTCCGCTCTGCCGACCTCTTCCTCGCCACCATCCCTCGCATTCGAAGAACAACCACCGGCGGCAGATCCTTCTCACACCTCACCGCCAAGACCTGGAACACCCTTCCACTAAGCCTACGACAGACCCAAGACCTGCTGACCTTCAGGAGGCTACTCAAGACCTGGCTGTTCGACCAGTAGCAGCACCCCCCCCCTTCCCTCTCCCCAGCGCCTTGAGACCCTCGTGGGTAAGTAGTGCGCTCTACAAATTCTGTGATTGATTGATTGATTGAAGGTGTATTGTGGGTGCTGTAGGCACTGTTGTGTCTAGTGTTCCTTCTACAGAAGCTGTTTTGAGGGTGATTGGATGAACCTAAGGGCCTTTTAACACCATGAAACACTGTATCTGCACCTCTGATGGTCGATACCCTTCATCTCATATCTAAATAATCCAAACATAGGCCACAAGGCACTCACACACTTCTATCCATCCATTCATTAGAATCAATCAAGAGCAACCTATCTCTTCTTTTCACCTCAAATGCATGCATAAGAGCAGCAAAACCACATAGTAGAAGTTCAACTCTGATCACCACATACAACATATATGCAACCTTTGGGCGTTAAAACAGTATTAATGGGCTGAAACCTTTGCTCATACAGTGTTAGGATCTGTAAAAGTGTCAATATAATAAAGTAATACAATCACAAAAAGTGTCACATTATGCAGCATAATTTGCTTTTTACTGCTGCATAATTTAGTCAATGTGGTCACATAATTTGGTTGTCCCTGATCTGTGGGAAATCCATTATTCTGAGAGTAAAGCTCAGTTGATTACTATAGAGGTGGGCAGACCAACAAATTAACAGGGCAAGCCGAGTCAGCCATACCAAAGGTCTGGCTCAGCTCGTAGAGCCTGTGCACGAGCCGAGCCTTGTAAATGTTTGCCATGAAAATCATACACCAAACATCACTTAAAATATGATAAAATTGAAAAAAGTTTATTTCTTTAACATGTAGAGATTTTGTCTTTAATACGTCACATTATAGCACTGCACTGAGGTATTTATTAAAAGTGATAGTTTTTAAACATGAACTTAGAACCATTCCTGTCCTGACAGTTGTCATGTGAATCATTTATGCAGCCCACATTCTTATAAATAGAGCAACATTTTAGTCTATTAAATTAAACACAAAAGGTTCTGTACATCTTTCACTCTGAACACATATATTTGAAGGTGTTTTCATATGCAATAGTGAGGAAAAAGGATGAGGGGTAAAATAAAATATTTACCTAAGATCACACAATTTGGGTAAGTGGAGAAGCCATGATTAATCCAAGTTCTCTGGTTTCACTTTGTACAAATTAGCCAATAAATTTGGATTTATTTGTCCGTCCTTTTTACCTCAAATGTTAATGTTTTGCTCTTACCTTTTTGCGCATGAGGGTAGAGTGAGGTTGGCAGGCAGAAGTCACTTGAAAGCTCGGCATCTAACGGGACCCCAATTTAAGTCAGGGCTCGGCTTCAGAATCGAGCCTGCTTGACCTTTCAATGGTTCAACCACCTCTAAGTTCATATAATTACTTTAGATATCTGTATGTATTACCAGTTGGTGCACTAGGGACTAGTGACTTGTGTGTTTATAGACCTATGCAGTCCCAGCCTGGGAGTGAAAGCACTGTGTATGTAGGACAATCTAAAAATGTATTACAGACTGCACACAGCTATGAAATAGACTGCCAGAAAATGTGCAGAAAGACTCAAGGCAGCAAGGGCCCGGTTGTACGGGCTGAGGTGCCACCAGCCCCCACCTTTGTCCCCTTCGAAGAAGAGTGTCTATCATGCTAAGCAATGGTCAGCCTGACAGACACTCTTCTTGTTCAGGTCAGGCAATCAGGAGCTGTACAGGCGCTAAATGCGCAGTCTTGCTGTCTGAGCTCAACTTTGCGGGTTGAGGCTATCACAACCCTTGGCAGACCTTACTTAGGTAGCCAATCAGGGAAGGCAGCAGTCCCATCTCTCCTAGGACCTCCAAGGCTTCCCTCCCGGACAGCTGCTGTGAAAGTAAGTTTTGTTTTTTTAATGTTTGGGGCGTGTATGTTTGTATGAATGTATGTGTGTATATACATGTATTTGAGTGAGTGAGTGTTGTGAATGGGTGTGTGTCTGTGCGTGGGTGTGAATGTGTATGGGTGCGTGTGTTCCCCCCTTCTCTGCTAAAATTACTGACCATTACTTAATTAAGGGGCAATTTACTAACTTTTTTCACCAGGTATGTGTCACATTAAGGTGACGCAAACCCAGGACAAACTGTTGTGCTGGAACTTACTTTCCAACACACATCCTAATTTGCATTGGAAAGTTGCCTAACATAACGCAAAGTAGAGCTAAGCGCTACTTTGCGGCATGGGTACGTTCCATGAGTAGTACATGGGCATTCCCATTAGACATGGTCAAGCTAACAAATTAACAGGGAGAGCCAGGCCAGAGCTGAGCCAAGGGTCTGGCTCCGATCTTAGAGCCCGTGCAAGAGGCGAGCACTGAAAATATTTGCAATGTAAATCATACAACAAACATCACATAAATAAACGTGTATTTCTTTAAGATGTGGAAGCTTTGACATTGACAGGGTGCATTATACCACTCCACTGAGAAATACTTATTAAAAGTGTTAGTTTTCTACCACTAGTAGTCTGAATTCACATATTTGAACATTGAAAATGAAGGAAAAAGAGTTTTGGTGAAATAAAATATTTGCCTAAGATCACACAGGGAAGCCAAGATTTATTCAGGTTTTCTCATCTCACTTTGTACAAATGAGCCAGTAAATGGGTATCTAATTGTTTTTCCTTATGTTAAGGTTTTATTTTTACCTCTTAGGGCATTGCCTACAGTTTTTGAAATGTAGCGCAAACTTGGCCCTAAGGTATTGGAGCGCTTTAAATGAGCACCAGTTACATTACACAAGATCACATGCATTGTTTTTTGGCATGGGGAGATCAAGTGAATGTTGAGCCGACACCAAGACTTGAACCTGATTCCCCAATTCTCCAGTCGGCAGCTCTGACCGTAACACTGCAACCTGGGTCAAGGGAGGGAGCAGGCATAGGTGAAAGCTTGGCTTGTTATGCACTCAAGGGTCCAAAAGGATCTTGAGCTGAGCCAGAGCTAGGCTTCAAGCTCGAGCCTGGCGCGAACTTTCAGTGGCTCACCCACCTCTAATTCCCATACAACCATCCATGGTTTTTGATGCAAAGCCTTATTTACTAAATAAAAGGTACAGAGGACATTGTGCCAAAAATTACATCCCCTCGAGGCAAGTATAAACAATGGATAAAGTTTTCTTTTTTCTAATCTTTCGAAACTTTACACCTGTATAGCTCTATACAGCATACATACAGTGGTAAAAATATTAAACAGTACAATAAAGCATAGTTTTAGTACAGAAGAGTGCCTTTCCACTACAAAAACATATGCTTGACATCACACACACACATGCACACCCATGCACTAAAGTGCATGGCTGTCTGCATTGGTGCAAGGCAGCCAAATGTGCACCAGTGCAGGGAGAGAAAAAAACGGCATCATACCTTCGTAGATATGGTGCTGTTCTACTCTCTCTTATTGATGCAGGAAAACAGCTTTGGTTAAAGTGCTACACTGTATCAAAAGTTACAAATTTGTCTCTCAATGTTTAAATGCTTACTGTGCTTTCAAAAATATTTTTTTTAGTGCTACACATTCAGATTGTTCCTAGTGGAAACCATTCCACGACTGGTAACAAACCTTAGAGTTCCTTTCAAAAAAGAATAACTATGACACAAAGAAGGTTCAAATGATTGTATGAATGAATTAAAGCCTGTACTGGCTCCAAAGAAGACCTTAGATTTGTTTAATAACCAAACATCTCCCACACTTATCTCGTTCTTCATATTTCCCTATACTGAATTTCTGTGAGCATCTCACAAGCCGGTGACACGTTTCTCATTGTTTTAAGCATCTCATGATGTAGGGTACCCTGTGTCTCACACAGCAAATTTATGTGTTTGTATTACCTGTCACTCGCACTGTATCTCTTTTTTGCGAACATATTACGCCTGCATGTACACACACACATCTGCACCTTGTTTCTGAAGGCATCTCACATACTAGGCTTTATGTATCTGTTTCTTTCACATCAGGTTTTTCACAGTTGGAAAAATCTATCTCCAGCACACACACACTGTGCATCTAATTTTGCGAGCATCTCATACAGAAGGCATATTTCATGTCCTGTTTATTTGCATCTTTAGCTATTCAGTTTGTGAGCACCCTACACTCCTGGCATCCATCTGCACAAATTCTTCTCTCAGAGTAGACAGCAAAAGTTTAAAGTTTTTTTTTATTGTGTTTCATATTTTGTGCGGTGTTGAGTACATACAGTGCCTCGATCTCCACCTTCCAGTCACAGGAGAGCAAGCGATACACTTCAACTGTCTGTGGTAGTATCCTCACACCCTCTTCGCCTCCTGTGCAATGCTATTGTAAATGGCAGCAGAGTTATAAGTTGAAAATATGATTGACCATAAGCACATAGTTTTTCAATGGGGAGGCTGGGAATAATAATATTTTCTCCTGGTTCCACATTGCCCACAACACTGCAGTTATGGTGTAGTCTGTGAAGATTTTAATGCAGTGCTTATTACATCATAGTTGTATTAAAAAAGGAGAAGCTGAGATTAGAAATCTTATAGTTCTTTGACCAAAACTTACACACAGGACCACATCTAGTGGAGTGTGCTGTCTGCTAATGCAGTGAATTGCAGACTGGTGGTCTGGTCGAAGGTTTTTTAATAGCATTGTTTCTAAGCTCTTTCATTCTTTGGGACTTAGATTGTTAAGCCTCCTCTAGAGTTCTGGGGTTGTAGGTGGCTACTGAATGATGGATACTGTAAGATATTGGGTTTTTGATTGAGTGGGCTGAAAATCCTTCTCATGCAACAACCACAATCCTGGTCAAGGTGAACCAAAAAAGTCACAAAATTAACCTGTGCTTAACCCTCTAGTAACTTGGCACAAAAGCAGTCAGGCTTAACATAGATACACTGTATTAAGTATGTATGCAGCTCAAAGCAGTAATAAAGTGAAAATACAACACAAAAAACCCACACTAATTTAGACAATAGAGTAAAGTTTAATAAATAAACTGAGACCAAAATGACAAAAATCCATTCAGTAGAATCGGAGATATGCAATTTTAAACGTTTAAGTAAAAATAGCACCAAGAAACAGTAAGCTCTAATTGTGGGTATCTGGTCACTAGACTGGGACAAAGTCATATGTTCAGGCCGACTACGATGGAGTGCAGGCCAGATACAGGGACCAGCTTAATAAGGTTACTTTCTCAAAGTCATGCACCCAGAATTTAAAACTTCAGGATTTCACAAGAGCTCAACTAATTCCAGCCAAGGGTCCAGGACCTAGGGAGGCACCTCTTGGGGATCAAAACTCACTCCAGCAGAGGCCAGCAGGGCTCAGGCAGGGCCAGTTGCAGCAGGTCAGGTGGTCAGTTGCAGGGAGGCCCCTGGAGTTTGTTGTTTCCCTGGAGCTCATGCCACCTGACCCTTAGAATCACTCTGGTAGTCCTGGGTTCAAGGAGATGGTCCTCTCTCTTTCAACAACAAGGCAGGCCTCAAGCAACAGGGCAGTCCTCTGGTAGCAGCAGAGCAGTCCTCTGGTAGCAGCAGGGCAGTTCTCTGAGAAGCAAGCCAGGCCTCAAGCAACAGGACAGTCCCCTAAAGTACAAGTTAGTCCTTCTATAGTCTCCCACAGGTACAGGAGTGTACTGAAGAGTTGGTCTGAGGGTCCAGTTTTTAGGTCTCGCCTAGGCAGCGCTGTCTCTTCGAGACATGCTGTATTCAGGATATGTGAATAAAGCTCCGCCTACTTCCCGCACATCTTTTTAATTGGCTCCTGTCCCTGTCCTTTGTAAATGGTGGCTTTTCATTGGTTATTAGGCTTTGTAGTCCCTCCTTAGTAACTCCCTGTCTATTTTTGTAACCTCCCATGAGGACAACCCCTATTACATGTGTTGTTACGCCCTAGGTTTTTATTACAACCTCAAGGCACTGTTTTCTTAAAGGCCTTCAGACAGGACACTCACTTGGTCCTAAACAAGGTTAGCAGTGATTACTTTACTCGCTAGCACATCTCACATTTATATTAGGCCTTCTATAAATTTCCCTTCATCAGCTCCACATAGAGTACAACCTAATCCGGAATTAATATAATAATTCTTTTGTCACATTTCAAAGCTACTAACTGTATATATTGAATGTACTGTGGTACTGTCTTCCATGCAATGCATTATGGGTAGGGTGGATTTACCATATCTTCAAAGTTTATGATGCTCACTAGGGACATCTAGGAGCAGCTTGCGGTACTGCACCTACACATCTATGTTAGACCTTCTATAAATTTCCCTTCATCAGCTCCACATAGAGTACAACCTAATCCAGAATTATTATAATCATTATTTTGTCACATTTCAAAGCTACTAACTGTATATGGTGAATGTACTGTGGTACTGTCTTGCATGGAATGCATTATGGGTAGGGTGGATTTACCATGTCTTCAAAGTTTATCATGCTCACTAGGGACATCTAGGCGCAGCTTGCGGTACTGCACCTACACATCTCACATTTATATTAGACCTTCTATAAATTTCCCTTCATCAGCTCCACATAGAGGACAACCTAATCCGGAATTAATATAATAAATGTTTTGTCACATTTCAAAGCCATTAATTGTAAATATGGACATAGCTATTTGAATGTACTCGTGGTACTGTCTTGCTTGCAATGCATTATGGGAGTACCATATACTGCTATGACCAAAAAAAATAAAAAATAAAAAAATCCTTCACTCTTCTATCCCTCCACTATCCTTTTCGGTCAAAATGACAGACTAACGTTCACTTCTCAAGTTCCATGTTCCACTATGCTGGTTCACCACTGATCCTTTGTGGGTTCCATGGTGGCGTGCTGTTCGCCGGTGAGGCGTTTCGGCGCCCCATCGGGGTTGCCAGCGCTGTGTGGATGCAGACTTTTTTCCCTTTTCTACCCCTCCCCAACCCTTCTCAATCCAGGTGGCTGACTAACATATCCACCACTCCAATTGCTTTCGTGTTTCACCATACTGGTTGAACACTGGTCCTTGTGGGTTCCGGAGTGGCGTGCTACTCGCCAGTAAGGCGCTTTAAAACCCCATCGGGTGTAGCAAGCGCTATATAAATACAAACCTCTTTCCCTCTTCTATCCCGCAACCTACCCTTCTCTATCCAAATAACTGAATAACATATCCACCACTCAAATTACTTCATATTTCACTATACTAATTTTCAACACTAATCCTTTATGGGTTCCGGAGTAGCGTCCTACTCGCCAGAAAAGCGCTTCAACACCCATCAGGGGTAACAGGTGCTACATGAATGCAAACCTTTCTTCCTCTTTTATCCCTCCGCTATCCTTCTCACTCCAAATAACTGACTAATATCCACCACTCAAATTACGTTCATATTTCACCATACTAATTCAGCACTAATCCTTTATGGGTTTCCGGAGTAGCGTGCTTCAACACCCCATCAGGGGTAACAAGCGCTATATAAATACAAACCTTTTTTTTTTTCCTCTTCTATCCTTCTGCTATCCTTCCGAATCCAAATAACTGACTAACATATCCACCACTCCAATTACTTTCATGTTTCACTATACTAATTCAACACTAATCCTCTATGGGTCCCGGAGTATCGTGCTACTCGCCGAAAAAGCGCTTCGACGCCTCGTCAGGGGTAGTAAGCGCTATATAAATGCAATTACAATACAATACTATATGTGACCAAAAGTTTGTGATGCTCACTAGGGACTTCTAGGAGCAGCTTGCGGTACTGGCAGTGCTGGTGCCTTGCTTACTAGGGACCTCTAGGAGCAGCTTGCGGTACTGGCAGTGCTGGTGCCTTGCTCATTAGGGACCTCTAGGAGCAGCTTGCGGTACTGCACCTACCACATCTCACATTTATATTAGACCTTCTATAAATTTCCCTTCATCAGCTCCACATAGAGTACAACCTAACCTAATCCGGAATTAATATTATTCTTTTGTCACAATTCAAAGCTACTAATTGTATATATGGACATAGCTATTTGAATGTACTCGTGGTGCTGTCTTGCATGCAATGCATTATGGGTAGGGTGGATTTACCATATCTTCAAAGTTTATGATGCTCACTAGGGACCTCTAGGAGCAGCTTGCGGTGCTGCACCTAGACAAACAGTGCTGGTGCCTTGCTCACTAGGGACCTCTAGGAACAGCTTGCGGTACTGCACCTAGACTTGCAGTGCTGGTGCCTTGCTCACTAGGGAGCTCTAGGAGCAGCTTGCGGTACTGCACTGAGACATACAATGCTGTTTCCTGGCTCACTATGCAATCATTTGCAATGCACTAAGTCTCGCATTACTGAAAGTATGAGCTATTGGCGTTGCATTATTATTTGCAACACCAATACCTCAAGCTATCAGTAATGCGAGACCTATTGCATTGCAAATGCTTGTTATACCTGGTATACCTGCTGCCAGCCTTTGAAGTGGGACAAACTTCTAGACTTCCCGCACATCTGGTTCTGGAATTTCCTTCCTTCCCTAGCCCAGGCTCCAATGGGTCTGGGGTGACTTTGTAAGTGGGCAGAGGCAGCCCCTTTGAAATGTAATTGGGCAAGGGAACAGCTCTGCTCCTCCTATCCTGCCAACACCCAATCCCATTTGTCTCACTGTCTGGAAGGAATACACAAAGCCAACTACACCCAGTCATGTGACACAGCCTGCAGGCACCAAATGGTTAGGACAAGAAAATGCCATCTTTCTAAATGTGTGTAAGGTAACCCCTACAATTGATCAGGACAAGCAATTTAACTTTCTAAAAGTGGCATTTTCATAATTGGGACTTAGAAATTCAACTTTACCATTAAAGAGGGTTTCAAATAGAATACATTAGACATCAAACTCAAATTTCCTGCCTGTTCCCAATTGAAAGTTATCACTTATTAAATGTAATGCGGTAATCCAATGTTATCCTATGGGAGAGGCAGGCATTGCAATAGTGAAAAATGAATTGAAGAGTTTTCACTACCAGGACATGTAAAACTTAGAAATGCATGGCCAACTTTTTAAATACACTGCACCATGCCCTATGGGTGACGTATATGAATTAAGAAGGAAGGTTTAGGCCTTGCAAAAGGTTTATCTTGCCAGGTTGAAATGTCAGTTTAAAACTGCACTACAGGCTGCAGCGGCAGGACTGAGACATGTTTAACGAGCTGCTTAAGTGGGGTGGCACAATAGGTGCTGCAGGTCCACTAGTAGCATATAATTTACAGGCCCTGGGGACATGTAGTACCACTTTACTAGGGACTTATAAGTGAATTAAATGTGCCAATTGGATGTAAGCCAATTTTACCATGTTTAAAGGAGAGAGAGCACAAGCACTTTAGCACTAGTTCGTAGTGGTAAAGTATACAGATCCCTAAAAGCCAGCAGAAATGGGTTTGTTAAACAGAAGGGGAGACGGCAAAATGTTTGGGGGTGACCCTGCATAGAGGACCTAGTCCAAAAGATTATGTTTTTATTATTGGTGTCCCTTTGCCTAAGATACTCTTTATTCAAATCTAATAAGCCTTTATACAACTAACTCTCCAAGAGTGGCAACAGTGGGCAGTCAAGGTTCAGTTGAAGTTATAGAGGGATGGTGATTTCCTTACAGCATGGTACATTAATCACACCCATTAAAATCCAATGAGTAATTACAGCTTTATCTTTCAAAAAGACTGAGGGCTCATTGTAGAGAATGGCGGTATGGACTGAAACTTCAAAATGGGTACATAAACACACACAAGACACCATTGCTCAATACCGAGACATTTACCCTTTGCTACCCTCATCTGAGTCAGCTACATTATCTAGTATGTTTAGGTGCTCTTCAGGGCCAGAACTTGCAGACATAGGGGCAGATTATGATGTCAGTCGGATCGCAACCGACGGCCTGTTGGTTGCGACATGACCGACATCTTTACATGCAGTCCGACCGCCGTATTATGATGCGACAGTCGAAGGCAGGGGGCGGAAAGTAATCCCCTACAGGGGGGCTGTGCCCGCTCAGGTACCGCTGTAGGGATTACGATGCACGTTTCAGGCAGCCTTTCAATGACAGTCTGACAGCCATTGAAAGGCTGTCGGAAACGGACTTTGGGGGCCCCTAGCAGGGCCCCTGTCCCTCCCTGGCCTCCGCTATGAGGCATGGATGGCACCTATGGTGCCCCCCAAACATCGATACCCCACGTGCCAGGGCACCACACGGTGCCTGGCTCACAGTGCATGGATATTTGTAAACATCCATTTTTCTAATGTAGGTTGTGCAGCAGCCCTTTTCCGCCCGCTGCACAAGCCGCATTAGGAAAATGGATGTTTACGAACTCCTCATGGGCGGTCGCATCCAAATTTGTCGGATGGAACCTCCCACTACTAGTCGGTCGGTTTCCATTCCGACACGATATTGGTCGGACGAGCGGCATCGTAAATAGGACCATAGTTTGTAAAAAATGCTTCCAACAGCGAAAGCTTTTTTTTTTTTACGTTGAGAAGCTACAATAGATTATCATAGTTATTCCAGTTGAGGCTGAAAGAAACTTCATTGTTCTTCACCAACTGAAAACTTGCTTAAGGTCAGTTATGTCCCAGAAAAGTCTGAATCATACCATATGCAACACATATAAAGTGATGATGGAATCATTTGACATGTAGACAATAGCTACAGAATTTGTCCTCCACACTAATGACACAAGAAAATATTTGGTTTTCAAACAAAAATTCTGGATTTTATTATAACTGCCTGCAGCAAAAGAATGGTTTCTGATTAGTCTAATTGCATTTCGAGGTTTATGAATGTTGCTAAGAAGATTTTGTTTATTCTTTCATTTCTCTTTCCTCCCCCTTGTTTGCTTGGTACATGAAGATGCAAAGTTCATGTTTTTTCACATATTTTCTAATTACTTTCCAGAATGTAATTAGCAATAAAGCATAATTACCTTTCTTTTCTTCCTATTTCACTTCAGAACTACTTGACGGTATACATTTATCAAAGTCTGCAGTTCTCAGACGACGGACACTTTCTATAGGGTCAGTGAAAAGTCCCCATGGCTGCCCTATCCCCCCCCTCCCCAGAAAGTTAGTATTTCCTACACCCATGCTTACCCCAGACTCCCCATTTTGATATTAGCCGGTTGTCGCATCAGGAGGGTACTTACTTATTGGATGGTTTCGAAGGATTCACCAGCCTTTCCAAGCAGGCTTGCTTTACTCTGTTCATTTCAAGCATTCTTATACACAACTTTGTGGTAGATTGTCATGTGGGGTAAGTAGAGTGCTTCTGTGCAAGGCACAAACATTCTATCATATCCCAAGATAGATACAGGAAGCGGGGAAAGCAACCACATCAGAAAGGTTACTTTGATTGTTGATTTCTGTCTATTGGAAGAGTATGTTTATGAAGTACTGAAATGCTTCTCATCATTTTGTTAGGACTGGACCTTTTTTGGGTCTATTTTCTACATAATGTGTCAGCCCTGTCCGTGGTTCTGCTTCTGGTTCTTTTTTGTCCCCATGTGTGCAAAGCTGTCAGATTCACAACAGAGCAGTCTTTCTCCCAAAGGGCTCAGTTCCCCGAGCCTGCAGGCATGGGGAAAAATAGCGGTCCATCAGTGTCATTCCAGTGAGCTCTGGCAGCAGGGGGAACAAGCTGTTGTTTAGGTTCCCCTTCCAAAGATCTGCAGAGCATCCAGCTGCACAGACAGATAAGGGCCAGCAAATGTATAATTGCTCACGCTCCCTTCTGGCTTCTGGTTGCAGGGCTGGAAACACCCACACATGAACAGTACCAACCAATCATTTTCTCCTAACACGTGCAGCATGAATCACTATGGGACAAGAGAGAGCACCAAGACAGTGACTATTATAGCACATCTCGAGGTAATCATGCAACACAAGGTCGCCATATTGAAAAGGCTTTGATGTGGAGTGTCAATGCGTTCCCTGCTGTTTGTTAAACCTGATTAAACAAGTATTGGTAAAGCCAGTAGGTCTCACCTATGAAAGAGCTATATGCTTTGTCAGTGTTTTGTTTAACCATGTTATGCAGCTGCCAGACTGATGTGCAGTATGGTTGAAAGTAAAGAAAAAAACGCTATGATGGGGTTGGAGCTGACCGCGCCATAGCACCTTCTTTCCCTTTACTTTCAGCCATACTGCACAGCAGCCACAGTGCTGTACAACATGGCTAAAACACATTGACAAATCTAATAGCTCTGACATAGGTGAGACCATTGGCTTTGCCATTGCTTGTTTTTACATTGATGAGGGCCTGGCAGCTTCCTGAACAATAAAGTTTTGCAAAAACCATGACAAAACAAATCAATAATTTTCAAAAGATGGTGGTCGAACCAGACCAAGTGGCTTCAACAATGCTTGTTTGGTACTGCTATCCAGTCCTTGTCTCCTAAGACTGCCTTACAACAACAAAAACCTGTAGTGCTTAGTCTTCTTTTTTTTTTTTACTAAATAGAAAAACAGGACTGGGTCTAGGTTTTCCCTTTAGCTCTCTCGTTATTGCTCCCAATGCCAACCTACTCAGGCTGTCATGGAACCTAAGCAAAAACACATCACTTTTAGGCACATATTATTTCTCCACGTAGGGAGATTGGCTCCTTTCAGTCTGTGGGTTCTCCACCCAGCAAATGAATCGGATGTCAGTATCTTTCCTTGATGCAGGCACACACAAGAAGGATACCTTTGTCTAGGAGAACGTTTTGTTGTGTGATTTGACTTTTGTGCCTTAATTAGTATGTGCTCTGCATGTTATTTACTTGTTTATCAGACTCAATAACCCAAATATTGTGATAGCGTGTAAAATGAGTATTTAATTTACAGTTCAACCCGTGACTTACAATGAAGATCTCCAACTCCGCGACACCTTCTCAAATCGATAGATGTTTGCCACCAATTTACAATGGAGCACAAATATAAGGCATTTCAAATATCATCAACTTTTTAGTTACGTATGTTCAGTCAATGATGAGAGGTTTGGTAAAAATTCGAAAACCTTTATAATTTGTTAAAAGTTTAGTTTTTGGTTTTCATCTTTTTATTTAATTGATAAAGATAAATCAGTTTTCAGAAATATCAAGAAAAGTCATGGTTAGAGACAGCAAACAAATAACAGCGTGTTCCATAAAGGAAATAGTCTGTATAGTAATCTAAAAGGATCCTATCTTATCAGAGCCCATAAAGGTTTCATGTTCTATAAAGGTTTCTTTGGAAAAGAGTAAGAGTTTTGGAGCTTAGAATTGGAAGGTATAAGAAGTTGAACTCCCCATAAAGAGTAGTTCTAGAAACTCAGCCGAATCTCTCTCAAGCAGTTGCAAAAACAACCGTCTAAATCAAACAAAGGAAATAAATCATAGCAGTAGCTATGATCATCAGCATAAGAGAAATAGTCACCTTAGAAAGTGCCAGGTAACGGCAATCACCGTCAGCAGTAGCACACAGCAATCAGGCAAGGAGAGAGAAATACAGTCAAGTGCTTAGGGACGTGGCAGGGGAAAAGTGCAGGGCATTGCATTGCAAAGCATTGCTAAAAATTTTTTTAAAAAACGGGTCTCCCGCACGTACTATATAAAACCTAAAAACATATGTATCCCTGCTCCGGTGTGTGAAGCCATCTCGAACCAATGGGAAAGAATCTTCCAATGGTCTGCAGCTTTTCCCTTCGGTTCCCACGGTAAATGCACAAGTTGACATTGTGCTATCTAAATGTTGCTAAACATTCATACATTTGTTGGAGGCGCCAGAAAGCCTGACTCTAAGATGGCCGCTCTGTAGTTAGTCTCTGCCGACGGGGCGATTAATCCGTCAAGAACCTGCTGAACCAGCTGCCTTTGGCATACCGCAACACCGCTACTGTGTTCAGGAAGCCTCCGAGTGCAAGCTGAGCGAAAATTGCGGGCATCTGCCGCGATTTCAGGGAGACCGAGACGATCTGATCCGCTGAGAAGCTCTGGTGGGACCAGGAGGCGGAGCGAGTAGAGGCGACGGGCCCGGGGTGGCCTGCGGAGCAGAGCTACGATCCGGGGCCCCCGCAATGTCAATAAGCCCAGAGGTAGCCCCCGGTACGGGCAGATGGCAGCGGGGTTTGGAGGGCCGGCCCATGAGTCGCGGACAGCCAGGGCCAGAACCGCAATTGCAAGGCCTACGATGATCTCTGCGGCCGCGCGGAGGCGAGCCTGTGGGCGACACTTGGACCGGAGGGACTCGGGCGCTCCGGGCCCTCCATCTCCCAGCACGGAATAATCAAGAGAGAGCCCCCTGCTTGGACACATGCGGCATGGGCGCGGTGGAGGTCCATTACTGATCTGAGGCAGTGACGGGACACACGCTTGGGCCCCCTCCGACAATAGAGTCCGGAGGTGAGGCTGATGCACAGTGGCCCTGATCAGAGAGGAGAGCTGGAGCCCTATTAACAGCGAGGAGGGACCCATCATCGTGATCAGACAGGCATACAGCCCAGGCGGGGAGAACAGCACTGAGTGAGTCACGAAAGATCTGCGATCGGGGGAAGGTACTCCCGGGAACATGGGGAAAACGGACACAAAGCAGCCAAAGTTAGTATTTGAGCAGCGCAGAACCACCTGGGGCCCCCGACCTCCGAGGACCCGCAGCGGGAGGCGGAAACGATGGATGTGACCCCCCCCCCCCCCCGAAGCAGACATAAGGGAAATGTTTCGCGATCTGAAGCAATCGCTCACAGCCATTGATGGCAAAATAGACTCCTTATCGGATTGGTTTGATCGACTAAAGGATAAAGTGACCAAACATGGGGAGGGCCTGGAAGAAGTGGAACAGCGTACCTCCACGCAGGAGGACGACGGCGTGGAAACTCGCGAAAGGCTCTCAAAATGGAGAAAGTACTGGAACTAATTCGTCAGAAAAACGAGGACTTAAAAGCCCGGTCACGCCGCAACAACTTACGTATCACAGGCGTGCCAGAGTCCACTGCCATGACGCGTGTAGAGGACTACGTGGAGGAGATTCTGCGGTCCATATTTGGTGAGTCCCTATCTGCCATGTGCATTGTGGAGCATCCCCATCGCACCCTCGACCCCTGACGGGAATGCCAGCTAGACCCATAATTGCGCGCCTTCTTAATTATCGTGACAGGGACACGATACTGAACTGTGCCAGAGATATGCAAAAAGTAGTGTACCAGGGCAACGCGATCTCCTTTCATCCAGGCTTCACCCTGGCAGTCCAAATGGCTCGCAAAGACTTCCTCCCTATCAAGCACAACCTCCAGCAACTGGAAACAAAATACTCGCTCCTCTACCCTGCCAAGCTCCGGATATTCCATGCTGGGAAGACTATCTTCTTCACGGACCCTAAGAAGGTTGCGCAATACGTTAAGGATCCACAACTTGCCCAAAAGTCTGAATGTTCAAAGACAGATTTGGAGGAGGGCGGCCGCGCCAGTGACAATCACTAACAGGCAGAGGCTGCAATTACACTGGACGAGGCCTCGTCTGATGAACTAACGAACTGGTCTGGACAGTCCGGCACAAGGAGACTGTGGTCATGTATCCTTTACAGTTGCCGCATACTGATGTGGCTCCAGCTCCAGTTTGAATAAGGCTGGGTGAACATTCCGAGATGCCCCGTCGCTGGGCCACTGCGGGTGGTCGGGTTGGGCTCCTGGCCTCGCCCCTTGGGGATGATTCCCTGGTAGTGCAAAACGTTTTTCAGTTGTGGGGTAAGGGGTTAACTGGGGAATATGCTCAGCCTGTTTGGGGGGCTGGTGTGGGTGGAGGGTTGAGGTTTCTTTCGACTTTCTTATTTAGATTTGATTGTAATTGTCACCCTCCTTGTCTTTCCTCTCTTTTCCTTGTCCCCCCTTTAACACAAGATGCACGATATTGTGCGCCTACAGGTGAACATGTGCACACGGTGTCATGACCAGGATTAAATGTATTACCTGGAATGTGCGTGGTCTCAATGATGCCAGTTAAACCAGAATAGTGGCAGCGCAACTGAACAGGCATAATGTGGACATTGGATTCCTGCAAGAACTACATATAACTCAACACACACAAGGGCGTCTGCGGGCTGGATGGGTCGGCGAAAAACATATAGCATACCACTCCAACTATGCACGTGGGGTGGCCATTATTATCAGAAAGGGTTTACACTGGCGAACACGTGTATCGATTTTGGATAAGCAGGGCAGATATGTCATGCTGGCGGGTACACTAGGGGGCCACCCGGTTAGACTCCTCTTAGTTTATGGTCCCAATCTTGACGACTCTGGTTTCTTTGCGGAAGTTTGGAGGGTGGCGAATCCCATTGGTCCCGGGGCTATAATATGGGGCGGAGACTTTAATGTAATACTTGATGGCACTAAAGACAGGTCTGGCGATTCCCGCCGTCCCCACCCCCACGTGGCAGCGCAGCTACAGGCCATAATCAAGGACGGTGAACTGACAGATATTTGGCGCTATAGCAACCCTGACGAGGCATGCGGCACATGTATGACGTCGGCGGGACCCTCCTGGTCGTGCATAGACTATTGGTTGATCTCTCGCGATGCAGCGGCGTGGGCAGCTGAGGCACGAAATCTTCCTCGCACCCTCTCTGACCACTCCCCTGTGATGCTGGAGCTTGACCTCCCGGATTATCTCACCAGGGCTTTTGCCTGGAAACTGCCGCCAAGTGCGCTACGCGATCAGGCATTCCGCGAATATATCAGGCAAGCGATAACTGAATACTTCTGCAACAACGAAGGCTCAGTGGACTCATCCTCGACTTTGTGGGAAGCTTTTAAAACTGTCATACGGGGGGAGTGCATCGCAAAGCAGTCAGGTGTGCTTAAATCTCTGAGGGGGGATTTAAAGAAATTAGAAAAAGAAATAAAGGGGCACATGCATCAAAGTAAGGAATTGCGATTCCTTAATAGCGATTATTAAGGAATCGCTCTTAAGGACTCGCAATTCCTTATTCATGTAGGAATCACTAAAAAAAATTGCGATTCCTACACATTCCCTAATAGTGAAACGCAAATTGCGATTCGCTATTAGGGAATGGCTTCCCATTCATTCCTATGGGCCTAAAGGCCCATAGGAATGAACGGTATTGCATTTGCAATTTGCGAGTACCAAATAGGTACTCGCTAATTGCGCATGCAATTTCAAGGGTGCAAGGGGGCCAAAATGCCACCCAGATGCACCACCAAAAAAGGTAAGTATGCACATGTGCTGCACACACATGCCCTAAGGGCATGTGTATGCACCACAATGCACTTTGAAAAATGCATTTTTTTGCATTTGTCAAAGGAATTGCAAATTACCATCAACTTGAAGTTGATGGTAATTTGCGATTCCAAATTGCGAAAACGCAATTTGCGAATGCATAATGCATCGCATTTTGGGAATTGTAATTTGCGATTCCCTAACTGCATTCGCAAAATAGGTAATCGCAAAATTTGCGATTACATATTTTGCAAATTGCTTTTGGGTTGATGCATCCCAAATGGCAAAATAACGGTCGCAAAGGGGCCGATTCTTCGAATCGGCCCGTTTGCGACCGGTATTTTTGCTTGATGCATGTGCCCCAAAGGCCCTTGAGCAGAAATTCTTCTCTAGCAAAAATGCTCATACACTTAATACAATCCTTGCCAAGATGGACGAGTTCCAGGACGCGGCCCACCGCGAAATACTCTTTCTCAGTAAAGAGACTAGAGCAAGGCGATATGGCGAGGGGTACCGCGCCGGAAAAACCCTGGCAGGGCTAGTCAGGAAACCTTGGACTAGTGACTACATCCTCAAGCTGCGATCTGCGGATGAAGAGATAGTGACAGGTCAAAAAGTCGTTCAGGAGAAAATGGCTTCGTTTTATGCGTCCCTCTACTGCGCTAAATTGGACCCCGGCGCTCCCCGGGTGGAGGAATTTCTCAACACCCTACAGTTGACATGGCTAAAGGCAGGCCATAGGGCCTATCTAGATGACCCTTTCACAGAAGATGAGATCATTGGAGCTATCCCGGCCCTCCCGGCTGGGAAGACCCCTGCCTTGATGGCCTCCCCGCAGCCTTCTATAAAGAGTATGCCAGATTGCTTGCCCCGCGCATAATAGATATGTAACAAGACTCCGTGGAGCTCGGGATACTCACCCCCCCCCGTCGCTCCGGGTGGCCCTCATCATTACAATCCTAAAGCCAGATAAAGACCCAGTCAGATGCGACTCCTACCGCCCTCTTTCCATGATCAACATAGTCAACAAGATCCTGGCGAAACTGATCGCAGCTCGTCTCCTCCCACTGCTCCCCATGGTACTTAGGCCAGATCAATGTGGATTTGTTCCCGGCAGATGCACTGCTCACAATCTCCGCACTTTATTTGCCACAATGCAGGGAGTGGACCCGCAGACTCAAGCAGCCGCTATCCTTTTAGACGCCACTAAGGCGTTTGATTCGCTAGAGTGGCCATATTTATTTGCCCTGCTTAAACGCATAGGCCTTAGCCCCAAATTCATCCATTTGATCGCACTGCTTTATACGTCCCCCACGGCTCGCATAAGAATTAACGGTGTGATAACGGCCCCGATCTCGATCTCCCGAGGCATGCGACAGGGGTGCCCTCTGTCACCCCTTTTATTCGCCATCGCAATGGAGCCATTGGCAGCTAGGCTGCGGCAGCATCATGCCCATAAAGGCCTTGCATTCACCCCTAGGGTAGTTTTGGTTTCGCTGTATGCAGACTTTGTCACACTATACGTCAAGCAGCCCAGCGAAAATCTAGATCCACTGATCAGGGAATTTGTCAGTTTCGGCGGCCTCTCCGGGATAATCATAAACTGGTCCAAATCAGTGATATTTCCGCTCACGAAAGTCACGATGCAGGTCAAGACGGAGTTTACCTTACAGTGGTCGCGAGACCCAGTGAAATACCTGGGTATATGGATCCGCTGTGATCCCGAGGAGCTGTGGCGCTCCAACTATGGCAAGCTAATAGACTGGTTGGAGCAGCGCATCAAGAGATGGATTACATTGCCCCTATCTCTGGCTGGCAGGGTGGCCATCGCTAAGATGGTTGTACTGCCCAAACTCCTTTATCTCTTCACGAATATCCAACTCCCTCTTACATATAGCTTCAAGAAGCGGCTGCGATCAAACATGATCACATTGGCCTGGGCGGGCAAACAGCCGAGAGTGGCATGGGAGGTGCTCACACTCCCTTTTGACGAGGGCGGACTCGGGCGCCTGACCTCGAATTGTACTACTGTTGCACCTAAGCACAATTCGCATTCTATTTGATATACCCAACCCAGTTCATGGCACACACTGCGCCGGAATACGACCAGGTGTCCCCGATCCCCCTCCCGGCGACCTTATACCAGATTAGGCCTCGCCCTCGAAATGAGATAGACACGGTGGGATGCATGGTGAGGGCCTGGCATGACATGCGGAAGAGGGCACGTCTTGAAATTATGTCCGCTCCCTTGGTCCCCCTGATGAGACATCCAAGTTTGCCTTCACTGGCGGAGGCGGGCCCCTGTGCTCAGTTAAGAGCAATGAAGCTCACAAAAATTGGAGATGTATACACGAATGGCACTTTCGTAGACAGGCATCAGATTGAGGTGGGCCGAGAGCTAACCGCGCTAGAACAGATGACATATTTCCAGCTGCCATCTGTGCTGCGCGCCTGTCACCCCTCCTTCCCTGAGGCGCCGACCACATTCCTTCCCCTTGAGAAATTCCTGAAGAACCCATCCCGCGCAAGCTAATAACGTGCCTTTATTCAGATGTGCAAAACACAGCGCCTTCTTGTTCACCGAGGGCCCGGCAGGAGTGGGAGGCAGCGCTGGACATATCCATCACGCAAGAGCAGTGGACGTTCTGCTGCACAGAGGCGCGCGCCCTCGCGCCAAATTATAGGCTGCACCTTATACACTTCAACTTCCTGCACTGCACCTACAGGACACCAGCCTGGCTGCCGAGATTAGGCCTGATTTCGGAAGCGCGTTGCCAGCGATGCAGGTCAAGCGACGCAACCTTCTTGCATTTAGCGTGGGATTGCCCCCTGTTCTCCCAATATTGGGCGACTGATTTTGATGAAAAATATATGAGATGACGGGCACACCCATAGATAGAACCCCATTAACGGCGTTGCTGGGATATGTGAAGGACATACCGACAGAGGGGAGGAGGCTTAGTGCACTGCTGCTCGCGAAATGACGCATTGCCATGACATGGTGTAGGTCACGCGCACCCAAAAAAGCTGCATGGCTTAGGGGCGCGGCGTTCTGCCAGGAACAACTGGCTGCCTACTGGGAGCTCTTGCCTACTCAGTCCCGCCCAAAAGATGATTGGGGCCCTCTCCAGTTATACATTAGTGCACACGCCTTGGACGAGGTTGTACCCCATACCCAGACCACAGATGCACTGCAGGGGAACCAGGCGGAACCGCCACAAGTTGCATAAGGAGAACCGCATTAGACCCACTGGCTTGCACAAGTACACAGATCTTCCCCTCCTCCCTGCTCTCCCTCTGACTTTCCCTCCCCCTTCCAGTTATAAATGTTGTGTTAAAAGCCAATGTGAAGCAAACCACATAAATCAATGGCACTGACATAAATCATGTGTGGGAAAATGACTCCACTATCAAACTAACAGTCGTGACGATGTAAGAAACGACCAGAACTGTACTGCTTAACTAGAACCAATACTGACAGTTGACAAATGTTACGTGAGATATAACTGTGCCAAATGTACCCGTAACTTAATGTAAGCAGTTAATGTAATTGTGAAAACTGAATAAAAAGAAGTTTAAAAAAAAAAAAAAAATTTGTAACATCTGAGTAAAGTTCTTGTGAGAATCTTTGCAAGCCTACTCTGTTAGCTATTCAGTGTTCTATTGTGTAACAATGGACTACTCTAAGGAATAAAGCATTTTCCATCCACAATGTCCTGGTTAGATCATGAGAATCATGCTTTAAGCAAACATTGTTTATTCTAATATACTGTCCTTTTTAGGTCGAGCCTAGCGGCAGCGCGCATGCGCTGCTCGCTCTGTGAGACTGCTATAGTATAATATGGGAGAGAATCCGCGCCCACTCTCCTCCCATATTTTTCATTGGCTTGTGTCATTTTCTTTCGTAAATGCTGCCTTTGGATTCGTTAATAGGCTTGTTAGTCCCTCTTTAGGATGGCCTAGTCTTCATTTGTACCCTCCCATGGCGACTGGCCCCTTTACTTCGGTTGTTTCACAGGACCTGTTATTTAGTCTGTAAGCACTATTTACTTTATTGAGTTTCTCTTACTGAAGGCCGGACATGCGCTGCTTCAGCTGAAACCGCATGTGGTTTTTTAAGCAGCACGGCCGCCCCCGTAACACGAGCACCTGCTTTCAATCACTGTAACCTAGCATTATCTCGTGTCTGTTTCAAAACCTCCACCCCAAGTAAAATGGATTTAGAAATGATTAGCGAATTAAGTCATGTGAATTCCAGGTAGCACATAATCCTGTGCTAATGAGCTGAAGCTGACAACAGCATATCTGTGTTACATGTCATCTGTACTAAAGACTCCTGACGGGTTGTTTTTAAAAGCCTGTTTTATTAACAACAACACCACCACCAATACCACCACCACCAATACCACCACCTTCTATACCACCACCTTCTATACCACCACCTTCACCAATACCACCACCTTCACCAATACCACCACCACCAATACCACCACCACCAATACCACCACCACCAACACCACCACCACCACCAACACCACCAGTGCCACCACCACCAATACCACCACCACCAATACCACCACCAATACCACCACCAAAGTCCACCACAATCAATACCAACACCACCCCCAATACCACCACCACCAATACCAACACCAGTACCAGCACCAAGCTTACCACCAATACCACCACCAATACCAACACCAATACCACCACCAATACCACCACCACCAATACCACCACCACCAATACCACCACCGCTAATACCACCCCCAAAACCACCACCACCACTAATACCACCACCAACACCACCACCTCCGCCACCACTAATACCACCACCAATACCACTACCACCACCAATACCACCACCAATAGCAAACACCACCAGTACTACCACTAATACCAACACCACCAGTACCACCACCAATACCACCACCACCAATACCACCACCAATACAACCACCACCACTAATACCACCATCACCACCAATACCACCATCACCAACAATACCACCACCAATACCGCCACTAACACCACCACCAATACAACCACCACCAATACAACCACCACCAATACCACCACCACCAATACCACCAATACAATACCACCACCAATACTACCACCACCAATACTACCACCACCAATACTACCACCACCAATACCACCACCAATACCAATGCCACCACCAATACCGCCACCACCAATACCGCCACCACCAATACCACCACCACCACCAATACCACCATCACCACCACCAATACCACCACCACCAATACCACCACCTCAGCACCTCTCACTCACTAGTAATTGCAGGGGCACTGTATGAGGCCGGAGCTGCAGCCGAGACCTTCCCTCCCTCCCTCCATGCCTGCCATAAAGCACAGCCCGCCCTGCACCAGGAGGTGAAGCCAGGGCCCTACTACAGCTTGAGTGTTTTTTATTATGCCAAAGATAGCAATGGCATTAAGCAATGCCACACTACACACTCAAATCACAGAGAGGACAGGAAATAGCCCCCCTGCTCTTCCTCCTGAGCAGCGACAGTGTAATCACAGAGCAAAAGGTGTTGGAGTGCTTTGTAGTGTTTATAGCTCGGATCATATGTAACTCTCACTTAACACTTTGGGGCCGATTCCGATCTCGGCCGGTAGGGCTCTGAATCGGATTCGGCTTTACCGGATCCGATTCGGAGCCCTATTTCCCGACCGATTCGTATGTGCGTCCGAGCGAGTACGATGCGAGCGCACGCGAAATCGCCGACCGACTCGTTCGCGCGTCCCAACCGCACCGACCGACTCGCACGGACACGACTCGCATCGCGCAAAGGAGACGTTCCCCGACCGGGCAAGTACGATGCGCGCCGCGAGCAGTCCGACCGACACACGCCGTCAGGCTCCAAGGAGCAGTCGGAGCCGTACTTCGGGGGTCCATGTCGGACCCCCCTGTACGCGTAGCCGCGCGAGTCGCACACAGGGGGACCCATGGGTCCCCCCTACCTGTGCATGTACGGCGTGAGTCGCTTCGCCGCGTACCCGCTGTAGGGGGCGCCCTTGTTTGCCTCGCACCCATTGAGGCAATGGGAGCCCGCGTACGCGTTGTACGACCGGCTCCCATTGACTTCAATGGGAGTCCGACCGACTCGAGTACGATAGCATACGGACGCATCGTACTCGTTCGGTCGGGCTGCTAGGGTCCGATTCGGTCGGAAATCTCTCCGGGTCCGGCTCGGTCGGAGAGATTTCCGGCCCGAATCGGAATCGGCCCCTTTGTGTCTGTGTAATTTACAACACTTACGCATCTTCTTCACTGCACTATTTATCACTACTTTGAAGACGTCGCAGGCCGGTCTCTTCCTCTGATATTTACAATCTAACAAGCGGTCGAGAAGGCCCTTTATTGCAGTGCAATAGGTCTCACATTTGCTAGAGTTTAAGCTATTAGTATTGTAAATGACAATGCCTTTTATTTATGTTTTAAAACCCAAAACATAAATAAAAGGCATTGTCATTTACAATGCCAATAGCTCAAACTCGCGTGAATGCGAGACCTATTGCATTGCTAATGCTTGTTATTCATTATTATAAGCAAGTGGCAGATGAAATAATCTAAAATACGATGAAATCATATGGTGTGAGGAAGGAAAGAAATGCATTTTTAAACAGCACATTTCACAGTGCTGACTAGAAACGAGAGCTTTCCGTAAAATAATAAAGCTGCACGTTAATGTTTGCACTTTTAAAGAAAGCCACATTTTCCCACCGTTTTACTTTATCGTGCATTTTTCACGTTAATGTCTAAGCAAACGTCGGCTTTAATATGAGTTTATTTTGCTCTCAATTTTCCACTCTAACAATCGCCATTGAGATGCAATTGCTGATCAGTTCATATACCACAATGTGTAACCCATAACAAATAAATACATGTGTTCCTAACAAACATTTTTTCCAAGAAACTTTGAGAAATACATGGGTCAAAATGTGTCTGTTTTCCCCGCTCAAACTGGTAACCTGGTCTACCTGTATTACCGAAGGGCCAATGGAAATGTACAGGGTCCTGATCCGGGATGACCCCTATAACATAACACTTTGATCAGTCAGATTGGAGCATGTTCAGGAGTAGGTGTGAAAAAAATACAATTACCTGCTGAGTCCCAAGGGTTTCAACAAAGGGAAATGGATAAAAGCTAATGGGGCAAAATGGGTTTTGGAAGCACAGGGAAATGACAACCTCATAAAAGTCAATTTTGCAGCTTATAAAGAATAAAAATGTCTGTTTCCTAATCATTTTTATTTGCCTTAGTTCGTTATATGCTTCAATAATGATTGTCTAATCTATTTTCTAAACCGAATATTGGAGAAAGAGGTTTTTGAGAACCATGCATGTTTAAATGCTTTCAGACTGTTGCACCTCACATGTACCTTAGCACTTATCCTATGTTACCCTTTTTCGGCCTCGCCTAAGACAGGGCATGCGCTTCATGCTCACTCTCTCTTGCAAGAGATATTGTATACAAGTGGCTTGCAGCCCGCCCATTGCTTAATATTTGTTGGCTTCATTGTCATTCTTAATTGCTCCCTCCTGATTGGCCAGCGCGTGCTGGCTTCACTGCTGTGTTAAATGTAGCATACTAAATGCGAGAACAGGCGCATTTTCATTTAAACAGACGCCTAACTTGGAGTGAAGTATAGATGTGTCGTAGCTAATGTCGCAAGGTTTGCTTCAGATATGAATGGCGAAAGTAGCTTTGCTATTTGTGTACACTTTACAGCTGATTAAATGTGAACTATACCAATTAAACAGCATTTTTTCATGTTTCAGAGTTATATGCACTTGGGGGCTGTTGAGCAGGCCTAAACTACACAGGGATCAAAACCACCACCTATCCAAATTAAATAAGATGGGAACCATGCAGAAATATGAATTTCCTTCAACACATGACTGACATCAACCTGAGATATGCTTACACCTGTTCAAATAACTTGCTGCTTACAAAAGTTTGTGGGATGTAATGTATGTGACAATTATGACATGTCAGCAGCTTCCAATCAACACATCTGACAGGCATCAACCTGAGACATGTCTAAAGAGTTTGTGGAACACTTGTAAAGAGCACTGTGACCTGTCAGCTGCTGTAACTGCCCACAGGTATCTGACATGTCAGTCTCCGACCAGCCAGCCTTTTTTAGCACTTCTATCGTTTGTGTAATAAGGTGCTAAATGTGTGAAATATGTTAACATCGATCAACAAGCTGGCACTAATGGCTCACTGTGTGCTCTATCTTAAAACATCCTATAATTAGTTTTGATACATTTTCCATTCCCAAAAACCACAAGCCAGATTTTCTAGTTGAATAAGCCTTCTCAAAATTATATAATATGGAAAGTAGAGATAAGGACATGCATGTACAAGGCCTGTAACAATATATATGGCAGTAGTTTGAGGTAAGGTACTGTTTAGAACCTGATGTTACAGGGGCAGGAGTAAGAATAGTGAAAGAAAAAAAATCTGCAAGTTTTGAGTCTCTCTTCTCTAGAAGGAGGAGAAACACAACTCTGTTCCTAATTCAAAGCACCTGAATTACTGGGATTTTGGGTAGCGACGCAAGCCATTTGGACTTAAATCCCATAATATGCTTTTTGGGTGGTGATTTCCTTAAAGTCGAGCACTAGTCCCTGAGCCTGCAACAACTATTGAGGTGAAACAAGGTTATGTGGTAAGATTAAGCATCTTTCCAGAATGTGCCCCAACCTCCTTGGTCCAAGTGACCTTCTTAGGGTCCACCAACAAGACTTGAATGTTCAAAATATCTGGTTTGGATGTATGTTCGTGTAAAAAGCATCGCTGTACATTACACAAACGCAGCTCAGAGGCATATCAAGAGTTAAAAAACTGGAACCCCACAAGACGACAGCCTTAGGGAGGTTTGCCAACTCCTCCAAATTGATGGGATCAAAGGTGAGAAGTGAACATCCCAAAATGATGGCATCAAAAAGAGTTGTATAGTATTATCAGGAATGGTGACCAAGTGTGTTAAAGAAGGTGAGAAACTATCAGGGTGAACGAATACAACTGAAAGGGGCCTGATGGTCACCTGTCATTCTTGTGACAATGGTATTTGATGTCACGGTGATGTCATGTGATGGGTAATTAACTCTTCTGCAGGGCTGATTACGAGTGTTTTGGTTAATTCAAACCCATGCAACCCCTGTTTACTCACGGGTTGGAATTACGAGTTGGGTGTATTTAATGCATCGGATAATTATCACACCCGTTAAATAACTTAACCTTGGTTAAATTTCGGCAGGTCAAACCTGCCGAAATTTAACAGGGAAAATAAATACATTATTTGCCGTACCATGCAGATTTTTGTGTGTTAAAGTTTCCCCACAAACTTATAATAGGTGCTATTTATTGCACCCGATAAATTACATACCCTGTTGTATCGTTATTTATCGGGTGCGATAAATAGTACCTATACTTGAAATCGAGGCCTGCCTCTGTAATGTAGCTTTGTAAACTGCACAAACATGAGGCTTGCACAATTGTGACTTTTTTCAATTTGTAAGACACACACCTGCAAAACCAATTATGAATCTTAATGTTTCTCTAATAATATGAGTAAAACACTTGTTAAAGATTCTATGTTTGTGTGAAAGCCTATATAGCGATCTGTGGAAAGGCATAATGGGCCACATGTACAGGGGCATTCATTAAAAGTTGATTTAAAATTAAAAGGGGTCCGCCTGACTCACTAAACACTTACCTGTGGAAAGAACTGAAAACTAAGGAGGCATCCCCAGCCAGATGTTATTTGGACAACTCACTTAACCAACTGGGACTGCAGGAACTTTGGGAGCTACCAGGGACCTTTGCTAGCTTCAAAAAATTGTAAATAACACGGTTAAAAAAGAATCACTCATATATGATAAAGCTGCCCTAACAGAGCGCGCTCATGGCTGGTTCACCTTGCAGTCTTATAATAAGGTGTCACCTCAAGTCTATCTTCATACCAGCTTCTCCAGAACCATAAAAGAGAAGTTTCTGAAACTCCGCCTAGGCATATTACCATCTGCATATCATATGCCGCCTTGGCTACGCCCCCCGAAGCCAGCAATTTGCCGACTTTGCGGGGAGGGGTAAGAGGACAATAGTGCATCTGCTAACCATATGCAAGACCTTGATACGGGAACGTCGGATCTTGCTAAGACCACTCTTTAACAAGAAACACATTTGGACTTGCAGACAAGCAGTGTTAGCATGCTTCTCCGGCGAGGAAGTCCAGCTAAGCTGTCGCCTGGTAAAATACCTATCCGCCGCCGAACTGAGCATAAAAAGACAGGCCAACCAGTTTGCAGCCTGTACAACGGCCGAAAGGACCACAGCACTTTGACCCAACGCTCTCAAGATGCAGCCTCCGCTGCTCACTTAATGGGAACATCAGCAATGTCAAAGACTGATATACCATGTACTTTAAAAAGGACTCGCTCCAGGCAGTCCGTTCTATACAAATATCCTTTATGCTGATTAATTTCTCTTTCTCAAATAATCAATGATCTATAATGTATGCATTTATTCCACCGCAATATCCTGTACTCAGCTGCTCTGCACTTAGTATCCAATGATCTCTAATGAATGCATTGCTTTACTCTATAGCAAGATCTCTGTAAACAGCCACTTTGCACCTAGCACTTTACTTTGTTGCAAGTCAAGCTGAATACCTACGCTCTTCTCTAGAATCTTGCAGATTTAATACCTGCTGCTCTAGCACTCCGCACTTCTTCTCACATGAGGCATCTCTTTTGAGCTCTCTGTTTCTCAACTGAAACTTGCTGCTAAGTACTAGACCAACATGGCCTAAGCATCCTATGATGTTTTTAAATGTATGCCCTGTTTTACTCCACAGTAACATTCCTGCAAACAGCTGCGTAGCACTTAGTTTCCCCAAGCATCCGACGTTTTCTTACAAATGTATCGCTTTACCATATAGTAAATTGCCTGCAAACAGACGATCTGTACCTAGTACCTCTTTCTGCTGTAAGAAAAACTGAATGCTTATGATTTCTATCAGAATCCTGCAGATGTAACATTCGCTGCCTTTGCACTGTACACTTCTTCTATATACCCAAGCACTCTTGCTTTCTGGTATCCCCCCTAAATTGCTGCTAAGATCTTGATTCACGAGGCTGGCCACTCTTTGCCGCTATGTTTAGATTACATGGACAGGGAACTAATTGCTTGTTTACAACGAATGCTGTGGAACACGCATGACCTACACCACAATCCATGTATAGGTTAAACGATGGCCTTGCATATTGCACCTTGCTTCGTACGCCATTGCACTCTGCTCCCTGCTGTTCAAATTTTTCCTTGGGTCATATTTTATCTAAATTTTATTGTGTTTTAATGGTGATCTATTTTATTTTGTTACAAAATGTCAACGATATGCATGATTGTAATGGTTTTAATTAACTGTACAATAAACTTAACCTAACGTAACCTAACCTATTTTGCATTTGCGAACGTTGCAAATCGCTAAACTTGACAGTTTGTGAATGCAAAATAGCCTTTCAAGATGTATGAAAGGTTTTGGCCGTAGCATTTTAGGTAATCACAATTTTTTGCAATTACCTAAAATTGCGACTCCAAATAGGGAATCACAATTTACTATTCCCTAAGCACATGTACCATGCATTTCTTAAATGCAAACCTTGGGATTTAGGAAATGCTATTACCATCAACTCCAAGTCGATGGTAACCATGTGCAAGTTTTGAAATTGCACATTAAAATGCATTTTTCAAAATGCCATGTAGCGCACACATGCCCCCAAGGCATGTGTACGCTTTACATGTGCACATTGTTTTTTTGGGGGTGCTTCAGGGGGGCCTTAGGCCGCTGGGCAACCATGGTTTTGAATTTTCTAATTTGCGATTACCAATTAGGTAATTGCAAATTTGGTAATGCAAAACCATTCGCACCTATGGGCCATGAGGCCCAAAGGAACGAATGGAGTAGCATTTCCTAAAAGCGATTCACAAATTGCGATTGCAACTCTTTAGGAATCGCTATTTGGAAATCGCTATTTCTTACATACCATTTTACATTCCCTTGATAGCGATTACCTAAAATTAGCTATTTCGGTAATGCAAAATGGAAGTTTGATACACGTGGCCCTATATTCTGGCAGCACTGTACATTATCCACCTCTCAGTGTTTCCTTCTGATGGGTCTCTCTTTCCTCCATTAGGTACAGCATCTGGCCATATGGCTGCTTCAAAAAACTGGGTATTCCAGGGCCGAAGCCACTGCCATTCATTGGCACCTTTCTCGGATACCGAAAGGTGAGTGTGGAAGGATTGTTATGCTAGTAATGACCTGATGGCACGTAGCACTGGTTTGTATTGCTATGTCCTTTGTCCTTGCATAGTTGCCCAACAAAAACATAACTGTAGCAGTAAAGTGATGGAATATCCGTGTGCTTTTGCCAGCCATATAGCAGCTGACGCAGCACTAGTTATGCCAATGGTGAGTTTTTTAAAAATATTGTATTCTTTTTTATTTTTAAAGATGGCTTACATTTAACCAGCGGATGGACAGGATTATGGCTTTGAGATGTTTTTGTAACTTTAAAGTTTTAGGTTTAAATCCACTCAGCCATTTGATCGTTTTTTAGTTCAGTGGAAGTCTATTGTGTTGACAGTAATGTAACACACCCATCACTAACTGCCTTAGCCAGTGGTTACTTTAAATTTAGCCAGTGTCTGCTTTAATTAGTTTTTGTGTTGTCTAAGTTTACCATTGATGAACAGTATTTGCCTGTCATTTGTCCCATGTAGTCGGGGGTGGTGGCCGCATTCCTTTGCACCATGGTACATGTCTAATATGTGTGGGATTTAAAGGTTCTGGTATGTTTCTTAAAATTCTGGTAGCAGTCTGTCACTGCATTGTGCCTTGCCTTTCGCCAAGCCTCAAGTAGTGTTTCTAAGCTCTAGCTCATTGGTGTGTCCAGTTACTCTGCTTGTCACTGCAATAATTTGTTGAGTCCCGCCGATGTTGCGTACGTCAGCAGTACTGCCTTGCCTCATATAGGGTTCTGTAATATGTCTGCAAATGAGTTGGTAAGCTCGGTCTGTGAATGTACCACTGTACTTGTAGAGGTGAGGAGAGCAAAAGAGGACTGTATGGTGTCGCCTTTGTTAACCAGGTAAGGAGTCTGCTAGCCCTGTTTCCGTTTTCATGATATCTGCCCATAGGTTGACGTTTGTCACCTAGTCTCAGTTTTCTAGCACTTCAGTGTATTTGTTTGCAGTTTCCTCAGGTCAGATCCATCCTGTTGGCTTGTCTGTCCATCGGGCTCTTGTCTTTTCATCTTTTCCAGTATGCACATTATCTCCCAATGTAGGACTCAATTGACTGGACTTGTGGATCCAATACACACCTCCTACGACCACTTATAGCGCTCCCCGCTCATTAAGCGCACTGTGTGTAGACCCTGTCTTTTCCTGGAAGTAACTCATCACTTCCCTCAGTTTGCCTCTAAATGCCCCTTCTCTAAAGGATTCTGCCCTCATTCAAAAGGACAGGATGCTTGCCCTCCCCTTGCCCCTTGTCATTCGTAATTTCAACAGGCTGTGATCCAACAGGATTTTCCCTAAATTTTCGGCATAGATAATATGACCTTGTAAGTGTGTGTTGCACAGAAATAAGTGTTATCTGGAGTGCAGACATGCACTATCGAATATACATCCATAAGAGGAGACTCAAGCTCTGAAGCCATGCCTGAAATCATTCAGTTAGGGAACTGAGTGGTACCTGTTGGGGGTGGAAGGGTGAATTGACCTGTCCTGTTTACATTTGGTACTCCATTACAGTCCACTTCTGAGTTGTAGTGTGTAATAAGCTTGTGCTTCTGTTGCTCATTCCGTTTAGAAAGTCACCTGCATTGTTGTTAGGGTGTAAATACACAGTATGATCAAGGGGGCCCTGTAGGGGTGGCTCACTATCATGGTATAGCAGTGCCCCAGATTCATTTATAATTATGTAGGCAATGCCTTGTCTAAACCATAGTAATGCTACCCTAGTGTGCAAAGAGTAGATGTACACTAGAGTACCTTTCCAGCATTTTCAGTTTGTTTCCCTCCCCTCTCGTCAAGTGTGACTCATGTTGGAGAGCTGCATAGTTGAAGGGAAGGAGTCACCCTATTAATGCGGTGTTTCGGTAAACACGCAATTTGCTCAATGTTGCCTTTAGCCCTCTCGAATCTAACCTTTCAGAGCCCCTTCCCGTGGAAAGAAAAAAATGCCCTCACCTAAAAAGCCAGAAGGAATTTAGACATGTGTAAGAAGTGCTCCCCCCCCCCCCCATCTTGTGAGTGAGAAATACATGGGAGGAATCTACAGCTTAATTAACTTGTCTCTTTAACAACTTCCCCACCCTCAAACTTCTCTCGCCTAAACCTAGCCACATTGTCAGCTGGAATACAGCATTTGACCCAGGGAGCACCTGCAGTCGGGGCTGGCAAAGGGTTTGTGGACTCACCAATTGTGGACTTTGATTGTTCTTGTTCACTTGCAAGTGAAGAATACTTCTGAGTCTTTTCCAGATGCTGTGGCATCTGAGTCTGTAGGCATCTCTGTATGTGCAGTCATCTTACTCCATGCATCTGCATCTTTATGGCTGCAGTCTGAGCATGGGTCAGTTTATAACCACTTCTTGGTCATTTTTTGTACTTTTTGTATCTCTGGATTTGCGGTGGTCTAGCCGGACAGGCTACACTAATCTCGGTCGCCCATCGGACAGTCCATTCTCATAATTCTTTTGATTCTTTAAAGACATGCTACTCCCGGTCTGCACATCTGACAAGGGGAGGGGTGTCACTGGGACCATATGCGCCCTTTCCAATGGGAAATTGGTTGATAAGACGTACAAAGCCTAATGTCCTTTTTAAAAAAAAAAATTATTTTAGTTTTTCTCTTCGATGAAAAGTCAAATGACTATTTGCATGACACGCAAGTTCAACGTGACAGTCAGTGTACTTTGTTCTATCCTTCCATTACCCTATTAATCCAACTAACAGACTCGATTCGATTCATTTTATTTGTATCAGTTAATTAAAATCATTACAAAAGGATAAAACTTTATAAAAACAGAGGTTCATGCAAATATATAGATACATTTAAAAAAAATTTTTTTAATTAACCCGCCCTTCTTTCCCTGTGTCGGGCCCTCTAGCAAATATCTGCTCTATTATTTGGGGGGAGGTGGGTTATATGATTGTAACTGTTTCATTAGAAACACAATAGAGCAGTATAAAGTGCTGGTGCCACACTATATTCACTAACTTTGGAAGAGGAAATTAAAATGCATTAGAGTTTGCTCAATTGAGCGTTCTTAGCCCAATGATAATTGTGGTTCTGTTAGGACACTCGATTTCTGGAGAGTGCCTGCCTTTGGCGTTACAAGGTGCGCCAATAACAACGTGACACCAAGACGTTTCTCCAACTCTTTGGGTTTCCTGGAAAATCCGGTGCCTTGGGCGAAGTTATTTGTCTCCCACTTTCTTTGTGTAGTAGTCCGATATCTGGACTTTATAAGGGCGTTGCAAAGGTTCAGGCTGAGGGTGTAGTGCATTGCTGAGTATTTTTACAAATCTCCCGCAACGAGCGAGGGTAGAAACCTCCACTTGTGAAAAGCGTACTGCCGATGCCTCTGTGCAGGTGCGGGCCCCTTGTTTCAGAAATAATTGCCTGAGTAGAACTCTCCTTTCTTTGATCATAGCAGGGCAACAGCACAGCAGGTGCGGCCATGATTCGTGTTTATAATTACATAACCTGCAAGCCCCTCCATTATCTTGGTTGGCCCATGCTGGATTGAAGTCCAGGATTGGTAGGCCCAGCAAACGCATATACATGATCTCTATCCGGGTTCTAAATTTGAGGGTAGCTGATAGATAGGGCTGGGCTTTTGCTACCAAATACGAAGAGTTTAAAGGGCACAAGAACTTTGTTGATTTTAAGGAAGCTTGATCTTGCTGAAATGAGGCCAGTCGCACTTGTCTGTTGATGGTCATTTTCCATTTTGTGTAGGAGATAGGCTCCAAAGCGATCACTGCTTGATTTATTGCAGTGGTTGCTACCACTCTCTAAAGTTATTTATTCCACGGGGATCCTGATTTTTCGAAAATGCCTCTGAGGCAGGCCTTGAGAGAGTTCTCTGATGATTTTAATATGCGAATGTAAAATTTGAGGAAGTCTTCCCCAATAATGAGGGATTGTTTCACCAACCCAAGTTCAACTAACAGACTCGCATGCCCACCATTCAAATTAACTCATATTTCCCAATACTAATCCATCACTAATCCTTTTGGGTACAATTACATTCTGAAACAATCTTCAATAGTTCCATACTGGCTTCCTTAACATTCTCCAGTCAGCCCGCAGTTCACATATTAATCCTTCTCGATATTCCCTCTGCATCTTCTGCGCTATATTCCAGGTATATTACAATTCTTTCATTATTCCTGCAGTTCTCAAACAGTGAGACTTACAGAAACAATATTGTCACTTCTTGAGTTTTTGCTGGATAGCTCTATAGAGGCCTGAGTCCACAGCCACCTTGTTTATTTTTTTCTCCAAGGAATTGCAAGTGTCCTTTATGGCCAGTAATATACTGCCCATTGTATATTTCTTGGCTGATCCTACAACTGCACCATATGGTGTCCGATTTCTTCTTCACACATCTTTTTGGCTATCCAATGGTGAGGCAGGTGCATAGCCAATTGAGTATGACCCATTTGTGTTTTCATTCTTGTGAGTTATGCCTTGTTACTTATTGCAGTTTTCAGGGAGAGTAGCACATATAGCACATAAGGTAACACATATGTGGCCATTGGTCATCAGCAGTTCATCTAATCAGCCTTAATTGTGTCTTAATTGTCAGCATACATGCTTTCATTCAGTGTGTACTTTTAACCATAGGTAGACCCGAGGTGGCACCATTGGAGCTAATAGCTGCTTTTCCTCTCCTATACGCATTATATCACAGCAGATATCAGCACTCAGTGGTCTGCTCTTACTTTTGGAAGTTCTTATCCCTTTGCTCATGCATAATTGTGAGTTCTTTCCTGCTGCCCATCCAGACCGCTGTGTTGTAGCTTGCCCCTTGATTCGGTACCATAACCTGTGTAACATAGTTGGCCTCTGATTTTTCATCTTGGAGTTCAACAGCTTTTGTTTTTTTGTTTTTGCATTAATGCCTTAGTCTTTTGTGCAGACGCCCATATGTTTCTCTGTACCTCTCCAGGTTTCTGACCTACCTTTGCAGCTCATTTGAACCTCGCATGCCTTCACTGTCAACTTTCCAGACAAGGTTTATATAGCGCCAGTCTCTAGGTTGCTCCTCGTACTTCCGGCAGGACCACAGACACACTCCACCACTTGCACTCACAGCTGTCTCACCAGACAGCGTCCCTTTTAATAGGTAGCGGGCGCCATCTTGGATGTCTAAAAGCCTGTTTCCTTCATTCAGCTCTGGCGCCACCACTCTCCTCAGGCTGCTATACCACCTCGCATGGAGCAGGGTTTAAGGATTCCAATGGGCTACTCTACTCCCAGTAACTCCTTTAGCGTGCAGCCATCTGCTTTGGTTGCTGGCCATGCACTGTCAGCTCTGAGTGAGTTAAATTGTTACCTACTACAAGGTGTTTAGCATTGAAGATAATGGAATACATTTTTATTGTAAAAAAACAAAATTAACCAAATGTTGAAAATAATTTTTGGAACAGTAGCAGTTTAGGAGTTCTCATTATTAAGAGTAGCTGAATGTTAGAATATACAGAGATGGAAGATACCTTAAAGTGAAATATGCTCTGTGAATCTGCTCCCTAATCAGTATTGTCTATACCATGAATTCTCCCTTGATTACTCACGTTGTCATCCTCAGTACAGTCATATATACACATACATCTTTCTGTAGTCCAATTCCATTTTTATTAAATTGCCTTTAGTTCATCTGATTTGATAGTGTTAAAGCACATTAATAATACTAATGGAATGTATATGAGGTAATGATCCTGTTACTTACCATAATCTTCATTACCCTGATTTGGAGCTCTCCTCCTCCGATTCATTACTTGTGATGCGACCCCTCCTCCAACAGAGGTTCTATCCACACTAGGGAATTATGATTCCCTATAGTTTGAGGCTGTCTTCTATTTTCATTAATAGAATAAATGCTCCTCCTACCCTGCACTAGTTCTTTATATTACCAGGTACAAGATATAGTGGAGAAGCGGAATGGGCGGGAGGGAGGTATGTGGACTGGGACAAGGAGGACTCCCTATCGGGGTAATGAAGATTACCAGTATGTAATAGGGTCATTACCCCCTTATCTCTGCCCTCCCCGTCACAGTCTTTACTTGTGAGGATATACCAAGTAAGAAAGCGCACCAACACATAAGATGCTCAAAAAATGTAGTAATAAGATAACAATTACATCATTGCTGTTTTCAACACAGTAGTACCAAATGAACCTGCAGAATCCTATAAATCCAATCGGTGATGCCTGACAAAAGTAAGATGGGATGATCATGTTGTCGCCCTAAAAATTGCAAGAAGAGATGCTCCACCTGCCTCTGCTCATGATGTAGCCACTGCTCCTATGGACCTCCCCTGAATATCATAAGGGGTAACCTCTCCAGCTGATTTGTATGCCTGAGATATAGCCTGATGAACCCATATACTAATAGTTTGGGTGGAAACCTTGCTACCTTTGTTAGCTGTACCATATGAGACAAACAAAGACTTTGACGTCTGAAAATCCTGGGTCCTGGCCAGATAGACAGATAATGTATGGCCCAAATGTAATGTAGAAGGAACACCCTCCGTCTCAGAAGGTAACACTGGTAACACCACTTCCTGACCCAAATAAAAAGGGGAATGAACCTGTGGAATGGAAGTAGGATCGAGTTTAAGGACCACTCTATCTGGGAAGAAACGTAAATCGGCAAATGAAGATAATAGAGCCCCCAACTCACCTAACCATTTTGCTGAGGTTATTGCAGGCAAAAAATCCGTTCTATCAGAAAACCAAGACAATGGAGACACGTTTAAAGGTTCAAAAGGGGCAAGTTGTAAAATCTTCAGGACTATCGAGAGATCTCATGAAGGAACCGGTGCAGAAACCAGCGGCTTCTTTTATCTGAAACTCTTCAGGAGGCATTAAACTAATGGAGAGACTTTTGAGAAATTACCATGAATGGTGAGAGTTTTTATGGCTGCCCACTGAGAAGGAAGTGTAGCAGGTGAGAGTCCCTGCATGAATCCGTCCCTCAAAAAATCCAGAATTGGAAGCTATCAGTGGATACAGGATCCAGCCTGTTAGTAAAACACCACTTTTGAAACGCAGCCCAGTGTTTCTTATACGACTTCAGGGTTGAAGGTTTGTGGGATGCTTGAATATCAAGGGCTACTAGTCTAGAGCACCTCAGTAACTTGAGACCTACCCTCTCACATTCCAGTCTGTCAACTGGAGGTGTTGGAGATGCACTAACAGGAGAACAGGGAACTAGAGAGGAAATGGATGAATGGAAAGATGAATATACTGGCTCTTGGACAGATCCATCAGAAAAGGGAACCAGGGCCGGCGCGGCCAAAACGCAGAAATGAAAATCACTCTTCTCACAAATCTTCTGAAGCACTTTCCGGAGGAGAGGAATTGGAGGGAAAGCATAAACAATTCCCTTAGGCCAAGGGACTGAGAAAGCGTTGATTGTCCACACTTTAGGAGATCACGTCTCCAAGCAAAAGAATGGAAGCATCGCATTTTGTGATGATGCAAAAAGATCTAACCAAGGAGTCCCTAACAAGGCTCATAGCCATGTGAACTCCCTGAGAGTAAGATGGTATGTCACTGAGAAAGGCATGTTCCGACTGAGAACGTGGGCCCTGAAATTCAGATTCCCCTTGATATAAAGGGTCGATAGAGCCAGAAGATGAATTTCTGTCCATGCAAAGATGCGAGACGCTATCAGATTCGATTTCTCACTCTTCGTACCACTCTGACGAGTAAAATAGCAACTTGATTGTCCATCCTTAACATAACATTTTGACCTAGTAACTGAGGAGCAAATGCCTGAAGTGCCTGCCACACTACAGTCAGTTCTCTCCAATTTGAGGATTGACTTGCCTCCCAAATGGACCAGGGTCCCAATCTTTCTTGATCCATCAGTACAGCCCCCGCCCCAGCCTAATAAACTGGCAACAAACACAATGCTGCCTTCTGAAGCCTGCCACGCAAATATAGTCGCCGACCTTGGCGTCGGACACCGCGAAGGGGACTGCTCCATGCCCTGAACAGCAGCGTGAACAAAGGTCCAGCCCAGCACATGGATGGGATCTGCTGAGCGGTGCAGGACATCTTTGGGCCACAAGGACAGAGAAAGCACAGGAAGACGGGCAATAGGGAAGGATCATTTATTCTATCGGGGAAAATAGAAGACAGCCTCAGTCTGCAGGGATCATAGATCCCTAGAGTGGCTAGAACCTCTGTCGGAGGTGGAGTCGCCTCACAAGTAAGAACTGGAATGAGGAGGATGGAGATGAGGCGGTAATTGCCCATCTCCACTGAAATTAGTGATACTAAGGTCATCAGTAACTACTTTGGTGGGAGAAGAATTACTTTCCCATCACAATATTTGGGGGGAATAACCAGCAGTAATTGATGTTTCTGTAGTGATTCCTGTATGTTTAAGCTCAGTATTTTTCACAGCAAAGTATCCAGGAGAAAAACAGTGGACCAGCTGTGTTCCTGTGTAACAACGGCTGGTAACCCCCACTAACAGCCCTGACAGGATTTACTGGGAACTCTTAATAAAGGCTACAGTGTTTATTATTGATTTTACTTGTAAACATTTACCCATTTCTTGCAGGGTGTTTTCGAATTTGACATGGAATGTTTCCAAAAGTATGGAAAAACATGGGGGTAAGTTACACACATGTTAAATCAATAACAACTGAATTTTTGCGATAAAACAAACAAGTAGTAAGACCACTTGAGAAAATGTGTATTTGTATATATGTATATTTATGTGTGTATGTGTATCTATCTCTCTATCTATTTAGAAAGGTAGATAAATAGACAAATCACACAGGTGTGTGTGTGCGTGTGCGTGCGTGCATGTGTGTGTGTGTATAGTTCATACATAATAAATAGCAATGAATTAATGTAATTGTCTCAAGAACCCAAAGATGGCAATATAGAACCATATTACACATATATGTTTTTTTATACTGCATGTTTATCTTGGGGTTAGCTTTAAAAAGATGTTTTTTTCAAAATGCAGCTAACAATAAACACTGATAGGAATTAGAGTGCTTTGGTTTTGGTTACCTTTCATGAACAAATTGTTGATAAAACAATGGACATTACCGAGGGTCTGTGGGCCAGAGATTCTCTCATTGCATCGTTTATGCTTTACTTATGGATTTACTGTTTTTGCTGCATAATTTGGTATATAATTTTCGGATTTTCCCCAAAAAAATACTACCATAGACTCATGCATAATTTACATTTTTTGATCCATAATTTGGATAACTTTGCCATATAATTTGGCCCTCCATGCCACATACTGCATGACCTGAGTAAACTGGTGGCACCAACCTCTAACGACACTAAAACATATCTGCACGTCATTCGATATGCAGAAAGTTCCTTTCAAGATCTGGTCTGTCTCGTTTTTAGGTTGCAGCCTACCGGACAGCTCAGCAGTCTGGTTTGCTAAAGACATCATGGGGACTTTAAGAAAGTTGGCCTATGAATGCATTCCGCCCGTTCCTTGCTATTGGCTTTGTGGTTTGTAAATCATGTTTTCTTGCCTTCCATTTGCTGGCTTTATTTGCTTTAGGCCTTCCAGGTTCATTTCGTCCCCCCATTGCCTAAACCGTGTTTGTGGTATTCTCCCACAAACTTGTTTTCTGTAAACAGGCCTTTAAATCTTGTTCTTATCTGGTCACGTTTGCTGGGCATTCAAAGACCGAGGTCAGATGTCAGGCGCTGTCTTATCCTTCCGAGTGCTCCCTTTCTGTAAACAAGCCTGTAAATCTTGTTCTTATCTCGTCACGTTTGATGTGCATTCAAAGACCGAGGTCAAATGTCAGGCGCTTGTTTACTTTTCTTTACTTCAAAGTGAGAGCATTTACATCTGAATGACTTGTACTACATTGCAGGGAAGGGTGATGCAAGGATAGCCATTAAGGCCAGTGAATCACCTCCGCATGCATGCCTCACGCTGACCGTGACTGTCCTCAGCATTGTAAACAGACATGAATGAAAGTTACTTACCAAAGCAAATTACATATCCACCTAATGCAAACTTTTGAAATGGCTCTCCTTTTCATTGAGCAGGGCGTAGTACATTTCTGTGTTTTATGAATGAATTTGCACAAAAATGCAACAAAACCTGTTTGTTAGATCAGACTTGTGTGTGTTCTGTAATTTCCTTGAACATGATGCTGTTCTTGGGCCGCTGCGTCATCCGTTCTTGCATTATACTGATTTATGTTCGCAGTGGTGTTAAATTCTTTAACTTTTTTCGTAAAGTGCTTTTTGTCGCCATAAGGATGCTTTAAAGCGCTTAGTTCCTGACAGGAAAGAGAGACTAGAGGGAGCAGAAGGGCGAAGAGAGAGCACATGATGAGCCTTTAAGGTGGGATGTTTCCCAAAAAGGAAGCAAGTATCTCACAAGATGCAACAATAGGGTGTGCCTGGAGTTCTTTATGTTGAAAGTAACTATCTTTCCATTCCTTACCATGTCTATTGATTATGCACACACATTTACACACACATGCTGTGATATGCCCCTGTTTTCACTCACCCTGGTTTTAAAGCATGTTGTTGCTACAGGAGCCAACGCTGTTTCCATCCAGAGGCCTAAATACAGGCAGATGTGGGTGAACCGCTTACAGCTCCATGGAAATGCTGAAGAGGGCACTTCCAGGGGTAAGAAAGGCAAATAAGAACTAAACCCGTGCCTAGTCTATGGCCTTCATACTCTATTAACCTCTAATAATCTTGGGTTCCAGAGTAGTGTGCTACTCGCCGCACAGCGCTTCAACGCCTTGTTAAGGGTAGTAAGCGCTATATACATACCAATTACATTTACATGCACACTCGTCCATCTTTACTCTCAAAACCACCCACATTTTGACTCTGTCCTTGCCCCCGCCATATAGCTCGCTCAGCTGTCTATGTTCAAGCTATACAAATTCCCAAAATGTACATGCTCGCAGTGTCCGCAGTGAGTATAAAATCACCATTTATATGGCCAAAACCATAAATTAAATTGTCTCTTGGAGCTCTAATACTAGACAAAACTATGGCCTAAACGGTGTAATTTTAACAACCTCAAAAAGATGAAAGGCTCAGTCTGCCCTTCAAGAAGTGAACCGGCACCTGGAAAGTTAACCACACATCCCTACAGCAGTCGCATAACCGGCTGAGCTATATTAGAAACTTCCATTGTCAGTAGTGACTGAATTCGATGCTTGGCTTCTAAGTGATAAGCTGTAATATGTGGAAGCCTAGACAATCGCAACCTGTTAGCACCGCTGGCAAGTTGCCTGAAGTCATGTGTGATATCTTCAGCCTGTCCTCATGTTTATCCAAAACCACTGTGCATGATGGGAAAAACCCATTATTAAAATATTAAAAGTAAAACAACAAGTACCAAAATGCAGTATGTTGTTTGCTAAAATAACATGACAAGATCAGTGTGTCCTACATAGCATGAAAACCCAATAGTTATATGTCTTTCCACCCATAAAACACTTCTTTCTACTCAGGGGTGTAATGAATGTGAGTGCTTGTATCAGTGTCTATCAAAAGTACTTGTTATAGCATTATCTCGCATTCAAATAATGCATTTTTCTTCAGTTTTGCACCCACGGATTGAATGCCATCTCAAAACGGCTCCTCTACATTCCCCAAACACTACATGAAAAACTGACCTCGAATTAAACTTCCAAATGTTGCCTCTCCTTTTTTTAGGTTTCGCCTGCACAGCGCTTGCGCTGTGCTTGAGAAATCTATTGTTTTTTATATAAACTTAAAAGGGACTTACACCCAGCCTCCTCTCTTTCCTGGCTTCTCATTGGTTCCTGTGCGTGCTACTTACTTTTCCTCCATTTCTATTGGTTGTAACATATTTTCCTGCATTTACCAATGCTTGTTCCTCATCTGCTTCTCTTATCAGTGTCCCGTAGCCAAAATACTGTTAACATCCGCTTTGGTGGAATTATTTTTCCATAGAGTTTTGCCTCTTTTTGCTTTTTACTCTTGCATCATATTTATATAACAATTTATCACGCAAGCGATTAAGTGATTTGCATAGAATCACAAGATGTTGCGCCACCGATACTCAAACCGGGATCCCCATCTATCGAGTCAGCAGCTCGCCACATCCTCTCCACTCCCGTGTTATTTGTCAGGGAGCTCTTTCCTTCTCCCGAACAATGATTGATAAACGCAGCTCTTTATTCATCACATAGGTGAAACCAATGCAATTTTAACCCTAACTTTGGAGTAGCGTGTTGCCCGATTAAAGGGCTTCATTGCCTCATCAGAGGCAGTCAGGGCTCTATAAATGCAATTACAATACAATATCAGGCCTAAACTCCAGTGTAATCTGGCTGGTTTTTAGCGCATCCAGGATAACACCTGGACTTCTGTGCATTGTCTAGTGCTGTTGTTAAGCACTCTCATTCTGTTATTCTCCACGTGATCTGGGCAGAGAGGGCCTGGCAGAGCACTCAGACTGTTCTATGTGAGGAATGCGTTTATCCAATCCGTGCTTTCACCTTTACTTTAAGACACTTACCAGGACCTACATAGCCTTGGAGAAAGCTCAAGGGACCATCACCCAGAGCAAAATATGTCAGCTGTTACGCTCATAAAAACGCCTCGTCAGGGGTAGTAAGCACTATATAAATGCATTTTAAACTCCACGTAAAAGTGCTGGTTTTCAACAGTGACATAATTACTGTAGACAGTCAGCAGGTCAGTCAATCACAAGGTAACAGCGCGCCTCTGAGAGGCTGCTCAGGCTGGAGTGGAATCAGTCACTTTAGGCCTGCCTCTAAAAGGCCAGAAGGGCAAAGGATCAGTAAGCCACATATCATGTTTGTTTAATAGCAAAACAAATTTAATGCATGCAATCATATATCTATCTATATATATATATATATATATATATATATATATATATATATATATATATATATTATATATATATCCAACAACAAAGTTGCCTGTTGACCTGTTATTTCATTTTATTTTTACTTATATTATATTTTCATTTAATTTCTGCCTCTATTAAGAGTCATGAACAAATACAAAAGATGAGTTGAGAAAAGTTGGTTGCTCAATTAGAGCTCCATTGGGAAGGAAAATAAGTTTTTGTGGCTTCTCATGAATGTAAAAGTGATCTACCATGGAAACGCTCATTCGGAGCTGGATTTTCTGTATAATCATGTCTGGTTGATAGTTAACTCTCAATGATTGAATGATCACTAGTATTAGGGCCACAAAATTCTCATACACTGACAATGATATATAATATGATGCTATAGTTGCTTTGATGATGTTTCTTTTAAGCTTAAAGAAAGTACAAGCATAGAAATATTAGCTCATCCAGAGCATTATTGCATGGGCTTGATATATGATGCTATAGCTGCGCTGATGGTGTTTCCTTTAAGTTTACGAAGCACATAAACGCAGAAATACTTGCTCATCTAGAGCGTGATTGTGTGGATCTGATGCTTAAAATCCATTTAAAAATGGTGACGAAACTGGTATAGAATGTGACATCCGGTTCGTTACCAATTATGAATTGTAGCATTGCTCATCCAGAGCGTGATTTGTGTGGATTTGATGCTTAAAACCCATCTCAAAATGGCGACGAAACTGGTATATAATGTGACATCCGGTTTGTTATCAAATATGAATTGTAGTATTGTGTATGAGGATCAATCGTAAACATCACGCGTTTCCCTTACATTGAGATAAATGAAATGTACATAATAAACTGTATATAACAATCTCTATTTGAGAAGCTATGCGCAAGCATTAAGTTTAAAACCACTTCAAAATGGTCACGACTTTAACCATACGAGTATTTGAATCAAACTTTATTGTTCATGTCTGAAGCGCACATGCGTAAATGTACAATAAAAATGGCGTTGTCAATCGGCAAACATTGTGGTCGAAAAAGGCGCGAGCCGAAATGCGTCCTGCTTTTTGTAAGCCCGGATAAATAAATCACCGAGTTTTAACATCACCCGTGAGTGCTGCGTCTTTTTTTCGGAGAAGTGTGAGCTGGAATATATATATATATATATATATATATATATATATATATATATATATATATATATATATATATATATATATGACTAAAAACCATAGGTTTCAGACACGTTGTAGTTAGAAATTAGCATTTAAAAAACCTTTGAAATTCACTGAAAAAACCATAGGTAGATTATATTTATATATGTATATATATATATATATATATATATATATTTTCACTGAAAAAACCATAGGTTTCAGGGGCGTTATAGTTAGTTGGACATTTCACTCGTACAAAACCAGTGAAATTCCCCCGTTATAGTTAGTTCAGCTAACTATAACTCACGCCCCCGCAATGCACTGCTGATGACGTCACATATTACATCACTCATGACATGGTCAGTGACATCACTGATGACATCTCAAATGACATCACCGATGACATCATCCAGTGACTGTGTGTTTCTGTAAAGTTTAAATATGTTTAATATATATAGGGAAAGGCGTATTGAAGAATGAGTGGGTGTATAAGTGTCTGAATGGATGATTTAGTAGGTGCATGACTGACTCTATAAGTGAGTGATTAAACGTATCTTACTGAATGCATGGGTTAGTGACTAAACTGTGTGAATGTCTGTATCCGTCTGTCTGTTGGTGTGTAAGCGGCTGCATGGGTTTGTGAATAGCTACATGAGTGTCTACATGGGTTATTGATTGGTTGTCTGAGTATCTGTATGGGTGCCTGAGTGTTTGTGTGGGTGGGGTGTGTGTGACTCTGTGCATAGATGTGTGAGTGGGTGATTCACTGGGTGCATGGTTTCAAGAGTGCATCTGTGATGGACTGTATGGGTGGGTGAGTGTGTGTATGGGTGTGTTAGTGAGTGAATGTATATCTCAGTGGTACATGTGTGAGTAACTACATATGTGAAAGGCAGTATATATGTGTGCTGGAGTATATAAATGGCTATAAGTGAGAGTGTGTGATTGTGAGAGTGGCTGTATGGATGAGTGTGTACTTGTATCAGTGATTGTATAAGAGCGTAAGAATGTGCTAGTATTTGTATGAGTAAGTGAGCTGGTGTGTGTATAACTGTATCGGTGAGTAAATGGCAGTGTGATTAATTATTTGCATGACTGACTAGGTGTGTGAGTACCTCTATGGATGAGTGGCGGTGTGTGAGTGTCTATGTAGGTGTATGAATGCATATGATAGTCCTGTACTGAGTGACCGTAAGTATGAGTGACTGTACGGGTGAGTGAGTGGATGTGTGTGTAGACCTAAGAATCAGTGAGTGGGTATGTAGTTATTGGTGTTGGAGTGTCTATGGTTTTGAGAATGGCAGTCTGTAATTTAGAGTGGGTGTATCAAAGGTTATATTAGGGTGTGAGAAGATGCATCAAATTATCACATGGATGATGTCATCAGTGATGTATCAGTGTGTTGAGATGTCATCAGTGATGTCATCAGTGATGTCACTGACCATGTAATGAGTGATGTAATATGTGACTTCATCAGCAGTGCATTACGGGGCGCGAGTTATAGTTAGCTGAACTAACTATAACGGGGGAATTTCACTGGTTTTGTACGAGTGAAATGTCCAACTAACTATAACTGTCCCTAAAACCTATGGTTTTTTCAGTGAATTTCAAAGGTTTTTTAAATGCTAATTTCTAACTATAACGTGTCTGAAACCTATGTTTTTTTCAGTGAATTTCAAAGGTTTTTTAAATGCGAATTTCTAACTATAACGTGCCTGAAACCTATGGTTTTTTAAGTGAATTTCAAAGGTTTTTTAAATGCTAGTTTCTAACTATGCCTACAGAGGTAGGACATGTGAAGAAAGAAGAAAAAACGCACAGAAAGAAGCAAAAGAAATGCAGAAAGAAGCAACAGAAGTCCACAAAGACGAAGAAAAGAGCAGGAAGAAGCAAGACATGTGCAGAAAGAACCAACAGAGGAGCAGAAAGAGGCCTTGTTGCAAAATCATCCTGTGCCCACAACTTTTTCAGACGGGTACTGGTGGTAACTGACTCGGACTAACCAGGCCTAGAGCCAGTGCTATGCTAAAAGACACTTAGAATACATTGAAAACACCTACATACACTAGGGAACACTATGCGTTGGGGTACCCCTGTGATTAGCATGACCTCCTCTGTAAGGCCCTAGTACATAATAGGGCAGGGGGATTAAAACTTCCTCTTAAAACGCGCCCTGGGGCGCGTTTGCTCAGTGGTGAAGGGAGGGGGGGCCTGAGGTGACATGTGTGCAAACACGCCCTGTGGCCGTTTTAAGTTGGGAGATTAAGTCCCCTTGAAACCTGACGGTCCCTGGGGTCCAACTAGCCAACCAGGTACCTCCAGTAAGCGCCACAGAGCTGCGTTGCAGAGAGGTGTAAAAGGGGCGTGGCCTGGACCACCTCTCTGCAACGCAGCCCAGTGGCGCTTACTGGAGGTACCTGGTGGGCTAGTTGGCCCCAGGGACCCTCAGGATTGAAGAGGAATTAATTCCCCAACTTAAAACGCACCACAGGGCGTGTTTGCACACATGTCACCTCTGGCCCCGCCCTCCCTTCACCACTGTGCAACGCGTCCCGTGGCGCGCTTTAAGTTGGGGATTATGTCCCCTTAAATCCTGAGGGTCCCTGGGGTCCAACTAGCCCACCAGGTACCTCCAGTTAGCGCCACAGGGCTACGTTGCAGAGAGGTGGTCTGAGGCCACACCCCTTTTTACACCTCTCTGTAACGCAGCCCTGTGGCGCTTACTGGCCATACCTGGTAGGCTAGTTGGCCCCCAGGGACCCTCGGGATTGAAGGGGAATTAATTCCCCACCTTAAAACGCGTCACAGGGCCTGTTTGCACACATAGTCACATCGGCCCCGCCCCTCCCTTCACCACTGTGCAAACGCGCCCTGTGGCGCGCTTTTAAGTTGGGGATTAAGTCCCCTTGAATCCTGAGGGTCCCTGGGGCCAACTAGCCCACCAGGTCCCTCCAGTGAGCGCCACCGAGCTGCGTTGCAGAGAGGTGAAAAAAGGGGCGTGGCCTGGACCACCTCTCTGCAACGCAGCCCTGTGGCGCTAACTGGAGGTACCTGGTGGGCTAGTTGGCCCCCAGGGACCCCCAGTATTCAAGGGGAATTAACTTCCCAACTTAAAACGCGCCACTGGGCGCGTTTGCAGAGTGTTGTGGGGATGGGGCGGGGCCTCGGCGAAGCCGGTGTTTTTTTTGTTTTTTTTTAAAGAAGGGGGCTGTGTGGCCCCCCTTCCTTTCCTATTTTGTGGGCCCTGGGGACCCCATCCCCCAGGGCCTGGCCCCCTTTAAAAAAAAAAAAAATGTAAATGGGAGGGAGGCCGCGTGTGCCCCCTCCCGTGGCCAGTTCCGGCCCTGGGGACCCCATCCCCGGGGCATGGCCAAACATCTTGTTTTTATAGGAAGGGGGGCTGCATGGCCCCCTCCTAAGGCCTCTATTGGCCCCGGGACCCCATCCCGGGGCCCGCCTTATTTAATATTTTTGTTGGGGAGGGGGCCGCGTGGCCCCCCTCCCGGGCCACTTCTGGCCCCGGGGACCCCATCCCTGGGGCCTGGCCATCCTTTTTTTTTTTTTTGTGAGGAGGGACGTGTGGCCCCCCTCCTCAGGCCAAATATGGCCCGGGGACCCCAACCCCCGGGGCCTGGTCTCTCCTTTTTAAAAAAAAGAAAAAATACACAGGGGAGGGGGGCCGTGTGGCCCCCCTCCCGGGCCACTACTAGCCCCGGGGACCCCATCCCCAGGGGCTGGCCCTCTCCGTTGGGGACCGTGGGGAGCCCCAATGCCCCCACGGTCCCTGCTGGCTCCCCGCCTCCTGCGGGAGCCGGCATTGCTTTTCCACATGGGGAGCTGCTAACATGCAGCTCCCCGTGTGGAAAAGCAATCTGCTTTGCTTCATTGAAGCGAGAGCAGGTTTCCTGCTCTCACTTCAATGAAGCAAAGCAGTTTGCAATGACAGGGCGGGAGCCGCGAGGCTCCCGCCCTGTCATTGCAAACAGCAGTGTCCCGGGGTGGGCACCCCGGGACACTGCAGGAGCCGGCCCTGGGGGTGGCGGTCCCCAGGGCCATCACAGGCTCCAGGAGGGGGCCGCGCGGCCCCCTCCCAACATCTGCACAGCCCCGGGGAGGTGGTGGTCCCTGGGCTCGGGGTCCATCACGGACCCCCAAATTTGAATAATTAGTGCCCCAGGGAGGTGGCGGTCCTCGGGCATGTGGGGGCTCGAGCCCCCCACACAGGTATTTTAAAAGAAATGAGAGCCCCGGGGGTGGCGGTCCCCGGGGCAGCAGGGGGCCGTGTGCCCCCGCAAAATTATTAATCAAAGCCCCGGGGTGGCGGTCCCCGGGGCTTGGGGGCTTGGAGGCCCCCACACATAACAAAACAAAGCCCCGGGGGTGGCGGTCCCCGGGCTGCGGGGGCCGTGAGCCCCCTGCAAATATTTATGGAAAGCCCCGGGGGGTGGCGTTCCCCAGGGCTGCAGGGGCCTCCCTGGGCCCCCGCTATTAAATTTTCGCATGCCCCCGGGACTTGGCCCACCCGGGGGCTAAATATTAACGAAGCGCGGGAGCCCGCGCTTCGTTTTTTTTTCTTCACGGCGGGATTCGCGGATCCGACGCGAATTTCGCCGTTTTTTAAAAACAAAATGCTTTTTTGGGCCCTGTGAGTAGGCCTAGGGGGTCAGGGTGTTTCTACCCTGCCCCCTTTTCTTTTTTTCGTGTTTTTATTCTGATTTCTTGTGACTCGGTTCTACCGAAGTCACAAGATGGCTGCCAACACTTCCTGGTTTGGAGTGTTGACAGCCAATTAGAATAAAGCTCGTGGTCGGGAGGGTCCGCGGATCCTCCGTGCCTCTAAATATCGAAACTTTTATTTTTGATTTTCTCAGCAACTACTGAACGGATTTACACCATTTTTAAAAAGGTCGCTTTCTGAACCAAGCACTACCTTTTTGCCAAATTTGGGGTAAATCCGTTCAGTAGTTTCGGCTGTAGCCTTGCATAAAGTTTCCTATGGGAAATTGATTTTTTGACTCTTATTTTTTGAATTTCTCTGGAATTACTGAACGGATTTACACCATTTAAAAAAAAAGGGCGCTTTCTGAACCAAGCACTACCTTTTGCCAAATTTGGTGTAATTCCGTTCAGCAGTTCGGGCTGTAGCCGTGGCTAAAGTTTCCTATGGAAAATAACATAGAGAAAACACGTTTTGGGACCCCCCTTTTTTCTCGGACCCCACTTGCTGAATCACCCCGAAACATTCAGGATAGGAGCTGACCGTAACGGGCCATAAGTTTTGAAAATTTCGCGAAGATTCGTCAACCGGCGCCAAAGTTATTGGGAAAAGAATGTTACGATTTTCCTATGGATAATAGGTCCTAACTATAACTACCTACTGGCGACCGCCAGTAGGTAATATATTCTGCTCCTAAGGTTGTCCACCTGGTGAGTAGCACTCGATCAACAGCTTTGTTTATGATAGGCAGGGACGAGGATCCGCTTGTAGAAGCTGCTCCGTAATGGAAATGCCTGACGCGTTTCGAAGCTCCATATGCTTCTCTTCAGAGGCTTGAACGGAGACAGTGTGTGCAAACGCTGAACCCACTTCGCCATTTTCATATTGCACACCCACCAATGGGAAGCTCGAATGAGGCTGTGCATTGTGGGAAATGTGGTCCGGATAGCACACAAATCTTGTCCTGTATGGACCCTGCAAGTGGACTTGTCCTCAATCCTGTTTGCGGCTGCTGGCCCACATAGCCGACATGATAGTTACCATGTCGGGTGGCCCCCATAACATTACGGGGTGGTGCACACTCCGCGGCAGGACGGCCGCGTATTACATTCTCATAGGAGCGGCCCATTTGGGGGCGTGCAATATTGAAATGTGGACTGGGACCGGTACATGCACGCATCCTTTCCGTTAAAGCCTCTGAGGAGAAGTTGAGGAACTTCGAAACGCGTCAGGCATTCCTATACGGAACGGCTGTTTAAAGTATCTGCAGGCGGAATACCGTTCGTACCTATCAAAGGCTGTTGTCTTGCTGCTGTTGTCTGAGTGCTGCTCATCTGGTGGACAACTTTGGAGCTGAATATATATATATACATATATATACACACACATATATTACCCAGTGGCAGTCGCCACTGGGCAGTTATAGTTCGGACCCACGTTTCTGTAGGGAAATCATTTTCTGTCTTGCTTAAATATATGTGTGTATATATATATATTGCTTTGAGGCCGCCCTGTAGGGTCGGGGGCTCCTTTGCTCGGAGGCTGTTTGTTTGGTTGAAATCGGGAGCATGACCCACTCACTCTCACAATCCTACACTAGGAGATGCCAATGGAGCGAAATATGTGAGAGTGGGGAAGGGATTCAGAGAGGAGTACATCCTGCTTTGATCGTTCTGGAGGCTTTTGACATTTTCCAGGTCAATCGTAGTAGTCGAGCACTACGCAAATACACAAACTCACCTGACTGGTTGCAATAAGGATTCCACACCAACATGAGTGCTTGTAACAAGTAAGAAATCGCAAAAATGATAAAAATGAGGACTTCCTAACTTTAAATTCTAAAAGATGTTACAATGCACCTTGGGAAATGTATTTCATATACTCAAGTCATGTGACTAAATGTTTTTAAGCACGCACGAACGCACTTTGCATTTTTAATTGTTTTGTTTCCACCTGTGATCAAGGCGAATGAACGCCGAAACGCGTAAGGAAATGGAAGCATGTTGTGCTTCTGGACCTTTGGATTAAATGCCGTATCTCCAGAAGTGGGCCTCATAAACTTTTGTATCATGGTTGTGATTTGATGGGCTGCTCCGTGCCCATTGCTTTGAGGCCGCCCTGTAGGGTCGGGGGCTCCTTTGCTCGGAGGCTGTTTGTTTGATATATATATATATATATATATATATATGACAATATAACGCTTAAGTGGGGAAAAAAGGCCAAAATGAGCAACAAGATGGCTCAGCAAGATAATCACGTTCTGCTGATATCTGCACTACCTACCACTTGTAAGTCTCAATCAATCAATCATGTCACTTATAAAGCGCACTACATACCCGCGAGGGTCTCAAGGCGCTGGGGGAAGAGGGGGGTGGTGCTGCTACTGATCGAAGAGCCAGGTCTTGAGGAGTCTTCTGAAGGCCAGTAGGTCTTGGGTCTGTCGGAGGTTGGTGGGGAGGGTGTTCCAGGTCTTGGCGGCGAGGTGGGAGAAGGATCTGCCGCCGGCGGTCGTTTTCCGGATGCGGGGGACTGTGGCGAGGGCGAGGCTGGTCGAGCGGAGCTGGCGGGTGGGGTGTAGAAGCTGAGTCGTCTGTTGAGGTAGGCTGGTCCGGAGTTGTGGAGTGCTTTGTGTGCGTGGGTGAGGAGCTTGAAGGTTATCCTCTTGTTGACAGGGAGCCAGTGCAGGTCTCTCAGGTGGGGTGTGATGTGGCTGCGTCGGGGGATGTCGAGGATAAGACGTGCAGAGGCGTTCTGGATGCGTTGCAGCCGTCTCAGGAGCTTAGCCGTCGTTCCTGCGTAGAGGGCGTTTCCGTAGTCCAGCCTGCTGGTGACGAGGGCCTGGGTGACTGTTTTTCTTGTTTCGGTGGGGATCCACTTGAAGATCCTGTGGAGCATTCGGAGGATGTTGAAGCAGGATGAACCCAAACAAGGCATACTCATCCTTTCATCTTTTCAAGGTCGATACAACAAGCTATTAAGTTGGGTTATAGCAACATCTTTTATTTGCAGCACTTGGAGATGGCAATATCTGATATTATTGTTTATTATTTTTTCCATCAGCTTCGTATATTGTCTAACTGGCTCCTCCATAGTAGATGCAGCCTTTCAAAGGCCATGACCTGTGGTGAAAGCTCCAGATTACCTGTAGGCCAGCAGATCCCTTCTTTGGGCCGGATTCCTGCCTCTGTTTGTTTCTGTGCACCACGGGCTGTACTAACATAAGTGAGAATGATTGGTCTGTTTTTCCTTTGCAGAGTACCTGCTGGAATAGACACTTCCCTCCCAATATGGATATATATATATATGTCTTTTATCTTTATTTTCTTGACAGAAACCTGGGTAGCAGCACATCACGGAATTTAGCCACTTTGTTACAGCTAAGAGCACGAAGGGTAGAGGGACATCTAATCTGTGTTCCCCTTCACTTCTTTTGGGACAGATACCAAGATATATCAGGTAGCACTGATGGTGCACTTTTAGTCTGCCTGTGATATGGCCTGGCTCCACGTTCTATGTTCTAGCGTGGAACCAGGTCTACTGAGTGTTCTGGGGTTTGTCAGTTGGCCAGCTGGTCGATGGATGGGGTTGCTGATTAAAGCCTCTCCTGATCTTTACACAAAAAGTGTCTTGCCCGCTTTATTACACTGGCGACGATCGCGTGTGTGGGTAGTCGGGTGAAGCAACCCCATCATCGGGAAGTCTCGTGAAAAGTGCTAGCTTCTTTAAAAAGAAAGAGAAAATCTACCTGGACGGAGGAGGACGGAAGGAGGAAGCCTGGTCGTCTCAAACTGGACGGAGGAAGTCGGCGGGAGCAACGTGGAGCGTTTGGACATGCTAACAGGTATCGCGGAACAAGCAGAGGCTTAGCGTTGTTCCTGACACGCATGGGCCTGTCTGCGTGTCACGCTGCGCGACGCGTCGTTTGGTTGTGCACCACTCCCCTTGAAAACAAGACCAAAGGCTGTTTCACTCCTCCGCAAGGAAACAAGCACTCCTGCCGTGAAAAGAGGCCCAAAGGTTTACGCTACGACGTCGGCGGCCATTTTGAAGCTGCAGGGTTTTCGGCAAATTCAAGGCCTGGTTGAAAAGAGGGAAAACATTCAAGAAAGAAGGTTGGTTATTTATTTCTAAAACAACAGCTTGTCATCACGGTGACAAGCACACCTTGCGCGCTGTGTTTTAAGGAACTCCTGCATTGTTATCTGGTTGAGACTGTGACAAGCACACCTCTATAAGAACATATGGTACAGATTGGAAGTACTTTGGATACGAGACTTGGTGGGAATCTTCAGTATTTTTTCGTTTTATTGTTATTAAAATCATCTAGGTAGTTAGGTAGTTAAGAGATTAGTGGAAAAAGGGAAAAGGAAGAGGAAGGTAGCTTCTGTGTTTTTCTTGTTCAATTTTTGACAAGGGTTGGGAGATGCAAAATGTAACTGCACCCCGTTTTTTCTGTCTGATCCAGGGAGCCTCCAGTTAAGTGGAAAAAATGGAGGAAAATATTTGAAAATTATGCGAGAGTGTGTGGCACTAACTTGAGTGCAGAGAGGAAACAAGCACTATTACTTCACTGTTTAGGGGTGAGGGGCAAGAAGTGTTAGAGAGCTTGCCACAGCTGAGCTCCGGCAGTTCAAAGGGGGTTGAATGAATACGAAATATGCATTAAACAATTAGATTTACATTATCTGCCTAAGGTGAGTACCATCATGGAGCGGTATTACTTTGGTTTAAGGGAACAAGGAAAGGATGAAACTGTGGAGGAATTTGTGACCTCACTACGCAAATTGGCTTCGAGTTGTAAATTTGGGGAGTTGGTGGAAGAGAGAATAAGGGATCAATTTGTTTTAAGATGTTGCAGTGACAAGATAAGGGAAGAACTTTGGTTAAAGGATGAGCCGCCGTTAGACGAAGTTATGATTATTGCAAAACGTGTGGAACATATGCTCAAATGTGTAGGTGAGTTGAGTAAGGTTGGTAAACAACCGAGTCTTGCAGAAAAAGTAGAAGAGGTGGTATGTCAGGCTGTACAAAAAGTTGATTCTGTGCAAAAATCTGACAATGTCAACTACAAGAGTAGGGAGGAAGAAAATAAGGCGACTAATATGCAATATGAAAGGAAAAATTTTATGACGTTTCAGGGAACCTGCTATCGATGTGGTAAATTTGGTCACAAGGCTAATGCAAGAGAATGCCCTGCTCTCAAAGTGGTTTGCAGCACATGTGGGAAAAGGGGACATTTCGCAAAAAACTGTCGTTTTCAGTAACAAAAAGACAGCAGGAATGAAATAAGAGAGGTTACTTTTCAAGTGAATGAGTGTGGTGTGGAACATCCTTCTGAGTGGGTCAAGGTGGGAGATGTTAAGATTAAAATGAAATTTGACTCATGCTCTCACCTCACCTTCATATCTAAGGAGGAGTTTGGGAGGAATTTTTCAAGTAAGACCAATTTAATAAAATCAGACGTTAGACCCACAGGCTATGGTGGAACCCCAATTAAAATGTTGGGATATTTTATGAGTTGTATAGAATGCAATGGAAGATTTACTGATGCTAGAGTTTATGTGGCAGAGAAAGGAGACAACTTGCTGAGCTGGACTCATCAAGCACGCTTGGGTATCATTCTCAACCCCAATGCTAAACCCCCTGTGCAAGTACAGTCCATTGAGAATGTTGATAACAAATTTGTAAAGAAGTTTGAAGGTTTGTTCAGTGACACTTTGGGTTGTCTAAAAGGTTATAGTCACCGGATTAAACTCAAGCTTGGTGCCAAACCCATTGCTGCCAAGGTGAGGAGGGTTCCAATCAGTGTGCAGGAGGCAGTTCAAAAGGAGATTGACAAGTTACTAGCTACTGGGGTGATAAGCCTGTGGAGGCCACGGAGTGGTTGGCTCCCATTGTCGTTGCGTGTAAGGCCAACAATGAGATTAGTCTATGTGTGGATCTTCGCGCTCTTAACAAGGAGGTTGTGGTGGACAAGTTTCCACTCCCTAATATTGAAGAAATGGTTTCGACCTTAGATGGTGCTTGTTATTTTAGTACCTTAGACCTGGCATCGGCATACCACCAGGTACCCCTCAGTAAGGATTCACAAGAGCTTACTGCGTTCATAACCCCCATGGGGGCATTTAAGTTCTTCAGGATGCCTTTCGGGTTAGTGTCCGCAGCCTCTGTTTTTCAGAGAATCATGAATGATGTCATCAAGGGCATACCCGGAGTCAGGTGCTACCAAGATGATGTCTTGATTTGTGGGAAAACCATTCAGGAACATGATGGTAGAGTAGCTAAGGTACTGGAAAGATTGCTTAAGGCAGGTTTGTCTTTACGTCGTGATAAGTGTAAGTTTGGTGTTAATGAGCTTGATTATCTTGGACATCATATATCTAGTAGTGGCGTAAGACCTAAAAAAGAGTTGGTGGACACCATAGAGAAGTTGATGGAACCGTGTTCAAAGGAAGAGCTATCCTCCTTTTTGGGTATGGCTGAGTTTTACAGCAAATTCATTAGGAATTTCGCAGATAAAACTGTTCATCTCAGAAGTTTACTGTGCAAGAATGCTGAGTTTGTGTGGGATGAAGCGTGTAAGGAGGAGTTTTTAGGTGTTAAGAAGGATCTCAAGAATGCACCCAATTTACAGGCATTTAAACCGGGTGATGTGACATATATCGTAACTGATGCCAGCAAAAAAGGTTTGGGTGCTCTACTTATCCAGTTGCGTAATGGTCATGAGGATTTAATTGCGTGTGCTTCCAGGTGTCTTAAGGGTGCTGAGCTCAACTACTCAGTTATTGAAAAAGAGGCTCTTGCCATCTTTTGGGCGCTCAACAAATTTAAGAAATTTGTTTGGGGTACCTCTTTTATTGTCAGGTCAGATCATAAGCCCCTCAAAGAAATTTTTGAAAAGAAAGGTCTTGACTCTATCTCCTCTAGGATCAGGAGGTGGGTTATATCCCTGCAGGAGTATAATTTTCTTTTTGAATATATTTCCGGGAGTACAAATGTCTCTGCTGACTGCCTCTCACGTTTAGTGGACACTGTGGACTCAAAGGATCTGTCTTGTGAGGAAGGACAGGATGAGGAGTTTGATGTAAGAGTGCGTGACATCACTTTAGGTGTGATAAAGGAAGTTGAGTGGAAGGAAGACTTGAATAAAGACTCTGAATTGTTGGGTGTGATGGAATTGTTGTCACAAGACAAGGGAAACAGTCTTGTGAAGCCCTGGTCGTCTGTGTCTAATGAGTTAGCCATTGTTGAGGGCATCCTAACTAGAGGGACGAGGCTAGTTCCACCTGAGAGTTTAAGGAGCAACATTATCCAGATGGCACACGAAGGACACATGGGTATTTCCAAAACCAAAGAACGCTTCAGACAAGATTTTTGGTGGCCGGGTTTGGATCTCATGGTGGAACGCGCAGTTCGTGATTGTGTCCCTTGCTCTTTAAGCGATAAAGTTCTCAAGCCCAGACAACCACCAATGGTTTGTAGGAGATTACCCATGTGTCCTTGGGATGAGGTTGCCATTGACATTGTTGGTCCCCTTCATGGTGAACATCAAACCCCTTATTTAATTGTTTGATGGATTTATACTCTCGGTGGATTGAAGTCAGTTCAGTGAGAGACATCACGACACAATGCATAATTAAGTTTTTAGATTCTATCTTTAAACGTGAAAGTTTTCCTCATTCATTACTTTCGGACAATGGACCACAATTCTGTTCACGTGAAATGGAGGATTATTTAGTGAAGTGTGGCATTGAACACAAAAGAATTTCGCTTTATCATCCCGAGTCTAATGGTGCCATTGAGAGATTGAACAAAACCTTGAAGGAAAGCATTCAACTGGCAAGAGTTAACTGTTTAAACTGGAGGGTTTGAGTTACAAAATCGCATTTCTGCTTATAGATTTACACCACATTCTTCAACCGGGAAGACACCTTTTGAATTATTCAAAGGAAGGTCTTCTAATACTCTTTATGTCCAGGGTGGATGATTCTGGATAAAGGTCTCAAGAACAATGACATTGGTGAATGGAGAGACAAGGAATTAGCTCTTCAACAAAAAGGAAGGTCTATCTAGATGCTCGCCGATCTAGTAAGGTTATTGAGTTCAAGGTTGGTGACAAGGTCCAAGTTAAAGCTCCTGTGGGCTGTCAGAACTGGTCCAAATTCACTTCTGTAAAGAGTGTGGTTAAACTGTTCAAAAATGCTGTCAAAACCGATGATGGTCGCATTTGGAACCATAGTCGTGTTGTTCATGTTGGGCTTAACAACGAGAACATCTCTGAACCTGAATTTACTGTTGGGGTTTCGTCTTCTTCTCGATCGGAATCTGTGCCTACTCGCAAGAGTATTAGAGTCTGCAAAAGCCCAAGTTATCTTCATGATTTTATGAGATATTAATTGTACATTCGCTATGTTTTACCGACATACTGTGTTCCCTCTCTTGTGTATTTTAGTGGGATGAAGGGTTGCGTTTAGTTTCTTGTTTTTATCTTATTGTTTCTTGCTGTTACTTTATTGCAAAATTGTATTTCAAATGTAACAGGGAAGAAATGTGATATGGCCTGGCTCCACGTTCTATGTTCTAGCGTGGAACCAGGTCTACTGAGTGTTCTGGGGTTTGCCAGTTGGCCAGCTGGTCGATGGAAGGGGTTGCTGATTAAAGCCTCTCCTGATCTTTACACAAAAAGTGTCTTGCCCGCTTTATTACACTGCCATAAATGAGATCATGCGGTGATCACACTGCCGTTCACTCAAATATGATAAAACAACCAGCATCTCTTTTCTCTCCCCATGAACAATAAGTAAATAACGGGTACTATACCCAGCATGTCGCAAGTTACTTTGGGCAAGGAAGGAATACCTCGATGGAGCGTACTTGTGGGTCACACTGTTCACGGGAGCCTCCGAATTGAGGCACCTTCGGGTTTAATGAAATGTATCCAAATCAAACAACTATGACATGACGATATAGAATATGTCTCTTAATATCCTATGTTTTGTTTATAGTGAAACCATTGATTTTGAAACCATAATATAAGGAATGCATATCAAGACAGTTTGCGGTAAACTGTCAAATTAAATGTGTTGTTTTTGTTTTATGTTTACACTTTTCACAGTGCAAAACCGTACAGTCTGTTGTCTGTCATTTGCATGCTGCGTCGTGCATGACGGCTCACTATAATATTCCTTGAACTTTGCACCTGGTCATGTGACCAAGACTTCGTGAGGAAGTCGAAACGCGTCTTGTTGTTTTTTTGCCATTAAAATTGGATATTCATCACCCAAACCGGAGTGGCTCGTTGTCCCACGAGTGTGAGGGTATTCGTTGGTGTGTAGGTATGTATATATATATATATATATATATGTATATGTGTGTATATATATATATATATCAAGAAAAGAAATTGCCATAGCCCGGGTCCGGAGAAGAGCATTTATTCAATTGGCGCAGACAGCAGCAAGCGTGATTATCCTGGCGCATTTCGGCGGAATGCCTTTGTCGAAGGATGAACAATCACTTGTGCAATGTCCCAGGTGTTATAAATAGTGATCAAAGTCACGTGCCTGCATACGACATACTACAATTCCCATAGTTCACTTTGAGTTGCCGTGAAATGTGTGTAATACCCTGGTGGTGTTGATGACACTGCAAAACTCAGGCTAGTTATTCCAGGTAAGTATAGCGTATCCAGGAGAAAGCTGGTGCACATGAAAACAATCCTTACTGTGCCACAACAATGTCAATCTGCTCTGTGTTCGGATCCTGCCAAGCGGAGGTGTAAACCTCCCTCGGCTCCCTTTCTCGCCACTGCCGCAAATGTCGCCGGTAATCCCAAGGCTTGCAGCAAGGCGAGCGGGTCATGCCCCCTCATTTAAACACTTCAAAAACACCACTGTCGTCGGGGCCTCAACCCTGCAGGGTGGCCGTAGCTGGAGACAGGATTCCCGTGATTAAGACCAAGAAGAATTGCCACAGCCGGGTCCGGAGAAGAGCATTTATTCACTGGCGCAGACAGCAGCAGCGTGATTATCCTGACGCTTCGGCGGAATGCCTTTGTCGAAGGATGAACAATCACTTGTGCAATGTCCCAGGTGTTATAAATAGTGACTGATCACTATTTATAACACCTGGGACATTGCACAAGTGATTGTTCATCCTTCGACAAAGGCATTCCGCCGAAACGCATCAGGATAATCACGCTTGCTGCTGTCTGCGCCAATTGAATAAATGCTCTTCTCCGGACCCGGGCTGTGGCAATTTCTTTTCTTGGTCTTAATCACGGGAATCTCTGTCTCCCGTTAGCCACGGCCACCCTGCAGGGTTGGCGGCCCCCGACGACAGTGGTGTTTTTGAAATATATATATATATATATTATCTACTGGCAGTCGCCAGTAGATAGTTATAGTTAGGACCTATTTTCCATAGGAAATCCGCAACATTCTATTTGAAATAACTCTTGCGTCGGTTGACGAATCTTCGCGAAATTTTCAAACTTTATGGCCCGCTCCGGTCCGACCCTGAAAGTTTCGGGGTGATTCGTCAAGCGGGGGCCGAGAAAAAAGGGGGGTCCCAAAACGTGTTTTCCCCATTCATTTTCCCATAGGAAACTTTATGCAAGGCTACAGCCCGAACTGCTGAACGGAATTACACCAAATTTGGCAAAGAGGTAGTTCTTGGTTCAGAAAGAACCCTTTATGTTAAATGGTGTAAATCCGTTCAGTAGTTGCTGAGAAAATCAAAAGTAAAAACACATATATATCTGGGCGGAGCCTAACCACACGTCATCGTGAGATCTGATTGGCTGTCAGCACCTCATCCTGGAATTGCTGGCAGCCATCTTGGGACCAATATAAATGATAGTACCCCATTGAAATGCATTGTAGTGAATCGAAGATTTTGAGGGTTACCAAAAGGAGAACTATAAAGGGTGATAACAGACTTTAGTTACATTAGAATTCATTTGTTGATGGTACCATACTAATTTCAGGAATTGTGGTGTGTTCTAAGGTGATTTTACCCTGTGAAAAACCTTCTGCTGGGATATCATGAATCCATGTTTGAGAGAAAACTATTTTCACATGCTTGTCCCATACAGTTTTGGAAGGTGCTCCAGAAGCTAAAATGAGAGCATATTTTCTGTAAATTCACATTATCTTTCTCAGTCATGTGAGAATGAAGTCTGACATTCTCAGTAAAACATGTACATCCAACAAGGGCAGAGACTGTCAGTTGATTCCTTTGTGTTCTACTGCAGCTTCCCAGAGTGTTCTAAAGAACAACTAGAGTGCTAACAGCCTTACTTATGACAAAATTATGGCACACCTGAAGCCATCTTGATTGGAATAAACTGGTAACACTTAAAACATTTAATTTAAAAAGGAACAAAATGATGGGGTTCATTTTGTCATAGAAATTATGGTTAGTGCTGTAGAAAGAAAAATTAGGACATGTTTCAAGTGTGATCTCAAATATCTTCAAATTATATTTTAACAGGAGCAGCCTGTCAGTTGATGCCTTTGTGTTCTACTGCAGCTTCCCAGAGTGTTCTAAAGAACAACTAGAGCGCTAACAGTCTTACTTTTGACAAAAGTATGGCACACCTGAAGCCATCTTGATTGGAATAAACTGGTAACACTTAAAACATTTAATTTAAAAAGGAACAAAATGAGGGGGTTCATTTTGCTATAGAAATTATGGTTAGTGCTGCAAAAAGAAAATTTAGGGCATGTTTTAAGTGAGATCTCAAATCCTCTTCTATTTCATTAGAAAATTCTGACATGCAGACTGAAACAATCACTTTCAATACCAGCAGTAGACTTCCAGTTAACTCCTTGGTGAGCAGTAGCTTTACTACAGTGATCTAATGAACAACTAGAGTGCTAACATTCTGAATTTATGGCAAATGTGTGACACATCTGAATGCCTTCTTGATGGAATCAAAGTAAAACTGAAAGCATTTCCTACTGAGGAGACTGTAGTAAATGAGGAAATTAGGAAACTTCATAACAAATAAGTCTCCCAAGATGGCCACCAGAGAAAAAGAGCCCAAATGTAGCACAAATATCACCCAGAGGTAGCCCACGTATAGCCCAATGACAGAAGTGTGCAAAACACTTTTTATTTTTTGTTTTTTTGCAGTTTTATATAGTGCAGACTGGTCAGGTATTGGAGTGCTTTACATGAGCATTGGTTACATCACACAAGGACAAATTCATGTTGGTTGACCCCTACACTACCCAAACACCACTGCACTGCACTACCCTAAACCCTAAAACACTACCCCCAGCATGACCCCCTACACTACCCAAACACCACTGCACTACCCTAAACCCTAAATCTACCCCCTACACTACACAAATACCACTGCAGTACCCTAAACCCTAAAACACTAGAACCCAGCACGACCCCCTACAGTACACAAACACCACTGCACTACCCTAAACCCTAAAACACTACCCCCTACACTACACAAACACCATTGCACTACCCTAAACCCTAAAACACTACCCCCAGTATGACCCCCTACACTACACAAACACCACTGCACTACCCTAAACCCTAAAACACTACCCCAGCACGACCCCCTACACTACCCAAACACCAGTGCACTACCCTAAACCCTAAAACACTACCCCCAGCACGACTCCCTACACTACCCAAACACCACTGAACTACCCTAAACCCTAAATCTACCCCCAGCACAACCCCTACACTACCCAAACACCACTGCACTACCCTAAACCATAAAACACTACCCCCAGCATGACCCCTACACTACACAAACACCACTGCACTACCCTAAACCCTAAAACACTACCCCCAGCACGACCCCTACACTACCCAAACACCACTGCACTACCCTAAACCCTAAAACACTAACCCCAGCATGACCCCTACACTACTCAAACACCACTGCACTACCCTATACCCTAAAACACGACCCTGTACACTACACAAACACAACTGCACTACCCTAAACCCTAAAACACTACCCACAGCATGACCCCCTACACTACACAAACACCACTGCACTACCCTAAACCCTAAAACACTACCCCCTACACTACACAAACACCACTGCCCTACCCTAAACCCTAAAACACAACCCCCAGCATGACCCCCTACACTACACAAACACCACTGCACTACCCTAAACCCCCCTACACTACCCAAACACCACTGCATTACTCTAAACCCTAAAACACTACCCCCAGCACGACCCCCTCACAACACAAACACCACTGCACTACCCTAAACCTTAAAACACTACCCGCAGCACTACCCCCTACACTACACAAACACCACTGCACTACCCTAAACCCTAAATCTACACCCAGCACGACCCCTACACTACCCAAACACCACTGCACTACCCTAAACCCTAAAACACTACCCCCAGCACAACCCCCTACACTACACAAACACCACTGCACTACCCTAAACCCTAAAACACTACCACCAGCATGACCCCCTACACTACTCAAACCCCACTGCACTACCCTAAACCCTAAAACACTAACCCAGCACGACCCCCTACACTACCCATACACCACTGCACTACCCTAAAGCCTAAAACACTACCCCCAGCACGACCCCCTACACCACTGCACTACCCTAAACCCTAGAAAAGAAACCCCCACCCCATGCCCAATCCCCCTTACCTCTCACTCCTCGTGGTTCCTCTCTCCTCGTGGTTCCTGCTTCACGTCGTCTCTGAGGGGCGGTGCACGTCGTTGTGAGGAAACGGAACAGCCTCTGTTTCCTTACAACGACATGGATCGTCTACATGTTTTTAGAACGCATGGTCATTTACCATACATACCTTTACAACAAAATTTGTTGTAAAGTCATGCATGGTAAATGACCATGCGTTCTAAAAATGCGTAGTAATGACTTCGTGATGTACAACGCATGCGTGGTAATGCATGCGTTGTAATGGTATCGCAAAGTAAAAAAGTCGTTGTAGCGGCTGTTTACCGATCGAAGCTGGCCCCTGTTCTTCAGTGAGACGTTTATTTGATTAATTAGGAGGAAGGAATGTGTTTTTTTACCGAAAAGTACATTCCCGGCTGTTGTATTGTGAAAGTGTCCGCTTGGCCTGGTTTCACTTCCGGTGAGAGAGTGGAAGAGTCTGTTTGGATCTAAAGGAGTTCTGTTGTTGGATGGGGCCGGCGCGACATGTCATCAGAAAACATAGCTAATGGAAAGCGTCCTCCCTGAAGTGTGGAGCAGTGCCATGAGAGGTCAACGAGTGTGCGTCCCACCGCAGTATGACCGTACCGCGTGACCCATGTGCCACCTCCAGGGTACGGGAGGCAGAAGCGGCATCGCAGGTCCTCTTGAAGACCGTTGTAGCACTAATTCTACATTTTGGTACTAGGGCATTTTAACTTCGTTGTTCCTGCCAGATACAAAGAGAAGATCCTGTGTTATTCAGTGCCCTCATTACCTTTTTGTGGGTTGTGGTGCTTGTCACTTCGCTGCCCCGCCGGTGCATACGACTGGGCACCCCACCTCGTGTGCCATCTGCAGGGCCTCTGCCCTCGGATCACTGGTTTCGGTTTCTGGAGTGGCAACATAAACAGTTGCTCCCAAAGTACTAGCCTGAACACTTAGGTGAATATCCCCTGCACCAGCATTCCACAGAAATTCTTTCCTAGCTCTCCCACGTCAACGAGGACGTCATAATAGCACGGCTCCGCTCGCGACACCGTATGACGTTATCGGAGCCATAAGAGAACCTCGTTGGCGTGCTGACGTCAGTTCCACCCATTTTTTCCGTGCCACCGAGGCAAACAGGGGACCGAGACATTTTCACATGTATACATAGTATAATAAATATATATATTCACTGAAAAAACCATAGGTTTCAGGCACGTTATAGTTAGAAATTAGCATTTAAAAAAACTTAGAAATTCACTGAAAAAACCATAGGTTTCAGACACGTTATAGTTAGAAATTAGCATTTAAAAAACCTTAGAAATTCACTGAAAAAACCATAGGTTTCAGGGGCGTTATAGTTAGTTGGACATTTCACTCGTACAAAACCATAGAAATTCCCCGTTATAGTTAGTTCAGCTAACTATAACTCGTGCGCGCCCGCAATGCACTGCTGATGACGTCACATATTACATCACTCATGACATGGTCAGTGACATCACTCATGACATCACTGATGACATCTCAAATGACATCACTGATGACATCACTGATGACATCATCCAGTGAATGTGTGTTTTTCTGAAAATTAAATATGTTTTATATATGTATATCTCAAGGTCGATGGAAGAATAAATGGGTATATAAGTGTCTAAATGGATGATTTTTTTTGTAAAATTGATTGTATAACTGACTAAGTGTATCTCAGTGAATACATGGGTTAGTGAGTAATGTTTAAATATGAAAATATCTGTATCAGTCTCTCACTTTGTGTATAAGTGGCTGCATGGGTTGGTGAGTAGCTACATGAGTGTCTATATGGGTTATTAGTTGGTTTTTGAGTATCAGTATGAGTGTCTGAGTGTCTGTATGGTTCGGTGGGGGTATTACTTAGTGCATAGATGCATGAATGAGTGACTCACTGTTTGTATGTGTTGAAGACAGCATGTGTGCAGGACTGTATAGGTGGATGAGTATGTGTATGGGTGTGTTAGTGAGTGAATGACTGTCTCAATAGTGTCTTTATGAGTAACTACATATGTTTTAAACTAGTATATGTGAGTATTGGTGTATATAAGTGAGTATATGTGAGAGTGAGAGATTGGAAGAGTTCCTGTACAAATAAGAAGGTGTTTCTATAAGTGATTGTTTAAGAGAGTAAGTATGTGTAAGTTTCTGTAGAAGTAAGTGTGGTAATGTGTGTATAACTGTATATGCAAGTAAATGGATGTTTGATACTTTGTTTGCATGTGTGACTATGTGTGTGAGTAACTCTATGGATGAGTGGCGGTGTGTAACAGGATGTATAGGTGTATGAGTACATATGATGAGTGAGTACATGTATGAGTGACTGTATAGGGACTGTTGGTGAATGAGTGGATATGTGTGTAGATCTTGGAATTACTGAATAGGTGTGTTGTAACTGGTATTGGTATGTCCATTGTTTTGAAAATGTTAGTTTGTATTTTTGAGTGTGTGTATCAAAGGTTATATTAGGGTGAGAGGAGGTCTGCCACTCTATCACAAGGATGATGTCATCAGTGATGTCATTTGAGATGTCATCAGTGATGTCATGAGTGATGTCACTGACCATGTCATGAGTGATGTAATATGTGACGTCATCAGCAGTGCATTGCGGGCGCGCGAGTTATAGTTAGCTGAACTAACTATAACGCGGGAATTTCTATGGTTTTGTACGAGTGAAATGTCCAACTAACTATAACGCCCCTGAAACCTATGGTTTTTTCAGTGAATATATATATATATATATATATATATATATATACATATATAAATATAATCTACTGGCGGTCGCCAGTAGATAGTTATAGTTAGGACCTATTTTCCATAGGAAATCCGCAACATTCTATTTGAAATAACGTTGGCGCCGGTTGACGAATCTTCGCAAAAGTTTCCAGCTTGTTGGGGCGCTCCGGCCCGCTCCTATCCTGAAAGTCTCGTGGTGATTCGTCAAGCAGGGGCCGAGAAAAAAGGGGGGTCCCAAAACGTGTTTTCCCCATTCATTTTTCCATAGGAACCTTTCATCGCAGCTACAGCCCGAACTGCTGAACGGAATTACACCAAATTTGGCAAAGAGGTAGCCCTTGGTTCAGACTCGTGCCTTTTGCTTAAATGGTGTAAATCCGTTCAGTAGTTTCTGAGAAATTTGAAAAAGAAAACACATATATATCTGGGCGGAGCTTAACCACACATGTCATCGTGAGATCTGATTGGCTGTCAGCACTTCATCCTGGAATTGCTGGCAGCCATCTTGGGACCAATATAAATGATAGTACCCCATTGAAATGCATTGTAGTGAATTGAAGATTTTGAGGGTTACCAAAACGAGAACTATAAAGGGTGATAACAGACTTTAGTTACATTAGAATTCATTTGTTGATGGTACCATACTAATTTCAGGAATTGTGGTGTGTTCTAAGGTGATTTTACCCTGTGAAAAACCTTCTGCTGGGATATCATGGTTGAGAGAAAACTATTTTCACATGCTTGTCCCATACAGTTTTGGAAGGTGCTCCAGAAGCTAGAATGAGAGCATATTTTCTGTAAATTCACATTATCTTTCTCAGTCGTGAGAATGAAGTCTGACATTCTCAGTAAAACATGTACATCCAACAAGGGCAGAGACTGTCAGTTGATTCCTTTGTGTTCTACTGCAGCTTCCCAGAGTGTTCTAAAGAACAACTAGAGTGCTAACAGCCTTACGTATGACAAAATTATGGCACACCTGAAGCCATCTTGATTGGAATAAACTGGTAACACTTATAACATTTAATTTAAAAAGGAACAAAATGACGGGGTTCATTTTGTCATAGAAATTATGGTTAGTGCTGTAGAAAGAAAAATTAGGACATGTTTTAAGTGAGATCTCAAATATCTTCCTGTTATATTTCAACAGGAGCAGCCTGTCAGTTGATGCCTTTGTGTTCTACTGCAGCTTCCCAGAGTGTTCTAAAGAACAACTAGAGTGCTAACAGCCTTACTTATGACAAAATTATGGCACACCTGAAGCCATCTTGATTGGAATAAACTGGTAACACTTAAAACATTTAATTTAGAAAGGAACAAAATGATGGGGTTCATTTTGTCATAGAAATTATGGTTAGTGCTGTAGAAAGAAAATTAGGACATGTTTTAAGTGAGATCTCAAATATCTTCCTGTTATATTTCAACAGGAGCAGCCTGTCAGTTGATGCCTTTGTGTTCTACTGCAGCTTCCCAGAGTGTTCTAAAGAACAACTAGAGTGCTAACAGTCTTACTTATGACAAAATTATGGCACACCTGAAGCCATCTTGATTGGAATAAACTGGTAACTCTTAAAACATTTAATTTAAAAAGGAACAAAATGAGGGGGTTCATTTTGTCATAGAAATTATGGTTAGTGCTGTAGAAATAAAAATTAGTGCTAAAACACTACCCCCAGCACGACACCCTACACTACCCAAACATAACTGCACTACCCTAAACACTACCACCAGCACGACTCCCTACACTACCCAAACACCACTGCACTACACTAAACCCTAAATATACCCCCAGCATGACCTCCCACACTACACAAACACCACTGCACTACCCTAAACCCTAAAACACTACCCCCTACACTACCCAAACACCACTGCACAACCCTAAACCCTAAAACACTAACCCCAGCATGACCCCCTATACTACCCAAACACCACTGCATTACCATATACCCTAAAACACGACCCCCTACACTACACAAACACGACTGCACTACCCTAAACCCTAAAACACTACCCACAGCATGACCCCCTTCACTACACAAACACCACTGCACTAACATAAACCCTAAAACACTACCCCTAGCACGACTCCCTACACTACCCAACACCACTGCACTACCCTAAACCCTAAATCTACCCCCAGCACGACCCCTACACTACCCAAACACCACTGCACTACCCTAAACCATAAAACACTACCCCAAGCACGACTCCCTACACTACCCAACACCACTGCACTACCCTAAACCCACCCCCAGCACGACCCCTACACTACCCAAACACCACTGCACTACCCTAAACCCTAAAACACTACCCCCAGCATGACCCCCTACACTACACAAACACCACTGCACTACCCTAAACCCTAAAACACTACCCCCAGCACTACACAAACACCACTGCCCTACCCTAAACCCTAAAACACAACCCCCAGCATGACCCCCTACACTACACAAACACCACTGCACTACCCTAAACCCCCTACACTATACAACCACCACTGCATTACTCTAAACCCTAAAACACTACCCCCAGCACGACCCCCTCACAACACAAACACCACTGCACTACCCTAAACCCTAAATCAACCCCCAGCATGACCCCCTACACTACCCAAACACCACTGCCATACCCTAAACCCTAAAACACTACCCCAACACTACCCCCTACACTACCCAAACACCACTGCACTACCCTAAACCCTAAAACACTACCCCCAGCACGACTCCCTACACTACCCAAACACCACTGCACTACCCTAAACCCTAAATCTACCCCCAGCACGACCCCCTACACTACCCAAACACCACTGCACTACCCTAAACCCTAAAACACTACCCCCAGCACAACCCCCTACACTACACCAACACCACTGCACTACCCTAAACCCTAAAACACTAACCCAGCACGACCCCTACACTACCCATACACCACTGCACTACCCTAAAGCCTAAAACACTACCCCCAGCACGACCCCCTACACCACCCAAACACCAATGCACTACCCTAAACCCTAGAAAAGAAACCCCCACCCCATGCCCAATCCCCCTTACCTCTCACTCCCTCGTGGTTCCTCTCTCCTCGTGGTTCCTGCTTCACGTCGTCTCTGAGGGGCGGTGCACGTCGTTGTGAGGAAACGGAACAGCCTCTGTTTCCTTACAACGACATGGATCGATCTACATGTTTTTAGAACGCATGGTCATTTACCATACATGCCTTTACAACAAAATTTGTTGTAAAGGCATGCGTGGTAAATGACCATGCGTTCTAAAAAAATGCGTAGTAATGACTTCGTGATGTACAACGCATGCGTGGTAATGCATGCGTTGTAATGGTATCGCAAAGTAAAAAAGTCGTTGTAGCGGCTGTTTACCGATCGAAGCTGGCCCCTGTTCTTCAGTGAGACGTTTATTTGATTAATTAGGAGGAAGGAATGTGTTTTTTTTTAACCGAAAAGTGCATTCCCGGCTGTTGTATTGTGAAAGTGTCCGCGTGGCCTGGTTTCACTTCCGGTGAGAGAGTGGAAGAGTCTGTTTGGATCTAAAGGAGTTCTGTTGTTGGACGGGGCCGGCGCGACATGTCATCAGAAAACATAGCTAATGGAAAGCGTCCTCCCTGAAGTGTGGAGCAGTGCCATGAGAGGTCAACGAGTGTGCGTCCCACCGCAGTATGACCGTACCGCGTGACCCATGTGCCACCTCCAGGGTACGGGAGGCAGAAGCGGCATCGCAGGTCCTCTTGAAGACCGTTGTAGCACTAATTCTACATTTTGGTACTAGGGCATTTTAACTTCGTTGTTCCTGCCAGATACAAAGAGAAGATCCTGTGTTATTCAGTGCCCTCATTACCTTTTTTGTGGGTTGTGGTGCTTGTCACTTCGCTGCCCCGCCGGTGCATACGACTGGGCACCCCACCTCGTGTGCCATCTGCAGGGCCTCTGCCCTCGGATCACTGGTTTCGGTTTCTGGAGTGGCAACATAAACAGTTGCTCCCAAAGTACTAGCCTGAACACTTAGGTGAATATCCCCTGCACCAGCATTCCACAGAAATTCTTTCCTAGCTCTCCCACGTCAACGAGGACGTCATAATAGCACGGCTCCGCTCGCGACACCGTATGACGTTATCGGAGCCATAAGAGAACCTCGTTGGCGTGCTGACGTCAGTTCCACCCATGTTTTCCGTGCCACCGAGGCAAACAGGGGACCGAGACATTTTCACATGTATACATAGTATAATAAATATATATATTCACTGAAAAAACCATAGGTTTCAGGCACGTTATAGTTAGAAATTAGCATTTAAAAAAACTTAGAAATTCACTGAAAAAACCATAGGTTTCAGACACGTTATAGTTAGAAATTAGCATTTAAAAAACCTTAGAAATTCACAGAAAAAACCATAGGTTTCAGGGGCGTTATAGTTAGTTGGACATTTCACTCGTACAAAACCATAGAAATTCCCCGTTATAGTTAGTTCAGCTAACTATAACTCGCGCGCCCGCAATGCACTGCTGATGACGCCACATATTACATCACTCATGACATGGTCAGTGACATCACTCATGACATCACTGATGACATCTCAAATGACATCACTGATGACATCACTGATGACATCATCCAGTGAATGTGTGTTTTTCTGAAAATTAAATATGTTTTATATATGTATATCTCAAGGTCGATGGAAGAATAAATGGGTATATAAGTGTCTAAATGGATGATTTTTTTGTAAAATTGATTGTATAACTGACTAAGTGTATCTCAGTGAATACATGGGTTAGTGAGTAATGTTTAAATATGAAAATATCTGTATCAGTCTCTCACTTTGTGTATAAGTGGCTGCATGGGTTGGTGAGTAGCTACATGAGTGTCTATATGGGTTATTAGTTGGTTTTTGAGTATCAGTATGAGTGTCTGAGTGTCTGTATGGTTCGGTGGGGGTATTACTTAGTGCATAGATGCATGAATGAGTGACTCACTGTTTGTATGTGTTGAAGACAGCATGTGTGCAGGACTGTATAGGTGGATGAGTATGTGTATGGGTGTGTTAGTGAGTGAATGACTGTCTCAATAGTGTCTTTATGAGTAACTACATATGTTTTAAACTAGTATATGTGAGTATTGGTGTATATAAGTGAGTATATGTGAGAGTGAGAGATTGGAAGAGTTCCTGTACAAATAAGAAGGTGTTTCTATAAGTGATTGTTTAAGAGAGTAAGTATGTGTAAGTTTCTGTAGAAGTAAGTGTGGTAATGTGTGTATAACTGTATATGCAAGTAAATGGATGTTTGATACTTTGTTTGCATGTGTGACTATGTGTGTGAGTAACTCTATGGATGAGTGGCGGTGTGTAACAGGATGTATAGGTGTATGAGTACATATGATGAGTGAGTACATGTATGAGTGACTGTATAGGGACTGTTGGTGAATGAGTGGATGTGTGTGTAGATCTTGGAATTACTGAATAGGTGTGTTGTAACTGGTATTGGTATGTCCATTGTTTTGAAAATGTTAGTTTGTATTTTTGAGTGTGTGTATCAAAGGTTATATTAGGGTGAGAGGAGGTCTGCCACTCTATCACAAGGATGATGTCATCAGTGATGTCATTTGAGATGTCATCAGTGATGTCATGAGTGATGTCACTGACCATGTCATGAGTGATGTAATATGTGACGTCATCAGCAGTGCATTGCGGGCGCAGCGAGTTATAGTTAGCTGAACTAACTATAACGCGGGAATTTCTATGGTTTTGTACGAGTGAAATGTCCAACTAACTATAACGCCCTGAAACCTATGGTTTTTTCAGTGAATATATATATATATATATATATATATATATATATATATACATATATATACATATATAAATATAATCTACTGGCGGTCGCCAGTAGATAGTTATAGTTAGGACCTATTTTCCATAGGAAATCCGCAACATTCTATTTGAAATAACGTTGGCGCCGGTTGACGAATCTTCGCGAAAGTTTCCAGCTTGTTGGGGCGCTCCGGCCCGCTCCTATCCTGAAAGTCTCGTGGTGATTCGTCAAGCAGGGGCCGAGAAAAAAGGGGGTCCCAAAACGTGTTTTCCCCATTCATTTTTCCATAGGAACCTTTCATCGCAGCTACAGCCCGAACTGCTGAACGGAATTACACCAAATTTGGCAAAGAGGTAGCCCTTGGTTCAGACTCGTGCCTTTTGCTTAAATGGTGTAAATCCGTTCAGTAGTTTCTGAGAAATTTGAAAAAGAAAACACATATATATCTGGGCGGAGCTTAACCACACATGTCATCGTGAGATCTGATTGGCTGTCAGCACTTCATCCTGGAATTGCTGGCAGCCATCTTGGGACCAATATAAATGATAGTACCCCATTGAAATGCATTGTAGTGAATTGAAGATTTTGAGGGTTACCAAAACGAGAACTATAAAGGGTGATAACAGACTTTAGTTACATTAGAATTCATTTGTTGATGGTACCATACTAATTTCAGGAATTGTGGTGTGTTCTAAGGTGATTTTACCCTGTGAAAAACCTTCTGCTGGGATATCATGGTTGAGAGAAAACTATTTTCACATGCTTGTCCCATACAGTTTTGGAAGGTGCTCCAGAAGCTAGAATGAGAGCATATTTTCTGTAAATTCACATTATCTTTCTCAGTCGTGAGAATGAAGTCTGACATTCTCAGTAAAACATGTACATCCAACAAGGGCAGAGACTGTCAGTTGATTCCTTTGTGTTCTACTGCAGCTTCCCAGAGTGTTCTAAAGAACAACTAGAGTGCTAACAGCCTTACGTATGACAAAATTATGGCACACCTGAAGCCATCTTGATTGGAATAAACTGGTAACACTTATAACATTTAATTTAAAAGGAACAAAATGACGGGGTTCATTTTGTCATAGAAATTATGGTTAGTGCTGTAGAAAGAAAAATTAGGACATGTTTTAAGTGAGATCTCAAATATCTTCCTGTTATATTTCAACAGGAGCAGCCTGTCAGTTGATGCCTTTGTGTTCTACTGCAGCTTCCCAGAGTGTTCTAAAGAACAACTAGAGTGCTAACAGCCTTACTTATGACAAAATTATGGCACACCTGAAGCCATCTTGATTGGAATAAACTGGTAACACTTAAAACATTTAATTTAGAAAGGAACAAAATGATGGGGTTCATTTTGTCATAGAAATTATGGTTAGTGCTGTAGAAAGAAAAATTAGGACATGTTTTAAGTGAGATCTCAAATATCTTCCTGTTATATTTCAACAGGAGCAGCCTGTCAGTTGATGCCTTTGTGTTCTACTGCAGCTTCCCAGAGTGTTCTAAAGAACAACTAGAGTGCTAACAGTCTTACTTATGACAAAATTATGGCACACCTGAAGCCATCTTGATTGGAATAAACTGGTAACTCTTAAAACATTTAATTTAAAAAGGAACAAAATGAGGGGGTTCATTTTGTCATAGAAATTATGGTTAGTGCTGTAGAAATAAAAATTAGTGCTAAAACACTACCCCCAGCACGACACCCTACACTACCCAAACATAACTGCACTACCCTAAACACTACCACCAGCACGACTCCCTACACTACCCAAACACCACTGCACTACACTAAACCCTAAATATACCCCCAGCATGACCTCCCACACTACACAAACACCACTGCACTACCCTAAACCCTAAAACACTACCCCCTACACTACCCAAACACCACTGCACAACCCTAAACCCTAAAACACTAACCCCAGCATGACCCCCTATACTACCCAAACACCACTGCATTACCATATACCCTAAAACACGACCCCCTACACTACACAAACACGACTGCACTACCCTAAACCCTAAAACACTACCCACAGCATGACCCCCTTCACTACACAAACACCACTGCACTAACATAAACCCTAAAACACTACCCCTAGCACGACTCCCTACACTACCCAACACCACTGCACTACCCTAAACCCTAAATCTACCCCCAGCACGACCCCTACACTACCCAAACACCACTGCACTACCCTAAACCATAAAACACTACCCCAAGCACGACTCCCTACACTACCCAACACCACTGCACTACCCTAAACCCACCCCCAGCACGACCCCTACACTACCCAAACACCACTGCACTACCCTAAACCATAAAACACTACCCCCAGCATGACCCCCTACACTACACAAACACCACTGCACTACCCTAAACCCTAAAACACTACCCCAGCACGACCCCCTACACTACCCATACACCACTGCACTACCCTTAAACCCTAAAACACTACCCCCAGCACGACCCCCTACACTACTGCACTACCCTAAAACACTACCCAAGCACGACCCCCTACACTACCCATACACCACTGCACTACCCTAAACCCTAAAACACTACCCCCAGCACAACCCCCTACACTACTGCACTACCCTAAACCCTAAAACATTACCCCCAGCACGACTCCCTACACTACCCAAACACCACTGCACTACCCTAAACCCTAAATCTACCCCCAGCACAACCCCTACACTACCCAAACACCACTGCACTACCCTAAACCCTAAAACACTACCCCCAGCACGACCCCCTACACTACCCAAACACCACTGCACTACCCTAAACCCTAAAACACTAACCCCAGCATGACCCCCTACACTACCCAAACACCACTGCACTACCCTATACCCTAAAACACGACCCTGTACACTACACAAACACAACTGCACTACCCTAAACCCTAAAACACTACCCACAGCATGACCCCTACACTACACAAACACCACTGCACTACCCTAAACCCTAAAACACTACCCCCTACACTACACAAACACCACTGCCCTACCCTAAACCCTAAAACACAACCCCCAGCAAGACCCCCTACACTACACAAACACCACTGCACTACCCTAAACCCCCTACACTATACAACCACCACTGCATTACTCTAAACCCTAAAACACTACCCCCAGCACGACCCCCTCACAACACAAACACCACTGCACTACCCTAAACCCTAAATCAACCCCCAGCATGACCCCCTACACTACCCAAACACCACTGCCATACCCTAAACCCTAAAACACTACCCCAACACTACCCCCTACACTACCCAAACACCACTGCACTACCCTAAACCCTAAAACACTACCCCCAGCACGACTCCCTACACTACCCAAACACCACTGCACTACCCTAAACCCTAAATCTACCCAAGCACGACCCCCTACACTACCCAAACACCACTGCACTACCCTAAACCCTAAAACACTACCCCCAGCACAACCCCCTACACTACACAAACACCACTGCACTACCCTAAACCCTAAAACACTAACCCAGCACGACCCCCTACACTACCCATACACCACTGCACTACCCTAAAGCCTAAAACACTACCCCCAGCACGACCCCCTACACCACCCAAACACCACTGCACTACCCTAAACCCTAGAAAAGAAACCCCCACCCCATGCCCAATCCCCCTTACCTCTCACTCCTCGTGGTTCCTCTCTCCTCGTGGTTCCTGCTTCACGTCGTCTCTGAGGGGCGGTGCACGTCGTTGTGAGGAAACGGAACAGCCTCTGTTTCCTTACAACGACATGGATCGTCTACATGTTTTTAGAACGCATGGTCATTTACCATACATGCCTTTACAACAAAATTTGTTGTAAAGGCATGCGTGGTAAATGACCATGCGTTCTAAAAAATGCGTAGTAATGACTTCGTGATGTACAACGCATGCGTGGTAATGCATGCGTTGTAATGGTATCGCAAAGTAAAAAGTCGTTGTAGCGGCTGTTTACCGATCGAAGCTGGCCCCTGTTCTTCAGTGAGACGTTTATTTGATTAATTAGGAGGAAGGAATGTGTTTTTTTAACCGAAAAGTGCATTCCCGGCTGTTGTATTGTGAAAGTGTCCGCGTGGCCTGGTTTCACTTCCGGTGAGAGAGTGGAAGAGTCTGTTTGGATCTAAAGGAGTTCTGTTGTTGGACGGGGCCGGCGCGACATGTCATCAGAAAACATAGCTAATGGAAAGCGTCCTCCCTGAAGTGTGGAGCAGTGCCATGAGAGGTCAACGAGTGTGCGTCCCACCGCAGTATGACCGCACCGCGTGACCCATGTGCCACCTCCAGGGTACGGGAGGCAGAAGCGGCATCGCAGGTCCTCTTGAAGACCGTTGTAGCACTAATTCTACATTTTGGTACTAGGGCATTTTAACTTCGTTGTTCCTGCCAGATACAAAGAGAAGATCCTGTGTTATTCAGTGCCCTCATTACCTTTTTTGTGGGTTGTGGTGCTTGTCACTTCGCTGCCCCGCCGGTGCACACGACTGGGCACCCCACCTCGTGTGCCATCTGCAGGGCCTCTGCCCTCGGATCACTGGTTTTGGTTTCTGGAGTGGCAACATAAACAGTTGCTCCCAAAGTACTAGCCTGAACACTTAGGTGAATATCCCCTGCACCACCATTCCATGGAAATTCTTTCCTAGCTCTCCCACGTCAACGAGGACGTCATAATAGCACGGCTCCGCTCGCGACACCGTATGACGTCATCGGAGCCATAAGAGAACCTCGTTGGCGTGCTGACGTCAGTTCCACCCATTTTTTCCGTGCCACCGAGGCAAACAGGGGACCGAGACATTTTCACATGTATACATAGTATAATAAATATATATATTCACTGAAAAAACCATAGGTTTCAGGCACGTTATAGTTAGAAATTAGCATTTTAAAAACTTAGAAATTCACTGAAAAAACCATAGGTTTCAGACACGTTATAGTTAGAAATTAGCATTTAAAAACCTTAGAAATTCACTGAAAAAACCATAGGTTTCAGGGGCGTTATAGTTAGTTGGACATTTCACTCGTACAAAACCATAGAAATTCCCCGTTATAGTTAGTTCAGCTAACTATAACTCGCGCGCCTCGCAATGCACTGCTGATGACGTCACATATTACATCACTCATGACATGGTCAGTGACATCACTCATGACATCACTGATGACATCTCAAATGACATCACTGATGACATCATCCAGTGAATGTGTGTTTTTCTGAAAATTAAATATGTTTTATATATGTATATCTCAAGGTCGATGGAAGAATAAATGGGTATATAAGTGTCTAAATGGATGATTTTTTTTGTAAAATTGATTGTATAACTGACTAAGTGTATCTCAGTGAATACATGGGTTAGTGAGTAATGTTTAAATATGAAAATATCTGTATCAGTCTCTCACTTTGTGTATAAGTGGCTGCATGGGTTGGTGAGTAGCTACATGAGTGTCTATATGGGTTATTAGTTGGTTTTTTGAGTATCAGTATGAGTGTCTGAGTGTCTGGTTCGGTGGGGGTTATTACTTAGTGCATAGATGCATGAATGAGTGACTCACTGTTTGTATGTGTTGAAGACAGCATGTGTGCAGGACTGTATAGGTGGATGAGTATGTGTATGGGTGTGTTAGTAAGTGAATGACTGTCTCAATAGTGTCTTTATGAGTAACTACATATGTTTTAAACTAGTATATGTGAGTATTGGTGTATATAAGTGAGTATATGTGAGAGTGAGAGATTGGAAGAGTTCCTGTACAAATAAGTAGGTGTTTCTATAAGTGATTGTTTAAGAGAGTAAGTATGTGTAAGTTTCTGTAGAAGTAAGTGTGGTAGTGTGTGTATAACTGTATATGCAAGTAAATGGATGTTTGATACTTTGTTTGCATGTGTGACTATGTGTGTGAGTAACTCTATGGATGAGTGGCGGTGTGTAACAGGATGTATAGGTGTATGAGTACATATGATGAGTGAGTACATGTATGAGTGACTGTATAGGGACTGTTGGTGAATGAGTGGATGTGTGTGTAGATCTTGGAATTACTGAATAGGTGTGTTGTAACTGGTATTGGTATGTCCATTGTTTTGAAAATGTTAGTTTGTATTTTTGAGTGTGTGTATCAAAGGTTATATTAGGGTGAGAGGAGGTCTGCCACTCTATCACAAGGATGATGTCATCAGTGATGCTCATTTGAGATGTCATCAGTGATGTCATGAGTGATGTCACTGACCATGTCATGAGTGATGTAATATGTGACGTCATCAGCAGTGCATTATGGGCATGCGAGTTATAGTTAGCTGAACTAACTATAACGGGGGAATTTCTATGGTTTTGTACTGAGTGAAATGTCCAACTAACTATAACGCCCCTGAAACCTATGGTTTTTTTCAGTGAATATATATATATATATATATATATACACACACATATATATATATATATATATATATATATATATATATATATATATATACTACTGGCGGTCGCCAGTAGATAGTTATAGTTAGGACCTATTTTCCATAGGAAATCCGCAACATTCTATTTGAAATAACGTTGGCGCCGGTTGACGAATCTTCGCGAAAGTTTCCAACTTGTTGGGGCGCTCCGGCCCGCTCCTATCCTGAAAGTCTCGTGGTGATTCGTCAAGCAGGGGCCGAGAAAAAAGGGGGGTCCCAAAACGTGTTTCCCCCATTCATTTTTCCATAGGAACCTTTCATCGCAGCTACAGCCCGAACTGCTGAACGGAATTACACCAAATTTGGCAAAGAGGTAGCCCTTGGTTCAGACTCGTGCCTTTTGCTTAAATGGTGTAAATCCGTTCAGTAGTTTCTGAGAAATTTGAAAAAGAAAAACACATATATATCTGGGCGGAGCCTAACCACACATGTCATCGTGAGATCTGATTGGCTGTCAGCACTTCATCCTGGAATTGCTGGCAGCCATCTTGGGACCAATATAAATGATAGTACCCCATTGAAATGCATTGTAGTGAATTGAAGATTTTGAGGGTTACCAAAACGAGAACTATAAAGGGTGATAACAGACTTTAGTTACATTAGAATTCATTTGTTGATGGTACCATACTAATTTCAGGAATTGTGGTGTGTTCTAAGGTGATTTTACCCTGTGAAAAACCTTCTGCTGGGATATCATGAATCCATGTTTGAGAGAAAACTATTTTCACATGCTTGTCCCATACAGTTTTGGAAGGTGCTCCAGAAGCTAAAATGAGAGCATATTTTCTGTAAATTCACATTATCTTTCTCAGTCGTGAGAATGAAGTCTGACATTCTCAGTAAAACATGTACATCCAACAAGGGCAGAGACTGTCAGTTGATTCCTTTGTGTTCTACTGCAGCTTCCCAGAGTGTTCTAAAGAACAACTAGAGTGCTAACAGCCTTACTTATGACAAAATTATGGCACACCTGAAGCCATCTTGATTGGAATAAACTGGTAACACTTAAAACATTTAATTTAAAAGGAACAAAATGATGGGGTTCATTTTGTCATAGAAATTATGGTTAGTGCTGTAGAAAGAAAAATTAGGACATGTTTTAAGTGAGATCTCAAATATCTTCCTGTTATATTTCAACAGGAGCAGCCTGTCAGTTGATGCCTTTGTGTTCTACTGCAGCTTCCCAGAGTGTTCTAAAGAACAACTAGAGTGCTAACAGTCTTACTTATGACAAAATTATGGCACACCTGAAGCCATCTTGATTGGAATAAACTGGTAACTCTTAAAACATTTAATTTAAAAAGGAACAAAATGAGGGGTTCATTTTGTCATAGAAATTATGGTTAGTGCTGTAGAAAGAAAAATTAGTGCTAAAACACTACCCCCAGCACGACACCCTACACTACCCAAACATAACTGCACTACCCTAAACACTACCACCAGCACGACTCCCTACACTACCCAAACACCACTGCACTACACTAAACCCTAAATATACCCCCAGCATGACCTCCCACACTACACAAACACCACTGCACTACCCTAAACCCTAAAACACTACCCCCAGCACGACCTCCTACACTACCCAAACACCACTGCATTACCATATACCCTAAAACACGACCCCCTACACTACACAAACACGACTGCACTACCCTAAACCCTAAAACACTACCCACAGCATGACCCCCTTCACTACACAAACACCACTGCACTAACATAAACCCTAAAACACTACCCCTAGCACGACTCCCTACACTACCCAACACCACTGCACTACCCTAAACCCTAAATCTACCCCCAGCACGACCCCTACACTACCCAAACACCACTGCACTACCCTAAACCATAAAACACTACCCCCAGCACGACTCCCTACACTACCCAACACCACTGCACTACCCTAAACCCACCCCCAGCACGACCCCTACACTACCCAAACACCACTGCACTACCCTAAACCATAAAACACTACCCCCAGCATGACCCCTACACTACACAAACACCACTGCACTACCCTAAACCCTAAAACACTACCCCAGCACGACCCCTACACTACCCATACACCACTGCACTACCCTAAACCCTAAAACACTACCCCCAGCACGACCCCCTACACTACTGCACTACCCTAAAACACTACCCCAGCACGACCCCCTACACTACCCATACACCACTGCACTACCCTAAACCCTAAAACACTACCCCCAGCACGACCCCCTACACTACTGCACTACCCTAAAACACTACCCCCAGCACAACCCCCTACACTACTGCACTACCCTAAACCCTAAAACACTACCCCCAGCACGACTCCCTACACTACCCAAACACCACTGCACTACCCTAAACCCTAAATCTACCCCCAGCACAACCCCTACACTACCCAAACACCACTGCACTACCCTAAACCATAAAACACTACCCCCAGCATGACCCCCTACACTACACAAACACCACTGCACTACCCTAAACCCTAAAACACTACCCCAGCTCGACCCCCTACACTACCCATACACCACTGCACTACCCTAAACCCTAAAACACTACCCCCAGCACAACCCCTACACTACTGCACTACCCTAAACCCTAAAACACTACCCCCTGCACGACCCCCTACACTACCCAAACACCACTGCACTACCCTATACCCTAAAACACGACCCCTACACTACACAAACACGACTGCACTACCCTAAACCCTAAAACACTACCCACAGCATGACCCCCTTCACTACAAAAACAACACTACACTGCCCTAAACCCTAAAACACTACCCTAGCACTACCCCCTACACTACCCAAACACCACTGCACTAACATAAACCCTAAAACACTACCCCCAGCACAACCCCTACACTACACAAACACCACTGCACTACCCTAAAACACTACCCCCAGCACGACTCCCTACTCTACCCAAACACCACTGCACTACCCTAAACCCTAAATCTACCCCCAGCACGACCCCTACACTACCCAAACACCACTGCACTAAACCATAAAACACTACCCCCAGCATGACCCCCTACACTACACAAACACCACTGCACTACCCTAAACCCTAACACTACCACCAGCATGACCCCCTACACTACCCATACACCACTGCACTACCCTAAACCCTAAAACACTACCCCCAGCACGACCCCCTACACTACTGCACTACCCTAAACCCTAAAACACTACCCCCAGCACGACCCCCTACACTACCCAAACACCACTGCAATACCCTAAACCCTAAAACACTACCCCCAGCACGACCCCCTACACCACCCAAACACCACTGCACTACCCTACACCCTAGAAAAGAAACCCCCACCCCATGCCCCCTTACCTCTCACTCCTCATGGTTCCTCTCTCCTGTGGTTCCTGCTTCACGTCATCTCTGAGGGGCGGTGCACGTCGTTGTGAGGAAACGGAACAGCCTCTGTTTCCTTACAACGACATGGATCGTCTACATGTTTTAGAACGCATGGTCATTTACCATACATACCTTTACAACAAAATTCGTTGTAAAGGCATGCGTGGTAAATGACCATGCGTTCTAAAAAAATGCGTAGTAATGACTTCGTGATGTACAACGCATGCGTGGTAATGCATGCGTTGTAATGGTATCGCAAAGTAAAAAAGTCGTTGTAACGGCTGTTTACCGATCGAAGCTGGCCCCTGTTCTTCAGTGAGACGTTTATTTGATTAATTAGGAGGAAGGAATGTGTTTTTTTTCTTCGAAAAGTGCATTCCCGGCTGTTGTATTGTGAAAGTGTCCGCGTGGCCTGGTTTCACTTCCGGTGAGAGCGTGGAAGAGTCTGTTTGGATCTAAAGGAGTTCTGTTGTTGGACGGGGCCGGCGCGACATGTCATCAGAAAACATAGATAATGGAAAGCGTCCTCCCTGAAGTGTGGAGCAGTGCCATGAGAGGTCAACGAGTGTGCGTCCCACCGCAGTATGACCGTGCACCGCGTGACCCATGTGCCGCCTCCAGGGTACGGGAGGCAGAAGCGGCATCGCAGGTCCTCTTGAAGACCGTTGTAGCACTAATTCTACATTTTTGTACTAGGGCATTTTAACTTCGTTGTTCCTGCCAGATACAAAGAGCAGATCCTGTGTTATTCAGTGCCCTCGTTGCCTTTTTTGTGGGTTGTGGTGCTTGTCACTTCACTGCCCCGCCGGTGCACACGGCTGGGCACCCCACCTCGTGTGCCATCTGCAGGGCCTCTGCCCTCGGATCACTGGTTTCGGTTTCTGGAGTGGCAACATAAACAGTTGCTCCCAAAGGACTAGCCTGAACACTTAGGTGAATATCCCCTGCACCAGCATTCCACGGAAATTCTCTCCTAGCTCTCCCACGCCAACGAGCACGGCTCCGCTCGCAACACCGTATGACGTCATCGGAGCCATAAGAGGACCTCGTCGGTGTGCTGACGTCAGTTCCACCCATTTTTTCCGTGCCACCAAGGCAAACAGGGGACCGAGACATTTTCACATGTATACATAGTATAATAAATCTATATATATTCACTGAAAAAACCATAGGTTTCAGGCACGTTATAGTTAGTAATTAGCATTTAAAAAACCTTAGAAATTCACTGAAAAAACCATAGGTTTCAGGCACGTTATAGTTAGAAATTAGCATTTAAAAAACCTTAGAAATTCACTGAAAAAACCATAGGTTTCAGGGGCGTTATAGTTAGTTGGACATTTCCATCGTACAAAACCATAGAAATTCCCCCGTTATAGTTAGTTCAGCTAACTATAACTCGCTGCGCCCGCAATGCACTGCTGATGACATCACATATTACATCACTCATGACATGGTCAGTGACATCACTCATGACATCACTGCTGACATCACTGATGACATCATCCAGTGAATGTGTGTTTTTCTGAAAATTAAATATGTTTTATATATGTATATCTCAAGGTCGATGGAAGAATAAATGGGTATACAAGTGTCTAAATGGATGATTTTTTTTGTAAAATTGATTGTATAACTGACTAAGTGTATCTTAGTGAATACATGGGTTAGTGAGAAATGTTTAAATATGAAAATATCTGTATCAGTCTCTCACTTTGTGTATAAGTGGCTGCATGGGTTGGTGAGTAGCTACATGAGTGTCTATATGGGTTATTAGTTGGTTTTTTGAGTATCAGTATGAGTGTCTGGTTCGGTGGGGGTTATTACTTAGTGCATAGATGCATGAATGAGTGACTCACTGTTTGTATGTGTTGAAGACAGCATGTGTGCAGGACTGTATAGGTGGATGAGTATGTGTATGGGTGTGCTAGTGAGTGAATGACTGTCTCAATAGTGTCTTCATGAGTAACTACACATGTTTTAAACTAGTATATGTGAGTATTGGTGTATATAAGTGAGTATATGTGAGAGTGAGAGATTGGAAGAGTTCCTGTACAAATAAGTAGGTGTTTCTATAAGTGATTGTTTAAGAGAGTAAGTATGTGTAAGTTTCTGTAGAAGTAAGTGTGGTAGTGTGTGTATAACTGTATATGCAAGTAAATGGATGTTTGATACTTTGTTTGCATGTGTGACTATGTGTGTGAGTAACTCTATGGATGAGTGGCGGTGTGTAACAGGAGTACATGTATGAGTGACTGTATAGGGACTGTTGGTGAATGAGTGGATGTGTGTGTAGATCTTGGAATTACTGAATAGGTGTGTTGTAACTGGTATTGGTATGTCCATTGTTTTGAAAATGTTAGTTTGTATTTTTGAGTGTGTGTATCAAAGGTTATATTAGGGTGAGAGGAGGTCTGCCACTCTATCACAAGGATGATGTCATCCATCAGTGATGTCATTTGAGATGTCATGAGTGATGTCACTGACCATGTCATGAGTGATGTAATATGTGACGTCATCAGCAGTGCATTATGGATGCAGCGAGTTATAGTTAGCTGAACTAACTATAACGGGGGAATTTCTATGGTTTTGTACGATGGAAATGTCCAACTAACTATAACGCCCCTGAAACCTATGGTTTTTTCAGTGAATATATATAGATACACAGATATGTTATATGTTATAAGTGTTATCGATCTAGCGATTCCCTCTGGATGTCACAGCTTAGAAAAATAAGTCCTGGTAGATTTAAAAAAAAAAAAAATGAGCAACTATGACTATCAAGCCAGACTCATCCTTGTAAAAAAGGTGTAGTCGCTGTACCCTAGCACTACCCATCTTACCCCCTGATCTCCAAGATCATTAAAGCAGAGGCCAGAGAGAATCTATTGGGCTCCAGGAGCACTCTTCAGTATCTACAGTTTCACTCCTTGCCCATCCTCTAACACTTCGGCCACAAACAAGAATCTATTGTGAACAAAATGGATTACCTATGTGATGCCATAAAGTGTTAAAGAGTGTGTGATGTGAATTCTACTACCCCTGAGTGAACTTACATCACGTCCAGTCTCACTTTACTGTGTGTGCAGCTATACCCTTGCTTACTAAATTATTTTGGGCCACTGTTTTGTCTCATGTTGTTTAAATGAATGTTATGTTTTGCTTTGCAAACAGCAGTGTTTGTTCCATGCCTTCACTACCCTTTCTGTAAACAAATGTGTTCTCAGGTCAAATGGGTGCTTCCTGCTGCCACCCCACAACTCCTGCCAACCAGTCTGATCTTGAGACCACTGACATACATGCTTCCTGCATGGTTTTATTAGGTCAAAGCTTACCAGACAGCGCGGCTGTCTGGTGGCTAAAGACTTCTTTGGGACATTCTGAAAGTTTACCTAAGAATGCATTTCGCTCACTGCTTACCATTGCCTTTGTGGTTTGTAACTCACATTTGCTTGTGTTCTATTTGCTGGCTTTATTAGTTTTAGTCTCTCCTTCATGTCCTTGTCCATCATGTGGAGCATAGCCTGTTTACTGTATTCTTCCATGAGTGCTGGATTTCTGTAAATAGGCCTTTAAATTTTGTTATTATCTTGTCACATTTGCTGTGCATGCAAAGACAGAGGTCAAATGCCAGGTTCTGTCTTCCAAGGGAGCTTGATGTTTACTTATCTTTCTCTTACTTCAAAGTGAGAGGATTTATCTGACAATCTGGGATGTGAAGGGAAAAGCTTTTTTCTAGCACAAAACTAGATGTAAATGTCTGTAAGTGAACTGTGCAAATATTTCAGAATCTATCTGAATTAGTAAAGCACAAATGAAGCAAATGTTTTTGTAATTCTGAAGTGTGCTGGAAACAAATATTTTAACACGATCAAAACAAATCAATACACTAGGTGATGCCATTTCCAAACATTATCATTTGTGTGCTGCATAGTTTTATCAGTAAAACTGTAAGTCTGTGCAAGCGTAATGGTCATTTCAATTGAAAATGTGTTGTCTGTAATGGCAGCGCACTACCACAAAATGCATTCTCCACTGTACGACACTCTACTGTATTCTACTCTATACTACTCTTCTCCACTCTACATCACTCCACGACATTCCACTTTACAACACTCCACTCTAGTCTACTCTATTACACTATACAATACTCCACTGTACGACACTCCACTCTACTACACTCTGACACTCTACGCAACTCCACTTTACAACACTCTACTTCAAACCATTGTACTCCTCTCTATGACACTCCACTCTACAACACTCTGTTCTACGACACTCTACTCTACAACATTCAACACTACGACACACTATGCCACTCCACTCTATGCCGCTTTACTCCATTCTACTCCACTCCACCCTGCGCCACTCTACCCCACTCTATGCCACTTAACTCTAGGCCACTCTACGCCCCTCCACGACATTCCACTCTATGACACGCCACTCTACCCCGCTCTACGCCACCCTACTCCACTCTACGCCACCCTACTCCACGCCACCCTACTCCATTCTACGCCACTCCACTCTACTCCACGACACTCTATGACCCTCCAATCCACAGCACTTAATTCCACTCTATGCCACTTCACGACACTATGCTCCACTCTATGCCACTCTACTCTATGACACTCTACTCCACTCCCCTCCGCTCTACAAAACTCTCTCTATGCCAATTTACTCCACTCTATGCTACTCCACTGTACTCCATTCCTCTCTATTCTACAACACACTACTCCACTCTGCATCACTCCACTCTACGCCTCTCTATGCTGACCCATACTACGATACTCTACGCCACTACACTCTACTCCACTCTACAATACTCCTCTCCTCTCCACTCTACTCCATAACAGTCCACTTTACTTCAATCTACGACACTCCTCTCCACTCTACACCCCTTCACTCCATGCCACTACACTCTACGCCTCTCCACAACACACCTCTACGCAACTAACTTTTATCCATGCTGAACAGCAGCAATGCTGGTGTGCAACATGGCTAAAACACATTTGCAAACCCAATAGCTCTTGTACAGGCAAGCCCCATTGGCTTTGCCATTGCTTGTTGACACTGGTGCAATTTACTGAATTTTTCTTTTCTTTGGACTACAGGATTTATGATGGCAGACAACCTGTGCTGGTCGTCATGGACCCTGCAATTGTGAAAACCATTCTGGTGAAAGAGTGCTTTACCTACTTTACCAATCGGCGGGTAGGTCACCTTCCGATTTCAAATCTAGGTTTCCTACTATGTAAGCTTCGCTCGGCCATTAAGAGTCCATCCATATGCACTATTTTTGCTGCTTTCTCATTAGGGAATGGAGCAAACGGATAATTGTGAATGCTTTAGAAAGTAAAGGAGCTTGATCCCCGAATAGCCTTTGTTAAAATGAATGGAACAAAAATTATGTTTAACTTTTTTCCGTCTGGGGAAATGAGAAGTGTTTCAAACTGATTATCCTCAAACTTAGCAGGTTTTTAGAGGTTTGTGGTTGCGGGTAAACCACAAAAATATATCAGATGACTCTCCTCCAACCTAGAGGTTTCCTAAAACCATTTCGAGGTGGGGAACCACTTTGACTTTAATTCTGAAGCCTCACCTGGTTCCCCCATTGGGGTTGCCGGTTTTTGAATTTCAGAAGGCCTGCCCTAAATGGACGGGCCTTGCAATGCTGATTTTTCCTGTTCGAGACAACTGTGACAGGCTCAGTGTTTATGGGTGTAGTGCAGAGAAAGCACGTAGTGCATGGGGGTCATTTAATTTTTGTTTCTCAAATAAAAATGGCCATTTTGGTGTCTTTTTAGTTTTTAAGAAAAAGCAAAATAATTACAGAGCCGGTTGCCCAATGTCACGTGAACACCAGTGGTGCCCCCATTACAGTGAAAATGACATGCTAGTTTCTCAGGCATGCTGGCGCAGGGTAGCCGAGGGAGGGCCTTGTCTGCCTGAACGGATTGATGGCCATCTTCCAAAATGCAAATAATGCCATTAGTCCAATCTTTCACATATGAAAAGTGTAGGAAAATGGATTTACTCCTTTGCATATTGTATTAACAGAGCAACATCACACAAGCAGGAGAAACAACGAAAAACAGTGCTAAATGGATTGCATGCTATTTTCGCACAAGTGCAAAGTTTTATGTAGCAGGGGAAGAGGACTGTTTGAAGCAGGGTGGATCTAAAAATGTTAAGCTCTATAAAGATCACATATTTAGACTTTCGATTTATGTTTCTCCATGTAGAACTTTGGTGTTAATGGACCTCTGGACTCAGCCCTCACAATTGCACAAGATGAGCAGTGGAAGAGAATACGGACAGTGATCTCACCAACCTTCACCAGTGGCAAACTAAAAGAGGTAATCTGCTTCTCATGGAAGAACAACAAGTAACGTGGGGAGATTGTGTGGGTGGATGATAGCACTATAGCTCCCTGAAGTGGTTTCAGTGGGCTGAAGTGGGAGTTCCAAATTTAAGGCAATTGGCAAACACAGTTATTGCAATAGATATGCATTGGAAGGGTAGAGGACTAGGGACATCTGGTGATGTCTTCATATTCTGAATTTAAACATTTGATCTAATGCGCAAGCTCATCACACCACTTTCTGTTTCTGTAATAAGAACAAGAACTGGTGAGTTGCAAGGAGTTGAAACAGTAGTTAAGAGGCAAGGTGGCAAAAAGTTTGCATGTTTATTTAATTCTCTATTAAAATCATTGAAGCCCTTTACAATGGTGTTTTTCATTTAGATGCTTCTTTTCAAGGTTCTGAGGGAGGGGTTGGGATTGCTTCACTACTCTCCTCCCCATTCCCTTTGTTTGTATTAGTGTGGGAAGCCTTTCATATATCCAGTGCGATGCTGTCCCACTAATCATTGTTATGTCTAGAGGTCATGAATACCCATTTGCAATGCTTGTTCTCTTTTCCCTTGTTCCTATTGGGTTTTTGGACATTTTCAATCCAGTTGCCCACATCTGAAGAAATTAGGTAGCTGAAACAATATTTAGCATTTTCTGCACAATTATGGTAAATTTATTTCTACAAATAAGAGTGCACTAAGTAAATCAAAGTTTTTTTCAGATTTTATTTTTTATATTATTAGTGGTAACTAAAAAGAGTATTACAATAAAGTGGGGAATATTGGCACTAGGATAGATTTGAAAGTAGGCAGGGCTTAGCGCAAAACTAGAAGCTATTCAAGGGAGTGACACGCATGTCGGTACAATGTTCAAAATGTGAGGAGCTTATCTATAGTTTTGAAGTTCTGGCTGGTTTGCTTTTGAAGGTAGGTTGCTCCTTCTTCCTAACCTCATATGCCTCAACAGAGCAAACTGCAATGGAAATGCCTCATCAGTTAAGCAATTTCAGACGTTTATCTCTGGACCCATTTAATAAGGAGAGTACCAAGGTAGAGGGGATGTCAATTTAAATTTTTCTCCCACAATAATCTTATTATTTATTCAAGCAGGAGCAATTTTTTATTTGGTGGTATTAATATAGTGTGAACCTAACCTCAGGGGTAGTAGCTTGCTTTAGCGAGAGCTGAGCATTATATCTCATCGCGTGTAAGGTATAGAGGCATGCAAAAGCTTTCAAAAGTTGAGGAGAATCGGGTTTTATCACAGTTAAAGTTAGACACGATAATAAAATATACATTGTAACATGTACTTAATTGTCATCATTTACACTGTGGGTTCTGTAGGGAGAGCCAGATTAGGGTAAATTCAGTGAATAAAGTGGGGTTCTGAAGGTATTTTCTGAAGGTGAGAAGTTATGGTCCTACTCTTAGGTGGAGAGACTCCTTTCGAGATGGTTGTATGACAAATTATCAAGAAAATCTATATTGATTGACATTAATATTGTGTCAAAATATTGTTTGCAGAAATATTGTGTTTATATACTCACTATGTAAATTTCAAAAATATTGTGGAAGACAATATAATAGTACTAAGAAAAACACAGATAGATAGACACATAGATAGATAAATAGGTAATTATATTTAGGGCCTAGTTTCCAGAGGAAAAGCGTTTCTTTGACTTGCCTATATCTTTGGTGCCAGTTGACGAATCTTCACAAAATTTTCCAAACAAAGTGTGCCGATGGGTCTTATTTTGCATTGACAGTTTCGGGGTGATCTGTAAAGGGGGGGGTCAAAATAAGTGTGTTTCTCATGTTAATTCCCATAGGGATTTTTGACCTGACTACAGCCCGATCCACTGAACAGAATTACACCAAATTTGGCAGAGAGGTAGCCCCTGGTCCAGGGCTCGTAGCCCTTTTTGTGATTTGGTACAAATCCGTTCAGTAGTTTTTGAGTTATTTACAGGGACGTTATAGTTAGGCTCAGATTTCACTCGTACAAAACCAGTGAAATTCGGCAGTTATAGTTACCCGAGCTAACCATAACTTATGCCCCCGGAATGCTCTGCTTATGACCTCACATATTACATCACTCCTGACCTGGTCAGTGACATCACGGAAGACATCATCCATAGAACCACTCACACATCTACTCACACACCCACACAACCACTCATAACCCCACTCACACACCCATACAGCCAGTAACATCCACTCACTCGTCCATTGAGCCACTCACTCACCAATACAGCCACCCACACAGCCACTCACTTACCCATGCACCTACTCACACAGCGACTCACTCATCCATACAGCCACTCACACACCCACTCACATAGCTACTCACACACCCATTTAATCACCCATACAGTCACTCACACACCCAAACAGCCACTCACACGACCAGTCACTCACCCCCTTATTCACCCATAAACCCACCCACTCACGCATACAGCCTCTCAACACAGACACTCACTCACCCATACAACAACTCCGACATCTACTCACACCCGCACAACCACTTACATACCTATTCACACAACCATACAACCATTCACACACCCGCTCACTGACCCATACAGCCACTCACACAGACACTCACTCATTTTCCAATACAGCCACTTACACACCAACTCACTTAACCAAACACCCACTCAAACAGCCTCTCCCTCACGCATATAGCCACTTACACACCCAGTCACTCACACATACAGCCAGCCACTCAGTCACCCATATAGTGACTCATGCATCCACTCGTCCACCCATACACCCACTCACACAGCCCCTCACTCATCCATACAACAACTCACACACCCACACACTTGCCAGTACAGCAACTCATACAGCCACTCACTCACCCAGGTACTCACACCCATTATACACCCATATACTCACTCACACACCCGTACAGCCATTCCGATACCCACTCACACGGATACACACAGCCACCCACATGATATATGTTAGAAATAGAACCACTAATTAGTAGTACTCAAAGTATACTAATTTAACTTTTGTAGTAGCTTAGTATACATGTTTAACAGTCATAAAAGTTTAGAAAACAATCACAATCACAGGATGATGTTATCAGTGATGTCATTTGAGATGTAATTAGTGATGTCACTGACCATGTCATCAGTGTTGTAATATGTGAGGTCATAAGCAGTGCATTGCGGGAGCGTAAGTTATAGTTAGCTAAGGTAACTATAACTGCTGAATTTCACTGGTTTTGTATGAGTGAAATCTGAGCCTAACTATAGCGTCCCTGTAACCTTTGGTTTTTTCAGTGAATATATATATATACCCACATACCTACATACATTAATATCAAATAAAACAAGCATTTAAAAAATAATATAAACATTTTCTAAAAAACAAAATATTATAAAAATAACTAAAATCAAACAATAGGGAGAAAAAAATATATAACTTCAATTTAAAAGAAAATAGGAAAAGTGTTACACCTTGAATGCATAATATTTACTAATATCACTCCAACATCCACAAAGCCAAGGAAAGTGTTGGACTTCGGAGGGGTTACAATGACTATTCCCACTCCAATCTAAGCAACAGTAGGGAAAGTGTTGGACTTCGTAGGGGTAACATATACCATTCCAACTCATAATCCTTTTTAAAAAAAACATTTTACAAACAAATCAAAACAAAATACAATTATTAAAACAAATGAAAAATAAATGTTAAAAAATACAAAAATAATAATTTTGATTAAAAATAAACAAAATAAATTACATATTAAAATAAATATAATTTCCTACCTTCAATATTCTGTGCAACAATATTTTTGTAATGACGATATTTTTGACACGATATTCATGTCACACGATAGTCTGGAATCGATATTGGTCTTTCACCCTCTCTGACAGGAGACAAAGAGGATTTTTTTTTTTTTAACCTTAGTAGCTCTGAGTACTTGGTTGGTGTTGGAATTGGTACGGATAGTTAGAGGAAGCTTTTTTTCTACGTAGTCAGGTGTTTGTGTCCATAAGGCCTCGCATGTGATGCACAATGATTTGAATTTGCTGAGCGCTTGTATTAGGATCCACTGTACATTTGTGGGTGTTGGTGTGATGCAGTAAAACTCCATTCTCTAGTGAGTAGTCAGGAGCTTCATGGAAGGTGACTAAGAGGATCGGGGTTCAGACGCCATGATAATGATGATAATGGTGAAGGAGTGATATTAATGGGCTGCCTCATATTGTCTGGTAGAGTGAAAAACACTAGGGGGCTTATTTACAAGCCCCTTGTTTCGCTGATTCGTCACCTTTTCCCATGCTAAAAGTGACACACCGGTGGTGCAAGGGGCTTGTAAATAAGCCCCTACATGTGCAGAATTCTGAGCAATCTGTTAATTACACAGCAATCCATGCTGGTTCTCATACGCACTCTGATTCACTCCAGATACAATTGGTGTTACCATGTACAAGAGTTGATGCAGTCATATGCATAGACAGTCCTTGTGGAGGTCCACATGACACTGCGGTATGAATAAAGTGGGGTTTGATGAAAAGTGTTAACAACTTTGAAAATTAACTGTTTATCCCGCCATTGAAGCACAACAATTGATTCGCTTTCATCTGAATTTGGCCACAGTTTTAGATAATCTTAAATAAAAACCAATGTAAATATAGTGAAAACTACTAACACTTTGTTTGCAAAAACAGTGGTTGATGTATTCTTAGGTAACATGTTAATTTAAATAATTACATTTCACTTGCATTCTGGTAAAGCCTGGAGAAGGCTCCTTCATATCCTGCCATGAATCCTCACCAGAGGGAGGAGGAAGCTGCAGATTATTTGCATGCATGGATGCTGGCGTTGTCACCATGTAGCATGTTGACTGCATCTTTCAACTATCTGCTAATGGTTGGTGACCGAACCACACAAAACTGCACAATTGATGTCCCATAAGCACACTGGGGCACACTTTCAAGAATGCAAATGTATACTATGTACTTGCACAAAGGACTGAGCATCTGGGGCATGATCCACAAAAGGTGGACAGAAAGCCGAGGGAATCAAAGGAAGTTTTTGTAATTTATCTTTTATTATTCTGTTTTGAACATTGTTACTGAATATTGTATTACTTTACTCATTGGTATATCCCTTCCATTTCCTCCCCTTCTCCTGCTTCCCTTCTTAAGTGGTGCATTCTATCTCTTAAGAATTGACGTAAGGCGAGTTCTACAATAGTGTGAAGAGATAGGAGATTGTTCAATAAACCATTCTACTTCTTACTTCGGATTTTTGTCTTTTTTAACACTTGCAACGAGGATCTGTGAAGGGGGCACTGTCCCTCTCCGCTCCTCGCAGAACACTTCACCGCAAGATATATGTACTCGCCTGGCAGTGACCCCATGATCCTTTGATCTATTGCCTGAAAGCCTTTGTGGTGACTTTCATTCCAGATTTCTTGGCTATCTTTCTTTTGGTACAGTGATCTGTTCCCACTTCCTTCGTGACACGAGTGGGGTTCCCATGCAGCTACCCATAGATTTGGGCTTATTCCCAGATTTCCTAAAGCTAGTAAACCTGGGAATGCGTCAAAATGCTGTGCCTTCCCCAATGAGGCATGACGAGGAGAAATATCTCTTTCTCCTCGTTATTTCCTCGTTCTATGTGCATTCTGCAGCACAAATAGAAAGAGGAAAATGCCTCTATGGATTGTTTTTGTTCAGAAAGGTGTCCCTTCTTGCACGAAAACAATTCTGCCTGTAACACAGGTACTCTTGCACTGTGGTGCAAGGATGCCTACATTGGCACTAAGCAGCACACACTGCGTCAGCGCAAGGAGAGAGCAGTAATGCTCCCTATTTTTTTAAATATGGAGAATTTCTGGTATCCCCTTCAATGCAAATCAGCGCACCAGCGTTGCTTGCTGTCCTGTGTTGCACGAAAAGTTAGTAAATATGCCCCTGTGTCTTTTTCATTCTCGTAACTTCTTTTGTTATTGCAGATGTTTCCCATCATCAGCCATTACGGAGATATTCTGATGAAAAATGCTTGCAAGAAAATGGAATCAAATGAGCCTGTGAATATGAAGGAGTGAGTAGAGAACCTTTACTGTGTATGATTTTGCATTGCATGTGTGTAGATGATATTTACTCTCTGTGCGTATGTTCCTATTCGTATGTGTCGGTTTATTTATGTTTTTTACACTATTGCCTTTCCAGCATCTTTGGAGCCTTCAGTGTGGATGTGATCTCAAGCACCTCCTTCAGTGTAAACATTGACTCCCAAAACAATCCTAACGACCCTCTAGTTACACACATCAAGAAGCTTCTTAAAGTTGGATTCTTCAGCCCGTTCATCCTCCTCATAGGTTTGTTATCCTGAGTGCAGCTGCTCATGCTTGTTTAACTTGCACACTGTCCCAAAATCCAGTTTTCTGATTTTTTATGAGCGCCTACTTTTTGGGTACCTATGTTCATTTTCTTTATGTTTGTTTCTTTCTTTGTGAGTGACACAAATAGTAAAATCCAATTCCTCATTGATATAAAGTTACGGGTCTCCATTATGGGATCATCACTGATTTTAATACATTTAGAATTCCCCTTCATATTTGCAGCTTCATAGTACAATTTTCTTAATTGAAATGTTAAAACAAATTTAACAAACCATTTCAAAACAAAGTCCTACCTATAGTCAGCATTTTCTATTTTTCCTTTAAATTAAACCCAACATAGCTGATGGTATGGGAGGAAATCGCATTTATGGTCCTCGTTTTCACAGGAGGTGTGGGTGAAGGAAAGGCTTGCCTGAAAAGAGAAACCAACAGTTTTTCATATTCCACTAATTTAATTTCTCAACTTCAGAACTCAAAAACTTTTCTGGTAATTCATTTTAAAACCACACATCACAAAATCAATTGTTGCTTTGTTTTCTGTTTGTCTAGTCTACATCAAACTTATTTTAATGTACATCATTTTTATAGTTTATTACAGCCTTATAGCCCTCTGTAGCTTTATAGGCCACACACAAAGGTGAGGGTCTATATCGAGGGAGTGGAACTATTGAACATTCCCCCCATGAAGGCTGACTTTTCTAATTAAAAAGGGTTTGGGGGAGATGGAGAAGGGAGAAGAGTTGTTGGTGTTAGATGGTCGGACCCAGTGAGAGAAAGTTAAAAGCTTGGTGAGAGATGAGATGACGGTAAATCAGAGAGGTAAAGTTCGATGTAAGCAGGGCAGAAACCAGCAAGAGAAGGTAAGCTTAGAGAGGGAAGGAGGAAGGGGAGCGGTATATACAACTGGGGCAGAACCAGCAAGAGAAGATAAAAGTAAAGGGAAAGGTGGATTTAGGAAGGCAGAACCAACAGAGAGGATAAATGGCTGGGTGGAGAGTTGAGATGTGAAGAGTGGGGCAGGAAAGGCAACTATGGATGTAAGAGGGCAGGACATGCAAGAGAAGGTGAAAGGCTGAGTGTAAAGATAAGAAGAAAAGAGGATAGTTTGGAGGAAAAAAGGGATGTAAGATTGGCAGAACCAGGGAGAGAAGTTAAGAGTCTGGGGAGACAAATGAGATGTGAATAGGAGAGCATGGACAGAGAGGTGGATGTAAGTGGGCAAAATCAGCAAAAAAGAAAGAGGCTGGAGGATAGGTAAAAAAATGTTGTTGAAACAGCATATGCTGCTAAGTTCATTGAGCCTTCTGACAAAGTTTGCAATATCCTATCTCCTTATTGTCTATGTAGAAAACATGGCTTAGTTTTGAGATACATGTCATCCTTCAAAAAAGGTTGTGATCTTGAACCATCCTCAATGAGTCTGTGAAATTTCAGCCTGATCGTTGTGTATTCTTGTACTCCTTTTGACTTTTCTATTAAGTCTAGCTCTCATTCCTGACCGGAGATCTACACATCATAGCTTCTGTCGTGGCCTCCTTTTGGAATATCCCCCTTGTCTCACGGTCAGTCATACCAGTGACAAGACTGAAAAAGCTGTGGTTGTTCCTCTGCTCAAACAAACATTTGACAGGGACACAACTTCCCACCATCTTCTGACGTATCTCTTTGTTGCCCTTTTCTCAAAAAGTCTTAAAAAAGAAGGCAACAGCGAAATCTCCTTCATTGAAAGTAATTTACTCATTGACCAAGTGCCAGCTGGCTTCTGACCTCTCTGCTGTGTCAGATGTTTTGTACCTGATTTTTGATCTAGGAGGTAGAGCAGCGTTCATATTACTTAGTAATGGCACCACATTTGACACTGTTTCCCAGCCGGTGCCTGTGATTCAACTGGAACAATCTGGAATTCAAGATTTTGCCCTGCCGTGGCTTAACTCTAGCCTATCTTAGAGGTCTGAAACAGTCCACCTACCACCTATTTCTGTTTTTTACTAAATCTCTGGCGTGTGGAATTTCTTGGGCTTCCATTGTTTAATCTTTATTCTTCCCAGTTAGCCTTACTCATAGAGTCCTTTGGTTTCTTGGTGATATCCTACGCATAATATTACTCAATTTATCATTTCCCACAAGAAAAGTTTTGGACTTGCATGCTAGCAGTTGCCTACTGGATGAATACAAATTCATTAAAACCTTTTGGTGACAAAGCTGGGGTTCTTATCTTTAAGTGATCTCATACGATATGGTGTTCTGGTGGCCGGTGGAGCTGGGCCAAGTGCCCACCCTGGTTGAATCAGCGAAAAAGTCTTGGATTCATTTTCCAGCATCTTCTCTACTTTTCTGAACAGATTAACTGTGTTTCATCCAATTTATCCATAAGCAACACAAAATTAGGACCGGGTAAAATTTTAATTATGCCAGAGTTATCAGAGTAAGTTCAGTAAGTCGCATTACTCTTGTGACATGAAATAACCAAAAATTACGCGATTATGCCTGTTCAAGTAATTTGGGTCAAAAATGCCTACCCAAGAGCACAGGAACAGACTGCGAGCAGATACTGGCTGCTGCTGTTCCTGTTCTGTTACATTTAGCGGTATTTTCATAGCGCAAACTGCATCCTGGGTTCATTTTGGACTCAAGGCTGCATTTTGATAAATAGCACTAAATTCAAGGTTACGGTCCTCACCAAATTCCTCTTAATCTTGCATATTTTTGCATAATTGCGCTACAGCAAATTACACGAGTTACGCCCACCCCTACACAAAATCATCCCTTTTATTCCCTCTCCCAAAGCAAGCCTGTTGTACAGTCAATTATTTTCTCACAACTAAATTTTGCAAATGCTCTCTTGGGCTTCCCACCTTTTTGCGTTTAGTACCCTTCAAATCATTAAGAACAATGCTATGCTCCTCATCAGAGACTGTCGCATCGTGATGCCATTTGTTCTCACCTTTCTGCCATTGTACTACTGAATCTCAGCACCAACAAATTCGGCATAGGAGCATATCGAGGACAGAATATCGAGGGACAAAATATCAAAAGCTAAGTGCATATAGGGAGGTATAGATTTGCTATTCCTAACTCCACATCTACATACCATGAAAATATATATACCCTATAGGTACGTGTATGTGGAATTAGGTACAAACAATTCGGTATAAAAAATCAAGAGTCACCAGTCAATATATTTTTTTCAGAATTTCTTTGGGTTCCATATTCACGATGCACACCTATAATAAGGTCCTCTCTTTCTTCCGCACCCTATTACTCCTTACCTTCATTGCAGAATCCTATACTCGGTGACAACCAAGCTCCTGTGCTGTTCTAAAATTAAGAGGGTACATATTGGAGGCAGATCCTTCTCCTATCTAGTTGTGCAGGCCTGGAAATTTCTCTCTCTTGAGCCAGGTGAAACTCCAATCTTCTGAAAAAACACTTAAAACTGGCCTTTTTCCACATTCGTAAACTCTGCATCTCTCCTTTGGAAATCAGTTAGTGTTAGGATGCCCAGTTAATGTAATATCTTCATTCATCCCATTCCACAGAGCAATAAAAATGTGCTTAATCTGCACCACTTGCTGCTACTTTCAAAAAGCCCTGGGGAAAGTAGGGAGGTGAGGATGCCCAAATATCTTGTAAATGTATTTTGATGGTCTGTTAGGTTGAAGCCAATGCATCGGCCCCAGTGTTTTTAACAGTACATCACTTGTCACTTTCTGTCCAACCTTGCATTTCACACAACTAGTTATACTGTTGCAAAGTATATTAAAATACATTATTTACCATTTTTTCTGCTAAAATTCCTTGAATGAGAACCATAAACCTTTATAACAGTTGTTAAGTGCTATTACACAGAGACCCATGTTACAGGCCAGCATGCTTTGAAATGTGCAATTTGCCGTATATTTTCCAGAAAAACTGCTCCTCATGTTAAGCATTGTACAACAAAAGTGAAAGGATCCCCCAAAGTAATTTTACGTCGGACTTTGAATTTGGCTACGCCTCTTGCGTTTGAAATGTTAGCCCCTTCCAGAGTTTGGTTCTAGTTGGAACCCCTGATCCAGCGCTGCAATGCCCAGGAGAAAAGGTGTCTCCTCCGAAGGGCAACGCAGCCATGGTCCAGCACTGCGAGGCTCAGGGGAGGGACCATGGTGCAGCCGTGGACCAGACTTTAGAGTGGTCACCCGCTAGACGTACTTCTGGTTTGTCACACATTTTGATGGACAAGGCACCAAATGTTTCAAACTTCGCTGCTCTCAGGGCAAACGTACAAAAGACGCATCAAGTGCATTTCAGAGGCCTGGCAGGGTGCACCTTTCTCAGTTTTCTAACCCTCTACGGGTAGTAACAGAGGTGCTTGGTGGCATGCTTTTCTTTACTGAAAGGCTGCGAGGGAGGAGCTGCAGAACAGGGGGGTCCTGCACAATACACCTTCAGGGATGTGGTTGTCTTTAGAGATGCTAATACTTAATGTGATTAACTGCAATTAAAGGCTCTGAATGTGTGAATGAACACCTTGCTGAGGCATAACCTGGAAGTATGTCTTTCTATTCATTTATTTCATTAAGCTTGATTCAGAGTGCATACATATTGACAGATTAGGGGATCAAGGAACACAGAGATGATGATACTTCCATAAAGCAGGAGACCTGAGACTGCAGCTCAGTACTGCATGCTCCAAAGGCTAAAACGTTACTTTGGAGGATAGACGATGAGACTGGGCACTGTTGAAACCCCTAACCCCCATGGTTTTTCTCCATGCAACCATACTGAAGCATTTAGGTTGTTCTAAAGGCACCCATTCTTGGTACCAAATGGGAGCAGAAGAATACCATCAAAAAGTGGATGCCAAAGACCACACAGTTTAGCCAGACAGGCTGAGATTAAAAACCATGTCTTGTGGACCACATTTGGGTGACAGTCAGTGGCGGCTCGTCCGTTAAAGCAGAGGAGCATTGCCGCACAGGAAAAATAAAATGATGATAACCCCATGTTATTATCATTTTATTTTTCCGTCCTGGCTTTAGGTACTTGGTGGGGCTGGGCTGCCCACACAGCAGGAGGAGGAGTGGTGTGCATTTTCTAAGTGCGCATGACTTTTTGGCTGGTCGTCTTGGGCTGGCCAAACTGTCATGCGCACTTAGCATGTGCTCCAACCAGCTGTATTGCACAGCCTGGGTGGAGAACATGCACAGGCTCCCAGTCCTTGTCTGAGCGCCGAACCACGGCGCTCAGACCAATGACGATGCTGCTGACATGCTGGTAACAGCAGCGTTGTGATTGGCTTGGGGAGTCTGGGAGCCTGTGGGCTCACTGTTTCCTGGCTTCCTGCATCGGACGGAGGAGAGGAGGTGGGCTAGCAGGTAAGTGGATTTTACCTTTTTTTTTTTTTTTTTTACCCCCCACCCCACCACTACTGTCCCGTAGCAGCTGCTACTTCTGCCAGTGATTCTGATTGCAAGCCCAAGAGACTACCCTTCCAATAGAAATGTCACCATGTTGCCGGCCCTGTCCACATTTATAATACAGACTTTAGTTACAGTATATTTGGGTAAAGTGGTAAAGCCAGGATTATATGTAAAGTCTCCTAGTTCCATGGTCAAAATATACCATTCAACCAAGTCTAGTGGTGGTGTTTGCCCACTCCAGTGAATTGCCCATCATGCTAGGAGTTCTGTCAAAGTGCTTTTTTGGTCTCGCCTAGGCAGCGTTTGTGCTGTCTCTTCGAGACATGCTGTATTCAGGATATGGGCATGAAGCTCCGCCCACTTTCCACTCATCTTTTCAATTGACTCCTGTCACTGTCCTTTGTAAATGGTGGCTTTCCATTGGTCAATAGGCTTAGTAGTCCCTCCTTAGTACTGCCTTTTCTCTTCTTGTTACCTCCCATGAGGACACCCCCCCCTGTTCCATGTGTTGTTACTAGGTATGTTTTAATTACAGCCTGGGAGCACTATTTTCTTAAATGGCTTTCTCCTGCCTGCTGCTGCAGGCAGGAAATGCTCTCCTGCAACACTTTTTTTAAATTTTATTTAACCAGCTCGGCACGCCTCATCTGGAATAATGGCGGCTGGGCTTTTCTTTTGTTCGTTGTGATCGGCGAACGCGGCCGCATGCCTTTTTTTTCTGTTTCTTTACCTTTCTTACAATGGCGGGTGCTGCGATTACTTCAAAAGTGAAGAAATAGAAAAAAATGTGTCCCCACGCCTTTTTTTCTAATTCTTTGCTTTTCAAGCAATTGGTGCACCCTGGCTTTAGCTTAAGATGTTAAAAGCTAAAGTGCTGTGCAGCCATTGTAACAAAAGTAATAAATAGAAGAAAAAAAAACGTGCGGCCGCCATTTTTTTTCTATTTGTTTACTTTTGTTACAATCACAGCGCCCGCGCTTTAGCTTTAAACATCTTGAGCTAAAGCGTGGGTGCCGCGATTGCTTCAAAAGTAAAGAAATAGAAAAATATTTTTCTATTTCTTTACTTTTGAAGCAATCGCGGCACCCATGCTTTGGCTTAAGATGTTTAAAGCTAAAGCACGTGTGCCGCGATTGATTTGCAATGCAATAGCTCTCGCATTACTGAAAATTTGAGCTATTGCCGTTGCATTATTATTAGCAACACCAGTAGCTCACACATTCAGTAATATGCGACCTATTGCATTGCAAATTCTTGTTTTACAGCAGTCGCTACTTCTATTGGGCCCATTATAAGCTCCTCCAATATTTTTATTTAATGGGAAAAAAGTAGAAGTACAGTGTGAGACTTTCAACTTAGGTCTGGGGCAGTAGGTAGTTCATATGTGTCACATTATACATAACTAGGATTTCCAGTTTTCAGTTAAATTCGACTGTGGCCAACAAAACACTAAGAGAATATTTACTTTTCAGTAGAAACCAGAAAACCCCAGATTTTTCTGCACTTTTATTGCATTAGTACCTTTTGGTGTAAAAGCAATATAGGCGCACCCTCAACCTCTAAGCACGTTTCTATGATGGATCCTCCCACCATGACATACTCTGACCATGGTAAACCACTTAATATGCCCTTTGACCTGCACCCTTTGCCCTCCTTAGAGCACTCCTTAGACCTGCTTCCAATCCCGTTTTGAGAGGGAGCATTGCTCACCTCATATGGCTTCAGTTTACTCTTCACTGCACATAGCTGTGTAGTGGCTAGCATGTTTGCAGCTAACTATAAGCACGGTCTCTGTCCAGGGCAAGAGGTACCACCTTGATGTCATTCTCCTTCACTGATTGCCGGATGGAGATATGCTTTCTGAAAGTTCATATATCATGATTGTGGCAGCAAAAGTATCATAATTGTGTCAGCTAATGTATCATGATTTAATCTGTGCACCCTACACTCCTGGTCTTAGTTTTACATTGTGATGGTCTGAAAAACATGCCTCTATGAGGTGCATCCCATCTTACACAAAAAGGACTATATCTTGCACATCTTCAGTGATCATGCGTTAGCCCAGCAAGGGTCCATACACTGGTTTTGCTGAAACTGTGTTGCAATTTAGAGTATGAGCTGTAGCTCAGAAACATGAAAAAGCAGCCACTGCTCTGTTTCCTAGTAATGCCAGTGACCGAAAGCTGCACACACAATTATGTCTGTTTTGTACCCATAATTAAATTGGCTAGATTACAGCTCTGCGCTAGGCCACGTAAATGTAATCATGATGTCAATCCTATATGTATTTGAATTGACCAAATATCTTATCATAGAGTGTGGATGTCCAGTTAGTAGACATTATCAATTTCTGGACAGATGTCATGTCCTGTGATGTTACTCCACTTGCAGTTGAACCACGGTAATGTAACTAAATGTCACACTGAGATATGCCACATCCCACCTAACAGCTGAAAGAAATGGCATCATTGTCCCAACACCAGTCAGGGAGGGCAACAGATGGTAACATCACTTGGCCTTAATCCTTGTATATACTGCACCTCTGTCAAATCTTCAGTTCTGTGTCCATTTCAAATAACATAATGTTAAGTATGTTGGAATACAAATGTTGAAAACCATCACAAATCTACAGGTCCATTGAATAACATCCCACTAATACACAACACATGTAGGATAACCCACTCATGCAGGCTGCCGTCTCTTCCACTCACACCAGGGTGTACCTCGATGCATAGCTCTGTAGATGCTCCACCTACCACCAAGTCTGCACTCATTAGCTAAATTATCCATGGTACAGTGGTGATTATCAGTCTTCTTCATCTGGCAATCTTCTGGATTGCTAGTCCACAGGTGCATAGACCAAGGCAAGAGGTGATTGTCCCAGCTACGCAAAACTCACTGAATGACCTCACTCATCCTGCAGGTATCCTTCAAAATTTCTCTATTCCACGCTGTAAACAAGGTGTAGCACTTGCGTTCAGGCCTGGAACACGCAAACAGGACTCTCCAGGTAAACTTAGGCTCACACCAAGACTCCATTTACATTTCACACTCCCCTCACCCGATCCTGTCCAACCACCAGAGTGTGAGATGCCGAGACATGCATGGTGAGTTGGCTAGGTGCAGACTGGCACTGTGGAAATGTTTTACTCAGCAAAATCCACTGCAGTGTGGCTTACAAATAGGGAACAGCCCTGCAGTCCATGGACACACAATTGAGAAATGTGAACAACAGCCTGCAGGAGCAGAATAAACTCATGAAGGACCAGGACACACTTTTGGAGGATGAGTTGGCAGAGCATCAGACCATCTGCCATTGTTGAAGAAAAACAGCAATTGATAGGATAATAAGGTCTTTCAACTAATTTTGGCCCTGGCTGAGAGGTTTCCATTCATACCTGCAGGACCCAGTTATGCGTTAGTTCATCTGCTGGCAAACAATAATGACCTGCAGGATGTCCGAACAACCCGCTTTCCAGTGATTAACCCAATCCAAACTCGGTACCAGTACTAAGTAGCCTGGGACGACGATGTTGCCCCGTGGAACCAGCCCATTGATCACATCACATATCATCTTTATGCACAACCTTCCCACACATCCACAGTTTTGCTGTTTGTACAAGTGTTGTGTATATGTAGAAATGTTACCAAGCCCTGTATATCACATTAAAATATGTTCATAATGCAAGCTGCTTTCATTTATGTTTCTGTACTGGTATGACACCATGAAAACGTGTGTGGTTGTTGGAAATTGGGTTACAGGCTGAGGGTGTGAAACCCTACTGAAGCAGCAACCACAGTCTATGTTGAGGTGAAACACAAGCAAACCCCAAATTAACCTGTGCTCAACCCTCTGGTAGCTTGGCACAAAGCAGTCAGACTTAACTTAGAGGCAATGTGTAAAGTATTTATGCAGCACTTCAAACAGTTATACAGTGAAAACACAACACAAGAAAGGTCCCACACCAATTTAAAAAAAAAATAGAGTAAATTTTAATTTGAGACCAAAATGACAAAAATCCAATCAGTAGCTCTGGAGATTTGCAGTTTTAAAAATGAGTAAAAATTGTGCCTGGAAGCACTTAGCACCAATTGTGGTTATCTGGTTGCGCTAGACCGGGACAAAGTCACAAGTTCAGGCCAATGGAGTGCGGGCCTGCTGCAAGAAGAGCTCCTCCCCTCATCAAGTCAGAGATGGCCCATCCAGCCAACATCTATCTTTACTTTGTCTCTGTCTGGAAGCAATACACAAAGATCAACTGCCAGCTACACCTAGTCATGTGACCCAGGATACAGACAGCAGACACCAAATGGTTGGGACAAGAAAATGCAAACTTTCTAAAAGTAGTAATTTCAGAATTGTGACTTAAAATCCGACTTTACCATTAAAGAGGGCTTTAAATTGCAATTCTTTGTACACCAAACTAACCATTCCTACCTGCTCCCAATTGAAGGTTATCACTTATTAAACATCGTAAGTTAACCCAATGTTATCCTATGGGCGAGGCAAGCCTTGCAGTAGTGGAAAAACTATTTAAGAGTTTTTCCCTACCAGGACATCCAAAGCTAAAAGTAACAAAACAAAATCTCCCAGCACTGCAAATGAGTCAACCTTGAATACGTGGTAATAACAGTCTTTGTTTTCACAAAAGCTTCTCCAGTTCTCCCATACCAACACGTGTTTCGTCTCACTCTGCAGATGTCGCAGCAGACTTCTTCAGGGCTACAATTATAAATGTACATGATTTAAGGGTAGAGTCCCCAAGTTAGTTGCTGGTAGAGAATCATCACCCTGGTCAAGATGACCCAATTAACCCTATACGAAAGAATTTAGAGTGATCTGTTTTGGTTGGTAGTGTATTATCATTGGTCAGAATATAGTACTTCTTAGTATAAGTTAGTTGAGCCATCCATAAATGGCCATGTGAGGATTTTAATCTGAAATAGTCACCCAGGTTCAGGAGCAATGAGTAGAACAGGGCTCACCTGGTCCGATGTCCCTCTGAAATAGAGTAAGTCCTTCTATTCATCTACACTACGTAACTGTGGTTTCCTAAAATAATAATGGATCTCCTTCAGATCTTGTCAGATAATGGATTTGAGGTGTGACGTACTATATGCACACTCATATCTGACCTTGCTGTGCTTGCTTGTCATATATTTGCAAGGTCACTCGTCTAAATTTATGGGTCCAATGACTGTAAGTTAATATACACCCTAATGAGTAACTGTCAATATTCCGTAGTTGGCATACTCCACAATTGGTGAAATAAACTCAATCCAACAAGATAAATATGTATCCCTAAGGTGATATTGAACATCCACAACATAATTATCATGCGTTGTTTATTCAAATACTGTTTCCCGTGCCATCACCTGTGTTCTGTTTGGGACATGCATTTGCCCTAAACATACATCATTACTTAAAAGTCAGCATGTCACATCCAAATTCTAAAATTAAGTTAAGCTTGTACCATATCAATGCAGTTAAACCGCATATTAAGCACATTCCATTCGCCATGTCACTCATCCTTGACTGTGAATCTTTTCCCAGTAACTTCTCCTGCTCGTAAATAAACACAAGAGATAACTGTGTCTAATATCCAGATCACATTACACCTGTTCATCTAGTGTCCATGAGGGTTAACTTACCTGCATGTAAATGACATGTAATTCGTCCAACCTCTTAATAGGGCTATATAAAGAATGACCACTGTGTTGCCCAGTACGTTGGTGACCCTTCGTTCACTCGCCACCCAAGTACATCAATGCCTAAGTAAAGGGTCTCTGTATATTCGTAACTCGGCTAGCAATCATACTCCCAGCATGTGATATACTCAAAGAATCGTGTGGGGCGGTACCGCTCTATGCTATTATGTATCACGCCTTTAAATTATTTGTTTACGCATGCATCACCACAGTGCTAGTAATCTATGCATACATCTCATTGAAGCCTAGCTTAAGCCAGTACAGCAGTCGCAGACAACAGTATCAAGGAGAGGATGCATAATCAATGTACCTAAGGAGAGTACTCTCGGCCCATTGCCGCTGTATCGTAAGGGAAATCTGGCGTACCGGATAAGCGTCATCTTGTTACAACTATATAAAATAGACGACATTAAGGTATGGTGTCTGGAAATCAAAGAAGAACTCGATGATAGTGAGTCAAACTGGGCGCCATATTGTGTGTTATTCGGAGCATTGGCGGTCTATATAAACCATTCTGGAAGTATGTAGTAGCCATTTATTCAAACAATGAAGGCAATTTGTCTTCCGTGGAGTATAGCACATGTATTCACACTATAACTCGTGAGTGCATCATACTTTCCTTATGTTAAGGGCGTGGTCATCTCTAGACACATTTTTAGTAATGGATTAAGCGGTATATCTGTACCACTGTCCCTACTATGTAGTCTAACTCATAGTCTATAGTGGGTTGTCATGGAACTCCCATAAACTATATCGTCTTGTGATGTTCTTATCATTCGCCACGGTGTGGTGGCAACTGCATGAGAAGATATCATGTCATGTATTTCAAGCCTCACATTGGGATCTAATTTACTAAATCCAGAACTCATAGCCATGCAATTATGCATCGCAGTGTCTACTTCACATAGGTGTATATCATTCGTGACTGTCCTCATTGTGTCCTGAGCAGTGCACTGCCTAGGAGCGACTGTATCAGTCAGTCAACTATTACCTATCAGTATCTCTACTATATTCTATAAACCACGTAGGTCTGTTACGGAGTATAGTCAAAAGTATTAGATTGTACAGTCATTAGAAGGTAGAAATGTACACCAAACGTCCCTTTGAGTCATGAAACCCCCATAAGCTATATCGTCTCATGATTATGTTCTTATCATTCTCAGCGACAATAAACTACACATAGAATAAAATTACTGTTCCTAATCTCCTAAAAAGTAATGTAATTTGTGATCTATGTTTAGACTGTCATCGACCGCTTTTAGTCTCATTATCCACAGGGCTTCCTATCGCCTCAGTTTCCATTCCCGTTTCCACCCCTCTTGTTGTACCGTTTCCATACCATGAAGCTGGAAACCCCTGTGATGGTCCTGTTGCTTGCATGTCAAGGTGTGTAGTGCAAATGGATATTTTGTATCTCCGATTGTGACTGCCCAAAAGTGCTCTACTATCCTCTCTTTCACATGTCAAATTGTGCTGCCCACATATATCAAGTTGCATTTACATATTAGAACATAACCCACATAGCGTGTCTTACAGTTTGTTGTCCTCGATATAGTAAATGGGGTCATTATTGTAACTAAATGATTTAAGATCCCTGGCAATCCTGCACATCGAGCAATGTCCACATCTATGGAAACCCTTCATATGTGGTGTCAACCAATTTGCATATTGTTTGGTACCTGGATAACTGGGGCTAATAAGATTTCTGATTGTTCTCTCTTTCCAAAATGTAATGTTAGGGACTCTCATGATGTGAGGTTTTATCTTGGGATCCTATGTTAGTAGGTGCCAGTGTCTATTCAGCAAAGTACATGTCCAACTTTTTTAATACACTACACCCTGATGTATGGGCTATTTAGCCTACCCTAGGGGGTGACTTATATGTATTAAAAAGGAATGTTTAGGCCTGGCAACAGGTTTATTTTGCCAGGTCGAAATGGCAGTTAAAACTGCACACACAGGCTGCAGTGGCAGACCTGAGACATATTTAAAAGGCTACTTACCTGCGTGGTTCAATCAGTGCTGCAGGTCCACTAGTAGCATTTAATTTAAAGGCCTGAGACATGTTTAAAAGGCTACTTACGTGGGTGGCACAATCAGTGCTGCAGGCCCACTAGTAGCATTTAATTTACAGGCGCTGGGTACAAGTAGTACCTCTTTACTAGGAACTTACAAGTAAATTAAATGCACCAGTTGGGGGTAAGCCATTTTTCCCATATTTAAAGGCAAGAGCACAAGCTCTTCAGCACTCAGCCGCGGTCCGTGCAGGTAACAGTGGTGGGGCGGTGTAAGGGGGGATTTTGAGGGACGATTCAGAGGGAAAATTAAATAAATAATTAATTTTCCCTCTGCATCGTCCCTCGAAATCCCCCCTTACACGGCCCCACCGCTGTTACCCGCACGGAGCGCGGCTGTCAGCACTGATTATCAGTGGTTTAGTGTCCAGAGTTGAGTACTAAAACACAACAGAAATGGGTCCAGAAAACAGGAGGGCAAAGGCAAAAAGTTTGTGGATGACCCTGCAGAAGGGGCCAAGTCCAACAGTGGTCTAATGTGTGCAAAAGGTACGTGCATACCATGTAAACAATTACAGATAACACATCTAACCCTCATCAACTCGAATTATCAAACATGCATACAAAGATCATAAAGGAAATGTTCTATAACTCTGAAGATATACATAGAAAGCAAATTAAAACACTAGTGGGAAGTCGAGGTACAAACCAAAAATGGAGGTTTTGGGATAGGAGGGCATAGTGTCAGTAACAACATTTTCAGTTAAAAAAAATGACAAAAACACATCCTAACTCCAGGGAGATATGTAGAAGTGAGAACGGGAAAGTAAGTAAAAATATCCCAAAACAATATAAATTGTTCCGATCAAAAGTCAATTTCCCTTGAAGTTCAAATATGCCATTTCCCCAAGCCCGATATTTGCTGTCCTGGCTTGAGGGAAGAAATTGCTGGCCATCATGGTCTCTGCCTTCAACTCCCACCATGTAGGACACAAGGGCAATGGCACATAGAAAGTAGGTGCTGACACCTCCTGAAGAGGAAGAGACAGCAGAGCAGGTGCAATGGCGGTGGTGGTATCGGATATACATGCACAGACAACAAGGGTGGATTAAGTGTAGACATGGAGTCAGTCCACAATGACAAGAAGCAGTGTTTCACCACCATTTGAATAAGGTGCCCCTTGACCTTTGTTTGTGTTGGGCTACTGTGGGCAGGCCACATACCTTCCCAGAAGTGCCAATTGTAAATATCACCATCAGCTGCTGATATTCCTTTAGGTGAGAAGTGCCTGAGGAGGAGTGATGCGAATGGTGGCTGCATGATGGTGGCATTATCCCTGAAAGCCATTGGTTGTTCCTGAAGTAGTGGCTGGAAAATGGGGAATACTTACTACTAAATAGGAGGAGATTGGGGAAGCTTAATTAAGGAGAATTTTAGGGAGATACTTGCAAATACAAACACCCACCCACAAAATAGTAAGTCCATTGCTATTCACAAACTGCACTTGGAGAATCAACAGCCTCACTGTACTCAGGGCCTTTAGTTGCATTGAGTTCACTACCCTCTCCGACAATGCCAACTCACACAGAAGGCATGCTGATGTTCATTTTTGCCTACAGCAGAGCCTGCTCCTCCTCTTTCCTTCTCATATGTACTCTTCATCTCATCTTCTGTGGATCTGGTAGTGCCTTGCAGCCAATGTACTGTGCTGCTGAGATAGTGCCCTGCCTGTGTGCTGCCTATTGTAGGAAAATATAGATAAAGACCAAGATGCGAGCGGCTTCATGTTGTGAAACAAATAGTTACATATCATGTTAACTGTCTATTGGAGGCTACAACACTAGAAGATTACATTGCAAAGTTGATCACAAGAGTGGATGCAACTGATGCAATACTGTGGCAGGGGTTAGAGGCTCGTGTAGATGACATGTCCTCCCCTCTAACATGTTCCCTACATCTACTTGTCCATCAGGTCACAATGAACATTTACATCTCACACACACGCCCACAAATGTTGAAAGTATGATGACTTCTCTTATACAAGTCATGTGTCACCACCAAATGGAAGACATTGCAGACATGAATGATAGCCTGACAGACGGAAAGATATGACAGCAAAAAAGCGTGCCACAAAAATATTGCTTTTTACTAGTCCCACACCATGAGACATGTCCATCACTCTTTCATTATATGTTTTAATCACTTCAACATGATGTGAAATAATATGTGTTCTTCCTGTAGTTTCACAAGGTATCATTGCCCTTCAGTGTATATGGAAGAATACACAAAGTCTGATGCTCACATGTTGTTTTAAAAGCCATTTCAATAAATTCACATGAGTACACCCACATACTGGATTGTGTCCAGAGTCTTCTGTGGTAACAGCACATTTTGAAAAATGTGCACTAACATCTTGCAAAACATAATCCAGTTGCAACGTACATTCACTTACTGGATTAGACACACGAGTGCGCTACCCATGCTTGGCATTTTGTCATGCACATAGCACAATAAAGGATAGATTCGCACACCATGCTGCTTCTCATACTAATATAGCAGTTCATGGACGTCTGGTCTGGTCTATGGAAGGATCCTCTTCTGGTCTTTCTGCGTAGGCAAGTTGTCTTCCAGAGAATGTCCAGGGCATTGACCCATCTTCCCAGCATGTGCAAACATCCTGGCCCTTCTGAGTGGCAACATCTGCTCCTGTACGCTTCCTGGCAATGTAATGCCATATCACCAGGCATGCCTTAAGGCTAAGCTTCTTGTCTGGTGCCCCGTGAAGCTGAGAAAGTTTCTGAAGTGCGGATACAGGAATGTCAGCTTCATCATTGTTAAAGTTGGGGACTTGTCTGTTCTCTCCTCATCCATTTTGGGGAGCTCTTGAGTCCACAGAATGGATGCTGATAACCATTATGAGGGCTTAAGATGCTTAGGAAAGGCCGATTTTGCACTTTCATGGTGTTCATGCCTGGGATGTGCCAGTTTCGCAAGATTTCACTGTATGTTGCATAGTGTTATGTTGCTAAGAATCTGAAAAGAGCAAAAAACAGGGGACCGAAAGATGTTGAAAGTACCCGGAAGTCATTTATGGATTAACCGGTTAAGGGAGAGGTGTGGTGCAGCGGACAGAGCGGCTGACTCCGGAGCACAGGGCCCGCGGTTCGATCCCTGGCGCCGGCGGCAGCTCAGCTTAGCATCATGTGACTCTGGGCAGTAGCTCACTTAATCTCACCAACGGCCCCCAGCGCCTTGAAACCCTTGAGGGGTGATATGTTCGCACTTTACAAATACGAATTATTTATTATAACCGGTTACTTTAGGTAACATGCCTACGTGTAACTGAATACCATCTGTCACATCCACAAAATTCTTTTGGCCCAATTCACACAGGTAAATTCACATGTGTATATTTATTCTTTTATATATTTACTACTACACCTAGATGTAACTTTTTTGCTATTCACCATTTCTGGGTATAAATTTACTCCTACTTTTAGACTTGTATCTCTCCACCCCCCTGGTAGAGCGCCCTGCAACAGGATTTAGGAGAGTAATGCTACTATTAGTAGCTTTTCACATGTAGGTGAAGACCTCTGCCACTCTCAATGGGAAAGTTTAGGAAAAAATATTAAAATGCATTAATCCTTAAAACAATTACGAATTATTTTAATTTAACATATATATGTAAAATAATTAAAGATAATTATTAGTAACCTAGAAATAATAAAAGGTTACAGCACATTAACTCATTAAATGTATATTAAATAATTCAAATATATTTATTCAATTTATAAATAATTTTTCTAAAAGAATAAAACTAATCCCACCCACAGTAACATTTTTATTTTTATTTAGTTTGTTAGATTGTGTTAAAGCTATGTGAATTTGTTTAAAGTATTGTACATTTTTTAACAAATGTTTAATTTGTTTTAAATATAATTTATTATTAAATGTTAAAGTTATGAACATATTTAATATTTTTTTAAATTTTAACTATAGAAATTCACTGAAAAAACCAAAGGTTACAGGGACGTTATAGTTAGGCTCACATTTCACTCGTACAAAACCAGAGAAATTCAGTAGTTATAGTTTCCTGAGCTAACTGCACTGCTTATGACCTCACATATTACATCACTCACGACATGGTCAGTGACATCACTGATGACATCAATCATGACATCATCAAATGAGTGTAAGTGTTTTCTAAGAGTTTATGAGTGTTAAACATATATACTAACCTACTACAAAAAGTTAGATTAGTATACTAGTTGTACTACTAATGAGTGATACTATTTCTAACATGTGATCTGAGTGGCTGTGTGTCTGTCTGTATCAGTGTGTGTCTGGGTGTCTGAGTGGCTGTATGGGTATGTGAGCGTGTGCATGAGTGACTATGGGTGAGTGGGTGGGTTTTGGACTATCTCTGTGGGTGTGAGTTGTATGGGTGTCTGGGTGGTTGTGTGGGTGTGTGACTGAGCGTATGAGTGGTTTTGTGGGTGTGTGAGTGACTGTATTGGTGTATAAGTGGGTGTGTGAGTAGCTGTGTGAGTGAGTGGCTGTATGGGTGTGTGAGTGACTGAATGGATCAGTGAGTGGGTGTCTGAATGGCTGTATGAGTGAATGACTGGGTTTGTAAGTGGCTGTATGTGTAAGTGAGTAGCTGTGGAGTGGGTATTTGGTTAAGTGAGTTGGTGTGTATGCATACCATTGGGTTGGGTAACAATAAACATCTGTTATTCTGTGCCAGGATACCCTTGGGTGAACGTGCTCTTTACAAATGCACATGGTATGTTATGTGTGAGTGGCTGTATTGGAGAGTGAGTGTGTGAATGGCTGTATGGGTGAGTGAGCGGATGTGGGAGTGTTTGTATGGAAGTCTGAATGGGTATGTAAGTGGTTGTGTGAGTGATTGTGAGTGGCTGTGTTGAGAGGCTGTATGGGTGAGTGAGTGGGTGTATGAGTGGCTGTATAGGTGAATAAGTGTGTTTGAGTAGCTGTATGGGTGAGTGTGTATTTCTGTGTGAGTAGCTGTATGGGTGAGTGAGTGGCTGTATGGAGGAGTGCCTGGTTGTGTGAGTACTTGTATGGGTCTGTGAATGGGTATGAGTGGTTGTGTTTGTTTGAGTGGGTGTATCAGAGGTTGTATAGGGGTGTGAGTGGGTGTGTAAGTGGTTCTGTGGACGATGTCATGAGTGATGTCACTGACCATGTCATGAGTGATGTAATATGTGAGGTCATAAGCAATGCATTACGGGGGCATAAGTTATAGTTAGCTCAGGTAACTATAACTGCTGGATTTCTCTGGTTTTGCATGAGTGGAATGTGAGCCTAACTATAACATCCCTGTAAACTTTGTTTTTTCAGTGAATTTGGAAGGTTTTTTAAATGATATTTCCTAACTACAACGTCCCTGTAACCTTTGTTTTTTTAAGTGAATTTCTATAAAAACAAAATGTATATTAAATAAGTTAATAACTTTACCATTTAATAATATATTAATTTTAAAATAAATAAAACGTTTGTTAAAAATTGTCAAATAGTTTAATTGAATTCACATAGCTTCAGTCAATTTCTAAGGTTTTTTTAAATTCTATTTCCTAACTATAACGTCCCTGTAATCTTAGTTTTTTCAATGAATTTCTAAGGTTTTTAAAAGTTTTTATTTCCTAACTGTAACCTGTAACCTTTGAAAAGGAGTCTGTGAGCGAGTGCAAGAGTGTCTCAGTGGGTGTGTGACTGAGTGCATGAGTGCCTGAATGGGTCTGGGAGCGCCTGCATAAGTATCTCACTGAGTGGATGCGTGAGTGTCTCAGTGGGTCTGTGAGTGGGTGTGTTAGTCTCTGAAAGGGTCTGTGTGAATGGATGTGTGAGTGTCAGAGTGGGTCTGTGAGTGGGTGCTTGACTCTGAGTGGGTCTGTGAGTGGTTGTTTGAGTGTCTGAGTGGGCCTGTGAGTGGCCAGGCCACATCTGAATGGGAGTAGGAGGCTGCACGGCCCCCCGTGCTGATTTTGGCCCAGGGAACCCCATCCCCCATGGCCCGCCATAATTCAGTCGGGGAGGTGGCCACACGGCCCCCTCCCCGGGCCGATTTCAGCCCCGGGACCCAGCCACTTTTAAATGGGAGAGGGGGGCCACAAAGCCCCCCCCTCCCTGGGCCGATTACGGCCCCGGGGACCCCATTCCCCAGGGCCCGGCCTTAACTGAATGGGGGAGAGGTACTGCGCGGCCCCCCTCCCCTGGCCGATTTTGGCCCCAGGGACCCCGGGGCCCAGCCTTAATATGTATATATATTTGTTTGGGGGGAGGGGGGCTGCGCAGCCCCCCTCCCCAGGCCGATATCAGCCCCAGGGACCCCATCGCCTGGGGCCCAGCCTTAATTCATATATATTGAAAAAAGGGAGGGGGGCTGGCAGCCCCCCTCCCCGACCCGATTTCAGCCCTGGGGATCCCATCCCCCAGGGCCCAGCCTTGTAATGCTGTGTGCCCTGCAGCCCACCCAGTCACCAGCATTGGGGATGATGAGGGGAGCCTGAATGCCCCCGTGGCCCTTGCGGGCTTCCCGCCTCCTGTGGGAGCTGGCATTGCTGCTGCACGGAGGGAGTTGCTGGAAAGGCAGCTCCCTCCATGCAGGAGCAATCGTTTAATCTCTTTCCCTGCCCACATGTCTGCAGGCAGGGACAGAGATGAAACCTCCGCTTCCAGCGGGCGGGAGCACTTTGACAGTTCCCTCCGGCTGGAACCAGAGTATTTGCTTTTGCTTTATGGGAGCTGTCAAAGCTCCCGCCAAGCAAAATCAAACAGCTATGTCCCAGGGTTGGGCACCCCGGACACAGCAGGAGCCGGCCTTGGGGGGCGGGGGGTGGTCCCCAAGGCCATGTATGAATAGGACACGTTACAATGCAAACTTTTACAACGCATGCCTTTACAACGCGGTTTTTACATCGCAACATCCATTACAACGCATGCCATCACACCGCATTTTTAGAAACTACACTTACAACGCAGTCCATTACAACGCATACCATTACAACACATAATACTTTAGGGCAACAGTAGTGTAAGTGTTGGATAGTGTAGGGGTAAAAATTACTATTCCCACTCCAGTGAGTGCAACAGTAGGGTAAGTGTTGGATAGTGTAGGGGTAAAAATTACTATTCCCACTCCAGTGAGTGCAACAGTAGGGTAAGTGTAGGATAGTGTAGGGGTAAAGATTACTATTCCCCATTACTTACCTTATAATGTGTTGTATTGGCATGCGTTGTGACATGCGTTGTAATGGCATGCGTTATAATGGCATGCGTTGTAGTGACATGCATTGTAATGGCTGCATTGTAATGGCATGCGATGTAAAGGCAGTTGCGTTGTAATGACTGCGTTGTAAAGGTAGTGCGTTGTAATGACTGCGTTGTAATCATTGTTTCCCCCATGTATGGCTCTATGAGGGGATTCTTTTTGCATGGGCCGCCCCGGGGAGGTGGTGGTCCCCAAGGCTGAGAACGGCCCGGGAGGGGGAACGCCCGGCCGCCCTCCTTCTTAAAAAAAAAAAAAAAAAAAGGAAGCCCCAGGGATGGGGGGTCCACTTGGCCCCTCTATTGAATGCATTACTGCCCTGGGGAGGTGGTCGCCGGGGCTCTGGCGGGGTCCTCACGGCCCCTGCCATATCATTTTTAATTTGTAGTCCTGGGGAGGTGGTGGTCACCGGGGCATTTTTAAGCCCTTGAAGGGGGCCCTGTGCCTCCCCTCCAAGTTTGCCAGTTGTCTGTTTGCAGATCGCAGATTCCTAGTGGGGAGGTAAAAGTTGATTCTGGAGCCCAAGAAGTCTGGCCCCGGGTGAAGAAGTGCTTTATGAACCAGGACCAGCGCTTTATACCGGATCCTCTTCCTCACTGGGAGCCAGTGAAGGGAGCGAAGATGAGGGGACACATGCATTCTCAACGGCAGATTGAGAAGAACAAGGGTCCATTAGAACAACGAACCCCCTATGAGTACATGAATTTAACAATTGCTCTAAATGAATATTTGTTCCCTTCTCATTGTTGCACTCTGTGAGTTACAAGACACTTGAGCTTGTTTGTTCTTTCCTTTCTTTTTAGTGGCCTTCCCATTTTTAAATCCAATTCTACGGTTTTTGGACATATCTTTTTTCCCTAAAGACATTGTGGAGTTTTTCCTGAATGTAACATCCAGCATCAAGGAAAAGCGTAAAAAGAACAATCACACGGTAAGTGGCAAAACCATGAAGTGTACAATTCAAATAACAGCAAGCATTGTCCTAGTCAATATTTGTGACTTTAATGGACTTTTACAGCATGTTGTTTGCATTTGTTAGCACATTAAGCCAAAACGATTGACTTTGACAGTCTTAGTTGTTATTTGAATTGTCAGACCTATCATCTTTCTAATTCCTGTTTAGATTTGGGAGAAGGTTGCAAGACTTGGCGCATCGCAAAAAGTATATGGGAAAGTATCCAGAGTTTAGGAGCATTGTGGTGAAAGGACAAAGTGTGCGAGAGATGTCCGTACTCAAAGAGGAACAAGAGTCAAGATAGATATGGAAGGAACAGGCCATGAGCACTTTAGTAGATAATTAATGTAATCAAGAAAAAAGAAATCCTGACTTGATTATAGAGGCTCACATTTTTCTCTCATATTTCATAGTAGGATACATTACAGTTTTCAATCCTACTGTCTAATTTTCTTCTAGACTATCATTGTCTCTTTTATGGAGATACCTTCAGGAACCTATGGCTTGTTTCTTGTATTAAATACTCTTATCTTACTTAGATATATGCATGATGTTGTTGTATTACCAACACTTGGGAAATGCATTACATATCAAATAGTTCCAGTTTTTAAAACTAGCAACATTATGTACAATCCCTCAGGGTCGGCTCCTCCGTTAGGGCGGAGGGGCGTTGCCCCACTGCTTATCTCGCAGTGCGAGAAGCAGAAACATAAAATGGTAAAACTACCATTTTACAGTGGCGGCTCGCATAGGGCGTGCGGTGGCGCGGGGCGGGGGAGGGTCAGGGTGGGGGTAGTAAACTCGGACATACGACGGAACGGAGGAAAGTAATTATTATGTTCCTACGTTCCGTCGTATGTCCGAGTTTACTATCCCACCCCTCCCCCGCCCCGCCTCACCGCCCCGCAGCACGCCCTATGCGAGCCGCCATTGCCATTTTATGTTTCTGCTTCTCGTACTGCGAGGTAGCAGAAGTGCCTGGTTGTGGGCGGGCGGGTCTGCTGGAAAGTAGGGGAGGCGTGGCTAGCCCACTGTTGTGAGCCCTGACTGTTTGGTCGGCCCTCTGAGGCCGACCAAAGCAGTCATGCGCACTCTCCCTTTCCTCTATGTAGGCTGCATGCAGCCTACATAGAGAAAATGGCCTCCCATTAGGCACCCAGCTGGGCACTGTCCGCACCAATCACAACACTGACATTGCAGCGTTGTGATTGGCGGAGGGGATGGGGAGGGAGGCTGCCTGTGGGTGGCTGCTCCCTGAGGAGATCTGCAGCAGCAGGAAAACGCGGGACCCGGGGGAAGGTAAGTATTATTTTATTTTAATTAAACCCCTCCTGCCTCCCCCCCGACCCCCCCACATGGTCCCCCCCACCCGCCCGTCATGCCGGCCGCGACTGAGTACATGCTGCTTCAGTGTATGCCCGATTATGGCACCCCTGTGTGTTTGTGAAGCAGGCAGTTCTGCCCTTCTGATGCCGTAGTACGGAGTAGCTAGAGCGTGTAGGCTTACCTATCGCTTGCCAATAAATCCCCTCTAATAATTCGGGTAGGATTTGTGTAGTGGGTGTGCTGATGGGTCAGGACTAAGTTTCAGCCGATTCGTGCTGAGGGTTATGAGCCAGGCTGAGGGCCGTGTTATCACCCAGTGACTCTGACCCAGAGCGGCAGAAGACCACGGGGAGGTAAGCAGGTTCGGGGGACGCAGTAGTGTGTGAGCGAGGCCGTGCGGGGCAGTGGGCAGTGGCTCGGACCATCTCGCTTGAGTATGAGTAACGGTGTCTGCGGTACCTAGTTCACGGGGTGAGTTCATTTTTGGAAGTGAGTTGCCAAAAGCGGTCAAGAAGAGTGTCCCAGACTGCTGAATTGGGTCGCTTGCACAGGTGCCTGGCTTCTTCATATCATAGTGCCTCCTCCTCGGCCTTCCCCCCACTTCTGTAGCGCTGTATGCCACACCATCTCCGATGATGCCTATTCCGCCCTCCACTGTAGGGTGAGGACTCTCTTGATGAGCAGGAGAGCCATACCGGCAAATCTAGCCCTCACGTCGTTACGCTTCCTGCGTTTGCATATGCCCAGAGTGAAAGCCTCCTATGTTTGAGGTCTGTAAGTTCAGTAACCTCCTGTAGTGTAGTGTGGTTGAAGGGCCAGTATGAGGACAGAGCAGGACAGGACCACAGCATATGGCACAGGTCCGCAGAGATAGCCGGCAGTGGGGACAGCCTATATGAACTTGTGGTAAGAAGCAGTTGAGCTGTTTTAGCATCAGGTAGACCTTGTGTACGATAGACAATTGTATACTTTTGAACCGGGCATTTCTGGATACTTGTTGAGGGAATTCCAGTGCCCGTTCCCACTCTTTATCATGTATGGCACATCCTATATCTTCCTCCCACTTGCATCTCAGGGCTGCCAGAGGGAACTGTGTGTGTTCCCGTATGGCCTTATGAATCTACGTTATTAGATGACTCCCTGTCTCATGTCCAGAAACATCTAGGTAATGGCATGTATTGGGGGCTCTTCATCTCGTATGGATCCGAGGACTTGGCAGGTATTGCGCAGTTGCCCGTATGCTAGAAACTGTCCACGCGGTATAGCAGGGACTGAGCCGGGCTGTAAACTCTGCCAAGGCACACATGCTTATTTTATAGCCCTCTCTCTCACGTCCTTCTAATATTGGAGAGAACAGCTGAGCAGAGGCACACGTGGCCTGGCCTTCACTGATCCCTAATCCGCTGGTTAGTGGCTTACTTGCTGTACTAGTTAACGGTATCCCCGTAGTAAACCAGATGCTGCCATGTGATACAGTCGAGGTAAGATGATTGCCGTTTTCCTGACATTTATTTTTAATGTGGGAGACTAGTCTATTTCAGAGTGACATTTTGCAGAGAAATGTTAGTTTACGTTTCATGCAACATCCTTAAAAAAGTTATTTTTAGATCAAAACAGTACCTCACACACATATGAGAAATGGGAGGGCGTCACAGAGATTATTTGCATTAATATTAGTGAGCTGCTGTTGTGTTGCAATATTGAAAACACATGTCATCACTATCCATGAATATTATAGATGTAAACACATTTAGAATTTTGGAGGAATGGCTGTGCACTGCCAGTGACCTGGTCAGAGATGGCATGAAACAGCTGAAACTGGACCATATATTCAAAGCTGTTCCTAACAGGGGCCGGGGGCCCCCTAAATATGTTTGGCCCAGGGCCCCCAAAATCCTTAAGATGTCCCAGTTTGCCCACTCTTTTTTTTTAAGAGAAGCCCCCCGAACCCCCCCCCCCCCCTTAGGATGTTCAGGCTCAATCGCCACGCTCGCTCGCTCACCGCGGTGCACTCCCACACACATATTACGCCTCACCATTTTCAAATGTCACCAGCCGCCACTGCAATCCGTCATACAAGGATGAATAAGACTCCAGAACCGTGAAAAATTGAATTTCTAGTTTGGATCCCTCCCCCTAGGGATGTCTACTCATTTCGTCCCTTTAGTTTGCCATTAAAGGGGTCTTCTTCAGGACTGTGGCTCTATCGTAATCTATTAAGTAGACATGTAGACAATTGATTATCAGTGGAATTATTTTATATCTTGTGACACATAGTAGAAAATCTTGGAAAGGTCCTGCTGTTCATGTTCATTTCGATTGGGTACACCACATAATTCTTTCTGACTTTGCACATTAGCTCCTAAGATAAGTCATATTGTTATTCTCTTTGTACAATTAAGGCACTTTTTCAGTGAATACATATCTATGGTCTTGGCTTTACTTGTGTTTTACGCAGTGATTCATTCCATGTTACATTCGATGTAAAACGCTCTGTGATCTATGTTGCCTATCCAGTAAAGTGTTTACAGCATTATATTAGCCAGTTAGTAGCTTGTCACCTGTTTGCATTATGCATGAAAGGGATCAATAATGATACAATATTTATGCTCCTTTTGTTTTGCAATGAATTCTGAAAGCATTAGTTGGGGTCTTCTATGTATTGCAATGAACTCTGCCTGCATTCTTTTATATTCCCTTTGTATTGTAATTAATGCTGTCAGGAATAATTTCCCCTTTCATGCACCGCAGCAGTGCCCACAGTGAGTGTGTAATACAGAACCATAGTTATCTATCAAAGTCAGTGGGGTGAGTTACAACCTCTGAGATTAAACTTCTTTGGTTTTTAAGGATCGGGTGGACTTTATGCAGCTAATGGTTGATTCCCAGATTGCAGATGGCAGCCCTGAAGCAGATCACACCAACCATGGCTACAAAGGTAATAATTGATCATATGCATGAGAGGCTGCTCACAAAAGTAAAATAAGGAACGTAAATGGAATCACAATTTTTTACTAGGACGGGCATGTTAAATAGTGGTTGGTAATTGAAGAGAGAACCCCGGCGCGTCATCAGCTGAGTGAATGAGCGAACTGCACTATGTACTGCCTTGTAACATTTCCTGTAATATCAGCACACATTGAAAGTTTCTATTTTGTAAACATATGACTAAGACATTTCAGTTCACATGAATGAGTTTAGCAAATGGCATAACCAAGTGCAAACACAGGAGGGATCGGAGAATCTTTAACCTTTGGGAGTACAAGTGTTGTTGCTCGGTTTGGTATTAGTGCTTTCTATTACACGTCATCTTCCTATTTTCATCAGAGTCATGGACAATTCGAGTGTGTACTCTCGTCCCACTTGTATCACAGTCATGACATATAATCAAAAATGTCCCTTTTCTCGAGGCCTGTCAACATGCTCATTGTTAATCTAAATTGGTTCCAATAACCTCTGCAGGGTGATGCAAAAGGATTAGCCTGAAGAAGAACTATACATGCACCAGGCATGCTGTATTGATTTACACAAATCTGCCGGCCTCCCTTTTGCCTGCATAGTTCTGCATGATTTTGTGTTGCAAGTCACTCCCTAGATGCACCTCCTTGTATTCTTCATTGTGACACACTAAGTGCGACAGGTGAGCCCAGATGTGGGTCCCTAGCTTAGTGTGCCACTGGACCCAAGCGGCACCCGACTGAAGGGGTCAAAATAGGCGAAATACGGTCTTGGGTTGCTTGTGTTTCGGTTCAGTGAGTACATGGCTTGGCAGTTCGGTGCAGGATCAAGATTGATGTGCATATGGCTGGGTCTAATCTGAGGTGGCATGATGGGCAAAAACATGATGGACTGGGATGTGGCCTCGAGTAATTACCAGTGGCTGAGATTAAATCAAGCATTCCATCCATCACTTTTTTATATTCTTCTGTGTCTCCTCACTTCGGCAAACATTTTTTGCTGTGGTCACCTATTTTACTGCGTGTCAAAGATGTGAGCTTTCTTGAAGATCTGGCTATGGGTCATGTTGCCTTCAAATATTGCAGCCTCTAGTTCAGGGCGCCCAATAAGCACATATATTAACCCCAGTCTACGTGCAGCTTTGCCAGCACCGGCAGAGCCGGTAGCCCTTGCCGCTAGATTCTGTACTTTCTGCAAGCATTGTCTAGTGCAGTCCTGGAGACCTGGGTATATTGAATTTGCAGTCAAGTATAGTCAGCATTTCTGCTCTTACTAAGGTGTACTGGTTAATTGTTTATAGAATAGGCTGGATGTTTTAGTTCCATTTTAGCTGAATTCATAGCGATTTAAGTGATTTCGTTTTTCATGGAATGCATGTGGACAAAGTAGACTCTAAAGTTTTTGGCTAGTGGAGAGAGTGAGAGGGAGCCTGTCCAGCCACGAGGAAGGCATAGAATGGCACAGAGGCACCTGCAAGCAGTAGAGTGGCATACACTGAATTAAGTGGAAAGGCTGCAGTGTTTAGCTAAGAGTTTGAACGGCTGCTGAAGTAATAGAAAACTATTCCTCTAGTATTGTGTATACCATATTAAGGGTTTAATCTCTGTTTCTTTTTTGTCTGGGCCTCCTTTACTTGCAGCACTTACTGATTCGGAGATTATGGCACAGGCTCTAGTCTTTATTTTAGCTGGATATGAGACCACCAGCACATCTCTCAATCTTTTGTCTTATGAGCTGGCAACTCACCCGGAGATACAGAAGAGGCTACAAGAAGAAATAGATAAAGCGCTACCTGACAAGGTAAGTCAAGAACTTCTTTTAAAGCGAGAGCATGAGATGATGTTGCCCCATAATATAGGCTTCCTACGATCACCCCATCATCAGAGGTGCTATACACAGGCTACTAAATGCCTTATATCAAAGAGTTTTTCACTTTCTGATATATCAAGTTTAACATAGTCTGTTTATGGGTAAATTCCCTAGTACATTTACAATTACAAGTAAATCTATAGCCACACCAAGAAAATAACAAGCATTTGCAATGCAATAGGTCTCGCATTTGCAAGAGTTTAAGCTGTTGGCATTTCGCATTGCAAATATTTTTTGGGTTGTTAAAGCCCCCATGCCGCACTTTCACATGCATGAAGGCCGCGCCCCTTTCTTTAAAAAATCTGTGTCTAACAAAAGGTGCACGGCCGCTATTAAAGTGAAACCGCGGCATGGGGGCTTTTATACAAAAAAGCATCTGTTCATCAAACAAATGCTTTTTTTTTTTGTAAAAGCCCCCATGCCACGGTTTCACTTTAATAGCAGCTGCGCACCTTTCCTTAGACATGGCTCTTCTAAAGAAAGGGGCGCGGCCTTCAGGCATGTGAAAGTGCGGCATGGGGGGCTTTGACAATAAAAAAAATATTTGCAATGCCAAAGGTCTCACATTTGCGAAAGTTTTAAGCTATTGGCATTGTAAATGCCAATAGCTCATACTCTTGTAAATGCGAGACCTATGGTATTGCAAACAAGCGCTCGCCATTGTCTCAGCTGCGTTGAAACTGAAAGCGCGCATGGCGCGCTGAATGTAAGGAAAGCACGTCTTGCCTGCAGTAGGTCAAAACCCATTAAAGAAAATAGTGCTTACAGACTAATTAAAACATACCGTGTCGCAACATAAGTAAAAGGGCCAGTCACCATGGAAGGTTTCAAATGAAGACAAGGCGGTACTAAGGAGGGACTAACAAGGCGATTAAGGAATCAAAAGCCAGCATTTACAAAGGACAACGACACAAACCAATGAAAAATATGGGCAGAGAGTGGGCGGGGCTTCAACTCCCTAGCTCAATGCAGCATGGCTTGCAGAGCGGCTCATGCGCTGCCCAGGCTCGACCTAAAAACCACTTAAAAGAGAAGGTGAGTGAAGTAAATTTAATGTCAGTTATAACTCTAAACAAGTATGGATATGGTTGACAAAAATAAAATTTGTGAAACACTATTGGTTTAAGAGAAAATGTCCTTATTTGTAAAATTGTACTATCAAACAGAAAAGAAATGTATGTCCACTATCCAATTTATATTGTTAATGTTCACTTACGCGTTGCTGGTCCACTGCTTCATACCATGCTCATCGTTTAAAGGTATTCAAGGGTTGCAACCCCTACGTCCATCGGGCATTTCTAGTAGAGGTGGATAGTTTGATGTAAAAAAAAACTATTTTACAAATAAGCTAATGCATTTTGCTGATCTGCCAATTCAAGAAGCTGCATTTCAAGAGGAGTGATAGGGGAGGTTAAGCAGCAGTAAATGGGGTAGATGGAAGCAATGACTTTTATTAATGTTGGCAAAATAAATTTCCTCAGCCATCTTTTCAGCTTCTATAAGTAGGTCTGCAAGCCCCAAATTATTTTGGGTTACCTTCCACAGGGTTCTTGGACTCAGGTTGGCCTGTTAGTCTAGGGCCATATTGCTGGGTTTTAGGATATTGTAGTCTTGCTGCTTAATCTAGATCATGCTACGGTACCTCTTAGATTTGCAGAAGCATTGCTTTTAAATGTGAATGTCTGTGGTTTGCTTTTTAAGAATAATGATATCATGTTGCACGCTTTTCTGGGCTCCTTAGGAATTTTAGAGAACAGACCGAAGGAATTGCTTGGGTTTAACCTCTTTTATTGTGAGCAACCCTCAGACTAACCGAAAGAGGAAGTCCATTGGAGGCGGTTCCTTTATAACAATGGAAAACATTTCCGCCTTTTATTCTGTTTGCAGCGGTCCTTATCTGCCGAAGTATTGTCCATCAAGTGTTGCATCTGTGTCATGCTCTATTCTTTTTCATGTTATTGTCTACCTGTTAACAAAAGTCCCTAGCACACGTAAAAGTTTTCATCAGCACAATCAAATGACAGTAGTGAATTCATATGACAACACAAATATATACACTGGTCAAGGGTAGATTTCTTCAATCTTTTATTCTTTGTGTAGACCTTCTCACGTATGAGTTCTGTGACAGATCGAGAGCCAACACGTGTTTTGTCGCTTCTGTTATATACACATGCGACTTTTTCAAGGCTCAATCGTCTTCAATATGTTATTGTTAACATGTGGTGATACTTTCGACCCACATGGTCCTCCAGCGTGGGGAAATAATTATGGTGGGGTCCAATTAGCGACCGTCACTTCTTCAATGTATTATTAAAGGAAACTTATCTGTTTCTCCGTGAATCATGCAAACCCCTCACGCTGGCTTCCTCGAGTACGAGCAGAGTCTGGGGAGGCAGGTGGTTCTCTCCACCTTTTAGCACCGTACAGATAGAGGATAATTAAATATACATACAGCGGATAAACCCTGTGGCGTCATTTCCCTATGAACAATACCACCGACCGATCATTTGAACTTATTGTCTACCTGGGTATGTTGCATTATATGCATTTCAGTGTACAAAGCCTTTTTAGATCTTTCAGTCCATCAAATTATCATTGACTGGGGCTCCTAAATATTTTGGTACATTACAATTTGTTTCAATAGTAGATGAGGTCATGACTAATCCTAAGTGATTTGGGCTAATGCAGCACATTCATGCCATACACTTGTTGCTCCTCACGCCATTGGTCTTGTCTTCATTCCTTATGGCCTTTTCTCTAAGTAAATATTGATATAGTAAGACTACTTTGTAATTGCAATTTTGAATAACCGCTTGGGTTCAGAAATACAGAAGATCTCATGATGTGTGTCTGAAGTATAGTAAAGTTGAGCCTTAAGGGTTGTCTGTTTTTGTTTGTTCACTTTAACTGTTCTTGTAATGCAAAACATCTTACAAAAGCAAAGACAACTCAGAGCATTCAGTTTTTCATATGTCTGCGAATTCTTTCTGGTAAACATGTAATTAATAAATTCAGCAAGATCTTGCCATTTTCTTCCAAATCATTATATCCCATTAGTAATATCTTCCATAGCTTTGCCTACTTCAAATAATTGATGCATTTCAGCCAGCCACTGAAACTTGCTAGAGATGGCTATGTCTAGGTTGACCATCTCACTCCAGATCATCATGGAATATGTCTCTTGTCCTGAACTTTCCACCTACATATCTTTATCTGGTTTGTTAGTTTAATTAGTTTAATAGAATCAAAATACGACAACAAGACCCAGATTGCATTAGGTTATCGGACAAACGTCCAGGGCTGGAGACTTTACCCATAATGACCTGGAGGGTGGTGTTAACCCTAGATCCGTCAAATTTCAAATTATTATGAAGTGAGTCACTATTGTTGCATAGTATTCCAAATCCAAGCTTCATTTCCCATGTTATCACATGATATGATGATCTCTTATGATGTTGGAGTCTCCTGGCAGATAATTTGAGGTGTTTATAAATGAATATTCCAGTCCACCATTGTAATATCTTGGGGCAGGGGAGAGGATGTGGCCCAACGGCTAGGGCGGTCAACCTCAAAGCTGGGGAACTGGATTCGAGCCTCGACAGGGACACTCAACATCCTGTAATTCTGGGCAAATCACTTAATCTCCCTGTGCCTAACAAAAAAAATTAATGTGTCCGTCTGTTACCCAACTGTTGCTCATGTAAAGCACTCTAATACCTTCTGGCCTAGTTCGTGCTATGTAAAACTGGTAAAAAAAAAAAAATTATGTTTTCCTGATGTCTTTCAATTTGGCTTCTAAAACATCATTGTTATGTTATATTAGTGAAATCTTGATATAGCGCACAACTCATCCCCGAAGGGACATCTCGGCGCTGATTCGGCAGGTGGGTGTGAAAGAGGCAGCATTTAAAACAGTCAAGTTTTAAGGTGTTTTTTTAATTCTGCAAGGCTAGAGCATAGGCACATAAACAGAGGGAGTTTGTTCCAGTGGAGTGGAGCCAGATAGGAAAAGGTTCGGCCACCATATTTGGCGGTCGGATCCATCGGGGGCATAGAAGAAACTGGTTGCTAGATCGAGGATTCCTGCTTGGCGCATAAGGGATAAGCATGTGCTGGAGGTATTTTGGGCCTAGCCCTGATAGCGATTGTTGCGTTAGGCAGAGCAGCTTAAACAGTGCTCTCTTACGAATGGGGTGCCAGTGTAGTGCTTTAAGTATGGGGGCTGAGGAGGATCTTGGAGGCAGGTTATTTACCATTCGTGAGGCGGTGTTTTGGACCACTTGTAGTATTGACAGAAGGGATTCTTTGGAGGCCAGAAACAGGGTGTTGCCATAATCAAGGCGGCTGATGACTAGTGCTTGGGTGAGTGTTTTGCGTGAGCTCAGTGGAAGCCATCTGAAGATTTTTTTGAGTAGACGCATGATGGCAAAACAGATGCCACATGTGGTGGCAAGATGGTCTTGCATAGATAGCTGAGCATCTAAAATTATGCCGAGGTTTTTTGCGATTCTGGTGGGTAGTGGAGCGGGGCACAGCCCTGCTGGCCACCAATCCTCTGTCCAGAAACTCTGAGCTTTACCAAACAATATTATCTCTGTCTTGCCTCCATTGAGCTGGAGACAGTTGTGGGACTTCCAGATGGCAATCTTCTTCATGCAGGTTAAAACACTCTGTTTGACGTTTTCGATATCCTGCACAAACGAGGTGACCAATTGGGTGCCATCTGCGTATGAAAATGTCTTGAATCCGAAGGATATAATTAGTTGGCATAGGGGAGCTACATAGACATTAAACAGTGTAGGGCTTAGGGGGGATCCTTGAGGGACTCCTTTATTCAGGGGAATGGTCCTGTAATGGAATGTACCCATGGAAACTGTTTGTACCCTGTCGTTGAGGAAGTCTACCAACCAGTCCAGAGCTAAATCCTGGATGCCTATCTTTTGGAGGCGCTGCAGCAGAATTGAGTGTGAGATGGTATCAAATGCAGCTGATAGATCAAGCAAAACCAGCATAGCTGGTTGTTGATCATCCAGGGATAGTCTTATGGTGTCGACTACTACAAGTAGAGCAGTCTCAGTGCTATGAGAAGGTCTGAAACCTGACTGAGAAATGTCTAACAGGCTATTGCTCTCTAGGTAGGCCGTGAGCGGTTTGTTAACGTGGGTCTCCAGGATCTTTCCCAGCACGGGGAGGAGAGATATGGGACGGTAATTCGTAGGGTCATTAGGGTCTGCGGTTGGTTTCTTCAAAATGGGTGTTACCTGAGCTGCTTTCCATTGTTTCAGGACCATAGCTAGGGTCAGTGATTTGTTACATAATGCGGTAATGGTTGGAGGAAGAAATGGGGCAAGATGTGTGATAATTTTTGGGGGGCAGGGATCGACAGGGGATCCAGATTTTACTTTGGCTAGTGAGTTCAGTATCTGTGTTGGTGAGATAGGCTTGAAACTATCTAGTACTGCTGAATTGGAGTGATGTGGTATGACTATTTGATTGTGAGTTGAGAGCTATTATAGATAATATCAATTTTGGTTTGAAGTGAGTAGACAAGGTGTCACAGAATGTTTGGGAAGCTAGGGTTTCAGAGGAACTTGCCTTTGGTTTGACTAAGGTTTTTATGATTTTGAATAATTATTTTGAGGAGTTGCCTGCCTGATCTATTTTATGAACAATACATTGTCTGCGTCCTGTCTTTATTTTGGTGTGATAAGCACGTGAGGCATCTTTAAATAGTTGTTTATCTATACTGCTTTTGGACATCGTCCAGTTAGGCTCGAGGCTTCAACAGTGGGACTTATCTGTTTTCAGTTCAGCCGTGTAACAGGGGGCATTGGGTCTGAGATATTTCCTTGGTAGAGGTTTGTAGGGAGCCATGATGTCAAATGTATGGGAGAGAGTCGTTGAACTGTGCCAGTGCTGAATTTATGTCATGGGAGTTGTCTGGAATGAAAGTGGGGAAAGCTGCTTGAAATGAATCTAAAGTGATCTGTTTCCAAGGTCTTGCGGTAGCTTGGATCTGGGACTTCAGTCTGCCAGGGACCGTCGTGGTCGGAATCCGGAAACTGATCAGGAAGTGATCTGTCCAAGTTAGTGGCAGTGGGATGTCAATTTGAGAGAGTTTGGCAGAAAAAATTAGATCTAGCATATGTCTTGCAGAGTGAGTGGTGCCAGTTATTGCGAGATGTAGGTTTAACTTTTCGAGATTAGTTAGCAGAGTAGAGACGTCTGGGTCGGTGGTAACATCTGCGTGGTAGTTAAAGTCTCCAATCAAGAGGAAGTCTTGTGTGGCTAGTGTGTAGGGTGCTAGTCGCTCTGTTGGGTTGGGGCTGAAGTCCTTTTTTGTCCAGGAGGGTGGGAGATGAGCGCACCATTTCAGGAGAGGCCGTTAGGGGGATATAATTTAAAATAGTGAATCAAGTATTTGGACTCCCAAGGAGTCTTTGAAAGCTACAGCTATACCTCCACCCGTTTTGCCTAATTAATTTGTAATTGTCTGGGAATGCTATGGGGATACTGGGTAGTGCTGACTGGTGTAGCCATGTTTCTGTGATGAAACATAGGTCTGGTTATGTTGAGATAAGAAGATCCCAAATTTCTATCGAGTGTTTGGGAATTGACCTAGCATTAAAATAAATACATTTGAGCGAAGAGGGCAAATTTTGTAATTTGTTGGGGGATCCAGATGTGGAGGAAGAGGGCTTCATGGAGGCTTTGTGAACCTGTATATGTCAGGGAGGACTATCGTCCTGGTCCACTTGTGCTGTGAGGTTCGTAAAAGAGCATGTGAACTTGCATTTTTGACAGGAAAAAGGACCTTCAGAGGTGGAAGGGAGATGGGGGATGCAATGTGAGCAGTTAGTTCTCATGTTTATTAGTTCTCTATTGTTATAGTGTAGTGTGGATGAAGGAGGAATATCTGGGGGTGAAGATGCAGGGTTCCTGGTGGCTGGCGACGGACTGGCACGGACGAGCGCAGACAGGCTTGCCTTTGGCGTGCCAGCAGCGCGCCGGCTGCACGTCGGTGCCAGGTTTGTATTTATACCGGAGAGCTAGACCGCTGCCGTCCAGTGATTGGCGGCCGTCGCAGAATAGCTGCGTCACTGCCGACACCTCCTAAACTCCCTCCGTTCAATCGGCTGAGCTGTGATGGACTAGGGAGTCCAGGAGAGAGCGTGCAAATACAGAAAGAGTTTCCAGGTAACAGTTTAAAATACCGCAGTTACGAAGGGCTGTGGGTTGAGGAAACTCTAAAAATATTAAAATGTTCAATGCTAATATGCGGTGTAAGCAAATCATGTGAACATAAAGTATTGTGAGTAGTAAAAGAAATTGAAATCGTGTGCCTGGGGACATGCTCGTCTGAAGCCTGGCATGTCCGTTGTGTGTCGACGCCAGGTTTGTAGTTTATACCAGAGAGCTAGACTGCTGCCGTCCAGTGATTGGCGGCTGTTGCGGAATAGTCACGTCACTGCTGACACGTCCTGAACTCCCTCCGTTCAATCGGCAGAGCCATGATGAATCGGAGAGTCCAGGAGAGAGCGTTCAAATACAGAAAGAGTTTCCAGGTAACAGTTTAAAATACCGCAGTTACTAAGGGTTGTGGGTTGAGGAAACGCTAAAAATTAATGCTAATATGCGGCGCAAGCAAATCATGTGAACATAAAGTTTAGTGAGTAGTAAAATAAATTTAAATCATGTGCCTGGGAAAATGCTCGTCTGAAGCCTGGTCTGTGGCACTGTGTATCACATTTGGTAATTCTATAAAGTATGTTTAATACATTAACTTAATAAGTACTCAGTAGGTCCTCTCTGCATCTGATTTTAATTATCCTGCTATAGTGACATAGCCTTGGATCAGCCTAGTTCAATTGGCCAGTTAATCTGAAACTTGCATTGCCTCCAGGAATGGATTCCGAAAAATGCTAATGTGACTGGGAAATTCCATGTCAGGACCAGAGGCGAGGATTATGCTTTACTTTGTTCGCTTTTATTAACAGCAGCCATATTATAATATTTATAGAAAAACTACAAATCCCATGAACACTTGGGAATATTTTGTAACGGTTCATCCATTCAAGGCATGGATCTCCCTTCATAATCCTCTGTCCATGATCCTTCCTCCTCTTTCTTTGCTGCTCCACGCAGCCGACAGTTAAGTGAAAAGGCCTGAGGGCCATATTTGTTCATTCTTTGTTTAATTCTTTGTATGCTTATTTGCAATATTTGGCCAACCTTTGCCTTTAGGCTTTCTCTGCGCGACCGCGGGAACGCTTGCCGCTCCTATGCAATCGCAGGCCCCTCGGGGGCAGACATCTCATAGGAGGTGCGTCGGGGCTGTGTGGTGTGGTCTGCCGACCACTAGGGGCACCAGCATGCCTCATTAGAGGCTCCTCTTAGGTGCGAGCACGCCAGTCGCATTGTTCTGCTCGAATTAGTGTGTTGATTGGACTCAGCGCGACCGGCCACGTGCCTGTCTTCCTCGCATCTTGCCTGGAGTGTGACGCTCCCAGGGGGGTCTGTAAGATGCACACGCTGCCAGTAAAGCGCACTGGAAACGCCCTGTGCAGCAGCATGTATTAAAGGCGATCGTGCCTCAACTTGTGCATACGCTCAGGAGAGCGCGTGCAGTGTAATTAGGTGCTAATAGCCAGTAAGTGGAAAGAAGAGCACCAACCTAGGGGCAGATATTAAATAAATAATTTAAATTTAGGAAAATAAATTGCCCAGTGTATAGTACTTGTAGTGGTGTCCATAGGACCTTTTGTCCAGTGCCTTCCCAGGCAGTTATACATACTAGCCTGGTTCACCCAGTCCAACTTGCCCCTAATATGCAGGACCTGCAGGATTCCTATACGTAGGAGGAATCTGTGACTTACCTCCCGATTGATGATGACTCCTGCGAGGTCATGGATGCCTTTATACAGAGGTGGGTCTCTGAGGCTATGGCACCCTTGGAGCAAAAGCTCCTTAATATTGAGGCGTGGTTCCTACAACCCCTCGCCCCGAGGGAAGAACCCAAAGGATCATCCACCCTTATGCCTACGGGCCAGCCGGAGGCGCCCCAGAAGTCGAAGAAAAACCACGACCCGTTTGTCGATCTAGATGCCTTTGACAGGCTGAAATGCACTTTCTTGGGTCATAACATTCCCTCTGACCTTGTTGGACCCCCCCCCCCTCAGCCATTACTCGCTGACCAGCCTATCACAAGTCTGGCAGCATCCCCTGCCTCCCCCGTGCCAAACGGCGATGACTCCCCTACCGGCTCGGATGATGATGTGGAGCCAGACAGACCCTGACGTCCCTCTTCAGTTTCAAAGCCGTCCGACGGCAGCAAGAGCACACTGGACTTAGACGCTGACATGCTCAACCCAGAGGACCTAATTCACCCACGGTCGTCAGACTGGGTGCTCGCAGACAAAGAATCCACACAAATCCCTTGACAAGGAGATCCGTAACCGCCTTAGGTGGAGTGCCCCCATCCATCACTGGAGGGCAAAGTAACCCTAACTCCCGAAAGATCCACGAATGGCGACATTCCTTCCCAGGTACATACGGGACCACAAGAAGGGCATTGACAGCTCTTGGCGGTCCTGTTAAGACAAGCTCCTTGACTTAGTCGGCTCCCATACAATATGGACCAACACAAAGATGTTGAACATGGTGGAGGACGCCAAAACGTCCCGGTCCCTCATTGCCGCAGATATCCTTTTGGGCTGGGTGCAAAGGGCGATCATATTACTAGGCCACTCCCATGGTGCCCTTTCCACAGTGCAGCGGAGATCTCTGCCCATAAAAATCGACCTGAAACTGGGGGATCTAGCCACCTCCGAAGCCAGCCCAGTGGCCACGAAGGCCCCTTTGGTTATCCTTTTATTAAGGAACCTTTTTATCAAGGAACCCTGGCCACTTTCAATTCCCTCGATAAGGCCCAGTTATCCATCAAGAAAATATTTATTCCGCAGGTTTTCACCGGGGCCGGTCATGGGAGGGAGCGCACAGCCGGATGCTTTCAACATCAGGCCTCATTCCAGTGACAGGCAGACAATGGCAGGATTAGACCAGGTTCAGGGACTTCTACCCCACCCGAGGATATCCCCGGCACAGGGGCTCCAGAGGAGGACCCAGAGGCGGCTACTCCCAAGGCTCCTCTCACGGTGAGTGTAATCCCTCTTTCCACATAAGATTGGGGTGCAGGTTGGCCGATTTTGCCCACCCCTGGAGATCTCTGACATCTGACGCTTGGGTCCTGCAGACTGTCCAGGGGTTCAGGATAGAATTTTACAGCTCCCCTGTCCAACCCCATCCCACTTCCCTATTATGGTTTTACGATGAGGAGGCCGCTCTGGTGAATTCAGAGGTACAGAACCTGCCCTCCAAAGGTGCCATAGCCCCTGCACACCCTCACCCTTACGGTTTTATCAGCAACTTGTTGATGGTGGACAAGTCCGAAGGGGGTCGAAGACCTGTCATAAACCTCAAGGAATTCAACGAGTGGTTGCTCTGCCGCCACTTCAAATTGGAGGGTATTCATCTCCTCCGAGTTTTCCTCTTCCCCAACAATTGGCTGGCATGCCTGAACCTCAAGTATTGCTGGAGTCAACAAACATTCAAATTCACAGCGCTTCCATTCGGACTATCCTCGGCTCCTTGGTGCTTCCCCAAGGTTCTCAAACTTGTTGTGGAACGTCTCAGAGCTTGGGGCAGCCGCTTCATTGTCTACCTGGATGATATCCTTCTTATGGACCAATGCCTGCAGACCCTGACAGCTCGCCTCCAGTTGATGGTCTCCCTACTCGAATCCTTGGGGTTTCTCATGAACGAGAAGAAATCAGTCTTATCCCCAACGCAACCCCTTGTTTTTCTGGGCATTTTAGTGGATTTGGTCCAAGCCACTCTGAGTTCTCCATCACAGTAGATAGCCAAGATCAGACACGAGCTAAGACGCACTTTGTACAGCCCTTATACTTCCCTGAGGCAGATCGCGAGGGTGGTAGGCCTGCTCTCCTCATCCATTCAGGCTAATTTTCCCAGCCTCCTTCATTATCGAGCCCTACAACGGCTAAAGATATCCCACCTCCGAAAGGGCCTCACATACTCTCATGGCATACCGCTGTCAGATGATGTGAAAGCGGAACTCCAATGGTGGCTAGTGCACCTGGAGGCATGGAACATCTGCACCATCTGCAGATCCCATCCTGTGAAAGAATCTGATTCCAGCGGCGTTGGATGGGGGGGGGGGGGCACGTTGTGGAGAATTCTCCACAGGAGAAAAATGGTTCGAACAAGAGCGTGCTCTGTATATCACCTGTCTAAAGCTGATGGCGGGCTCATTTGCAGTAAAGTAAAGGACCAGAGAGAAAGTTTAATGCTGCATCTTCCTCAAGATGGACAATATGGCACCAGTCCAATACATTAGCCATCTGGGAAGGACACGGTCCAAACCCATTTTGGACCTAGCTCAGAGCTTGTGTGAATGCTGCCTCGAGAACTAAATCTCCGTCTCGGCGGAACATCTTCTATGCTCAGCCAACCAAATGGCGGATTGGCAGTCAAGTTACCTTCGGGATCTCAGCTTATGGAAAATGGACCCTTCGGTGTTCAGGGTGATATAATCCAAATGGGGCCCATTCTCAGTGGACCTGTTTGCATCCCGGTTAGGCCACCAAGTGACCAGGTATTTCAGTTGGAGACCAGATCCAATGGCAGCCATGACAGATGCCTTCCAGCAAAACTGGGCAATGGAGATGGGATATGCATCTCTCCCATTCTCCATGATAATGCGGCTCTCAACCCAAGTCAGGAGACAACGGGCGAATGTCGTGGTAATAACCCCTTTTTGGAGGTCTCAAGTCTGGTTTCCAGTTCTGATGGAACTTTCTTGGAAATTTCCGATCCATCTACCCCTGTTTCCAATTCTCCTCAAAAATGCATCAGGGAATCCCCACCATCTAGTTCTAGAGGGTTCTCTGCGGCTTGCGGCGTGGAGGATTACCGGAGATGATGGCAAGTCCCAGGGGCTTTCACACCAGGCTGCAGACTTACTCGCCAAGGCATGGGCAGACAGCACAGTCAAGAGATATAGATCAGCTTGGTCGTAATGGATGGGTTGGTGTCACCAGAGGAACTTGGATCCTGTGGGTACAGAACTTGTCAATATCCTTAATTCCTTAGCTTCATTGGCAGCCGAAGGTTTGGCTTATAGGTCAGTAAATACCTTCCGTTCGGCAATCTTGGTGGGACATAACCCCGGTTGAAAGCCATTGTGTGGGAGAGCATCCACTGGTCTGGAAATTACTCCGAGGCGTCCGCTTATCGCTCCCTCCTGAACCGAGATATTCAGTCTTATGGGATGTAAACGTGGAGCTCAATTTGTCTATCTCATGGCCCAGAAACAAATATCTTTCTCAAAAACAACTGTCAGCCAAATTGGCATCTCTCTTATGCCTGATCTCCTGCAGAAGGGTATCTGATGTCAGGGCACTAGACATCACTCGAAGAGTGTGTACTCCGGAATGAGTTACATTCCACATTTGTGACAGACGAAAGCCATCTCTCGTATAGTCTTATATCTGGCTTTTCCAGATTCTCTGAAGCTGTGTATGAGATGCATTAAGGCTTACGGGGCTATGTCAGCAGATCTTTGTCCGCCAGGAGAGGGTCATCTCCTTCTTGCTCTCAGAAAGCCACATAAAGGTGTGTCATCTCCCACCATCGCCAAATGGGTACAGTGGGTAATGCAGGAAACTGGCATCAACACAAACAGGTGTGGTGCACATTATACCAGAGGAGAGATGGCTTCTAAAGCATTTTCCTTGGGGGCACGATTAGAAGATATTATGAACACTGCGGATTGGTCTTTGTACTCAATGTTTAAGCGTTTCTACTTTAAGCCACTTCCTAGTATGGCAACTCTGGTTGTACATAAGCCTTGAACTAGCATAGTCCTCACCCTGGTCCTGACATAGAATATAAAGTATCCTAGCTTTCGTAACGGAAAGTTTCAATTCTATTAAGGACACGGAGGCGAGGATTATCCCTCCCGGGGTATAGGATCGACGGTCCTTCCCGGTGTAGATGATGCAATTCGTAATTTATTTTACGTAAGTAATACATTTAATATTGAAAAGTTCTTGTATACCACTGCAAGTTTGGTAAATTATGTATCATTATGGTTTATTGAGGTTGCGATTGCATAAATGCTTCCCTAAGTGTTGAGGATTTTGACTAAACGTTGTTTATTGTTCGCAGAGACCTACTTGAACAAACAAGAATAGAGTATGAATGCCCAGCATGATCTCACACGAAGAAAGAGGAGGAAGGATCATAGACAGAGGACTATGAAGGGAGATCCATGCCCTGATTGGATGATCCATTATGAACTATTCACATGTGTTCATGGGATTTGTAGTTTTTCTATAAATGTTCTAATATGGCTGCTGTAAAGAAAGGCGAAGAACGAAAAGCATCATCCTTGCCTCCGTGTCCTTAATAGAATTGTAGCTTTCCGTTACGAAAGCTAGGAAACTTTATATAATACATTGATTATAATTTAAAAAAGCAAATTCTCCTAGGGCTGAAAATCAATTGGCAAAATTTTACGAAATTGCTGAAGACAATAATGTTTATTGTACCATAGGTCATTCAGTACCATAGCCCTGGGTCAAAAATATAATACACCTTGAGCATATAAAATGACAGCCGCTGCGAGGGTGAGCAAGTACGACCTCTGACCACGGGTCCGGGACCTGCTCTCTCCCAGAGCAGCTCCGCTGTTTTCCCGTTGCCGCTGAGAGGTGGCTAGCAGGGGTTCTAGCCTTGCCTCTGCTGTTCCTGTTGCCCTAATGGTGGCTGCTGTGCGGCCGCGCCGCTGGCGCGCCAAAGGCAAGCCCATCTGCGCCCGTCCGCGACCAGCGCCAGGGACCCTGGATCTCCGATCATCCACCGATACGACTCACCTGCACTCCTCGCACTTAACCCCGGAAGAAACGACAACTGCCAGCTGTCCACGCTGAGCACCACCCACGGACAGTTCTCCTGCCGTCACTGCTGCCAGACCTTCACCACCGTTCGCACCCCCACGGCCACTGCCACCACGCCGAACACCAACACCTCCAAAGCCCTGAGGTGCATCCTCCTCAACGTGCACAGACAAGCCGTAGAGATCTGGGACCTCCTCGACACTATCTCACCAGACGTCGCCTTCCTCACAGAAAACTGGACCAACTCCACCTCCGCCCCTGACATCGCCATCGCCATCCCCGACAGATACAAGATCCAGAGGAAGGACTGCCCCAACCGCCCAGGAGGAGGCCTTGCCATTGCGCACAAGAGCTCCCTCCAACTTACGACCTCCAGGTCGAGGGACAACCCGCCCACCACCGAACACCTCCATTTCCAGATCCAGACCAGCCCCAGAACGACCCTAAGAGACACCCTCGCCTACAGACCTCCCGGACCTCGAACTGCATTCACCACCTCCATCGCCGACCTCATCGCACCCCACGTCATCGCCTCCATGGACTACATACTCATCGGAGACCTCAACTTCCACCTCGACAACCTCAGTGAACCCAACTCCGCCACCCTCCTGGACAACCTCGCCAACCTCGGACTGAGACAACTCGTCACCACCCCCACCCACAAGGCAGGACACACCCTCGACCCCATCTTCGCAGGAGGTAACAACATCCACTTCAGCCACACCACGCAACCCCCATGGACGGACCACCACTGCATACACTTCCACGTCCACAAACCCCCGGTGCCCAAACCTGCACCCCGCCCTCCACGAAGAAACTGGAGCAAGATCACCATGGAGCAGCTCAACTCCACCCTCAACCGCGATGCCCCCGCCACCTCGACCGACGCCAAGTTCGCAGCCAAAGAACTCCACAGATGGATCTCCAACTGCGCAGACAAGCTTGCACCCCTACGTAACCCCGACAGACAGCTCCCCAGGAAGGCCACCTGGTTCATCGCCGACCTCCAAGAATCCAGGCGCACCTGCAGAAGTCTCGAGAAGAATTGGAGAAACAGCAAATCCTCGGAAGACTGGACCACCTACAAGAACAGACAGAATACAACCAACGCATCAGATCCACCAAAAGGACCTTCATCCAGAACAAGATCCTCGCAAATTCCAGCAACTCCAAGGAACTCTTCAGCATCATCCAGGAATTCACCAAACCCCCCAGCGAAACCACGGACATCACCCCCTCCCAGGACCTCTGCAACAAGCTCGGCTCCTACTTCCATCTGAAGATCAAGGGATTCTACGACAATTTCAACTACCAGACACCTGACTCTAAAACCACACCATCCCCCAGCAACGCCAGCCAGCCCACCATCTCCTCCTGGACCCCAGTCACCACCGAAGACACCGCGTCGACCATGAAGGACATCCACTCAGGAGCCCCCACAGACCCCTGCCCCCACACATCTTCCACAGAGCTGCCGCCGCCATCGCTCCATAACTACGCCGCACCGTCAATGCCACCTTCGAAACCGGCATCTTTCCCGACGACTGGAAACGGGCAGAAGTCAGACCCCTACTCAAGTAGCCATCAGCAGACCCCACGGACCTCAAGAACTACCGACCCATCTCCATCCTCCCTTTCGCGGCCAAAGTCACCAAGAAGACCGTCAACGTCCAGCTAATGAAATTTATCAAAGAACACTCCATCCTCGACCCCTCCCAATCCAGATTCCACAGCAACCACAGCACAGAGACCGCCTTACTCCCCGCCACAGACAACATCCGCACCCTCCTCGAACAAGGACAACCCGCAGCCCTGATCCTACTCGACCTCTCTGCAGCCTTCGACACCGCCTCCCACCGCACACTCACCGCCAGACTCCACGAAGCTGGCATTTAGGGAACCACCCTCGACTGGCTCCACTCCTTCCTCGCCGGCAGAACTCAGAGAATCAGACTTCCACCCTTCCTCTCCGAACCCACGGAAATCGACTGCGGAGTACCCCAAGGATCGTCGCTCAGCCCCACGCTCTTCAACAGCTACATGGCCCCCCTCGCCGCCATCGTCAGACAGCACAGACTCAGCATAGTATCCTATGCCAACGACACCCAGCTCATCCTCTCCCACACCAAGGACCCCATCACCACCAGACTCAACTTCCAGGAAGGAATGAAAGACATCACATCCTGGATGAGCAGCAGCTGTCTGAAGCTCAACTCGGAGAAGACAGAGGTCCTCGTCCTCAGACCCTCCCCCCTGCATGGGACAACTCCTGGTGGCCCACCACCCTTGGCAGCCCTCCCACCCCCACGGACCACGCCCGAAACCTCAGCATCGTACTCGACTCCTCCCTCTCCATGACCTAACAGGTCAACACCATCACCTCCACCTGCTTCAACACCCTCCGCATCCTCCGAAAAACCTTTAAATGGTTCCCCCCTTGAATCAAGGAAGACAGTCACCCACGCACTCATAACCAGCAGACTGGACTACGGAAACGCCCTCTACGCCGGGATTAACAACTCTCTACTCCGAAAACTCCAGACCATACAGAACACCGCAGCCAGACTCGTCCTCGGCATCGCTCAACACGAACACATCACCCATCACCTGCGCAACCTCCACTGGCTCCCTGTCGAGAAAAGAGTAACCTTCAAGATACTCACCCACGCTTACAAATGCCTCCACCGGACCCCAATACCTCAACGTCAGAATCTCCTTTCACGTTCCCAAGAGGAACCTCCGATCTGCCGAACTCGCCCTCACCGAACCCCCGCTCATTCGCAGGAGCAAGAACGGTTGGAAGAACCTTCTCCTACATCGCGGCCAAGACCTGGAACGAGCTGCTGATAAACATCAGGTGCGCCCCCACCCTGCACATCTTCAGGAAGACCCTCAAGACCTGGCTCTTCGACTGACCGGAGCTGTCTCCCTGCCCCCTCCCCCAGCGCCTTGAGACCCTCACAGGTGAGTAGCGCGCTTATAATCCCCTTGATTGATTGATTGATTGATTGAAAGTCATCCTAATTTGTCTATCTCTGTCCAGAAAAACGCTCACTCTACTAATTCAAATGCTTTTTCAGCCTCCAAACTATTAACCGTTATGTAAACAAATTGGTTTGTAAGTACTGTCCTCTAAGAATCTTATTCAAATTTTAGAAATAGTACTGTATTAGCTATTTTCCAACCTATGTTCCAGAGAATACTTCTTCAGTAAATTTGAAGAGCAAGAATTAGAAATGGGCAAGCTCAAAGTTAAAAATATTGTAAAATTCAGATAGCAATTCACTGTTATTAGAGGACTGCCAGATAATTGCATGAATTTCTCCTAATAGTGTTTCTGTTTCAAATGAATCAAACTGGTCAGCACTTGGGTAAGGCAGAGCTATTCTGTCTAAAACGCTATTTTTATTCTGATTTTGCAACAGTTCTCGGAAATGTACACTTTGGTATGAAACTATCCCTGTACCTTCCTATTGCCCTGCCAGTTGTTACACATGGTGCCTCATTAATAATGTATTACTCAATCCCATTTTCGAATTTTACTTGGTTAGGTGCTTATTACATGTCTTTTCACCGTAAACTGACAAAAACTCTCACCTCAGTATTTCTATGACAGGTGACATATGAGTCTTTCAAACAGAGAACAAGTCTATTATACCTGAGGGGTCACAAATAAAGGTGCGCAAACCAACATGACATGCACATTTTGTGGTTGTGGAAAGTGAATCTCTTTGATGTCTTTCATTTCCTGCATCTGCTTAAAGACAGTTTGCCAGTATTTGTCCAAGTATATATGTCTTCAAGTCATCCAGTAGATTACTGTTTGAAAAGTGACACTGCAATATTCTGTGATGACTGATTAATTACTTGTACTGTAATTAAAGTCAGAAAACAAGGCTCTGTCCATTGTCCATATGACGTGTCGCTTGGTTTTATCTATCTCAACTCCTACCACGACTAAGTATTATTTAATATATTAGTTTGGTGCACCAGGCAGTACAGCTTTCAATTTCTTGATCTAAAAAAATCATGTCAGTGCTAGAATAATTATTGTAAATTCTGACTATAAATTGCTTACTTTTGCAGACAGATCAGGTTCTGTACAGATAGCAGGCAATTAAAAGTTGTCCATCAGTTCATTTATAGATTAGCAGATTTGAAGTGTATGTAGAGTGTTTGTATTTTTTTAGGCAGTGATACAGTTAATCAAGTTTTCCATTCATTACAACGTTGAAGGCCCCAACTACACAGTATGGCACTCTAGATGAGACTAGTTGCAAACTCAGAAGAGATGTTGCATCTTCTCAGGTAGGACCTTAAAATCTACTTACTGTGATCTGCTTCTCTTCTGTTTGTATAACGACACTGTGAGAAATTGGGTTGTTCGTTTAATGGGGAGCGACCCCTGTTCAATCAACAGCCACAAGCCCTCTCAGGGTGAACCACAAAAGTCACTAAATTAACCTGTGCTTAATCCTCTGGTAGCTTGGCACAAAAGCAGCCAGGACTAACTTAGAGGCAATATATAAAGTATTTATGCAGCACATAAACAGTAACACAGTGAAAACATAACACAAGAAAAAACCCTCACTAATTTTGAAAAATAGAATACATTCAAAAAATTATTTGACACCAAAATGGCAAAATTCTAATCCTTAAAACCAGAGTCATGAATTTTTGTTAAGTTTAAGGAGAAATCTAGCCCCTAAAAAAGCAAAGCTCCAACTGCGGACATCTAGTGAGACCGGGTCAAAGTCGAAATATATGGCCAACCGAAGCGCGAGTCGGATACAAAAAAGTGGATTGGACCCGGTCGGTGCTTACCTTCGGACTTGGAAGAAATTTCGAAGAAAAATGGCCTGAGAAGGTAAAGTTCAGCTAGGCAAGGCTGCAGGTGGTGTCCTGAGAGGGAGCTTTGTCATCGGGGAGCCACTGGGCGAAGTTGATTTCTATGTTTGGACATAGGGCCTGATTTAGATGTTGGCGGACTTGGCCCCACAGTTGCTTTTTTGGCGGTATCACCGCCTGCCTACCTGGCGGTCCACCTGCTCGATTTAGATGATGGCGGGTCCATGAATGAATGGACGAATGAGTCCCGTCAACTCTGCCAGCATTTCCTTCCAGCCTCAACGGCGTCAGAGGCAGAAGCGGCTGTCGGAGGGAGTCCAACCAGGATTACCGCCGACCTAATCACCATGTGCCTTTCTGTTGGGTAAAAGTTGGAGGGAAAACCTCCTACTTCGAGTTGGCGGAATCGAAGGAAATGAGGTAAAAACATACCATTTCTGCTGTTTCTGACTTCCGTTTCCGTCTTGGACCCCATTGTCCAGGTCCTTCCTTCGCTGCTGCAACTTGGCCGCGACGCCAATCCACTCCATTGTCGCCGAGATCAAAGTTAAGTATTATTACACTTGTATCACTATTAATCGTGTGTTTACATTTGCATTAGCCTCGTGTATTTTACATTGCTCTTACATGCAATTTTTTTATATCATGCTTAAGTGTACATCTTACCACTTATTGTGGTAAAATGTATACACCTGTATTGACACTTAAAAAAATATTTATTTGGTGGTGGTGGATGTTGTGCTTGTGGTGCCTGTGGGTGTACATTCAACAGTGTGTGTGTGTGTTGTTGGTGTGCAATGCTATATGTCAAAAAAGGGCATTAGCATTACCTACATATACATATTTACAGTTTCACAACTTATATGTGTAGTGAGATAATGACAAGTATTACTCACCTGTCTCCACACCACCATGGCCTCACTCCGTCAGGACTCCGCTGCCAGGGCACCGCCAGCACAATGGGAACATCTAAATATGCTCGCCGTAAACCCACCAGCATGACGGCGACGGAGTACTGGTACCCAGCAGAAAAGACCGTCGGCGTAGTGGTTACCCAGTGTGTTGATGCCACATCTAAATACAGAGGGCGGAACACCATCAGCTTGACAGAGAACTTGGGACCGCCGCCAGGTCAGGACAACGGTAACACTGCCAAGATCTAAATCAGGCCCTTAGTCTTTATTTTGAAAGTTGAAAATCTCCAGCTAAAATAAGCTGTAGTCAATGAGAGTTCTAGGAGGCTCTCCCATTTGCAGAAGGACCGCTGAACAGGATTTGCTGCTGTGGAGAAGAACATAGCGGGAGCTGCTCGAAATCAGGCCAACCGGTGATGCTCCTTAGGCAGATAGACGAGCAGGTTGGTCTCAGTCTTCTCTCAGTTCTCAAAGCAGTTTTTAACCAAAATGTTTCTAAGTCGCAAGTTTTGGATTTTGGCTCTCTGAGCACCTTTAATACCACAACCAAGGGTCCAGGACTGGAGGAGCACCACTTGAGAATGTAGGACTCACTCAGGCTGGGTTCAGATACAGGTTAAATATGGTTGGAGGCTATGATCAGGAGGCCAGCAAACTAGCCCTTGGAGTCACTCTGTTAGACCTGGGTTCATGTGGTAAAGCAGGGCTCAAGCAGCAAGTCAGGCCTCTGAGGGTTTAAGGCAGGCTCCAAGCAGCAAAGTAGTCCTTCCAGGTGCAGCAAATCAGTCTTGTGAAGTACACAGCAGGCCATAGCAGCAGGTATTCCTCTGAGACTCCTTCTGCAGGTCCAGAAAGTGAACAGAAGAGTGGGTGTGATGGTCCCCTTTTTATACATGGTGGTTTATCTGAAGTAGGAGAAGTTTCTAGAGAATTCCCTTTGAAGTGCTTGAAGTTTCCTGACTCCCCTGCCCTGGCTACAAGCTGGCTGCATGAACAATGCATGGATGATGAGTCCTTTGTGTGAAGGCAGAGCACAGCCTATTCAGTTGCAATTGGGGCTGTGCCCAGCTCCCCCCCCCCCCATCCTGCCAGTTGATGGTCCATCCAGGCACACTAATCCCTCTATTTTCTGGAAGGAATGAACAAAGTCCCACTGCCAAGTACACCCAATCATGTGACCCAGGATAGGCTGCAGGCACCAAATTGTTTGTGGCAGGAAAATGCCAACATTCTAAAAGTGGCTTTTATGAAATTGTAACTTAAAATCCAACTTTTCCATTTAAGAGTATTTTTAATTACAATTTCTCAGACACCAAACATGAAATGTTTACCTGTACCCAATCAAAAGTTAGCACTTATTAAATGTTGTAAGGCAACCCAGTGTTATCCAATGGGAGAAGTAGGTCTCACAGTAGTGAAAAAATGTATTTAAGAGTTTTCACTACCAAGACATGTAAAACCTAAATGTACATGTCCAACCTTTTAATTACAATACACCCTGCCCTATGGGCTACCTAGGGCCTACCTTAGGGGTGACGTATATGCAATAAAAGGACAGTTTAGGGCTTGGCAAGGGGGTTATAATGCCAAGTCGAATTGGCTTAAAACTGCATTCAGGCTGAAATGGCAGGTCTGGGACATGTTTTAAGGGCTACTTCAGTGGGTTGCACAATAAGTGCTGCAGGCCTACTAGAAGCATTTAAATTTACAGGCCCTGGGTATATGGTATACCTCTCTAGAAGGCACTTGTAACTAAAATAAATATGCCAATCAGGTGTAAGCCAATTTGACCATGTTTAAAGGAGGGAGCACAAGCACTTAGCATTGTTTAACAGTGACAAAGAGCACAGAGCGCTAAGGCCAACACAAACAAATTCAGCAAAAATAGGAGGGGTGAAGGCAAAACGTTTGGGGGAAATCCACTCTACTAAGGCTGGCAGGTCTAACACATACTCAACTACCCCACATTCTTATTTTAGAGTGTAGGATATTTGCATGCAAGTGATATCTAATTACCATAGATACCACTGCGCTCTCCACTGCTGTTCATAGGGCATAGATATTTATATATTAACTCATGGTGCAAGAAAGGTGACTGCAGTGGAGCGGCACAGTGGATTGAGCTTTGTGCCTTGCTCGAATCAATGGAAAGCCCAAGCTTGCCTTGTCCTGTTGTGGTTTTATGTGACTTTTCTATTGCCATGTTAGTATTTAATCATTCTGCCTGATTTTAAAATTGTTAACTGACAACCAGAGCAGTCTGAGAAAAAAGAGAGAGACCATTGGATTTGTCATTGATTTGTGTACTGCCACAATTGAGTTTTGTGGCAGTGCTTCACTTGTACTTCACTTGTGTGGTTGCCGTTGTGTAATCTGGCCACCCTGGACAAATTGACGAGGTTGGTTAGCTTGCAGAAAGTGCTGCCACCATTGGATTAGGTGCTGTTGACACAGCCAGGTAATGCAGCGTAGCAGGAGCAACAGTTACTACTAGCACAGAAATATGCTGAGACACTGTGGAGGCTGGTGGGGCTGCTGCCTACTCTGGCCCTTTGGGATTAAAGTTTTGAGGAAAGACCCGATTGGTGCAGTACCTGCTGCGAACCAAGTGACACTGGCATCCAATCTCACTTCATTATTCCCATTGTATACCTACGCCTTGGTTTGCGTTTGACTTCGTACATGGTGATGATTTTTTGGCAAGACTTCAGTTGTATTTTAATGTTACATACAGTACAGACCTTGGCCCTGATAAGTATAATAATTGCTGATTTTTTGTAATTTGTAGACATATCCTGTACAATAAATAATAATACAGTGTAAAATACCAACCATTGTATATGCATACTGATTTCAGGCTTACGTGTTGGGGCTCTGTGTACACATTTGCAGATGAGAAATTTTCTGATGGGTTTGTCTGACTCCAAAAACTCCCACTTACTTGAGCATAGCTCAGTAGGAGAGAGTAAGAGAGACCACCTGGTTCCTTGTTCTCTAAAAAGGTCATAGTTTCCTTCTACCAGGTGTGACCCACAATAATTTGCAGTAACACAACAGTGGTTTTTGCATCTTCTGGCAACCTGCTCAACTATAGTGCTGGAAGGGATTGAATTCTCTAACTAGTAGTACACCAATAAAAAAAGATAAGAGAAAAGATAGAAAGAAAAGTAGAATATAACAGGATTATCAGCTTCTGCCTTAACAAAAGAGATTTTCTAGGCAGAACTTTTTGGGGCATCAATTTACATTCTTTTCAGGTCTGGCTAGGAGAAGGATCTGTAAGTAAGGAAAACTATCGGAACTTAATTGTGAAAACACAATTGAATTAATTCAGTGAACAGGCTGAACTACAGGCATACCTGATCAAGGCATCTGCTAAGCACCCACACTTAGCAAAATTAGTTAAAGGGTAATCCAGAGGTCTTCTGAAAGGCATACAGTTCTACCAAAAATCTGAGGAATGAAGCCTCATCTAGAGAATCGGAGCAAAGAAATGGATAGTCTTCCCAAATTACCTTGAAAAATAACTGGTGTAGTAAAGTTGTAATCTTTAGGAAACACTAAATCCAGAGGAAAAACCAATGGCCGAAATTCCTCCTCCATATTATTCCTAGGAAGGTGGAAATTCCAAGTGTGAATTCCCCTTAAAACCTAGCTTACCTCCAGAAATGGAATGATTTTTACCACCCAACTTTCAATCAGGCTCTTAGTGTAGCACAACACTAAAACTCATTTATGCTAGAAGGGTGTGGTCTTGTGAGAGGCAGACATTTCTCAACCTCCGGGGAAGAAAACGTATGGCTTGGCCCCTGGGAGTATTTTAAGAGTGCAACACACTAAGAACAGACCTGGATGTGAAATGGACATCCGGAGGAGGTGGCTTGAAATATTTACAACAAAACACATAGCCACAGCAAAGACGATGTGAACGTTCTCATGGTTCTCCTTGGCACAGTTTAATTACAACTTTTATTAGTCAACAACCAGGGTCTAGCTTTGATTAGTCTCCATTTAATATCACTCAATTATTGCCGTGAAAAATTGTGGTTCTCAGATATTCACCTGTGGGTGAGGGGTCCCGGAAGACAGTTGGAGGATTCACCCAGGCAGAAGAGAAGATGAGATCATTGGATATTCTATGATGACTAGGTGACCATAAAAAGTGACATCGCTTGTTGAAGATAGTGCAGCCGTTGGGGTATATGAAGATTAGAACATCAGTGTTAGAATTGGGGGTCTCTAGTTGGCACAGGTAGGTACTTGTGGCAAATAGGGACCCTTGCCTCTAGTCAGTGTAAAGGGGTACACTCCTAAAATAACCCCTGCTCACCCCCTTGGTAGCTTGGCACGAGAAGACAGGCTTATCTCAGAGGCAGTGTGTAAAGCATTTGTGAACACATACAGTAATCTAGTGACAACACTACCGATGGACACCACACAAGGTTTATATCAAAAATAAGTATTCTTTATATAGTTTTAACACAAGACCATAAACGACAAAAATCCACAATACTGTACTTAAAATGGTAGGTTTAGCTTAGTTCTCTTAAGTTCTTAAAATGCGACACTTTGAGTCAATGTACCTTTCGATGCGTCACGTTTCTACAACGAAAGTGTTGCAGAGATGGAGATGCGACAAAGTTCTGGTGCAAAGAAATAAAGACGTCAAGTTCTTCCTGATGCGGCACGCTTCTCCGATGTTGCGAGAAGTCTCGACTCGATGCGTCAGCTGCAGCGGCGACACCCTTGTTCCGTGATGCGACGACAGCGGCTTTGGCGGTGACCCTCTTCTCCGACGTTGCGAGACGCTTCCGCTCGATGCGACAACTGCAGCGGCGACACCCTTGTTTCGTGATGCGACGGCAGCAGCTCCGACGGCGGCACGCTTCTCCGTGGATGCGAGGCGCTTCTCTCGATGCGGTGCAATGCGACAGCTACAGCGGCGACATCTACGATGCGGCGGCTGCGACGGCGACACGCTTCTTCGGTGTTGCGGGACGTTTCTTGAGATGCGGTGCAATGCGACAGCTACAGCGGCGTCATCTCCGTGATGCGACGGCAGCGGCTGCGACGGCGACACGCTTCTCCCTCTTGAGTCGCGCTTCCAGCTCCTTGCGACACGCAATCCCTTCAGAAGGCCCAAAACAGCAGCAGGCACTTCCAAAGGATTCTTGGGGAGCTGGTGGTTGAAGTCTGTTGTCCCTGAGACTTCAGCAGGAGGCAAGCTCTTTTCTCAAGCCCTTGGAGATCCTTCACAAGTTGAATAAAAGTGCACACAAAGTCCTTTCTCCTTCCTTTGGCAGTCAGGCAACCACTGCAGGCAGATCCCTCTAGCTTAGGGATAGTCTTCTCCTCAGTTTCTTCTTGGTTCCGCCCCTCAGCAAAGGTTTCTTCTTGTTTCCCAAAGTGATCTAATTTCCTAGGGGTCTGGGTCCCCTTTTTATACACAGTTTCTCTTTGTTCTCTGTAGGCAGAGAGGCCTCTGCCTAGCCCAAAACCAGTTCTGGTCAGTCCTGGAGCACTTTGTTTTTCTGACTCCTTCTTTCCTTTCAGAATGTGGGGCAGAGTGCTCAGCCGCCCGGCAGGAGGTGGAGCCAGCATTGTGGAATGCAGGCACAGCCCTATTCAGACCCAGGTGCAACTCCTCCCTCCACTCTGGATGCAGATCTTTCTATTCAGCCCTGTGCTGACTCACCCTGTCTCCTGTAGCCACCCCCAGCCCCTGTCACTCAATCTCCAGACAAGGAATACACAACCTAGCAGAGGCAGGCTTGGAAGTTTAGGCAAGAAAATACCCACTTTCTAAAAGTGGTATTTTCAAACACAGAATGTTAAAACCAACTTCACTAAAAGATGTATTTTATCATTCTGAGTTCAGGCATACTAAATTCGTTTTTCTACCATGTTCCCTGGGTCAGTTCTGACTATAAGGTGTAATAGTCAGTCTGCCCATTCTGGCCTATGGGGAACAGGTAGCCTTGCAATAGTGAAAAACGAAAATGGCTGTAATTCACTATTAGGACATGCTACACACACCAGGGCATGTCCTACCTTGTACCTACAATGCACCCTGCCCTAGGGCCTACTTTAGGGGTGACCAACATGCAGTAAAGGGAAGGTTTAGGGACTGGTAAGTGGGTGTACTCACCAAGTCGACATGGCAGCCCTAGGCTGCACACAGGCTCTGCAATGGCAGGCCTGAGGCACATTTTACAAGCCGCTTCTGTGGGTGGCACAACCAGTGCTGCGAGCCCACCAGCGGCATTGGATTTACAAGCCCTGGGCACACTGAGTGCACTGTACTAGGGACTGACAAGTAAACCAATCATCCAATCATGGAGTCACTAATCCATAACACAATTTACAATGGGGAGAGCATAATCACTTTAGCACTGATCAGCAGTGATAAAGTGCCCAGAGTCATAAAACAGCCAACAACAGGTCAGAAAAAATATAGGAGGATGGCAAAAAGTTTAGGGATGACCCTACAAAAAGGGCCAAGTCCAACAATCAGGTAGAATGTTTGATAGTGTACTACTTCTTTGTTTCTAGCTGTAGAAATAGAAATTGAAATGGATACAAGTGGCAGTAGAGAAACGTATGTGCCACACACATTCTCTGAGATGACCCAGATGCCTAGTGAGATTGAAACACACTAAGGATTCAATCAGTCATTATCATCACTCCAAGGCATAGTCAAGCGGCATGCTTTTATTTAAAGATTTTCTTCACAAATAATTGAACTCCCAGCAGGTCTCTTTAGTTTAGAGGTGACTACACTGGTTCTCACATTGGCTCTAGACATTGGTTTCATGAACAGTTTTGCTGTACTTCAAACTATAAACAGTAATTTGGAGCATCGCTCCTAGTCACCCCTAGGCTTAATGTTCAACCACTTGATAGGAAGGGACAGAATAGCCAACCTCAGGTTCTACTTAGATTAGGTCTTCAGGGAGAAGACCACAACACAAGACAGCCTCGCAAACCAGACTTGAAAAGCCACTGGATATGAATGGTGCTAAAAGCATCCTAATGCCAGTCTTACAAGACATATCAGTGCCCTAAGTAAATGTCTACATCCAATCCAAAGATAAAATCAGTCACTCTTGGATTCCTAAGACATGTCCTTTATTGGCTTGCAGGGATTTACAGTATAAAATTCAACAGATCCCACTATCTTATAATGTTAAATTTCCCAGTTAGAGCAATCCCAATTGATTGGATCAATCTGTTCAAACACAAAGATCCTGGGATTGACCAAACAAACTCATAACCTATGAAGTCATCTCCTTGTTTTGTGGGTCCACCCTTAAGTTAGCCAGTATGAATAAAAGATGCATCCTGAAAAAGGTCATCCTTAGCATCCGGGAAAAGGATCTCAATGTTTATGTCAAGGAGTCCTGTAACATACCTGCAATGTCAGTATTGAAAGATAGTATTACTAGTGCAGAAGATCCTGTCTTGTATGGCTAGCCAAGATTTAGGGACCCGGCAAATTGATTTGTAGGCGAATGATAACACATGCAATTTTTTTTATTTTTTTCAGAGTTTTATATAGCGCGAATTTGACCCGAATCGGGTATCAGAGTGCTTTACATAGCACCAGTTGCATTACATGAGGACACATTCATTTTTTTGTTAGGCACGGGGAGATTAAGTGATTTGCCCAGAATCACAGGATGTTCAGCGTCATTGCCGAGACTCGAACCCAGTTCCCCAGATTCGAGGTCGACCGCCCTAGCCGTTAGGCCAACTCCTCTCCCCTAACACAGTGTAAGCAACACTACGGAGCAGGAAGCGGCAGAGGGAAAGTCGTGGTTTTTTGACTCCCCTGAGGAAACCTGGGACTGGCTGGATGGTTGGCGAAAACCTGGAAGTAGACGTTCTAACGCCCACCGGCAGAAAAGTAACAAGGAGAGGCGACACCAGGGACTGCAACAGAATAGGGAGTCGGCGGCTGACGACGAGGGATCCACTGACGCTCTACCGCTGTAGGGTTCCCAGCCACATCAGTTGAGACTAGACACAACCTGGGGTCAGTGTACTCCGCAGGGAGCTAATCAATGCCTCAGATGGAAGGATGACATTTTGGACTCACAGGGGCTCATTACCCACTTTGGAATAACACTGGCTGAGGTGAAGGGTCCTGACTGATACATCTTGCAGCCATAAGTTGTTGACTCTGTGAGGGAACGTTGATATGGCCTGAGATCCAGCTGGATCTAAACAGAACTGCTGCAGTGTGGTAAACTCATTACATGCTTGGGAGGGGAGGTTGGAACGGGTGGAAGGCCGGCTGGTACACGCTTCCCAACATCAGGAAATGAGGGACAGTGTACACAGGCACTCTGCAGAGTTGGGGGGGGGGCAGTTTTAAGTCCACGATGCAGGAAGGGAGGAGTTTGGGAAGTATTTTATTAGTTGGTTTAGTAGGTTTTATTGGCAAACTAAGTGGTTGGTAATGACATTGTTGCATGCCACACGTCTCAAACAATTGAATGTTGCAGGACAGGACGTCTCCCAGACTACTCCGAGGACATCTATAGAGATCTCCCCCTCCCAGCTGCTCTCAAGCACCAGGGGCGGCTCCTCCGCTATGACGGAGCATCGCCCCACTGCTTTAGAGCAGTGAAGTAAAGGAAATATAAAATGAGAATAACTTTAAGTTATTATCATTTTATGTTTCCTTTGCAGGCGGGTGAATGGGCGAGGCTGCTCTGCTCTCGGGGCAGGGGAGGAGTGGTTTGCCCACTCCTATGTGCGCAATGACTGTTTGGTCGGCCCTTTCGGGCCGCCCAGACCAGTCATGCGCACTTTCCCCGTTCTCCATGTAGGCTGCAAGGTGAACAAGCCCAGGCCCCAGTTCCCTGGTTGAGCGTCGAACCAGGACGATCAAAACCAATCAGAACACTGCATTGCAGCATTGTGATTGGTCAGGGGAGCCTTTTCTATGCTTCCTGTGCCTCGGTCTGATGTGGACATCAGGAGCAGAGACGCGGGACCGGCGGGGCAAGGTAAGTTTTGCTTTTTTTTTTATTTTACCGTTCACCATCCCCCCTCCCCCGCGTGCCCGCACCCGCCCTGGCACCTACGAATATTGCCGGCTGCCACTGTCGAGCACTGCTTGATAGAAATGGGGGCTTCCCTGGGACCGCCACTCCCCCGGTTGAATTTCCAAACGCTATAGATACACGGTAACATGAATACAGTTCAAGCCTCCTGTAACTTTAAAATCCTTTCCTGGAATGTAAATGGGCTAGGGGATAAAATGAAAAGAGGGGTGGTACTGCAATATTTAAAATGCCATTCACCCGATATAGCCCTGTTACAGGAAACTCACCTACAGGGTACTACTTATTGTGCACTTATTAGATGGGGCTACAAACTAGTGGCGCATGCAGGCTATACTAGAGATTTGAGAGGGGTGGGTATCCTACTGCGCAAATCCTTTACATTTACTATATTAGAAGTCACACATGACCCATGTGGGCGTTTTGTAAAGCCATCGGGACACTGGGAGGTCCGGCTCTTAAATTTCATGTCCCTTTACATCCCCCCGAGACTCCATACCCCACACTCGCTGATTTAGGCTCACTTATTGTCAGTCTGCCACAGGGAGAGTTGCTCATTGGGGGAGACTGCAATGCGGGCCTCAGTGGAGAAATGGACCGCTGGCCGACAAGTCAGAGAGATCCCCCAGGGAAGATCCTAGCAGATTTTTTGTTGGCTATTGGCCTTGTAGATGTATGGCGGATGCGTAATCCATTAGCCCGCCAGTACACTTTTCACTCTGGGGTTCATGGGAGTCTATCCCACATAGATTATATGTTAGGGCTGGCAGGACAACTTCCAATGTTCGGAGAGACGACCCACCTCCCGAGAGGTATCTTGACCACTCTCCGCTCAGTGCATTTTACGGAAGTGCACCTACATCCAGGAACAGCTCGATGTCACTTAATCTGTAGTACCTTAAAGTACCATCTATACTGGATGGCCTTCAGAAAGCGACAACCTGTTATTTTGAAGAGAATGAGGGGTCGGAGGAATCGGTCCAAGTTTTATGGGAGGCCTACAAGGTGGTAATTAGAGGTCATGGGCTTTCCTTAATAGCCGGGCATAAAAAAGAGACACAGAAACAGCTGGAAGTAATAGAAGGAGAGATTCAGAAACTAGAATCTGAGCTGCTACTATAAGATAACTCAGGTGCGCAACACAGGCTACAAATTAAACAGAAAGAGTATAGAAATATTGCCTGAGATGCAGCAAGAGCAAAACACGGAGCGACTCTACATCGTCTATATGAGGTGGGTGATAGAGCGTGCAAGCTTCTGGCGTGGTTAGACAAAAAAGGAGAGGCTTGGGTGTTTGAAATCACTCTAGATAAGGGGCAATCAATTAGAGATCGACAGGGAGTAGCAGACGCCTTCGCAGCATACAATAGGCAACTATATACGCTAACTGCACGAACCACCCAAACTGAAGCACGGGACCTATTGACCACTCTTATTATGCCCTCCCTCGAGGCGACAGACAGGGATAGTTTAGAATCGGACCTTACAGACAGTGGAGTGGTGCAGGCTATCCGAGCATTGAAAGCCGGGAAAGCAATGGCCCGAATGGTCTATCGATTGACCTATACAAATTAACAGCGTCCAAAACTGCCTCATATCTAGTGTGGATGTACCAGGAAAGTGTCAAAATTGGGAAATTACCGGAAAATCAAAGACTTGCTAATATTGTAGTGATACATAAAACGGGTAAACCACCGGAGAGTTGTGCTTCTTACAGACCAATATCCCTGCTGAACGCAGTGGTTAAGATTTTAGCAAAAGTCTTGGCAACCTGATTAGCTCAACTGTTACATAAGTTGATCCACCCCGACCTGTCAGGATTTATGCCGGGCAGAAATACCGCACTCAGTCTAAGGCGCCTTCATGGAGTGTTGGGAATAGCCAAAAGCATTCGGAAGGAGCCCGTTATAGTGTCATTGCATGCTAGGATGGTGTTTGACATGATAAAATGGCCCTTCCTATTTGCTGTCCTTGAGAGATTTGGATTTGGGGAAAACTTTTTTGCATGGGTCCGACGTTTATACACGGAAATCCTAGCACAAGTGACGGTGAATGGGGGACGATCGGCGGTTTTTAAATTACAAAGGGGGACATGGCAGGGATGTCCCTTTTCCCCGTTGATCTTTGCTCTAGTAATGGAGCCACTAGCGTTGTGGATACGGGTCTCCATTTACGCAGATGACATCCTTCTTTATTTGGCGAACCCCTACTCCTCCCTGCATAGGGTGGTTCTTTTTTTTTTACATTATATCAAAAATACTCAGGGTGCACCACAAACTGGGATAAATCACTGATATACGTCTTCTGTGGCACCACCGGAACATGCACAGCAAGAGTTGTGACAGAGGGATTTCAATACCTGGGAATTTATGTTACTAAAGAGCCAGTGGTTTTCTACGAGCGCAATTTGGACCCCTCACGCCCCCCCCGCCACGTCATTTCCAGGGAAGATGGACAGCATTGGAGGACTCTGCTCCTGTCGTTATTGGGCAAGGCTTCCTTATACAAAATTATGGCTCTTCCCCGCTTCTTATACATTTTACAAAACACTCCCTATTTGGTCTCTCCGACGTATTTTTGTGCAGTTGAAGCCGTGGTACGGACGCTTCTTTGGGGTGATGGAACTCCACTGATAGCGTTAAATAAACTGACTAAGAGCTGGTATGACGGAGGGATTCCTCTTCCGGCGCTTCAATACTATTACTGGGCAGCGCATCTTATAGTGATAAATCAGTGGGTCCATCTAGCACAAGACGAACCGGTCTATAGGATGGACAGATATAATATGAGACTGGGGGGGTTACCTCAGGGCTATTTATGGTGGAAAACAAGAGGGGCCAGTGACCACCCCAACATCAATAACTGTCAAACTATGGCATATAGCTTCAGCAACACTAGGGTAGCGAGATAAGATCACCCTAGCCACTCCGTTATGGGCCTCGATACGGCTGGGACTTCTGGCAAACAACCCAGGTTTTTGACAAATGGGACCTTGTTGGTCTCTCGAGAGTAGGAGACCAATGGGTGGGAGGGGGGACAATTAGACCTTTGTAGACCTCCAGAGGGACTACGAGTTGGTGCGGTCGGAAACCTTCAGTTATCTCCAGATAAGACATGCACTACAGCCTGCCATCCCAAGGGGTGACAGATCTCCCAGCCTCTCTTTCCCCCCAGGAGAATAGGTTGTTAGACGACTATTTGAAGGAAAAAGCAATATCGTTAACCTTTTGGAAAATACTGAACAACTCCCCCGACACCTTGGAGAGAGTGCGTGCCAAATGGGTCGAAGACCTAGGGAACTTGAGTGACGAGGAGTGGCAAGAAGCGCTTGCGTCCCCCCGAGAGGTGGCCATACGTTCCCGATTTAGGTTGGTTCAATTAAAGATCTTACAAAGGACATATTATACATGCACTACATTAGTTCAAATGGGCAAACTCGAATCAACACAATGTCCCAGGAGCTGTGGCCATGAGAGCACATTTTTACATTTATGGCGGGACTGCACAATGATTCGAGAATACTGGAACAAAATTGTAACATGCATGTTGACAATGTGTGGGAAAAATGTAGAGGCTTCGCCTCAATGTTGTTTACTAAACATTTGGGAGAAAACAGACCTAACGTTTGGGGAACAAATATGGGTCACACTGTGCCTTATGGTAGCCAAACGCAATATAGCAAGAAAATGGAGGGCGGTTTCTCGGCCTATATTACGTGATTGGGAAACTGACATTGATTGGTGCATGCAGGCGGAGAGGATGGTCTATGAGGGAAGAGGTTGCCCACAATAATGGACGAAGATTTGGGGGGATGGAACAAAAGTAGGGGGATGCTCTGTTAGTAGGAACCCCCCAGCGGGGGGCAACTGAGGGCGAAATAAAATAGCTACATAGTTGAGCTCTGGGAGATGGACGAATAACAGTAAAAAAAGATGGCTGTCCTGATATATGTAAGACATGTGATTTGTGAACAGATGCCAATTGAGATGATTATTACTGTCATATGTTTCTTTTTCTTGATTACAAAAAAAAATGTTTAAAGAAAATGGGCAGGAGGGAGCAGAGGTTACTGGATGAAAAGGTAATCTGCGGTGAGAGTGGGTGCCCTAGGCAATAATGGTCAGATTGGAATATATGGAACATGTTTATTGGACATCAGGAGTCAACACATGCTTTCACGACATGACATAAAAGAAAAGTTAAGGCTTTTTTAGTCAAGTATATATAAAAAGCAGGTCCAGTAGCATACCTATTGGTTCTAATGGCATCTTCTAGAGACAGGATATGCTTTAAGACATTAATGGGTGAACCAGTCAAAAGAAAATATACCCAAGTACTATATGGCTAGATAGCCGACTCTTGCAGGACACTCGCTTTCTGTGTAAAAGGTTCAGCATAGAGAGAAAACACGGTTCTGTTCGCTCCGTACAGCATCACTCTCAAACAATGACAATTGGCATTCTAGAATTATGCCTTCCTTAATGATGTCAGCTTGAGTTTTGAGATCTACTATGACATCATTCTCGGGATGGCCTCGTTTTTATCTTCCTCCTTTGCTTGATTGTTCCTGTTTTGCCAATGGCACTCTGTTCATGTAAGTCTTGGTTAACTAGATAACAGTGATTTTGTAAATGATTCTATTTCAAGTGTTGTAAGGGAGGAAGATGGTGATGTGAATGACGATGATGACTGTGGGGTGAGCAACAAGGTTGTAGAAAGCGGTGATAATGTTGAAGGAGGTAGTAGTAGTGATGGAGTAAGTGTTAAGTCAAGAGCAGATTTTGGCATGGATGAGAAGGACACAGAAGTAAGTGAGAGAGACATGGGGGTTAATTAAGGGTCTAGAGTAAGGAATCCCCTCAGATGGTTGAAGGATTTTATGTGCGGTGAAAAGGCATTTTTTGATAAAGAGTAGTATACAGATACAATGTAGAGAAGTATTTATAGACGTTGGTATATTTGTATTTTCATATAATTTAGCTTTGTTTGGAACTTATTGTATTACATTCCTATTTTTTCATTATTTTATTATGTTGGTATTAAACGGGGGGATGTGTTATGTTCTACTGTTTCTATGTGTTTGGTTAAAGGTAGTAAGATGTTCTATTTGGAACATAGAACATCGGAAGGTGACAACGGTGGGGAGGACCTTGGGTGAAGACATGCCAGCCTACCAACTTCAGATAATAAAGTTGTGTACTCCAGGATATGTGTATGGCATATTTGTGCTTCACTGTACACAACACTGGCACATTGGATTCATCTGCACAGATAACAGATGAATACAGTTTGGCCAGACAGAAACCTGCCCCTAGACTTAATTCTCAATGTGCCACCTGAAGAGTACGGTCAAGGCAACATAAAATTGTAGACGTTATTGTATGAAATATCCCTTCACCCACACTATTGGCCTATGAAATTGCTTTCCAAGCTTTAAATAGTTCTCAAGCCAAAAGCATCAGAACAAGTAGGACATTTCAAAGTTGTAAACGTGCAGCATTAGCACCAGAATGATATTAATAATATAGAGTTTTAACAGCAGCCAACTAAAAGAGACATGATAGAAAATGCACACAGTTTATACTTGGGGCATTTTCAGTGAATAAGCGCATCTTAATTGTTATACAGTAAACTGCATGTTTCCTTGTTCTGCACATATTGCAAAGATATATTTTAATGTTGAGTTCTCCCTGTCTTCCCATATCAGGCTCCTCCTACATATGAAGCAGTGATGCAGATGGAATACCTGGACATGGTCATCAGTGAAAGCCTGCGGCTCTACCCCCCTGGAGGGCGGATGGAGAGAATGTGCAAGAAAACCATAGAGATCAATGGAATAACCATTCCAGGGGGTACATTGGTGATGATACCAGCCTACGTGATGCATCGTGACCCAGAGTATTGGTCAGAACCAGAGATATTCGACCCTGAAAGGTATCTCAAGTATTAGAGATAGAAAATGGAAATGGGAGGAGCATGGGCATAGGAACCTAGGACTTGATACACAAAGACCTTTTGGGATTACAACCCCTGCGATTCGCAAAATCACAGTGTTTGTAACTGCAAAAGTCCTTTTATTTATGTATACAAGGCCTTTTCTGAGTCACAAAATTCTTTCTGATGCATAAAATACTTTTACGATCCATCTGGAATTGTAAATAGGAGGGAGCATGAAATAGGTGCCCCACTCCTTTTTCCGATTGGGAAAGGAGTGTATCCATGGTTTACAACCACAATTGCGGGCACAAACCATTGATTTGTTACAGACCCCAGAGTAGGGGTGGTAACTGATTCGCAAATGGGAAGGTTGCCCTATTAGGACCCCTTTGTTCCTATAAGGAACATGGGCTGCTTTGTAAAAAAAAGTTTTCCATTTTGGAATGCAGTCATAGACATGGTGGTCTGCTGCCTCTTGCAGGCCTAGTTCTGCCACTTTCTGCGCTTCTGTGTTTTGTGATCCTACCTACTAGTATATGGGACGGTTTGCAAAATAATATTCCATTTGCAAAATGGCAGTGCCCAATTGCAACCACTTATTGCAAATGGAATCATAGTACATCACTCCTCTACCTTCTTATAACAAGACTCAAAGTAACCAAAACATTCTTGTAGGCTCAAAGTAACAAGGACAAGGTCATACTGCCCGCATACCACCTCTTGACAGCAACTCACCCCCTCTCCCAGTGCCTCTGCAGTCAACCCTTTTTTCTTGGACTTTTTTATTTGGGATAATACCCTGTCCCTCTCATATCACAATCTCCACATAATCCACAACTTACCATCCACATTTGTCTCTACCCAGAAGCACTCTCCTCTCTACGGGCCAGATGTGCAAAGCTTTTTTCAGCTCACAAAGGGCCCGATTCGCAGAATAGGGATGGTTGCGACCTAAAAAAGCATGTTTAAATGTACAACGCCCTATTTACGATTCGGTAAGCTATTACCGAATCGCAAATTGGGTTTGCGAGTCGCTATTAGGAAGGAGCGTGCCAAGGGCGTCCTTTCCTAATAACGAGTCGCAGGGTCATGTATGATTGTTTTGTGACCGTAATGCGGTCGCAAAACATTCATACTTTGCAGACTCTGTGAAGGAGGTGGTAACCCATTCGCAAAGGGGTCCCCAAGGGACCCCTTCGTGAATGTGGGCACCAGCATTTTTTAAGAGCAGACCGTGATCCCAAGGACCACTGCCTACTCCTAAAAAATGAAACGGAAACTTTTCATTTTTCTTTTTTAAATCAATCACACACGGTGGTCTGCTGACGCCAGCAGGCCACCATCCCTGTGAGTGCCAGCTATTCACAATGGGTCTCAAATTGCGACCTGCCTCATGAATATTAATGAGGCAGGTCCCTTGCGACCCATTGGGAATCGCAAACAGTGTAAAACACACTGTTGTACATAGCTGTTTGCGATTTCCTATTAGCGAATCGCAAAAATCCGCTATTAGGAAATCGCAAACGGAAGTCTATGTACATCTGGCCTTTAGTTTCATCCCTCCGAATGCATGAACAGTTCACTGGGACTTGGCTGACTTATGCGCCTTTTTACCATATGAAACCTATGCCCTCTTTCCACATCTAAGTGTGCTTTCTTTCTACACCTAAAGCCCAAATGCTACAAACCTATCTGTGCAACATAACAATAACTGAAAAATTCAGGCATATATAAGCAGAATTTGAAAAGTTTTTGGTCATTTCAAAATATTTACCTGTAGAGGTTTTTTTTAATGAATTAACGCTAGATCTTGACGCATATATACCAAGTCTGCAATTTGGATCCATACGTGGGATCTAAAGTCAGATAATCATGAAAAGCAGATTCCAGTGTGAAACAATAAAAAAATACGTTAGGTTACAATTTGGTCATTTAGGCCTAAGGGCTAGAGCGGTCGACTTCAAAGCTAGGGAACCGGGATCGAGCCTCAGCAGGGACGCTCAACATCCTCTTATTCTGGGCAAATCACGTAATCTCCCCGTGCCTAAAAAAATGAATGTGTCCGTCTGTAACGCAACTGGTGCTCATGTAATGTGCTCTGATACCTTTGGCTCGAGTTTGCGCTATATAAAATTCCCCCCCAAAAAAACATGTTTCCAAACAAACCCATTCACGTTTTAGACCAAAATATGACATTTCACCTATCTTGTAATGGCAAAGTAATCAATCATAGAATTAATGATTTTCATGTTACAGGTTGTACACAAAGCTAGCTCTGCTAACTATATTCCACTCCAGTGTATCCACAGACATTAAATAGTGAATTGCTACGATATACTGCTACAGATTTTCTTGTGTTCATGAATCAAATTTTGTTAATGTAAACTCAAAAGGTATTCATGTTGTCAATCGCCATTTTTCTAACAAGTGGAAACGTGCTCAGAAGAATATAATGTTGAGGGTCAATAATCTGAAGAGTAATTGAGCAATCTGTTGTTTCTCTGGTCCTGCATGGAAGTTAATTCCACATAAAAGTTAGAATCTGTTGCAACTTGCTTCGTAAGACAGAGCGATAAAAATGCCTACACCAGGATCATTAATTCCTGGTTTCATGCCCAACTGGATTGAAGCACAGTGACATCATCATGGCATCATCACTGGGCAAGAGCAGGTGATGTGAGTGTGTAGTAGTGCTGTAATTTTGAGAGGGAAAAGGTTGCAGGAGCTGGATGACATCTTGTAAGGAAACCAGTCAGTCCCAGAGATCTGAGACCGTGTGAATTCAGTCAATGGCTGTGCACGGTGGTATTAATGGCAAGCATGTACGGTTCCATTTATTATGAAACTTAGAGGAGGACTTGCTTACCCTAGATGATTGCTTTGTCTTCCCCTGGTCACCATCCTACTAGTTTATACATTTTCTGGATTTCTGTCCAGAACACTGTCTGGAACTGGGTTTTCAGACCATCCAGCACAAAGGACTTAATCAAGATGCCAACCTGAGACTGAACACCTGGAGGGCAGCAACCTCTTCACAACCCTCTGACCAATATTTGAATGAGATGCGTTCTGGGTAACGATCAGTCCTGTGATATTTTAATGGGACAGTTAGTGGAATTCAAACCCACTTTCATCACAGATGAACACACTCTCAAGCACTAGAAATCTGGAAAAAAATATTCTGAGGCTTTATGAAAATCTAAATCCTATCCCAGCACACATAATATCAATAGTTACAGTTATAAAAATGTACAAGGTAGTGACAATTATATTTATCAAGAGGCAGAATAATAACGATTATTGTAACATTATAATGGTATCATAAAGCTTCCTTATATCAATACCTGAACCCTCCTTTCTCTCAGCTAATTAAGCTAAACGTAGCACCAAAAGAGGTCTACTTCGAGTTTCATAGATGGTTCACACCTGCATGCCTTTTCTGAACAATAGAACCAATGTTCAGCAAGGAACAGCAGCAGCTGCATCTGTGTCTCAAAGTTGGCAGACTATTTCCATCATTCATCTACATCGGAAGTGACATCACTGGATTTCCCGTAATCCATCTGTACAGGAAGTGACATCACTCCTCTGCCCTCCGAGGACCTTCTTAATGGCTGCCACAGTGTGGGCATGCAGCAAGTGCACTAAAGGCAAGCCCTTGTGTGCGAATCCACCCAGTGCCAGGAACTTGGTCCTCTACCCTCCTGCTGCTACCATGCCGCAACCCTTTGCGCCCTCAACTCCAGGTCGCTACTCCACATGAAGGTGCCTCACCACACAACACAGAGAGAGCATTCTCCTGCACTTCTTGCAAGTTTTCAGGCTCTTACCTACACCCAACACCTCACTCTCTCACACTCACACAGTCCTGCAACCACCCACACAACACTCCACACTTGCATGCTCCTCAACACCCGTTCACTCACCAAAGATGCCACAAAGATCTGGGACCTGCTGCACGACAATGCCTCTGACCTGTTTTTCCTCAAGGAAACCTGGCTGAACCCTACATCAGCACCTGACATTGCCTCATTCATCCCCCTGGCTACAAGATTGGCAGGCAAGACAGACTTTCCAAGCCCATAGGCGGAATCGCCATCATCTACAAGAGCATCATCAGCTGCACCACATCCATGAACACGTCATCCTCCAACATGGAACACCTGTCTTTCAAGCTTCACATCACAACCAACTTTACCTAAAGCTGCACTCTCATCTACAGACCACCAGGACTGCGCACCAACTTCACAGACACTATCACTGACTTTTTCGCACCACTCGCCCTTGATACTAGCAGTTACATCCTACTCGGATGACCTGAAAGACAACACCGACTCCTACTCATTGAAGACCTTCTAAGCCTGAGCCTCACCTGAGTAAAGGGAACTACCTCCTGGGCTCTATTTTTACCAACTTCAGCAACATCCAAGTCGATGAGCCCTCACCAGTCCCCTGGACAGACCACACCCTTGTCAAGTTCAGCATCCCAGCCCCGGTCCAACGTGCATGCACCACAGCCAGACCACCCTGCCAAAAGTGGGACAGCATCACTCACAAGGACTGGAAAACCACCCTCAACACCCACCAACCCGAACACAGCAACAGACTCCCCTAAGCCATCAAGAAGTTCAACAATTGGATCACCTCCTACGCTAACTCCCTGGCCCGCTCAAATACAGCAATACCACCAGATCCAGCCCTCAGGCCAGTTAGTACACGGAGGAACTCAGTCTAATGAAACTCTACTGCAAACAACTGGAGGACAAATGGAGACTGGGCAAGGAGAATGCAGACAGAAGCACGTTCAAATGTGCACCAAGACGCTATCACCAAATGATCCGGACCACTAAACGCGCCGCTCTAGCAGACTGCATCGATGCCTGCACCAACAGAAGCAAAGAAATCTTTGCCATTGTGAAAGATTTCACCTCACCATCAGCCGCCTCCAACTCGATCACCCCCTCCGAGGACCTCTGCAACAATCTCTCTCAATTCGTCAGCAACAAAATCACTGCCACAACTTCAGCCCGCAACCAAACCCATCAGACCTCGCCAAACACCTTGCAATCTTATCCAAAGAACCAGTGCTAACCACTTGGCCCATCATCACCCCAGATGAAACCGCTGCTACCATTAAGTCCATCCACTCAGGGGCCCCACCGGTCTCCTATCCCCACCACGCCCAATCCAGAGGACTGCTACCCATCAGTGCCAAGGTCACACCCATTCTGAATGCCTCCACCTTTTCTGCAACCTTCCCAGATGCTTGGAAATACGCAACTGTCCTCCCATTGCTAAAGAAAACTTCTGCAGAACCTTCAAAACTCGCCAACTACAGACCGATCTTCCTTCAACCATTCCCTGCCAAGGTCTTAGAGAAAATTATCAACGGACACCTCACTGAATACCTCAGCGACCACCAAGTACTTGTCACCACTCTATCTGCTTTCAGACCCAACCACAGCATGGAAACTGCCCTCCTTTCTGCCAAGGATGACATCCGCACGACTCCGGACAGAGGAGACAAGGCGACCTTCATCCTCCTAGACCTCTCCACAACATTTGTTACAGACTCCCACCCCTTTCTCTTCCAACTACATCGGAATCCAATGACAAGCACTGTATTGAATCTGCTCCTTCCTCAGTGGAAGGACCCAGTCAGTCAGCCTGGCACCGTAAACCTTGTGCCACCGGTGCGTCTAAAAAAGTGACTCACTGGCGGCGCAACAGGCTTGAAAATGAGGCCCCAAGTGTCTAAAGCTGAACACCGACAAGACTGAAATTGTAATCTTCAGTAAGAGCACATCACCGTGAGACTCAACCTGGTGGCCAACATAGCTAGACCCACCACCTACGCTTGGAACCTGGGGACCATCATCAACAGCAAACTCGACATGACCACCTAAGTCAATGCTGTCACTGCCTCATGCTTCCCTACACTAAAGATGCTGAGGAATTGTAGGAAAGTAGGATCTGCTTTTATGGTTACCCCCACTTTTTGCCTGGTGCTAAGCTGTTACTGACTAGTCTCACTGGGATCCTGCTAATCAGGACCCCAGTCTATCTGCTTTCTCCCTAAATTGGTTTGTTCAGTACTTAGGTACATTCTAGATTGGATACTGGGGTACCCTTATAAGTCCCTAGTATATGGTACTAAGGCACCCAGGGCATAGGTACCCCAGAGGTCCCCCATGGGCTGAAGCATGTTTTATCCAAAAATGAAAAAAAGGAGGAAGAAGCAGTGATTCATTCTGTTTCCATGCTTAATAGTTCATAATCAAAAGGGAATGAATCACGTGTCTTTGACAAGCCAGGGGCAATAAGTGTTGTACAAAGGCCCTCATACACTCTAACCCGTGGGTAGCGGTATATCTTGGTTCTCCGCTTTGAAGGTTAGGTGGTTGGTCTTATCATTGGGTCCTTTTCTGCCCGAGTTTCCCATTCTCCAGGCAGTCAACCTTCCTCCACCTGGAGGGAGACCATCTGGTTCTATGACGGTCATGATTTTGTTAGTGTTTAGCGGAAAAAAGTGAAAAATTAAAAATACCTCCTTTCCTGTACTCTTTGCTTTATTCATCAGGAAGGGGTAAGATTAAAAACAGTGTGTGGTGCTCTGGTGGATGTGTGAGTGGTCCACCACACCTATATAATGGTTGTTTCAGTGGTCGACATGTTTCAGTCCCTGGGTGCCTCTAAAGATCGGTGGACTTTTATCAGGACCTTAGTCGTAGTGATAATGAGGTGGATTGCTTTAACAAATTGGATAAGTTAATGTCACTTACCCATCTTCGACATTATTTCATTTAATTGACGAGTTTATAGGTTCTACCTATAACTTGGGAAAGAAAAAAAGAAGAAAAGGGGAAAAGGAAAAACATGCATATTGTTGCTTCACATAGATTTGATATAGTGTTGCCCAATTAGGTGCTGTGATTTGTGATGCTATTTGCGTACTTGACACAATTTGTGTACTGTAATAATTTTCTCATTACATATGACAGTAATACGTTAGTTGTCAAACAGGGATCGATCTCAAGAAGGCATGCAATTATGTTTGTTGGCATAGAGAGCTTATATATGGCCGTAGTAATGCAATAATTTATGCTCTGGCGGTAAACAAAAAAGTCTATGGCTGTTAAGTCGCCGTTAAGTAGATGAGAAGAATATTAATAATCATAATCCTTCTCTGCAAGAGCCTGCGTTGAAGATTTGGTCAAGTTACTGTGCTTAACGCATGCTCAAGAACGTATCTAAAAAGAATCTCACTGTGTTGAGGTAGTTGTTAAAATCTTCTTACCCTTCTTATTTTAAAGAAAGGGAGAAAAACATGCTTTACGAAAATTATTACTTAACCTTTATGTTCATGCTGTGTTCTTTTTTGGGCTTAGTGGTTCAAATATGAAAGCATGCGGATGTTGATCAACTAAATGGTACCTTTATGGGAGTTTAATTTAAACTCCATCGGGTGCTGCGGGAGCTCTACGGTAAAAATGGAAAAAGGCATGATGGTGATAACTTTATGAACGCATTACCTTGGATTGTAGCTGTAGTTTTTAGGTCTCGCCTAGGCAGCGCGCATGCGCTGTCTCTCCGAGACATCAAGTAATCTGTATCAGGGGTGAAACTCCGCCTATTGCCGGGTAATTTCTCCTGCCGCTTGCCATTAGTAAACTCTGGCATTGCTTTTCTCAGCTGGCTTATTATTGGCTGCCAATCCGATGCGTCACTTCCGTTTATTCCGGAAGCAGCACCGCCTAACTAAAGTTTTCGTCCGCTTTCGTGGTTCATGTGTCTCCGAGGGAAACTTTCTTTTAGGATTTTTGCAGCCCAGCATGCTGAGTTGCAGCATGACACACTCACTTCCATACATAATCAGCACGGAGCTCGTCACGAGCGCCACGCTGTTAATCATACATAATCAGCACGGCGCTCGTCATGAGCGCCGCGCTGTTTATGGTTTTATTGTTTTTGTCAACCCCTCCGCTCTCACTCCCCCCCTCCCTTCTTCCTCCGGTGACGTATTAGAGGATGCGGCGGCTTGTTGAGTTTCTAATACCTCGGCACTAATAAAATAAAAATCGGATTTCACAAGTGACAGCACAATACATTGCGTAAAACAATCCGTTTTTAACTCGAAAGCTCTGGTTATTCCGGCGTTTTCGTGTCTCAGCACTGTGTGATGAGGGGAATAGTACACCGACTTCGCTGTCTGACTCTCAAGCTGTCTATCTGGCTCTAAATGCTCAGAGCCAGCTGACCTTTTACCCTGCCCGGGAAAGGCTCACCCGATGACCTCCCACAGCCCCGGGCACTTGTCGAACTTTCGATGCCTCCGCTGGTGCTGACAGGCATCCAAAACAAATTACACCTCGCGAGCAGCGCCTAGAAAGAGACCGCAAGGCGCAGGGTGCGCGCTGAACAACGAGTAAAACAAGTGGAGTCCGCCACCAGAGCACTGTTGATAACGGACTCCGTCGCCCCTGGAGGACAGATGGGCACTGTGCAAGTGTAGGACGAAGTGAGTGAGAGAGAATAGATTCATTTCAAAGTACGTCTTCTGGCGACAGATGTTTGCCATTCTAAGATGGCCGCATTGGCAGGCACGTCATATGTTGTCCTTCTGTTACCAATGTGCAGTGTCCTGCTTGCCGCTGCTTGAGAGAGCAGGAGTGGTGTGAGTGAACTTCTTCTGGAAGGGCGCGCTCTGCTGATGGACTCTCCTGGGGGTGAGGCCGGATCTGGATCCGGCTCTGCTGTTCCTGTTTGCTGCTCACTCTGTTCCTGCGTTAATGCCATCCACTGCCCCTTTCCTCCACTGCTTCCCCTCTCTACTCTTAGTGTACTGTCTCCCTTGTCACCACCCCGCTGCTTCACACCCACTGCATTCCTCGCTCATCTGCCCCCTCCCGTACTCTCCTCATGTCCCTCAAGGCCCACTCGCCCCCACCTCCTCTTCTGTCTCACCCGCTTCACAAGCCTCATTGCCCCTCTTGAAACCCCCCCGCAAGTCTGGACTGCTGGCGTCCCCGTTGGGCTTTCTACGTGTGTCACCGGTGAACCTCCTGTGTTCAGGCGAACTCAATACTTTGATACCCATTAGGCCAAATGGAAATAAGCATTTTCTAAATCAGCTGTTGTGAATAAACTAATATATAAACCAGTATTCAGTTAAATAGAGAGTGTGGGATAACTGCACGTGGTCGCAAGCCGTTTGCGCAAAGTGGGGACCACCTGAACGTAGCAGAATATCTCACGTAACATACCTTTGCCATAATCTATAGTACATTACTTCCGCACTTTCCCGTGGTGGCCCATTTATATTCCTGGAAGTTTGTGTGGACTCTACCGTCACTTTTCAAACAGTTAGTGCTATAATTCCTTCTCAGAGCGCATCAAGGCGCTGCTTGTCACTGGAAGAGATCAAAACTAAAAGTGGCATTTCAAAATCAATGCTCTTCTGTTTGTGTCAAATAGTAGACCAGGGACGCATTCTCTTTTAACACAGTTGGCGTGAATTTCAGAGGAAGAATATCTATTGTGTGCGTGATCCAGAGGACGCTCACACAGTGTGAGAGCTTCGTTGACAACACACGTGGATTGATGTGCTGTTATGTGCGTGTTTTCAGGAAATGTAACTAGTGAGCTTGCATCTAAGTTTGTGTATTTCACAGCAAAAGTAACTCAAGGTGTGTGTCTACCAGGTGTCAAGTATTAATGTACCTTTCAGGGTAGCTCCTCCAGTGTGGGTGTGTTGTAGGGGATTACATTAAGAATTTTTGCGTACCCCTGCAACATCTCTGTATGCATGGCTTCAAGCAGTGCCCCTCCTGGAGTGTTTATTTGTAAGGCACGCAATGTGTGTTAATTTTCTTTTCAGGCAGCATATTACTCTTGTTACTGTTTTGCTGTCTCTCATCCTCGTGTGCACTGGAAAACGGGAGTGAGGAAAGTATTTAATGTTCTTTGCTGACCTCTTTTGGCTAATGTTAATTTGATGTTATGTTCACATTTCAACTTTTAACTGCATCAGGTCCCTGTGGCTTCTTTCCCTCCCACCCTCCTGTCCGTTTTCCTTCTTCCCTTCCCATCTCCTGTTCGTGTCGCTTCAAGCCAACGCGAAACCAAAACACGTGGGTAAAAGACATTGTCATTTACAACGCCAATAGCTCTAACTCTCACAAATGCGAGACCTATTGCATTGCAAATGCTTGTTCTGTCAGTTACCTCAAGAGTGCTACTTGCACGTCCTTGTTTTCGCTGCATGTTTTTCCTTTTCCCCTTTTCTTCTTTTTTCTTTCCCAAGCTATAGATAGAACTATAACCTATAAACTCGTCAATTAAATGAAAAAATGACGAAGATGGGTAAGTGATATTAACTTATCCGATTTGTTAAAGCGATCCACCTCATTATCGCTACGACTAAGATCCTGATGAAAGTCCACCGATCTTTAGAGACACCCATGGACTTAAACATGTTGACCACTGAAACAACCATTATATAGGTGCAGTGTACCACTCACACATCCACCAGAGCACCACACACTGTTTTTAATCTTATCCCTTCCTGACCAATAAAGCAAAGAGTATTGGAAAGGAGGTATTTTTGATATTTCACATTTTTTCCGCTAAACACGAACAAAATCACGACCGTCATAGAACCAGATGGTCTCCCTCGAGGTGGAGGAAGATTGACTGCCTGGAGAACGGGAAACTCAGGCGGAAAAGGACCCAATGGTAAACCAACCACCTAACCTTCAATGCGGAGAACCAAGATATACCACTACCCACGGGTTAGAGTATATGAGGGCCTTTGTACAACACTTATAGACCCTGGCTTGTCAAAGATACATGATTCATTCCCTTTTGATTATAAACTGAAGCATGTATTATGCCACCCATGGGAGACCATTCAAAATGGAACTCCAGGCCAGCCATTGCAGCCTGTGTAAGTTGGTGCTTGCACCAATTACTAAAGATATAGGTTTCCTATATCTTGGGTCACTGCACTTAAAACCTATAAGTCACCCCTCTAGCAGGCCTTTGCAATCCTGAAGGCAGGGTGCTTGGTTCTAAGTGAGAGGGTGGCCTGCATGAGCAGGACACCCCTACAGCCTACGGAGTCCATTCTCCCAGGGTGTCAGTGAAGCAGCCATATACCATATAGAGGGGCACCGCGTAATTACGCAATGACCATCTCGAAATCGGCTGCAACGAATCCTATCATGAACATGTTGGAATCATACCCCCACACCGTAAACGGTGTGCGAGGTATGATTCCAAGCACTGGAAGAGCCCTCCGTTAGGCTCTCAGTGTCCCCGGAACCAGTCTTCCAGACCCGGACAGCACAAAATGGTTGCTGCCGACCAGAGACACATTTCTGCCCTCCTGCTGCTGAGCCAAGCTCGAGCAGGGGAAGGCAGAACAATGGACATCCTGTCACAGGGAGGTGTGACCACCTCCCAGACAGGATTTAGTGTATTGGGACCGGATAGGTGCGCTTGCCAGTGCCACAAAGTCTGCATGAGGGGCACATTTGGTGTCCCTGTGCATAGTCCAGTTCAAACAAGTCCTGGGAGCCGTTGGCTCACGGTCTGGCGCGAAACTGGACAAAGGACCTGGGAGTAACCTCCCCCCTGTCCAGTCACTCCCCTGGGAGGTTTCCCTGAATCTTCTCAACCCTTTCCCTAGGGTACTTAAGGGCTTACGTGGGTGTAGGTCCCTAGATTCGTCGTTACGGATAAGATTCAGATCGGACACCACTGCACTTCTACCGTCTGGGCACTCTGGACTTCACTGGACTTTCTTTGGGCCTGACTTCGTCTCCCTTCCAGTCTGCTCCATCGTCTGTGCCTGTGCATCATACAGGAACCTTCCAAGGCCTGTGAAGCATCAAAGACACTTGAAGAAATCTCACTTGGAGTGAAGGAGTCACTCCCCTGCATTCACAGGCACCGCAACTAAGACAACCGGTCTGCAGATCCTGAGCTTCTCCGGACTCCGTGGGCTCTGCAACACAGGTGGTGGTTTTCCACAGTTCCCGAGGCCTGCCCTGCCCTCTCACCGAGTTTGAGGCCAGTATCCCTTGTGGGGGTTGCAATAACCGAACCCCTGTGCACTGCGTCCAACTTGCAGTTGCAAAGGCTTGTTGGCTTCTTTCCAAGAAGATCTTCGGGCTCCAAGTAGCCCCAAACCTCGAGCACCTCCAGTGACCAGAATCTTCAGCCACATCTCATCGTGTGTATCATGGCCTGCATCTTTTGGTGAGGTTCTCTCGTGACTCCAGTGCCTCCGGCCTGTGGGTCCACTTGAGGGTCACACTTGTTTCTTTTGGGCGCACCTGATTGCTCGGGGCCTGGCCTGACTCCCCTGCTTTTGGTGAGTCCCATGGACCTTGCTGGTCCCGACGTTGCTCCTTCTTTGATTCCTGTGTGGCTTGCCTTTGCCAAGGCTTGTTGGTGCTCCCGCCGGACACCGCCCATCAGCACTCAACATCCTTCGTGGGACAGCTCGTGCATGACTCCTGGTCCTCCTCAGCATCGCCTGGTTCTCACAGCTGCAGAGTCAAGGTCCTCGTCATCCATCCTGCAACACCCGACATCGGAGGGCATTCGTCTTTCAAGTCTCCTGGTCAGCCCTGAGTGAGATAGACTCTGTCCCCTCTGCTTGCAGGTACCTCTCATCAAGAATCCAGCCTTGGATTTCATCGGACATTTCTTCCTTCTTCCACAGCAGCACTTTCCTGAAGTCCTCCATTGGGTTACACGGCGGTTTCCGACACCACTTCACATGTATGCACCCAGCTTCCCTGGTGTACGTTACAAGAGGTACTAGGATATCCATGGGTGGGGTGGCTCTCCAACCTTCTGTCTCCCACGGGGTTTCTTCAGGGTCCACTGGGAAGGGTCCTTAAACTTTAAAACTCCAACCGCGACTTGCATATAGAGTTGTACGGAGCACACGGTCGTGTTTCCACACTGCACACGCTCTCCGTGGGGTCCCCATCTACTCACCTTGGGTGGTTCCTTGGGGTCCCAGCATTTCTACGTCCTCTCGACATTGTCCTGACTCGAGTCGTGGTTCTTATACCACTTTCCTAATATATGGTTTGGTCTCCCCCGGGGGCCACTGTGTATTTTGTGCTTTTTACTGTGTTTCTTTGCTAAAGTATTGTGTGCATTGTGTTTATCTCCGTGTAGGAGATATTGGAACGTACTAGAGAGTATTATATAATAAATACATATTTTTATAAATACTTGGTGTGGTTCTTTTTACTTAATCGATACTATAAGATTGCATTCTGGTAAAACAAGCTGCTTTACACTCCTTTTGGACTAAGCTTGAAGGCTGCTCTCCACAGCTACCACTTAGAGAGAGTTCTAAGGTTGTCTAAGACCTCTTAAATCACCATAAGGATTGTCTGGACTGATGCAAGGTGCCCACTTACATTGGTGGACATCATATACCAGGCCAGCTTCTCACAGGAATATTTTTTAAAAGGCTCTGAGTCAGCACCCAGAAAACGTCACGAATGCCCTGGTCACAAGCAAGCTGGACAATGGGAACACCCTCTATGCTGGGAACATCCTCTATGCTGGGATCAACAAAAAATGAGAGGTGGTTGGAACTCACGGAGTTTCACTCCACAGAGTTCAGCGGAGTTACCCAAAAACTCTACGAGACTCCACGGAGTTCCACGAGCGGCAGAGTTGTGGTATGTCGCGCTAGTAGCGCAGATTTTAGCGTTGGGAGTTTGCCCCACACTGTAAAATCAGCACGAACTGCACCATTTGCCGCACGCCAGACAGTACTGCTTCTTTCAGCCACTCAAGTAGATTTTCTAATTGAGCTGCAGCTCTCTCAACGCGAGTGGTAGTGACCTGCTGCGACCGCCTGTGTTGAGGAATCTTGCCAGGAGGTGGTCTAGCGCTTGATTTTGCTCTCTCGCGCTGGGCAACTTACCATTGGCAAGCCGCGTTTGAGAAAAAACTCCACCACGTGGTGGTTGTCGGAGTTTTTCCAAAAGCAGAATGGGCAAAACTCTGTGTACTCCATCAGAGGAACAGAGTTTATCGCCTACCCCGACAAAAAACTTACCAGAAGGCTGCAGACCATTTAGAATTCAGCGGCCAGAATTACTCTCAACCTCCCATGGTGCACTCACATTACACCACACCTGAGTGAGCCTCACTGGCTCCCCATTCACAAACGAGCACAATTCAAATACCTCCCCTACCCTTTCAAGTCACTACAACACTGGCCCAGCATACCTCAATAATTGCATCTTCTTTCACAAACCTTCCCGACATCTCCACTCATACGGATTCCTACTACCACAAATCCCACCCATACGGAAAAACAGATTTGGCGGTCGAGCCTTCTTCTACATCGCTCCGAAAGCATGGAACGACCTGCCTCTACACAAAACAGCCTCCTCCTCACATCTTGAATCCCTCAAGTAGCTGAAGACTTGGCTTTTCGAGCAGTCCCACTAGGCCCTACATGTGCCTAGACTCAAATCTGCTCTGCGCCAGGATACCCTCCCGGGTGATAGTGCGCTCTACAAATCTGTATAACATAACAAGGCTGGATGGATATGCCTTCCCTATATCCTTCAGCAAGGGAAGGTGATTACTGCTCTGTATGATCCTCAGTCTCGGATCCCTGATACGTAGTTCCACTCTATCTCATAACACTCAGTTCTTGTTTATATATTCTGTCTGAACATTGTTGAAGGTTTTCAGGATACACAATTAGGAATAAGTCTTTGTAACCTTTCACATACTTTTATTCTCTGAAACATTGCTTATTATTTAAAAACAATAAGAGCCTGGTTACGAGTCTGGCGGTCCGAGGACCACCAGACTTGTGGTGGCGCGGCTGTGGCAGTTAAGCCGACCGACCCCCCCCCCCATTATGAGTTGGGCGATCGCACCGCCCTGGGAAGGCCGCCGCTGCCAGGTTGCACGGCGGGGTAGAGGCATCAATAGGCTTGGCGGGGTAGAGGCAGAAATATGTTTGACGGGACGGCCACTGTCCCGCCAAATGTATTACGAGTTTCCCCTTTGCCGGCAGTGTCAAGGAGGTTCTTACTCCATGAACACTGTGGCGGGGAGGAAACAAAGGGGGCCGTACAGGCCCCCTGAGCCTCCCCCGCATGTGGATGCAAACAGGGGGGCATAACATGTGCTCCCCTGTGTGCATGCACACCAGTTCCTGCACGGCATGGCCTTTCGAGTCCATGCCATGCAGGAACCTTGTGTGGCGTTCCCATTGCGGTGCCTTTTTCAAAGGCCCCTCTGCAGGACCGCCACCCCGCACACCCACCAGACCACTTTTAAGTTGTAATCTGGCAGGCGGCGGTGAGTCTCTGCGATGCGGGAGCGTGGCGGTGGTGGCCCGTCTGTTCCCGACCCCCGAAACTTGAAATTGGGCCCTAAGTGTAAAGTCAAGATATCATTTTCATGAAATGTGTTTTTGTTTAAAAACAATCGCAGGAAAAACACTTCAAAACCATACAGAAAAAACATGAATATATATATCCAGGCAGATTGAATTAGGACGTTTCTAAGAATTAATGAATGTGTATTTATATTTGAAACATGCACCTGAATAAAGGAACATATATAATTCAAAGGGGAATACCTAGAAAGGAAGATGTAGATAATAACAAAAAAGTGGAACAATATATGGGGTCACAGAAATTATGTAACAGGGACCCACTAGCATACTGATGCTCATGCCAAGGTACAGGTTGCAGTGAAAAACGAGACCTGTCATTTTCTGTCATACAATTTTGGCCCTTTACTATACACTTCAGCCGCTGAATTAAGTCTTAAGTGCATAAGAACAAAGTTTCATGACTTATGACATAAAATGCAATATTAGTGGATAAAACAAAATTACAGGATGGCGACATCCCTGTACAAGCTCTTCAGTCTATGCCTAATATCTGAAAGAGAGTACATTGTTCATACTATTGTGGCACATATTAGGGACGCAAGCTAATGTTGATGTCCCTCTATAATGTGGAAAACCACCCCTACTATGCTACATTTGCGTTTATCTTTGTTTCAGTTAACTTTACTCCTTCTACTCACCCTAATTCTGCATAAAAATATCCTTTTTGATTTTAGTGTCAAAGTATTTTTTTTTTTTTTTAAATTGATATTTGTAACTTAGAATTTGTGTAACTGGTGTAAACATGTGACACCACCCATGTTGATAACCCTGCCTACAGCCCACACTTTCTTTAATGCATACGTTCTCTGTAAAAAATGCAATTGATTTTTGCTGTCCGTTTGAAGCAATATCTTTCAGATGCCTAAAAATGCAATAAATAGGTGCAACCATTATTGGCCTATTTATAGAAACCGAGACAACTAAGTCCTTTATAGTGGGTAAAGTGATTTGAAACGATGGAAGCAAATGTGATGAGTTAAAACCTCTAATGCTCCTCTACTTGTCTATGATCTCTCATCATATTCAGGTTCAATAAAGAGAACAAAGAAACTCAGGAACCTTACACTTTCCTACCCTTTGGAGCTGGGCCCAGGAACTGTATAGGAATGAGGTTTGCCCTTCTCATCATGAAAGTGGCCGTGACTATCCTGCTGCAGACCTTTTCGTTCCAGACTTGCGAAGAGACACCGGTGAGCTATAAAACTATATCCTGACTTTACAATATGTTTTTGAGTTGCAATTAATTTTTATCATTATTTTTGTGTCTTTTATTTTAATGTCTCACGTTGCGCCAATAGTCTCTTCAAGTTTCCTTCAGATAAGTTAAAATATTTGGTTGTTGATAATGACATCTGCCCATCTAACTGCATATCTCAAACCCCTGAATCTTTAAAGTTCTGCTGAACCCCTGTCATACCACTTGGTTAGTTTTAATTGATCCTTAGCCCAACAGGGATAATTGACAGTTGAGCTGTCTAAAACATCTGTTGCAGAGTCTATGTAACTCTGAGGCACAAATTGTAATCCAAGATTTACGAAAGAAATTAGCCATTTAATCAATCAAACATATAGGAAAGTCTCAAAAGTTAATAAAATCCTTGCTTAATGGTCGTGTGTCCTTACGTACAGGAATGGATCCTGATCCCTTTCAAGGCTTAACATAAATATAATCTGTTAAAGTTCACCACTATCTGTAAAGTAGAAAGATTAAGAAAACACGACCTCAGTGTGATCCTCTGCAGCAACTGCAAATGTCCAGACCCTCAGCAATTTATACCAGCCATGAAATTTAAGGACACACAATTTAACACATTCCACTGAATGATTCACAAATCTGTAGACACATCAGCCTCAGATCTGTGCTGCATTGAACTGCACAATGATCGCATTTAATAATTAGTAAGTAGATCATTATAATGCAGTAGGGTGGATGTGCCTTCCTGGTGAATTCTTGAGTACTGTGAAGCATTTTCTGATTTAATAAACCGTGGTGTTTGAACAAAACTAATTATTGCTCCAAAATGGATAATATCTTGGCATCGTAGCATCATGCTTAAATAAACTTTTTTGTAGAGAAGGTATTAGACCAGAAGGTATTAGACCAGAATGATGTTGCTCATATCATACAATATTTACACGAAATGAGATTTAAAACATATTCACTAAGATTTACGAATGGAGCCAAATGACTTCTACAATAACAATAATGTCTCAAATATGGTTTGTTTTAGGTAGATACATCCCGTTATTGATACATATTCTAATTTCAGTAACCGATACAACCAAGCATTTGAATATTCGTCTACCTATTATTTGTGTCGATGTAGGAAAGGCTTTTTGCACTTGCCTCCTAAGGTGGATGTGTTTGGTACTGAAGAACTTAGGTGTTTCATGTAGGAGGAGAAAATCTTGAAAATATTTCTGTTGCCAAAATACATTTGGGAATTGTTTCTGACTCAGAACCAAATAACACTGATAGAGAATTGGTGTACAATTTATGGATAGTTGTGAATCAAAATATCAGAAAAACTGGAATCCATCTACAATAAAACTTTCATTTCCTTGTTGCAGCTTCTTTGAAACTTTTGCAGGGATGGGCCAAAAAAATGTTTCTGTGAGGATACCTTTGTCAGCTAATTTACTGCAAATCACTTAATTTGGCAATTTCAATGTGTGTCTAGTTGTATTACATATAACTAACTGAATTAACAAACAGACATCTCACGTTTAAAAAATGGCTGAAAATGTGTATTTAAGGAATTTGCTAGACATTGCCAATAAATTTACAATGAGAGGTTAGAGCCATATACTGCCTCTATTGTGTATATCTGCACTCCAACAAACCTTTTCTATAGCCACTATTACAAATATATCTCTAGTAAGAATTCAGATTTTTGAGCTTTTGGTCTAGTGTAAAAGAAAGGGTGGAATGGTCACAATTCACCGCAGGTGTATTGCAGATTAGAAAAAAGTGTTGCTTTATATTAGGTTTAAGATAAATATTTCAAAGGTAATTGTTTCAGGGTGAGGATCCACTTGCATAAGTCAGGGTACAATGATTGATCTGAAGAGAAATTAATTAAAAGATCACAATTTTTGGTTTGACAAATGTATTTCATTAAGGCTTTAATTTCCACTTTGTCTACTTCCACTCGTGCTTCTGCTCTGATATTGAGTTCTCAATTTGGTTTCCCCAAGATTCCTCTGGAATTTGACCCAAAAGGTGTTTTGAGACCCATCAAGCCCATCGTCCTCAAGTTTGTCCCCAGGGATGGTGGACAGCCTCATGAATAATATATGATGAAGATGCGACATTTTAACATGGGAACTACAGGCATACATCAGGCTGAGAAATTGACCTCCGATATGGACAGTCGTCATCAGGAACGAAACATTAAAAGAAAAGGCTCTTCTATAGATATAAGATTTATTTTCATAGCTTGTTTCTAAGATGATTTCAAAATGTACAAATTGTCTTAAAACTTTACCTTTTGTGAACTATGTTTCTTTTTCACCTAAACTTATGCCCAATGTTTTAGCTATTGTTACGTTTTGCTTTTATGAGGAATCTAATCACAGCTGAAATCTTTTATTTCTGTGTTTCCATAAAAAATAACCAACTCTTACACCAATAATAGGCATCACCTTTTGTAAAATTATTGCTAACCATGTGTTCCTATAACAAAAATATTGTATTGTAGTGTAGGATTTAACATGCGCCAGAAACTTTCTGGGTTCAAGTAAGTGAAAATAAAACATTTAATAATTTTTTTGTCTTCCATCTTTTCGATTAAGTGTTTTTATCTGTGAATGGCTGGATATATATTTAGACAAGCCATCAAATCACACTCTTATTATTAATGCTTCTATTAATATGCAAGTGAAAAATAAAGTTATTTTCTTTAACAGAAATTGATAACGTTTTTAGGATGTTTCATGTGAAATACAGGCTGCGATTCAGAGCTGCAAAGTATACAACAGTGTATTGAAGGCATATGTTACATTTTAAGGCACAACAAGAAACTCTAACGCCACAATGTACATTATCCATGAAATATTGGGAGCCAAACAAAGTCCAACAGAACAACTTCTAAATGCTGCCTCGCTATGTACAATAAACCATTGCTGTGAATAACTAAAATGCATGCAATACGACTAATGAAACTGTAAAGGTACCTACCTCTCCAGAGCTTTCCAAACTGTGTGTCCCGACACAGTACTGTGTCGCCTGCAAATGGTGGGTGTGTCGCGGGATGACACCGGTATTAACGGGCACTTGGCACATAACTGCTGCTAATTAAGAGGCATTCCTTTGAAAGCTTTGTTCTCACTATGCCTCATCTATTGCATAACGTCTCCCAGTAAATGGTCTTTTAAAGACCTGCGAAGTACTCGGTGCGGCTGTGTGTGTGCCCGGGAAGCTGGGGTGAGGTGACAGAGGGTGACAGACAGAGGGAGGAAGACAGAGGGAGATAGAGGGAGGAAGACAGAGGGAGACAGAGAGAGAGGGAGACAGAGGGCGACAGAGGGCGACAGACAGAGGGAGACAGAGACAGAGGGCGACAGACAGAGGGAGACAGACAGAGGGAGGAGGGCGACAGAGGGAGGGAGACAGAGGGAGGGAGACAGAGGGAGATAGAGGGAGGAAGACAGAGGGAGACAGAGAGAGAGGGAGACAGAGGGCGACAGAGGGCGACAGACAGAGAGAGACAGAGGGCGACAGACAGAGGGAGACAGACAGAGGGAGGAGGGCGACAGAGGGAGGGAGACAGAGGGAGGGAGACAGAGGGAGGGAGAGAGGGAGAGGGAAACCGTGGGAGACACAGAGAGAGGGAGACAGGGGGAGGGAGTCCGGGGTAGACAGAGGGAGGGAGAGGGAGACAGAGAGAGGGAGACAGACCGAGGGAGAGGGAAACAGAGGGAGAGGGATACAGAGGGAGAGGGAGGGAGGCAGAGAGAGGGAGGCAGAGAGAGGGAGACAGAGAGAGAGGGAGACAGAGAGAGGGAGACAGAGAGAGGGAGACAAAGAGAGGGAGACAGAGAGAGTGAGACAGAGGGAGACAGACAGAGAGAGAGAGGGAGACAGAGGGAGGGAGACAGAGGGAGGGAGAGAGAGGGAGACAGACAGAGGGAGACAGAGGGAGACAGACAGAGGGAGACAGACAGGGAGACAGACAGAGGGAGACAGAGGGAGAGAGAGAGAGAGGGAGACAGACAGAGGGAGACAGACAGAGGGAGACAGACAGAGACAGACAGAGACAGACAGACAGAGGGAGACAGACAGACAGAGGGAGACAGACAGAGGGAGACAGACAGAGGGAGACAGACAGAGGGAGACAGACAGGGAGACAGACAGGGAGACAGAGGGAGACAGACAGAGGGAGACAGAGGGAGACAGACAGAGGGAGACGGAGACAGAGGGAGACGGAGACAGAGGGAGACAGACCGAGGGAGACGGAGACAGAGAGACAGAGAGAGAGAGGGAGACAGAGAGAGACAGACAGAGGGAGACAGAGGGAGAGAGAGAGACAGAGGGAGGGAGTCCGGGGTAGACAGAGGGAGAGAGAGGGAGACAGAGAGAGGGAGACAGAGAGAGGGAGACAGAGAGAAGGAGACAGGGAGAGGGAGAGAGAGGGAGACAGAGAGAGGGAGACAGAGAGAGAGGGAGACAGACAGAGGGAAAGGGAGACAGACAGAGAGAGAGGGAGGGAGACAGAGGGAGACAGACAGAGGGAGACGGAGACAGAGGGAGAGGGAGACAGAGGGAGACAGAGGGAGACAGAGGGAGACAGAGGGAGAGGGAGACAGAGGGAGAGGGAGACAGAGAGAGAGGGAGACAGAGAGAGGGAGACAGAGAGGGAGGGAGACAGAGAGAGAGGGAGACAGAGAGAGAGGGAGACAGAGAGGGAGGGAGACAGAGAGGGAGGGAGACAGAGGGAGGGAGACAGAGGGAGGGAGACAGAGGGAGACAGAGAGAGGGAGACAGAGAGAGGGAGACAGAGAGAGGGAGACAGAGAGAGAGGGAGACAGACAGAGGGAGACAGACAGAGGGAGACAGACAGAGGGAGACAGACAGACAGAGACAGAGGGAGGGAGACAGAGGGAGGGAGACAGAGGGAGGGTGACAGAGGGAGGGAGACAGAGGGAGAGAGAGAGAGGGAGACAGAGGGAGACAGAGGGAGGGAGACAGACAGAGGGAGGGAGGGAGACAGAGGGAGGGAGACAGAGGGAGAGGGAGACAGAGAGAGGGAGACAGAGAGAGGGAGACAGAGAGAGGGAGACAGAGAGGGAGACAGAGAGGGAGAGAGGGAGAGAGAGAGAGAGTGAGTCAGAGGGAGGGAGACAAGAGGGAGGGAGACAAGAGGGAGACAGACAAGAGGGAGGGAGACAGAGAGAGGGAGACAGAGGGAGAGAGACAGGGGGAGAGAGACAGAGGGAGAGAGACAGGGAGAGAGAGGGAGACAGGGAGAGAGAGAGGGAGAGGTAGGGAGACAGAGGGACAGAGGGAGGGAGACAGAGGGATAGAAACAGAGGGAGACAGAGACAGAGAGAGGGAGACAGAGAGAGGGAGACAGAGGGAGACGGACAGAGGGAGACGGACAGAGGGAGACGGACAGAGGGAGACAGACAGAGGGAGACAGACAGAGGGAGACAGAGGGACGGAGACAGACAGAGGGAGAGAGGGAGGGAGACAGACAGAGGGAGAGAGAGGGAGACAGAGGGAGGGAGACAGAGGAGAGGGAGAGAGAGGGAGGGAGACAGACAGAGGGAGAGAGAGAGAGGGAGGGAGACAGAGGGAGGGAGACAGACAGAGGGAGGGAGAGAGGGAGGGAGGGAGAGGGAGGGAGACAGAGGGAGACAGACAGAGGGAGACAGACAGAGGGAGACAGAGGGAGGGAGAGGGAGGGAGACAGACAGGGAGACAGACAGAGGGAGAGAGAGGGAGGGAGACAGAGGGAGACAGACAGAGGGAGACAGACAGAGGGAGAGAGAGAGAGGGAGGCAGAGAGAGGGAGACAGAGGGAGGGAGACAGACAGAGGGAGGGAGACAGAGGGAGGGAGACAGAGAGAGGGAGACAGAGGGAGGGAGACAGACAGAGGGAGGGAGACAGGGAGGGAGGGAGACAGAGGGAGGGAGACAGAGGGAGAGGGAGACAGAGGGAGGGAGACAGAGGGAGAGGGAGACAGAGGGAGACAGAGGGAGGGAGAGACAGAGGGAGAGAGAGACAGAGGGAGACAGAGGAAGGGAGACAAGAGGGAGGGAGACAAGAGGGAGGGAGACAAGAGGGAGGGAGACAAGAGGGAGGGAGACAGAGGGAGGGAGACAGAGGGAGGGAGACAGAGAGAGGGAGACAGAGGGAGGGAGACAGAGGGAGAGAGACAGGGAGAGAGAGGGAGACAGGGAGAGAGAGGGAGAGGTAGGGAGACAGAGGGACAGAGACAGAGGTAGGGAGACAGAGGGATAGAAACAGAGGGAGACAGAGAGAGGGAGACAGACAGAGGGAGACAGAGGGAGACGGACAGAGGGAGACGGACAGAGGGAGACAGACAGTGGGAGACAGACAGAGGGAGACAGAGAGAGGGAGACGGAGGGAGAGAGAGGGAGGGAGACAGACCGAGGGAGAGAGAGGGAGACAGACAGAGGGAGAGAGAGGGAGGGAGACAGAGGGAGAGGGAAGGAGACAGAGGGAGAGAGAGGGAGGGAGACAGAGGGAGAGGGAGGGAGAGAGAGAGGGAGACAGAGGGAGGGAGACAGAGGGAGGGAGATAGAGGGAGGGAGACAGAGAGAGAGGGAGACAGAGAGAGAGAGAGGGAGACAGACAGAGAGAGGGAGACAGGGAGAGAGGGAGAGAGAGAGAGGGAGGGAGAGAGAGGGAGGGGGAGAGAGAGAGAGAGATAGAGGGAGGGAGAGAGAGAGAGAGAGAGGGAGGGAGACAGACAGAGGGAGGGAGAGATAGAGAGAGGGAGGGAGACAGAGAGAGAGAGAGAGAGAGAAAGATGTGTGTATGCCGGGTCTGGTGGCTCAGTGGACGAAGGCATCCGCTGCAGGGGCCTGTGTTCAACCTCATGGTCTCAAATTTGCTTGAAAATGCACCATTTGCCCACTTTTATTTCAAAATTTTCTTCTGGGGGGAGAACCCCCCCCCCCCGAACCCTCCTTAAGTGGTTCAGGCTCGCTCGCTACACTGCCTTACTGTGTCCCAAAATGATGCATCTCCAAAAAGTGTGTCACCAACATGAAAAGTTTGGAAATCTGTGCTCTAGCCAATGATATTGACTGAGGGTGTATTTGTGGTTAGCAGACTCAAATCCATGACTTTATGAAATAAAAAGTGCCTAATTTTGTTGGTGGTTGCAGGTGGACAGCATCAGCTCTCATTATTTGTGGACCAAGACTTCTTTTTCAACATCAGGCTTTGTCAAAGTGTTAAAGAAAAACAGCTACTCTGAGCCTACTTGAAGTCTAAAAAATGTTATTGAGCAAAAAATTGTGATATCGCAGCCCAGAGAGAAACTACGCCTCACAAAGTGGTTCAGGATTAGGGATGGGTGGAAATCGCAGAGTTTTGTTCTGCAGTTACCCAAAAGCTCAGCGAGACTTTATGGAGTTCCGCGAGATGTGGAGTTTTGGCACATTGCTCTGCTCGTGCTGATTTTCAGCACCGGGAGCTTGACCCGCACTGTAAAATCAGCTTGAACAGAACCACGCAGCGCACCGAAGGAAACTTCTTCTTTCTGCCGCTCCAGTAGATTTACTACTCGAGTGGCAGCTTTCTCAACGCAAGCAATAGTGACCTGCCGCGACCACCCGCATTGAGAAATCTCGCCGGAAGGCAGTCTAGCACTTGATTTTCTCATACAGGCTCATGAGAAAAAACTCTGCCACGCAGTGGTTGGCAGAGTTTTTCTGAAACTCTGTCTGAGCAAAACTCCACGAGTTCCACCGGAGGAGCGGAGTTTACCGCCCACCCTATTCAGCATCTAATGCTAAACCCTCCCCATACCTTCCCAACTTTTTAACTTTTTATTCAAATGATACTTGGATCAGGAAAATGGAGGCCATCATGATGCACCGGTATGTCTTTAGGGAAAAGGGTTGCATTCTTCTATGCATTACCCATAAAAGTATAAATCAAGGCAAGAACTTCCTTTACTGAGTTATGGTGGAATCATTGGCAAGCCTTTTCAAGCTTCAGTGGGCCTGTGAGTGCAGATGCATTTATCGGTACCCTTCCATTAGATACAGATAGATGTTTTCTTGGTAGACAGAGTAGTGGTCTCACAGGTGGACAGCAGGCAGAGTGCAATTGCTTCGGACACGTGCTGCCCTTCGCGTCAATGAGGTACCAGGCAGAGATGCAGAGGACAGGGCTTGCTGCAACAATGGGTAGCTAAAATCACACCTGGATCCAGTAACTGTGAGAAGGAAGGGATGCATTCTACGACAGCAAAACTGTGAAGATGGAGAGACTAGAGTCGCTTCCTGTAACCTTGGCGCAGAAGGGTTCAAAGGAGCAGGTCTGGCAGCAGAAGGCACAGCAGAGGTGCCTGGAACAGTGTGTGGAGGTGCAGGTGCTTGTTTGCGCTGACAAGAGTGCACCCAGGCAGGGGGAGTCCTCAGTATTGGTGAGAAGTACCTGGTTGGGTTCTTTCCAACTTGGCTGCAGCACAGACTTTTATGTGTGCAGTTTCAAAAAAATACAACAGCAAAGCTTCAGATTATGTCAGACTTCGGTAGGGCAGCCAGGCAGAACCTGAGAATGGAAATCACAGAGGCAGCGAATCAATGTCCTGCAATACCACAAGACTATATCATGATTTAAAAGCAGATCTAGAGGGAAGGTGAAAATGGAGGACTTGAAGGGAGCATCATACTGGCCTATGACAATTTCATAGGGGCTCAATATAGTTGTTTGTGAGGAAATGGATCAGCTTGACCAGAGTGCCAAGGGAAGAGCATCGGGCCATTTCAGTTGTGTCTGGCTAGCTTGTTCCTTAGGGTGGGATCAAACTTTTATACTTTGCAGGCAGGTTATGGGTGGTTTGCACCATGGAAATACAGTTTAATCTCTAAAGCTTTGCATACTCCCGGAACTACAGAGCAGACAATGTGGGTGCTCTGGTCACTGGAAAGACTGGGGGCAACCAAACCTGGGAATGAAGCCTCTCAATAGCTTGTAGGCTTCACTAATGGTGTTAGTGTGTGCTCAGGGATAAGCTTCAAACTACCATGAAAATGTGCACACAAATCTCAAGAACATACGAATGGGAGAAACACTGCCCTTCCGACATGGGCATACCATGAGACAGGTGGGCCAGGTTGGAGGACAAGAATTTCAGGGCCACCACTCTCCCAATGTTGTCCGTCTACACACCCTCGATGTCCTTTTTACGGTTCTCTGTGATCCATGTCTGTTTTTCAACATCCGATGTGTACTCTTGTAACACATAAAGATGTTTAAGAGTGGGCAAAGGAAAAGCCTTAGTTTTTTAAACGTACATCGTAGGTTCACCATTGGACGATGCTGCAGCCTTTAAGGCAGCTATGTCTATGAATTTCCTAGAGGCACTTCCTCTTGCGTACATTGATTGGCATGACAGTTCACAACGGCAATGTGAGTGCATTGAATACATATATTCCCTTTTTGATTGGGGTCCCTGCAGAAGTTAGGTACCCACATTGCGACGACAACAACCCAAAATCATGAGCGACTCCAAATGCATACTTGTAGTCAATAAATACAGTAACAGACTTTTTAGTGGTAAGAATATAAAGGCAGGTCAAGGCAATAAGTTCAGCCACTTAGGCCAAGCGGACCTAGAGCAAGTGTCAACATTCAATGATTTCATGTAGACATACATTATATCCAGCCACAAGGTCTCCAACATCATTTCCAACTGAAGAGGCATCAGTGAAATAGACAAGTTTGTTATCTGGTTTGGTGCATCTAATAAATCAATACAGAGTTTAGTCAAATGTTTGGTGACTAAAGGACAGTCATGTGGTTTGCCTGCTAGGAAGGTGGGTATCAACGAAACAGTATTCAAAGCAGGACAACCGATTAGACTGATATGTGAAGCAGACAGCAGTGAAATCTCATGCCAGGACAATCTGGCAGTGTTACTTTTTGTGGTGAGCAGAAAGGTGGTCACAGTTTCAGGAATTAAAACAATTAAAGTGGAACCTAACAATGTCTTCTGATGGCTCTATAAGGTGGGCAGCAGTGGCATCAGACAACAGGCAAAGTGTGAACCCCACAGCCATTTTTAGCCGATTTGATGCACGAATAAATAGAGTCTACCTTGCATTGTTCGAAGGTGGCAGATGCAAGTAACAAATCATCCACATATTGTACTGATGTAGAATTTTGGGAGAATACCAAGGATTGCAGATCTGTCTTATAAAGCTTGGGAAAAGATGCAAAGGGATTCTTTAAACATGAGGAAACCTCTGCCATGTTGTGTTAATCAAGTCAGCAGGGGTCCAAGAGAAATCGTGTTACTCTGCCACCCAGACCAGGGTAGTCTCATTAGAAGAATGGCATCAGGGGAGTGAAGGTGAGGACATGGAAAACATGTTGCAGCCATTACAGGACTTGGGGTAATTGTCTCCATTGAAATGCATTGTATTGAATGGCAGGTTTTAAAGGTCACAAAAGGAAGTGCATATAAAGTATGATAACAGATTTTAGTCACAATATAAATCATTTTTTTATGGTAATATACTAAGTTTAGAAATTGTGGTGTGTACTGAGGTGATTGTATCCAGTGTTGATCTTCTGCTGTGATTTGAGAAACCATGTTTGAGACAAAACTGTTTTGCAGCGTGAATCTTTTCTGGATTCACATGCTGTGCATTATTCCGCCATCTAGTGGTTGGGTCCGGAATTACTGTATTTGTTTTTTTTTTTTGGGTGGTTGGTGGGGGTTGACATATCACTATTTGGTGTCCTTGTGTGACGTCAACGGGCTTCCTCCGGAAGCTCCCACCTTTGGTCGCCATCTTCAGATTCTTTTTTTCCGCCGTTGGGTCTGGATCGTTACGGAAGGAGCTCCAAGGATTTGGAGAGAAGAATCCACGAAAATTGAAGAAATTAGTTCTACAGGTCAGCGATACCTACATTCGACGTTCCGGTCGTCGATTCCAACAGTCGGAGTACGCCGAAAGGTTTAAAAAAAAAAACCTTTGACAAAAAAACGGAGAATGCGCATGCAGGGGGCTTCCTGCGCAAAGTAATGGACCGTTCAAGTTCTGCAAAAATTGCCACCACAAGGTCGCGCAGAAAGATCAGCATCCAGTTTGCAACCTTTGCCTCCCGCTGGATCATCAAAGTCAAGACTGCAACGTGTGCTCGGCCTTCACCCCGAAGACATTGAGGGTGAGAGAAAGGCATAGAAGGGCCAACTACAACATGCAGGGACAGGGCCCTCCACCATCGCTTCGAGACCTGGGCCTCTCCAGCGAAGAAGAGGACAACGTCGCCAAAGGGCCTGAAGTCGACGAGGACACAGAAGTCCAGGTCGTAGTGGTCGAGAAGAAGACTTCTAAGGAGGTAAGAGATACGTCGACCACGAAAAAAGTAGATGAGTCACGAAAAACTGACTCTAAAGCCTGGAAGGGAGCCTCCGCGTCGAAGCACTCGACGACCGCAGAAGCATCCAAAGATAGGCACTCCGTCGGATCCTTGGACAAGGACCCCAGAACGGCAAAGACCCTCGAAAAATCAAAGACGTCGAAAGACGGTCACGATAAAGAAGCTTCGACGTCAACAAAGGAGAGGTCAAAACAGGCTTCGACGACCACATCGGCGTCGGCAAGCACAAAAAGAAAGGCCGAAACTCTCGGCGTCAAAACGCACGCAGCCAAGGTTGAGAAAAAGAGGAAGCGCCTCGAAGCCGAAATGGCGAGCATACTACAGCGCAAAAAGGAATTCGACGAAAGCTTGAAGCAATTCAAGATACTGCCGAAAACTTCTACAGAAGTAGAGAAAGTCGTCGAGGAGTTGCAGCTTCCAATGACACCCGAACCACTCGAGGACGAAAATTACTTCTTCGAGGAAGAGAGGGACGTAGATGAACACACGTATGTGGAGTCGGGGACCTCGGAGACTCAAGTTCTCCAATGGCAAGATCTCGACGCCGATTCACCGGAAGAGGCGATTGATACAAATCCCTCGAGGCCCTCACCGCCAGATGACATTGGGATGTGCAATCAGGTGATTAAAAATGCAGCTGAAACTTATGGAGTGCATTTGGAAGAGGAAAAACCACAATCATGTTTTTTGTTGGAAACTTTAATGCCAATACAATCAAGAAACCGATTCCTTCCAATGCTACCAAGTGTACTAGATCAAGGAAAGTAAGCATTTAAGGAGCCTGCAACATGCAAGGCAGTCACACCAAGAGGGGAGAAAGAAAGGTTGAGAGAAGTGCGGCAAACCAGTGGCGCATAGCTAATTCTAATGCATTGCTGAACCGCAATGCATATCAGCATTGGGAAGAGGTAGGGGATCCACTAAAACACCTACCGGAACAGTTCCAAAAGAGAGCTACCTACTTAGTGGAAGGGGGAAAAAACATTGCAAATACATGCTTGAAATCAGCTCTGGATGCAGCAGAAACATCCAGCAGACAAATGATGATTGGCATCACAGAAAGAAGGCATGCTTGGCTGAGAATATCAGATTTCAAACCAGAAGTCCAAAGCAACATAATTAATTCACCATTCAATGGAGAACAATTGTTTGGGAGCGTTGTTGATGATAAACTAAATCAGTTGAAAAAAGAACGACACAGCAAGGTCTATGGGCGCTCTACTATTCAGAGGCATGCGTAGGGGCACCCCGTCAAGAAGATCAACCGGTAGAGGTAGTCACCAACCTACTACCACACACCAGGCATACCAGCAAACATACCAGGGATCAAGCCAAGTTCAACAGCAGGGCCAACAACAGAACTGGCAGTACCAGCAGGGAAGACAGTCCTTTTGTGGGCGCCCACGGGGAAGGGGCCTACAACAAAGAGGCGGTCCACAGACCACCACCAAGTGACTACTTTCCAAAGGGGGCCCACTTAGCGAAAACATCACAAGTTTACCCAAAGCAGAACAACCGGCAGAAACACAACATCATGTAAGCGAACAGTTCATTCACCATACAACACCAGTGGGAGGCAGACTAAAATATTTCCTCCAAGAATGGAAGAAAATAACTACGGACAAGTGGGTATTGAACATAATTCAATATGGTTACTGCATAGAGCTGAACAAGCAACCTCCCAACAAAAGACCAAAGCTTAAGATGCATTCACAAAGGGAATTATCGCAATTGCTGGAAGAAGTGCAGGAACTTCAAACAAAACATGCAATAGAACAAGTGCCTCACAAGGAAAGGAACAAAGGCATTTACTCAACGTACTTCCTAATTCCAAAGGTAGATGGAACACTACGCCCTATATTAGACTTAAGATTCCTAAACAAGTACATAAAAACACAAAGGTTCAAAATGACTACGCTGCACCTCAATTACAAGAAGGAGATTACATGGCAACCATAGACTTAAAAGACGCTTACTTGCACATCCCTATGAACAAAAGACACAAGAACCTATTAAGGTTCGTGGTCAACAAAACACACTATCAGTTCAAGGTGCTAGCATTCGGACTAAAATCAGCACCAAGAGTGTTCACAAAGTGCCTAGCAACAGTAGCCGCACACCCAGGGGTGTAACGCAGGCCCCCGCAGTGCAGGGGGGCCCCAACCTCCAGGGGGCCCCCTCAGCAGCGCGCTTTGGCCGGAGAGCTCCAGATTGAGTCCGGAGGGGGCCCCTCCACGTACCCTGCAGGGGGGCCCCCTCAAGTTTTGTTACGCCACTGCGCACACCTAAGGAGACAAGGAATTCACGTCTACCCGTATCTAGACGACTGGTTAGTAAGAGCAAGCTCATACCATCTCTGCAAACAGCATATACAACAGGTGAAACAGACACTAGTTCAGCTGGGTTTTTCAATTCATTGGAAAAAATCATCACCAGAGCCAGAACAAGTGAAGGTGTTCCTAGGCGCAGAATTAAACACAGTGGGGCCGATTCACAGAAGTAATCTGAGATAAAATCCTAAACTTACTACTTTTGGTATTCACAGAAGGCATTTAGTAGTAGTAAAGTTAGGACTCCTAACTTCACTACTACTAAACTGAGACAAAATCCTAACTTTACGACTTTCGGTATTCACAAAAGGCATTTAGTAGTAGTAAAGTTAGGAATCCTAACTTTACTTAGTAGTAAAGTTAGGAATCCTAACTTTACTACTACTAAATGCCTTCTGTGAATACCAAAAGTAGTAAGTTTAGGATTTTATCTCAGATTAGTTCTGTGAATCGGCCCCAGTGTTGGGGAAGGCGTTCCCAAGCAGCAAGAGAACATTAGCTTTACTGAAGGAGACTCATCTTTACCAGAAGGGGCAACATCTGACAGTGAGGACAGTGGGGAAAATACTAGGAATGATGGCATCATGCCTTCATTTAATTCCCAACATACGTCTACACATGAGACCATTTCAAGAATGGCTCCAACAACAATGGTCATAGTCAGCAGGGAGTTGGGAGGATCTAGTGGTTATCACTCAAATAGTTCATCAGGAGATGGCATGGTTGAACAAAACAAACATATCACGGGGCAGACCTTTCACACAAACAACCCCAACAGTGACCATAACAACAGATGCTTCCCAAAAGGGGTGGGGAGAGCACATGAACAATCTCAAGGTACGAGGATTGTGGACATACCAGGATGCAGTGAAACACATCAACTTTTTGGAGTTGAAAACAGTGTTATTAGCCTTGAAAGCGTTTCAGAAGCAAATATACAACAAGAAGGTGTTGATTCAAACAGAAAACACAACGACCATGTTTTATATAAACAAACAAGGGGGAACTCAGTCTGTAGCTCTCTCTACTCTAGCCCAAGAAATTTGGAAACGGGCAATCCCAAAGAACATAGACATAGTAGCAATACATTTGCCAGGGAAGGACAATATCGAAGCGGACAGACTGAGCAGACAAACATCATCATCCCACAAGTGGGAAATGAATCAATCGGAACTCCAAAAGATTTTCAGGAACTGGGGGACTCCACAAATAGACTTATTTGCAACACCCCACAATGCAAAATGCCAAAGCTTCGCCACCAGGCAATCGTGCAATCAGTCCCTAGGGAATGCCCTATGGATGGACTGGTCAGGGATATTTGCTTACGCTTTTCCTCCGATCCCACAACTCCACAAGGTGATCCTCAAATGCAAGATCAGCCAGATGACAATGATTCTCATTGCACCACAGTGGGCCAGGCAAACTTGCTTCTCCGAGATAATGGAAATATCCCAAGGAACAATGCACAAATTTCCAAAAAGGCAAGACCTACTAACAATGCAAAACGGAAAGGTGCTACACCCAGAACCAGAGACTTAAGCTTAGCAGCATGGCTCCTGAGGACTTAGAATTTGCACACCTCAAACTACCAGAAAGTACAATGGCTGTTCTCAGAGAAGCAAGAAACCAAGGACAAGAAAATGTTATACAGCTAAATGGAAAAGATACATGTAATGGTGCCTTAAAAAACATCTGACAAGAAAGATTACAAAGGAAAGAACAGTTCTAAAGTATCTGACTCATTTGCTTCAGAGTAACCTAAGCTACACTTCACTAAGGGTGCACTTAGCAGCAATTGTAGGGTACACAAGAGGAGAAGCAGGAAAGAGTTTCTTCACTTCTCATGTGGTCAAAAGGTTCCTAGAGGGAGCAAAAAGATTAGCACCACCAAAAATGGTGCCAGCACCCAAATGGATTCTGAACATAGTGCTGACACAATTAATGAAAGCACCATTTGAACCGCTCCATAAAGCAACGCCACAGATACTCACTCTAAAGACGGCTTTATTAGTAGCAATCACATCTCTACGCAGAGTTAGTGAGCTACAGGCTCTAACACTACAGGAACCCTACTTCCAAATACATAGTGACAGAGTGGTCATGAGGACAGATCCACATTTTATGCCAAAGGTGGTATAACAATTCCACATAAATCAGACAATACAAATTCCAAGTTTCTTTCAGAAACCAAAAACTAAGGCAGAAAAGTCTCTGCATACACTTGACGCCAGGAGAGCAGTCATGTACTACGTTGAAAGAACCAAAGAATACAGGAAGACAAAGCAATTCTTTGTCTCTTTTGTTAATAGATTTTGGGAAGACCAGTAACCAAGAATAAATACCATTGCAAGATGGATTGCACAAGCCATTCAGCTATGTCACAAACAAGCGGGCCAAACATTACAAGGAGCACCACGGGCTCACTCAACAAGAAAGAAAGCAGCTACTGTCGCATTTCTGGCAAATACTCCAATTCATGACATTTGCATGGCAGCAACCTGGTCTTCCGTACGCACATTTACAAAGCATTACTGTGTGGACATCCAAATGAATAAGGAAGCACAGGTGGGACAAAAGGTCTTACATCATTTATTCACAAACCAACGTTCATCTTTCACCCAGCCACCACAAGACTAGCAAACTGCTGCAAAGTCTATGCACAGCCTGTGAATCCAGAAAAGATTCACGCTGCAAAACGAATAGTTTCTTACCTGTCGGTGTAGTTTTTCAGCTTGAAGAATTTCTGGATTAACTAGCGAACCCACCCTCCTCCGCCAGGAAGGATGAGACGAAAAAAGAATCCTAAGATGGTGACCAAAGGTGCGCGTCCTTGTGGTGGCAATTTTTGCAGAACTTGAACGGTGTCTTGTCCATTACTTTGCGCAGGGAGCCCCCTGCATGCGCATTCTCCGGTTTTTTGTCTAAGTTTTTTTTTTTTTTTTTTTTTTAACCTTTCGGCATACTCCGACTGTTAGAATTGACGACCAGAAAGTCGAATGAAGGTATCGCTGACCTGTAGAACTAATTTCTTAATTTTTCGTGGATTCTTCTCTCCAAATCCTTGGAGCTCCTTCAGTAACGATCCAGACCCAACGGTGGAAAAAAAGAATCTGAAGATGGCGGCCAAAGGTGGGAGCTTCTGGAGGAAGCCCGTCGACATCACAGAAGGACACCAAATGGTGGAATGTCGACGCCCACCAACCACAAAAAAGTAAACCAAAGACAAATACAGTAATTCCGGACCCAACCACTAGATGGCGGAATAATGCACAGCATGTGAATCCAGAAATTCTTCAAGCTGCAAAACTACACCGACCGGTAAGAAACTATTCGTTTTCTCTCATGATGTTGTCAAAGAGGTTATAGGAGCCGCTCCATAAGCTAAAATGAGAGCCCATGTTCTATAAATTCACAGTATCCTTCTCAGCCATATGAGAATAAAGTGTGACATTTTGTGTAAAACATGTACTTCCAATAGAAGCAACAACCTAGCAGTTGACTTCCCTGTAATCTACTGCAGCCTTCCAGTGTTCTAATGAACAACTAGAGCACTAACATCATGTATTTATGATAGAAGTATGGCACACCCGAAGCCATCTTGATGGATTCAAACCTGTGAAATTGAAAGCATTTTTTATTAATGAACAAAATAAGGGAGGTATGTTTTGTTATAGAAATTATGATTAGTGCTCTAGAAAGCTAAAATGAGGACACATTTTCTCAAATGCAATTTTCATCTATATCAGTAAGACACTCTGACATGCAGACTGAAACATGTACTTTCAATACTAGCAGGAGTTATCCTCTTAACTGCTAGGGCTTCCACCCTTTCCCTTCACCAGTGCCAAACATCCTGGGGATTCTAAAGACACCTGGAGCTTGTAGATTACCCTGAAGGGAGCTGAGAGGATAGTCACAATATGACAAAATGTTGTTTTTTGTGGGAAAATGGGAAAAAAGGGTTGTGTAAGAAAGCATATTTATTTTTCTAAAAATGGTATCAACCAAAGGTTTACTGTGAAATGACACTCTTCCCAGCTTTCAGGAACATGCAGAGTTGTTTGAAAAAAAACGTTTTTTACCACAAGTTTTTCATTTTCCAAGAGGTAGTCTATTTGTCCTAATTGTTGTGGTTTCAGTCTGCTTGCTGTTTGTGGTGGAAACAGGTGTGAAACTCTAGGGTGACACCAGAAAACTATACAATTCGGAAAAGTAGATAAAATTCTGAATTCAGGAAGGGGTCATTTGTGTAGATCCCTTTAGATTTTCCCAAAGAAACTAACTGTTAGAAATTAAAAAACAATAATAAAAATGAGTAGGAAAAAACACCCATTCGTAACAAAGTTTTCAGTTGTAACTTCTTGTCACAGTGGCTGATTTACAAAAGCAATATACTGTTACGTCTGGCAGACCGTTAAGCTTGCAGTGCTATATAAGGTGTGTAGGTGCTCCAAAAATATGCGATACCAAGAACCAACAACTGAGTTGCACCTTACAATGATTTTTCATTGTATACCAACTATACAGCAATTCACATGGGGAAATATAAAGGATAAAAAATAGGTATGGAGAAAACCTATGTTTTTCTGAAACATACACAAGATACTGAGGGGCATATTTATCAATGTTTTGTGTCACCATTGCGCCCTGCAAGGGGGCGCCAGGGCAACACAAAACCTAGAAGAGATTTACCAAGCCACGCAAGGCCACCTTGTGTGGTCCTGTGTGGCTCGGTAAATCTGGAGTAACGCCAGGCAGCGCAAGTCACTGCTTTGCATTACTCTGCACCAGGGAGGCATAACATGGGTGGAGCGTGGGTGTTCCCACGCATCCACCAATGGATTCTGCAGCATACCCAGATTTATCAATACTGGTAGAGCTGGAAATGCGTCAGAATGCTTAACAAAGAGAAATATCTTTATTTCTCCTTGTTTCTTCCTCTTTCTATGAGTGCTGCATTCTGCAGCACACATAGAAAGAGGAGAAAAGCCTCAGAGGATTGTTTTTGTGCAGGAAGGTGTCTCTTCCTGCTCAAAAACAATCCGGCCTGTAACGCAGGCACCCTTGCTCCATTGTTCACGGGTGCCTGTGTTGTCGCTAAGCAGCAGTTTGTGCGCAAGCAGATAGCAGGAATGCACCATATGATGTTGAATACGGCACACTCTCCCTTTCACGTAGAGCAGCAAGGTGGCTTTCTGCGTTGAGTTGCGTGAAATGTTTATAAATTTGGCCCACAGTTTTAGGAACAGTGGTTACTTATACACCTCTGAATTTGTGGTTACCCTTACTATCATACCATTCATAGGTCATTTTGTAAAATGTTTTCTTTTTTCCACACTTGCTTACATTTGTAAGCAACAAATGCAGAGAAATTGAGGTGGTAATAGCAAATGTTTTACTATTCTGTGTTCTGACATGTCTTCTGACATAAATGGTACCTCACTTGTGTGGCTGGACCTAACGCCTGCAACACAGAATGCCCCAAAACACAATCTGGAGCCATCACATTTCACCCAGCAAAATCAGTGCTGTTTGACAATGAGATTAACTGCGGATTTTGGGCCCTAGTTCAGTCACCACCCAAGGACACCTACCATATCCAGTCATTTCTGAAAACTAGACATCCGGGAGAGTCCAACGTGGTGTAACTTGTGTGGTTCTCACAAGGTTTTGTTACCAAGAAGCCTTTAAAAACCTCAAACTTTGGCTAAAAACACATTTTCCACACATTTCTGTGAAGGAAAGTTTTAGAATATGTGGGGATCCACAAATTCCCAACTCCCCAGCGCTCCCACAAGTTGCCGTATAAAAATGGTACCCACCTTGAGTGGGTGGGTCTAGCTCCTGCCACAGGAGAAGGACCAAGACATAACATGGACAGATCGCATTTTTCCACTCAAAACCAACCTTTTTTTTGCAATGTGGGTGGCTGTGGAATTTGGGTCCCAGCTCAGCCAGTACTCAAGGAAACCTACTAAACCCAGACATTTCTGGAAACTAGACACCCAAGGAGGTCCAGAGTAGTGTGACTTGCGTGAATCTCACAAGGTTTTCTTACAGAGGAGACCTTGCAAACCTCAAGCATAGCACCCGAGTTACGAAATGGCACAACACGCAACATGGACACATCAAATTTTCCACTCAAAATCAAGCATTTTTTAACAATTTGGATGGCTGTAGATTTTGGGCCCCAGTTCAGCCGGCACCCAGGGAAACAAACCAAACCCAGACAGTTCATATTTCCAAATGCTCAACCGGTATGCAACAATAGTTCCTCATCTTTATTTAGTCCATTCAGATGTTTTGTGTCTAAGTTCAATTTAAGGTGAGATTCCATAATTCAAAGTTGCTTTTCCTTCTTAGCGCCTTAGGTAATTTTCTCAACTCTTTTAATGCCAAAAACACAAGTAAATCCTATTTATGTTCATGTTTTTCTGAGAAATCAGTCTTGCCACTGGATAGGTGGCATCTCAGTTCTTTATGGTAAGTAAGTGTTCAAATATTTGCTTGTGCACCAGAAATGTAGTGCTGCCAACATACTGTTGTCCACATGTACATTCCAAAATAAATACACAGTACTAGAAAAGCAGGTTATCCACTTCAGAATCAATTTAATTTGTCCTGTGGGTAGAACATATTTTGTTTTATTCTTACTGTGTCTACATGCTTTACAATTCCCACATTTGAAGAAACCTCAAAGTCTCTAACCAGCAGTCTCAAAATTACTATGTACCAACATGTTAATTAGGGCTCTAGTTTTCCTATGGGTTACACTACATGTGTGTCTACCATTTGTCTCATTGTGGTGCCTGTTTTGAGATACTCCCAATGTTTATTTAGAATCTTCTCAATCTGTGGTACTGATTATTGTAATCAGTTATGAATCAAAGCTGGCCATGAACCTTTTTAATGTTGTGTTTGTTACTGAATAAGATGTCCTCCCTGTTTTCTTGTGCACTCCCGAATTAGCATTGTTTTGGGGATTCTCTATTTTAAATTGCTCATGTGGTGGCTTTCTGCATGTAAAATGTTGTTGCCAGCTTTATCTTTTCTGTACAGTCTTGCTGTGAGTTGTTTAGCCTTCGCTTCCACAAATATAACAAGATACTACATAACTACCCTACACATTCTATATGTGTAGCTGGGGTTAAGATAATTTTGGGAAGATTTTAATTAAATCTTTTTCATGATAAGAATGAAACCAAAACCGAAGCTAGCCATGTGGACCTGCAAAGCGGTCCTTTCCTAAAGTCACACCAGTGCAATTTCACAATGAAACCCAAGTGGGCAGCTCTAACATTATATTATGGACAAATTATTATAAAGAGACAGTACTCACATCAGATATATCAAATAGCCTAAAAATATATACAACAGTCATTCTTAGCATATTGTAAACAACTTAAATGGAATCCTAATCATGCCCATGTGGGCTATCTGGTTTGCCTACTGGACAAAACAATCAAAGTCATAGACATATTTTCAGACCGGCTTGTTGCATAACAACAAAAAGTGAAATAAAAAGTGAAATTATAAGTGCTTTACTCAAAAACCCAGTGAAGTTACTTCTTAAAGGCAGGGTTAGGGGGAACCAACACCTCTTAGCAGAGAGTCCCTTACTCGTCTCCTGTAATATAAACAAATAAAGAACACAGTTAAAAGAAAACTCTACCATATCCAGCAGAAAAGAACTGTGCGTAAAGCCATCATGAAGAAACTTTTTAGATATCAGAGTAACACCTGGAACCCAAAATAACTATTCCTCCTGGTGTACCAGCAGATCTTCTTCAATATTCAGACCCTTAGGGGCTTTGGTCTCAAGATCCATATTGTATCTAGACTGTTTCCTTCTCAACAATTGGACTCTGTTGCCCCAGCCCCCACATCAGGATCAATTCTGTCTATCATGTAATATCTCAGAAAATCTCGATCAGAGAAGTGAAACTCTACAAAGTGCCATTCCACAGGATGATGATTGTCAAGTATCTTCCTCCTGACTGGGTGACTCGTGCTGCCAATATACAGTTTCTTGTGGGGCCATACTAGCATATAAATGACATAACTTGTACAACAAGTGATAACTTTCTCTATTCTTCTCCGTCCTGCTGTATAACGAATGTTTTCATGTTGCTGCTATTTTTACATGCCTTACATTTCCCACAGACAAAGAATCTCCTGAGGCCCAAATAGTCAGTCTTTTCTTCCCTTACCATGTTGCTATGCACCAGCCAATTATGAATAGATCTCTTACGATATGTAATCTTAGGTTTCTCAGTAATATAACTGCCACTGGTATTATCGACTTTCAAAATCTTCCAATTCTTATGAAGAATAGTACATACTTCTTAGAATGTCTTGATAAAAGTTATGATCATATGGGTCTCATTCTCTATCGGGTGATTGGTATTGCTTTCCCCCTCTCAACTAAATGATTTTCTCTTATCTTTCCCTGTCACTCTGCTGGTAGTTCTCTTTAATACCCATAGGGAATAGCTTTTTCGTGAAATCTTTTAACCATAATGTCCAGTTCCCTTTGGAAATCCATAATAGAGCTGCAATTACTCCTAGCCCTTAACATTTCCCTACAGAGGATGCTCCATTTCAGGGGATCAGGGTGATTACTCTGCGCATGTATTAAGCTGTTCCTTGCAGTGGGTTTACAGTATAGACTGGTCTCTAGTTGGTTCCCATTTACTCTTACATTCACATCCACAAACACTACACTTGTATTGCTTATTTCACAAGTGAACTTAAATTCCAACTTAGCTTATTGTGAAAAGAGCAATACGAATTCACATGACCTAGGAGCACAAAAGTTATTAAACTCCAACAGAGACTGTTTTCATAATAAGAATGACACAAAAACCAAAGTTATCCAGGTGGATTGGCAAAGTGGCCCAATTCCCCAGCTATAGTTGAGCAAGCTAACTATAAGTGTGCCCTCCCCATGCACTGCTAATGACCTCACATATTACATCACTCATGACATGTTCAATGACATTATTGATGACATCTCAAATTACATCATTGATGACACCAACACCACACTGCGGTCTGGCAAAGGCCGTGTGCAGCAGGGGAGTTTGCCGCCTGTGGGCAACCACCCACAGGCGGTCAACACCCTACCGCCTACATATATATTTGTATATTATTTTCTTCAAAAGTACTTTATTGGGTTTTAAGATAATACGAACAATTGTGCTTCCCCTACGATCTTTATGCATTACAAAATTCATTTCAACCCTTTACTTGGTCTCCACCCACAGGATCCATATCAAGTCTGTACAAAAAGGTAGCCTAGATGGAATTCCTCCCATCGAGAGCTTAATCAAGCAATCTTCTCACACTTGTCTTAAATGCAACTATTCCTAGTCTCTCTCCCGCTTTAATTAAACATTTCTATCCCCAGAGATCTAAGTAACCGTGGGCATACAAGCATGGCTGAACCCTCCTTTAAGTGGTCTAGTAGTAGTTTCCACAATTTCTAAAACTTTCCCCTTAGATCATACAGGCCCCAGGTATATCTCCATCGCCCACGATGTCCACAGTTTGCCTGACCTTTTCTGGACACATGAAACCTATCATTTACTTTTCATTCCAAAGCAATTAGCTGTTTGGGGGCTAATAATATGTTCGCTATTGTAGTGACCTGGGGAAGGGCACTAGGACCCTGCTATGGACAGAGGGGTCAGGAGGGAACCGGACACCACATCCGGTCAGGGGTGTGGGGAGGACACACAAAGAAGAGACGGGGATCGGAAGCGGAGGTGCACAGCCAGCTCTGACGACGAGACAACAATAAAGAAACCTAATCCCCTACCCGTGTCCTGTGTGCTTTGTGGGTCCGGGGACGCGACAACTGGCGACGAGAGTGGGATTCTCATCTGGCGACCACCGCTGCGTGAGGGACCGACGTGTGCAGGAGAGGCTGAACGACGGAGCCAGGAGCCCACCCTGGTCCGTGACGTGGGAACACATCCGACCGCCAGAGAAAGCGGTAAGAAACTGAAGTGCCCGCAAAGAAAGCGCCAAACAGGGACAAGCGCAAAAGAGCGCCTGCAACAGATCGTGCCTGCAGCCCAAATAGCAGAGAGACGCGCGAAGTTCAAAGGAACTATCGCGAGAGCAGGGCGGCCATCTTAGAAACAGGCAGTTTGGACCAATCAGGAGCGAGGAACAAGGGGCGGCCATTTTGGAAGGTCAGGCAAAGCTCAAAAGAGAGAAACCTCGTGAGACTACGGCGGCCATCTTGAAGTCAGGCAAAATAGGCCAATAGGAGCAAAGAACAGAGCGGCGGCCATTTTGAAGTCAGAGCTGGCTGTGCACCTCCGCTTCCGATCCCCGTCTCTTCTGTGTGTGTCCTCCCCACACCCCTGACCGGATGTGGTGTCCGGTTCCCTCCTGACCCCTCTGTCCATAGCAGGGTCCTAGTGCCCTTCCCCAGGTCATTACATCTCCCCCTTTGATCACAAAGAACTGACGAGCACGTCAAACCCATAGATGGGTAGATGGTCATAGATGCACGTCTGTCAGGTGACGTGCCGGTGTGCTATCGCCCGTTACATTTCCTCTATTAGTCTTTTGGGCCTCCTGCATGCTCTTCTTGGGCCAGTCTCCATTTGTTGCTCTTCCGCTGGTCCTTGCTCCTGTCCGTTGCTCTCCGACCTTTTTTGTTCTGCTGTTTCCTCATCTTGGTCCTCTGGCGTATTCGGCAGGATTTTCCGCAGGCCTCTACCATTTAGCCTATCGGAGCCGCAAGCAGGCATCAGGTGGGAAAGATGGATCAGAAAATTTAAGCGCTACATGAGCACCACGGACGTCCCGGACAGCAAACAACTGCACCTACTTCTGAATCTCGCAGGGGACGAAATAGAAGATCTACTGTTAACTTTCCCCGACGATCAAACAGCGAATTACAAGGGAGTGATAAAGTGTCTCACACAGAAATTTGACCCTCAACGAAATGTTGATTTTGAGAGGTACACGTTTAACACTGCATGCCAGCAAGGGGAAGAGAGCTTAGACGATTTCGCGACGAGACTGAGGAAACTGGTTGCGTATTGCGAATTTGACAAATTCGACAATGAGCAAGCAATAAGATTGCGTATTATCGAAGGTTGTCATTCAGTGGAGTTCCGAACACGCATCCTGAAGGAACCAACGACGCTGGAAAAGATATTGACAATGGCTCGCACGGAGGCACGGGCCACAGCGCAGGCCAAACAGATGGAGACGGGAAAGGAGAAGAGAGTGGCGTCAGCATATCGCGTCACTGGGAATTTCAAAAAGAAAGAGTTCCAGGCGCCAGTCCCAACAAAGAAGTGCGACCAAACATGCTACCGATGTGGCCTCGAGTTCCCACATGTTGGTGCCTGCCCAGCAATGGGCCAGAAGTGCAGGAAATGTAATAGGGACAATCACTTTTCAAGCACGTGCATGACCAGACAATTCAGAAGCGAGAGAGGCAGAACAATGAGACCACGGATGACCAGCAACAGGTATGCACGATACATGGAAACGGCAAATCGCAGTTCCTCTGACGAGTCCGAAGAGACAGCAGCACCTGCCAGGGAGAGACTCACCAAGAAAAATCATCGCGTATGCCAGCAAAAGCTTAACAGACATTGAGAAGGCATACTCGCAACCAGAAAAGGAAAGCCTAGCAGTGGTCTGGGCGTGTGAACACTACCACATGTTCATCTACGGGAAGTCATTCACCATCATAACTGACCACCAGGCACTGGTAACGATCTATGGCAGCCCGGCCGCCAAAATGCCACCCAGGATCGAGCGCTGGGGCATAAGGCTGATGGACTACGACTTCACGATTGTACACAAGCCAGGGAAGGAACACAACCCGGCAGACTACATGTCGAGACACCCGCTGCCGCAAGCACAGGCGATGACATCAATGGCAGAAGAGTACCTAAATTTCATACTCAAGCAAAACACCCCGGCACCTATAACACTAGCGGAGCTAGCAAAGGAGACTCAGGACGATGCAACGCTGCAACTGGCCATGGAGACAATGAGAAGGCAGAGATGGAGGCACGTCAACAATAACTGCACATGGGGAGAAGGAGTATGCAAGGAAGAAGTATTGGCTCTAAAGTAGATACATGAAGAGCTGTCTGAGACAGACACAGGAATAATGATGCGAGGGACAAGAATAGTGATCCCGAATTCACTCAGGCGGCAACTGGTCAATCTGGCTCATGAATCACACAGAGGCATGGTAGCAATGAAGAAACTGCTAAGAGAGAAAGTATGGTTCCCTGGCCTGGACCGCATGGTGGAAAACACTATCATGACATGTCACCTCTGTCAGGTGACGGGCTCACCAGCCAAGCATGAACCACTACAGATGTCCGAACTGCCAGGAGCGGTGTGGACAACACTAGCAGCTGATTTCTTTGGGCCGTTGGACACAGGCCATTATCTGTTGGTAGTAATGGATGAGTACTCGCGATTTCCTATAGTGCGACAGGTGCCATCAACATCAGCAACAGCAACACTACCAATACTGGATGACATCTTTGCAGCCTGGGGCTCACCAGAAACACTGAAAACAGACAATGGTCCTCCGTTCTCAGGAGAAGAGTTCCGCAGATTCATGGTCTACCTAGGAGTAAACCACAGGAAGATAACTCCGCTATGGCCGCAGGCGAATGGAATGGTGGAGAGGTTCATGGGGAGCATCAAAAAGGTAGTTCAAAGAGCGAAGCTGGCGCAGATATCGCTTGGCCAAGCTCTGTGTCAGATGCTACGTGACTACAGAAACACGCCCCATAGCACCACAGGAAGATGCCCGGCGGAGCTAGTACTGGGAAGGACATGCAGGACGAGAATACCGCAAGTAGAAGCAATCATGGCACCAGAAAACAGCAGCATTGCAGCTAAGGACAGAGAGGCGAAAGGGAAGATGAAAAACTACGCAGATGCCAGACGGCACGCCATCCCGTCACACCTGAAGGAAGGGGACACAGTGATAGTGCGTCAACGACAGCAGAGGAAATCTGACAGCATGTTCTCCAAAGACCCGCTGACAGTAACGAAAGTGAAGGGCCCGATGATCACGGCGGAGTCAGAACACCAGAGGATCACACGGAATATCTCACACTTCAAAGGACTGAAAGAAAAACAGGAAGAGGACCAAGATGAGGAAACAGCAGAACAATAAAAGGTCGGAGAGCAACGGACAGGAGCAAGGACCAGCGGAAGAGCAACAAATGGAGACCGGCCCAAGAAGAGCATGCAGGAGGCCCAAAAGACTAATAGAGGAAATATAACGGGCGATAGCACACCGGCACGTCACCTGACAGACGTGCATCTATGACCATCTACCCATCTATGGGTTTGACGTGCTCGTCAGTTCTTTGTGATCAAAGGGGGAGATGTAGTGACCTGGGGAAGGGCACTAGGACCCTGCTATGGACAGAGGGGTAAGGAGGGAACCGGACACCACATCCGGTCAGGGGTGTGGGGAGGACACACAAAGAAGAGACGGGGATCGGAAGCGGAGGTGCACAGCCAGCTCTGACGACGAGACAACAATAAAGAAACCTAATCCCCTACCCGTGTCCTGTGTGCTTTGTGGGTCCGGGGACGCGACCGCTATGAGTCTCCAACATCCCTTAAACAGACTCTTCATTGCAATTGGCTTTAAACCTACAGTGGCTGGGACTTGGGGTAGTAGGAAGCTCAAAATATGTGTGACATGGCTCAAGACTTTCTCGTCTGTGTTTTTAAGCAAAGAATTTTTTTTAAACGTAGATGGGAAGTGCTGGTGAGAGTGTGAGTAGGACCACCAAATGTCTCCAAAATGCCCACACTCTCGCTAGCATTTCCCATATGTGTTTTAAACCATGTTCTTCCTTTTCATTGGGGTAAAGTGCCACAGCAGCATGTGTTTAGACATCGATTCCCTGTTTTGGATGGCCCGACACTTGGAGAGAATGACCTCCCACATCTTTTCCCAGCTACGCAGTGGGATATCTATCTTCAATATTGTTTGCCAACTATTCATATAGGCCCACCTCAATGCTGAGCATGCCATCATGAGTGCCTCCCTTTACCTTGGATACCAGGCACTTTGTTTCGTTGTATTATGTATGACGAACAACTTTTCCCAGGGGGTTAGCTCCCTATGGGCTGCTGATTTGATTTCTGGTGCCATTAAGAGGATGTGGGGTAATGGCCAGAGCTGCCGACTTTTGAACTAGGGAACCAGGTTTGAGTCTCCGCATCAGCTCAACATCCTGTGATACTGGGCAAATCACTAAGGGCCTGATTTAGAGTTCAGCGGACGGGTTACTATGTCACAAACGGGACATATTACAAGTGTCTGGAGTAGGCGCCCTTGATCTCCTTGTGACAAAAAAAAATGTGTCCTTGTGTAATGTCACTGGTGCTCATATACAGCGCTCTGATAACTTCAGGGGCCGTATTACCGAAGGTGCCCCAGCGGCGCAACGGGCATTTGTGCCCACTTTGCACGCCACCGGGGCAACCTTGGTATTATAGAAGGGGGCACAGACGCTTGTGCGTCCCCTTCTATAATACCGATAGCGCTGGCGCACTTAATGTGCCAGTGCTACCTTCGGAGGGTGTTCCCTCATTTTCATACGGGCGTCCCCCATGCAAATGAGGGAATTCCTTTGACTCTGCGCCCGCGCCATATTACAGACTCGGGCGCAGAGTCAAAGAAGCCCTCAGGAGGCACACTGACAGTGCGCCATTTAAAAGGTGTCGCACTGTCAGTGCGCCTCCTGACAGCAGCCCTCTGCAGGGGGTAAATGCAGTCGCGGTCCGTGTAGGAGTGCCGGCCGGGTGGTGACGTGGGGCGGGGGAGGGGCAGGGTGGGGGGTAGCAAAGTACGGATTATGGACCAATACAGGTAAGTAAACATTTAAATCAATGAAACGAATTTCGTTGCGCGCACTGCATCGCATTTGGCGATGCAGCGCTCACAACGAAATTCGTTTTATTGATTTAAATGTTTACTTACCTGTATTGGTCCATAATCCATAATTTGCTACCCCCACCCTGCCCCTCCCCCGCCCCACATCACCGACCGGCCGGCACTCCTACACGGACCGCGACTGGGTAAATGGGGTCCTATGGACCCCCCCAGACATCCCCTTGCAGTGACTGCACCCGCCTGCAAGGGGATCTCTAATCCCCTTTGAAAGTGCAGGCAGGTGCCGCCTAAAACACGGAGCGGCTGCTCCGTGTTTTCACATGAATGCGCTGTGCAGCCCGAGTTGGGGCTGCCCTGGGGGCAGCGCATAGATCATAGTACGGCTCATTGGCATTGTTTGAGCCCGGCGCAAACAATGCCAATGCGTAATACGGCCCCAGGTTGTGTTCGTGCTATATAAGACTGCAAAAAAAAAAATGCTGTCTCACCTCTAATCAGTGGCGAAACTGGGAGACCTCCCCCATCCCGCAAAGAGGAATCCCGAGTCTCCCAAGTGTCACTGATATTGTTCTTGGGCAGAATGGGGCCCCGATGAAAGGTGGTGGGCCCCTGACGGTTTGAGTGTACCCCTGCCTGCACCGCAGAAGCTGCAGGGTCCTTTTACGCCACGGCCGAGAGAGAGTTCACTGTAGTGTGGCTAATATCTGTGAGGATTGGGAACAGCCCCGCTCCTCCCGCCCTCCACCGGGTCCCTCTGCTTTCATTTCCGCATATACATTTGTTCTACTGCTTTCTATGCTGCTCACGTGGACTATTTACCTTCCTATCTATCACGCGCAGTGTGTGTCTTTTGAAAGAACCAGAATTAAAAAAAATGCCACAAGTCAGTCGACAAGTGCATTGTTGTCTGCATTCATAAGGTTTGCTCGCGATTGTTTAAATGACGTCTGTGCTAAGAGGTACTGGAATAGAATCAGGAATGTATTTCAGTTCAGCTGAGTTCATCTCTGGCCGCAGCGCGAGATATTGAAGCCACTCATGTTGTTAATCAACTCATGATTGACGTGTGGTGCGAAGGTCAGAGGGAAAGCACCTTTTGATAGCGGTCACTATGGAGACAGGTGGTAGAGCAGGTGAAACGTGCCCACGAATATGAAACTGTCAGAAGCCATTGAGCAAGATACAAGCATTCCAGGAAATCTGCCAATAAAAAATAATGTGCCTTGTTAGCACTGCTGATAGTAAAATTAATTCTACGGCCTTATAAGAACACTACACATCAAATCAATTCTGTTTATTCATAGTTGTACAGAAATAATAGAGTGCAAAATAACAGTTTAAGCTACAAATGATAACTGGCAAATGACTTTATGACTTAATAGAGGTAATTTAATTTATCTATTTGTTGTTGCATAATATAACCTTCGTTTTGTAAACAGTTGCTAGGAACTTTTCTTTTCTAAAATCGATACTAAACGTTGTAGCGGAACATGGCTCAGTCCATAATTAAAGAGTCACGCTCATACCTCATATGTTGCATGTGGCCAGTGCTTAATTTGTAGAATAATACGTTCCTGGGCCCTGAACAGAAGTCTTCTGCAGCTTGCACCACCCATCGCCCGCCATCGCTGCCAAAACAACTTCTAACCTTCCCTCGCCTCCGAGTGCGACAGTTCAGATTATTCCAGGTCCCCAAAGCTAAAGAAATGGCTTGGGAGGCAGGTATTAGTAATTTTTATGTATAATGTATTCATAAACAACCGTTGTTCTGCTCATTTCTATATTAGATGAGCAGCGCCACCATGTGGCAGACTGTTAACAATTAAGTGCCGGTGCCGAGCACTGGAAACCAATTAAGTGCAAGTGCTGAGCAACGGAAACCACCGGCTCAAATTAAGCACTGTGTGGCATCCATCCAGTTTAGGGGGAAACAATACCTCATGTTCAAAACTGTAATAAATCTGCCTTTTCTTTGTGGTCACCCAAGCCTTTTCATTTTTTTCTGAACTTTATTTTTGCTGGCGTTTGGAATCTGTGCCCTTTGCTCCTGCTCAATCAATCAATCAATCAGGGAATTGTAAGCGCGCTACTCACCCGTGAGGGTCTCAAGGCGCTGAGGGGAGGGGGGGGGGGTCCGCAGATCTGTTTAGCCGAAGAGCCAGGTCTTGAGGGTCTTCCTTAAGGTGTTCAGGGAGGGGGCGCGTCTGATGTCTGCCGGTAGCTCGTTCCAGGTCTTGGCTGCAATGTGAGAGAAGGATCTGTGGATGCGCGGGGTTTCGGCCAGTGCGAGGTTGGAAGATCGGAGGTTTCTTTTGGGTACGTGGAAGTTGATTCTGTCGTTGAGGTATTTGGGTCCGTTGTGTAGGCATTTGTAGGCGTGAGTGAGGATTTTGAAAGTGACTCTTTTCTCCACGGGGAGCCAGTGGAGACTTCGTAGGTGTTGGCTGATGTGTTCGTGTCTGGGGATGCCGAGGACGAGTCTGGCGGCGGTGTTCTGTATTGTCTGGAGTTTGCGGAGTAGGGACTTGTTGATGCCGGCGTAGAGTGCGTTTCCATAGTCCAGTCTGCTAGTGATGAGTGCGTGGGTGACTGTCTTCCTTGACTCAGGGGGGATCCACTTGAAGGTCTTGCGGAGGATGCGGAGGGTGTTGAAGCAGCTGGAGGTGACGGCGTTGACCTGTCGGTTCATGGTGAGTGATGAGTCGAGTGATGCTAAACAGCTAAACATCAGAACAGCCTTAAAGTACCTCCTGTGCACCCCACTTTAAACATGATTAAATTGGCTTATCCCAAATGGACTTATGTAACTTACCTATAGGTTCATAGTATATGGTATAGAAAATGTACCTGGGCATTTTCTCAGGGTCTGGAAGTTGTGCCATCCGGGGATTGCAAAAAGAACAATTGATTGACAGAATGCAGAACAATGTCATACATTCACCCCAGTACAGAGATCTGGTCCTAAATCCATCGTTTTTTTTTTGTTTTTTTGTTTTTGCTCGCCATTCCAGTTTGAACCCAGCCATATGCAAATCAGTCTTGACCCTGCCTCAATGGGAACAGTCCAGCCCGAACTGCCAGGCCAGGTCCTTCCTGGACTGGAAACAAGCATCCTAGGACCGGTTTCGGGGTTTCCACTCACATCAGCCAGGATAGCTTGACTGCAATGGCATGGAGAGCACAGGACCCACGTCTGGGCATACCCGTCCCACTCGGGTGACAAATGCAAAAAGAACAATTGATGGACAGAATGCAGAACAATATCATACATTCACCCCAGTACAGAGATCTGGGCCTGAGCTGGTGAAGTGAGATAAAGAATGATGTTGGTTTCAACCCAGATCTGTGACTGGGGGTGAGTGTCTGAAAAGTTTCAGCGCTCCGTCCATCATCTCCTTGTGTTTGCTTTGTTCGCCCTAAGTTGGCAGGGTATGCCCAGACGTGGGTCCCTTGCTCACTTTGCCACTGGATTCAAGCTAGCCTGACTGATGAAGGGTGTTACCCAGAAACCGGTCTCAGGATGCTTGTTTACGGTTCAGGGAAGACCTGGCTTGGCAGTTCGGGCTGGACTGTTCCCATGAGGGACAGGGTCAAGACTGATTTGCATATAGATGGGTCTAAACTGAGGTGGCAAAGTGAGATAAAGAATGATGATGGATTCAACCCAGATCTGTGACTGGGGGTGAGTGTCTGAAAAGTTTCAGCGCTCCGTCCGTCATCTCCTTGTGTTTGCTTTGTTCACCCTAAGTTGGCAGGGTATGCCCAGGTGTGGGTCCCTTGCTCACTTTGCCACTGGATTCAAGCTAGCCTGGCTGATGAAGGGTGTTACCTAGAAACCGGTCCCAGGATGCTTGTTTCCGGTTCAGGGAAGACCTGGCTTGGCAGTTCGGGCTGGACTGTTCCCATGAGGCACAGGGTCAAGACTGATTTGCATATAGCTGGGTCTGAACTGAGGTGAGGAAGTGAGCTAAAGAATGATGATGGATTCAACCCAGATCTGTGACTGGGGGTGAGTGTCTGAAAAGTTTCAGCGCTCCGTCCATCATCTCCTTGTGTTTACTCATGGATTGCAGCACCTGTTGTGCCATCCACTATAGTGGCAGTAAAAACATGGCTTCAGGCCTCCCCTGTGTAGCCTGACAGCAGTTTGAACCCTGTACACAAACCTGTCAAGATTACCCTGCTCACATGTAGGAACATATGATTGTAAATATTAAATACGTCATCCCTAAGCACACTTTGCTCTCCCCATGGTAGGGAGCATAATATTTAGGGGTGGAACCTGTATGACATTAAAAATGGCAGGTTCTACAAAAGTGACTACCCCAAAATGACATTATCACTGGTCATTATGACATTATAACTGGCACATAGAAAAAGCCAAAGTATAAATTATACACTTCGATCTATAACTTTTGACCTGCACAAGCTCCAGACTCCGTTCAAAGATTTGTTTTTATATTTTTAAAAAATCCAATCTAATTGTGAAGTCGGATTTTTATTAAATATATAGGAAATGTAAATTTTAGACAGTTAACTTCACCTGACGTAAAGCTTCCAGAAGGCTAGTTCACATTATTTCCAATCACTACCCATTACTTGGCTTGAATGAAGTGTGACAACTGCTCACACAGAAAGGACAATGGTTTGGAAGTGGGGAGAAATGTAACTTCCCCTGGCAACAAGACCAGTTGTGATGGGCCCAGGAACTGGAAAAGGCTAGGATGTTTGTTTTTTCTTTAATTCATTTAATTAGTTTTAGTCTTTTTTTATTGCATATATACACAAAGTACAAACCAACATCAAACATAAGTGAGGGTGACCCCCATCACCCTCAAGTAAATGCCAGTCTCAAATGAGTTGCAGTCCATTGTGTAGAACACTGGATTTAGGTGTTAGTCTGTATTAGTCTAGAAATCGGAGAATAGTCAGTTGATTCACAAAATGCTGATAAAAGTACAACCATGGCCTCTTTTTTATAAATGTGAGGCTAAATAACTCTTTACTCTTCTCACAACCAATCCCCATTTAGTACTCAATCCAGCAGATAGTGTTCTGAGACTAGAGACCCAATATTTACAGGTCAATCCTGGGAATAAGTAGGTATACTTGCCCCCCGACACTACTGAGTTATCTGTTTTAAAACCAAGCTGGCTACGTGAAAGTGTGTTACTTCCCTCAAACTATACATATAACTTATTTACATATTTTTAGGAAAATGTTTGTCTCAGAATACAAAAGCTTCTGTTAGCATGTGAATATTCAGATCAGAGGGATCCTTCTTCATTAGTAATAGTGGCACAACTGCTCCTTTCCATGAGTTTTTATTGCTCATTTTCTAGATTACTGACATCCAATGTAAAAATGGAATCTGGCCCAGAACTCTTCATCAAGCATAAGTAAATTAATCAAAACATATTTGGGCATTGAGCTCTTGATGGTTTGGAGACATTCATTAAGGGCCATATTTATAATTTGTTCTCACAACGCAATGCAACAAGACACCTTGCTGTGCTATCAAGATATGGCGCGTTCCTGCTCTCTTCCTGCGCTGGCTCACTATTGGCTGCCTAGCACCAATGCAGGCACTCTAAGGCAATATGAATGGATTTGGGAACTGCTTTCTTCACTGACCAACTTGGAGAACTTTTGACTTTTATTAGCTACAGAAACTGAATATTTCTAGCCAGATCTTAGCCCACTATATTTAAATTTAACGTACACATTTTATGCCTCATCTATACAGGGTTTAGGACTTCAGTCTTGTTTCTCACAATTGATCACTTAAGCTTTTCATTCACTTGGAGAACCTTTGTAAACCATCTTTTTCAAGCAACATGAGAAGTCAATCACTGCTGAACTTTTTTCAAAATGTTGACAAAACTTTAAAAGTCTCTGCGGTTACCTTTTGCCCAGATTTATATTTTGGCATCAAGTTTGAAATAGGACCTTTTAAAAACTTTGAATAGATATCTGACAAGAAGGCCTTATACTGGGTAAATGAGTCTGCAATATTATCTGCCCCCTTAGCCATTTTCATTGAACAGACTTGGGCTAGTTTGTTCAATCATCTTTCTTTCTTGCAGGTACAGACCTGTGCAGTCACTGAAAAAGCTTGTGAAAATGATTGCTTGCAGAGTGAAATGTGTTGGCACAGGCTGTAATACATTGGAAGCTTGAAAGTGAAACAAGCCTACAACAGTCCTCCTTCAAGATCAATTTGTATATAATTTTTATCTATATGATTTCCTTGTTTTAACATGCAGGACTACTTCGCACGCAAGTGTGTTGTACTAACGTGATTATACTAATTCACAAATCATGATGTGTTTGAAAGGGATACAAACATAGAGAAAGACTGGTGGCTCAGTCTATTGTAAATCTTTCACATGGACAATGAAGTTCTTGCCAAGTGACCTAGTCATTCTGCATTTATTTGGATTCAAAATTATTTATTCTGTTTCTTTGTCAATTTTATACCATACAATTTCCTCTCCTGATGTGATTTCCTGTTTCTTCACTGCTCATAGTCTGTTTTTTAAAATGTTTTGTTATTGTTTCTCCATTGACTCAAACAGGTGTCAGTATCATTCTGTTCCTATTAAATGAGCTAATTAAAAATCTTTTCATGGAAATACATATTTTTTGTTTAAGTAATTAATTATTACACAGTCTAAACTTGAGTTCCATATCTGGATTCATATTATGTTATCTATTTTTCCCATTTTCAATTGATACCTTAGTGACAATGTTCTTCAGTATTCATTTACTTTAATAATCTCTATTTGCTTTCCAATTGTGCTTAGCAAGAGGTTTGGTTCAATGAATGTTTAACAATGCAAGGCTACGTTATTCAGGTTTTGAATTTCATTTCCTTACAAGCTACAGCATATTTTCTATATTGTGCCTGTTACACATTTTCTTCAGTATGGCAACATTTCTAGTATTATTTGTCCATTTTATTTTTTTATCCATCAATGTTTTGGTAGAACTATTATTCAAGGTAGCAAACACAGAGCAAAAACACATCCATGACATATAAAATCTAAAGGCTGTGTGGTACTCTTAGCCCAAAAGTAGAAATAATCGACTATCATCCCATGTCTGAATAGGCCATACTAGTTTATAACTCCTTTCCAAATCCAATTCTACTTTAGTTGCTACTTCTATTCTTACCCTCAGAAAATATAGAACAAAAAATTCAAACCCTCCACAAATCTATCATGCTCAGATCGGTGTGGATTAGTAAGATTAAACAATCTTTGCAACAGAGAAAAACAAAGTATGTCCATTTTCTCCAAATCATAACACTATTATTCATTTACTAATGATATTCATTTTAATTTTACAAGCATACCCAACGAGTGAGGAGGAAAGGTATCTTTAATCAATTGATTACTTAAAAATGTAGGCTCTAATAATCTGCCTGTGTTCTTTAAAATATTAATAGAGGAAACTTTCTAAGACATTGAACACCATTCCTTGAATGAAAATAGGGGAAATAATAGCCATTTTTATATTTCCCAAATAGCTATTTCTACACAGCATCTAATTACCATCAAGATTATCTAAAAGAGAATGCAGAGTGATACAAGTTAAATTACGGAAATCTAATTTCACCATCTAATTAAAATACTTAGGGGCCCATTACGATGGCGGGCGGAAGCACAACCGCCGTGCTGGCGGATGCAAAAACCACCAGTTACCGCCGGCACGCAGCAGTCCACACGCCCGCCCAATTATGATGCGAAAAGCAGGCCAAACACCGCCGGCAAGCCAGCAACACCGTCCGCCATCAAAGTGCGCCCGCACACGTAGCGGCGCAGCTCAACTGACACACACCGTCCGACGAAACACGTCCCGCCCGGCGCATAAATTACGATGCCGCAAACAAACGGCTCCCACGGCAAACAGACACCGCACGTGAAAGAGAGGCGGAAACACGGACGCAGAGCACGGACAACGAAGAAGCGGCACCCGGGCATGAATCCAGCACTGCAGGCCCTTCCCATGCTTCTGCTGATGCACCACCAAGGACGCAACGTACCGCGGAGACGCAGGTAGGCACACACACAACAAGTGCACGCAAACAGCGCACACAGTGCAAGGGCGGAAAAAGCGGACAACCCCCCACCAGCGCGTGCACACTACACATCCACCATTGCATCCACATATGACACACAGGCCAAATCCTAACATCGCAGAACACATGTGTACACACCACCTGGGACTAGGAACCAACCACCCCGTCACGGCCCCAAAGCGCCGATGACGCCGCCACACATGCGCACAACGCAGAGGCCAACCGCAGCGCCATGCATGCGTCGCACACAGGGACAGGGACACAACCAAGCAGCACACACACCAGCCCCACCCCGAACGCACATGACACGTGACAGGCCGGCCACAGACATGTCCCCAACGCCCAATTCACGGACAACACCCAACGCCACACAACCGACGCACACATGTCAGTGAAGACACGCAACAGCAGGACACACCCCAGTGTAACAAACATGGCGAAGCACACAGCGGCGGCAACACCAACTAGGAGAAGCAGGGCCCCTTCGGGAAGAGGAACGCCAGTACCACACTGAAAAACCCATACCACCCTGCACATATGAACAAGACACATGAAACGGAACACCAAAGAGCCCGGTGACCGACAACAGGTGGCCCAAGAATTACATCCACACACAAGGCCCAACGCAGAGCGGAAAGGCAGCCTGCCGCCCACACAAGGGAGAGCAGACAGCACTGAATGACCTTCCATTCCAACACCGAAACCACAGCCCTACGACAGAAGCCGGTGAATACAGCCATTGTCCAAGAATAGACCAACACAGGCATGCCGAGGAGACCGACCACACGGCAGATAGCGCATATCACAGAAGCACACAACGGACGGGGAAGAAAGAAGAAAACACTCCCCATGTCGGCCACATGCAAGTTAATTGGAAGGAGTCACACAGCACCGACCTTGAACTGTCTGAGAAGCATGTGGGAAGAGGGCCCGTGTCCTCCAAACAAGCCAACAGAACACAAGTCCTGTCTCCCCACGACTACACAGAGCTCACAGCAAGCCCGGAGCGTGCACATTGCAGACTGCACACACAGCCGGAGCACGCCACCTCTACGAACCGCTGCGAAATGGCAACCGCAACACACCTACCCAACTACGCCGAAGAGCTCAAGCTGTACCAAACCAACACGATACATACATTGGGATGCGATCTCCTGTCCCTGCTGAACGTAAGTTACCGACTGACTTACCGCATCACATTGTTCAGCTGCGTCATGCCCGTCTTCTACTGTCGGAGGTGTCCCTACCAGCATCCCGTCGAGATATGCCTCTCCAACCCGGCATGTCTGAAGGCGGACCTGGTACCACTACTCCTCCCTCTGGACGCACACGACAGGGCCTGCTCTGCCTATGGGGGCATGGCGTATGTGGCCAACATCGCACGCGCACTGAAATGGAACCACTGTGCCTCCACACGACGGATCATCGAGAACAGCTACATCGAATGTCACCCAGCATGCCCCATCATGGTCCTCCAAGGGACAACCTACGAACAACACCTTGACAGCCACCATCCGCTTCATTGGCTGGCAAACATGTACACCACCAATGACATGGAAGCCCTGCTGGACGGCATCGCATACCTGACAACCTGTAAATACGTCGGACCACAACGCAGGTTCCCGAGTGACCTATGAAGTCCAACCCCGCACCCATGCTCAGCTTCCGCACGGACTGGCCAGTCACCACCACAACAGCCATACCAAACGACCGGCAACTGTAACCACACCATCAACGACATCGCCATGACATCGGATATGACCGGGACATGCACACTGTTCCCCATCACATCCAGGAACACCGCATGCATCGTGGGAGGCAGTGGCATGGGCTCTGTGTATCGCACCCACATGGACGGAACTGCACGAACAACCAGGACACGACATGGATCCAGCGCACATGGACACACACACCGCTCAGTGGACATGAATAGGTCGCCTGGAGTCTGTGGGTGCTGCACCCCTCCCACCCCCGCCCCGGGAATCCCATACCAGGACCTTTGCATGGACGACAAGTGCATACAACAACAACACGACCCCAGTGACTGTGACATGTCCAGTAACCACCACAGTGCAACAACAAGTGGCACGCCGCTGCATGCACGCAAGCACATGCCCTGATGTCATCTCACATGCACGCGTGCATGAGGAACAACCGCAGCAAACCTGTCACATGGAACTGAGATGGACTGTGCCCATGATGCCGAGCGGTCTGGTAGGCTACATGTATACCGTCTGTGTCAAAGTCCGCAGCTCCGCAGCTATACGTAAATGTACATTAGCACAGCCTTGGCCAAGCAGATGTAACCCCACACCCTATCCCATTTGTAATCATGCTCAGTATATCCTCAACATGTATTCCGCTGCCAGTAGTGTCCACTATACTGCATCACAGAGGACAGAAGACTCAATATAATGTCTGAAACCAAAACTGTCTCCGCTGACTCATTTCACAAGTACGAATGAGAGAGGATGAGAGTATGTGAAGTACACGGCAGTCGTGACATGACCATGTAGTCCACTGGTATTGGATGTCAACGCAAATGAGTAGCACTACTGTGGAAGACACACATGTGTCGTGTGAAGTCGTATGGACGCAGTGCTCAGGTGGGTGGGTGCGACGGGTAGATGCGCACATGCCAAGTTGGAGCACGCCGTGTTGGGAGGGGTCATGAACAGTACACCACCGCTTCCCTGGGCATTGTGAGAGGACACCTGTCGGGGGAGTGAACACGTGTGTGCACAGCAGCCGGGCACACGTACAAAGCGGTACCAGGCGCACCTCAGCCCACCCTCTGTGGACAAGCTGGATCCTGTTGTGCGCCCGCCATGCCCCTTGACAAGGCACACACAGCCCCAGTCGACCAGGTGTAACCCCAACATAGTCAATCCGCACAGGCGATACAGGGCACGGGATGGCAGTGGAGCATGGTGTGTGACAGGTCTCCTCGCGCTCCTCCTGGTCATATCACGCAGGCAATAGAACCTCAACGTCTAGCATGGCAAAAAGTCAAATGGAAGTGTAGGGGGACGCACCACAGCACGAGCAGCACTGACGTCACGGGAGGTGGCTCGCACCATCCCATCCATTGCCCATCATACCAACCACGCCACATGCCATTGCGACTAAGTGCAAGCGCGTGCGCCACCACCCCGAGCCCTCCCCAGAGAGGCCAAAGAGTGAATGTGTGGGCCATCAGCCACAGACGGACGCGGCCTGGCCGCAAGGGCAGCCACAGCCACTGGGTGTCGCAGGTGGCGGATCCGGAAGGCGAAGACTGTGATGCATAGTCCATGCAGGCCGGGTCTCCATTTGGGGCACCAGGCAGGTGGACGGCGTCCCGCCACACATCATACCCTGAGACAGCCCACTCGTGCAACTGGACCCACACATACACTCCTTGCCCTCTCTGGTGCGAGCTTGGGGCTGCCTGTGCAAGCGCTAGCCTCGCAGGTGAGCATGCATATTGGGGGCGAGGGGAGGACATGAGGGCTGGGGCGAAGATGACTGTATCACTGTCAGTTAGTACAAGGGATGACCCAGATGTGGAAAGGAAGAGACGTGTCCCGTGTGTACTGCAACTAGTCGCCAATCCAACTACCCCCATGTCCGGAATGTAAGCCCGCACCTAGGCCCGCCCATCCGCCACATCGAACATACCACCAGCACGACAACCTTCCCATTCGAAACACTGACTGGGGGTGGCGACCAGTGAACAATCATGTGTAGCCTACCCACGCGTACATGTGGGCCCTCCATGATCCATGTCACCTGCGGCAAAGACATGACATGCGCAATGAGGGAAGTGAGGAGAGCTGTCCGCCCCACGCGCAGAAGGTGCATCAGCTCCACAGACCCAGCAGCGAGTCCAGCAGGGGTCACATGTGCAGGGGCAGCTGTGCCTGGTGTGAAGGCACATGCATATAGACAGCACATCGACCAATGTGTAGTCTGCCCACATCCACAGTCCATCATCATGCGGACATAGGAATTGAACACAGGGCAACACATCTTAGTTGGTGCACCCACCGTGACCAACAATGCGCAATCATCGACGTACCCGCCCTGTGCATGGCCCCCACCCAACGGAGGCACATCCAGTGCCACCATCCCACACACACAAGCCTTCCACGGAACATGCTGTGTCCAATGCTCAGTACAGAGTCAGCGCCCATCTGGTGGATCCTGAACAGGAGACACATGCACACACATGCCAGCTCCCACTATGTACGTCTGCCACCTGGCACGTGCAATGTAACCACTCACCTGTGACGTGTGACTGCAAGCACACAGCCGTCTTGGCATGGGGCTGTCAATGTGGACACCTGTCAATGTTTCGGGAGGTGTGATCCGTACAGTGCTGTACATAGGGTGCAGTGCTGACACCTACTACTGTCTCATATCCCCTCGTGCCACAGGTCCCACTTGTTTTGGCCGCTCAGCCTGTGCCCACATCGTCGTCGTCGTGTGCCATACTCATCCAGCCTCGGAAGCAGTTCCATGCTCAGCAGACACTCATGTTGCCGTGGCGTTGCCGCTTGACGAATATGCAGTCAGTCCCCATCAGCACGCCCCGCAAGTCATTGGGGCCTAGATCCCCATGTGCATGCACATGGCAGTGGTATGTCTCACTTGCCATTGCCATTGTTGGGAGACCTGTGTAAGTGTATTGTGGCCGTGCCGTCCCAGCTTGACAGCTGGGCTGTGGCTCATGTGCTTGCTCAGTCATGTCAGTGATGTGTATGCGAAATTGCTATGTGCCGTGTTGCTTTGACATGTGTCCTCTGCCATTTACCCCAGGCGGAGACCGAACATTGACCGCCCATACCAATTGCTGGCGGACATGGACGATACAGAGGTTATCAGGAAGTTTCGGCTGGACAGGCCAACCCTGCATCGACTGTGTGCCATGTTAGAGCCCCATCTCCGTCCCCGCAGGGTGTATCCGACTGCTGTCACCCCCACGGCTAAGGTGATGGCCGCCATGCATTTCTTCGCCACTGGGTCATTCCAGCACACAGTGGGCAGTGGAGGAGGGATGTCCCAGCCCATGTTCAGCAAGGTGCTGAGGGATGTACTGGCAGCCATGATGCTGTACCGAAACAGGTACATCAGATTCCCCAGGGCTCGTGAATTGGCGGCAGTGAAGGGTGCATTCTATGCCCTTGGCAGAATCCCACACGTCGTGGGAGCCATTGACTGCACACATGTTGGCCTTGTTCCACCACAGGCCACTGAGCACCTGTACCGCAACAGGAAGCACACGCACTCCCTGAATGTGCAACTGGTGTGCCTTGCGGACATGGTGATCACCCACGTGTGTGCCAAGTTTCCAGGCTCGGCACATGACGCACACATAATGCGCAACAGCATCTTGCCACGACTGATGGCCAATATGCAACAGGATCGTGCCTGTATTGTCGGTGAGTATGTGGAGTGGTGTAGCGTGCTGGTTGTGCGATGCTGTCCCCTGTCCAGTTGGAATAGCAACGGTTCTCTGTGTCCCTCACACCCAGGTGACTCTGCGTATCCGAATGGGGCATGGCTGCTCAGTCCATTGAGGAATCCTCGCACCCCAGCAGACGATCGATACAATGAGGCACATGGGAGGACCAGACGTGTGGTCGAGCGTACCTTTGGCCTCCTCAAGTCCAGGTTCAGGTGCCTGGACCGCACCGGGAGTGCACTGGCGTACTCCCCACAGAAGGTGTGCCAGATAGTGGTGGCGTGCTGCATGCTGCACAATCTGGCCATTCGGAAGCAGATCCCCCTCATTGTGGATGACGGAGATCAACCAGGGCCCCAGCCCGCAGACCAGGACTGCTCGAGTGAGGTGGACAGCGGAGAGGAGGAAGCTGGGAATGTGCGCCAGCAGCTCATCGCCCGCTACTTCACTTGACGGTGAGTGTCCATGTACGACGGATGATGTGTCTGTATCTATGCAGGTGTGTGTGTGCTGTGTCAGGGTGGCCGTATGTTCACTGCGTGCAGTGTGTCAACGCTCCATGGCCAGGGTAGTATGCCACTGTTGGTGACTGTGGCATTGTGCCCTATTGCTCTGTGCGATGTGTGTACATTGCTTGTAGTTGTTGACATGTACTGTGTGATGGGTGTGTGACACACTCATTGAATGTGCTCCTGTTCTGTCTCCCACCCCTAGGTCCCTACAGGCCCTCCGGATTCCATTGCCATGCCACGCATCAGGTGCCCTTCCGCCCAAGGTGGCCGATGTATTCCGTACAAATAAAACACAGGGCACAAACAGCAGTTAGTGAAAATGGTGCATTTATTACAAACTGTGACATGTGATTGTGTGTAAGGTGATGACAAAAGTGGTGCGTGCAGTGACAATGAGCTGTCGGTCATGGCTGCGTGATGATCAGGGTGTACCCACTGGTTCTATGTCCATAGTCCAACACACACATGCCATCCAGATGGCTGTGTGGAGTGGGATCGTAGAGCAAGTCAATGCAGTGGCTGGTCAAGGAAGGCTGGCGGAAGGCTGGCTGGCTGCCTCACTTGCGACTGGAGCGTGCGAAGTCCTCCCGGGAGATCTGTTTCCTCTTCGGACGGCCCCTTCCACGTTTGGGAGGGGGTGTGTGGTGGCGACCTGCTGGTGGTGGGTGAGGTGTGCTCACTGGCTGTGGACGCAGGGGAAGTGGACACTGCTGGCCGACCCTGCGCCCTAGCAGGTGGTGGCGGAGGTGGTGTTGCTGGCCTTGCCTGTGACCCCACCGCCACCACCAGCTGGCCCATGAGGTCCACGAGTTGGTCCATACGGGACACGAATTGGCCCATATGGGCGTCCATGGACCTCAGCACCCCCAGCACCTCCCGCGTGTCAGTAGCAGACCTGGCCCATTGTCCTTGGGCCTCTTCATAGGCCCCAAGGACTCTGGCCATTTGAGGCAGGGCATGGCTCCCAGGGGAGGCTGGCGTTTCCCTGACCCTGCTCCTCCTACCAGTCCTGCTGCCACCGGCCTGCCCACTAGCCACATTGCTCACCACGGTCCTCGCTGTGGCTCCCAGGGTGGATCCAGTCAGCCGGGCCACCACCTGCGCTGGGGCTGGTGCCAGCGAAGACGTGGTGGTGGTGGAGGCGGTGGTGGTCGGTGCGGCGATGGTGGCGGTTGCGGCAGTGGTAGTGGCCGCAATGACCGTGGGTGTGGCCGCAACGACAGTGGCAGCAGGGGACTGGGACTGTTCAGCATCCCTGGATGATGGGTTGGTGGGTAGGAGGGGTCCTGGGGAGCGGCTGGGCCCTGCCACGCCAGATGGGCCAGCTTGGTGGTCCGTGTCCGAAGAGGTGGACAGATCCTCCAGATCCGTGTGTCCTCGTTGGGGGCTTGTAGGCTGGCTGTGCTGGCTGCTGTCTCCATCCCCAGCGTCCAGCAGTTCGTCACCTGTGGAGAAAATGAGATTTGTTATTGTGTTGCACCTGGCGAAGTATGTATTAGTCGTCTGACATTGGCAGTTCGTGCAATCTCGTACATGGGTTTCCCGGAGGCGAGTGTGTGGCTGTGGCATCTGTAGTTGTGTGTGCTAGGCAATGGGACTGTGTGCTGTGCACATGTGGCATGGGACGGATTGGCCATGCCGATGGGTGTGTTGCTTTGCCCCTACTCATTGTGACTCTGGTGTATGCGGGCTCCTGGCCCATCCTGGGTCTGGTTTGTACTTTGCTTTTGGGGTTCAAATGGAACGCTTAGGAACGCATATGGCAACATGGGGGCCATGCCCCAGATTCGCATTTGGGATGGAATATGCTTTTGGGGTTCAAATGGAACGCTTAGGAACGCATATGGCAACATGGGGGCCATGCCCCAGATTCGCATTTGGGAGGGGATATGCTTTTGGGGTACATGCTGTGAGCCATGGGTGCCGAACGTGACATGTGTTGTGGCAGCATGACAGTGCATGGTCTGAGGTGTGTGCATGCCTGACATGCCCTGCATCTTTGCTGTCTGTTGTGGTTACTGGACATGGCATTGGACGCATCGTTATGAGTGAGTGATAGTTGTGTGCCAGCCAACGTATTGCAGTTGTCCCATCTCCTTGGTGTGCGTGCTGCCCTGTGCCATGTGCATCACTGCAGTGCTCGGGGGGTGTGGCCCATGTTGTGTGTTGTTGCTCACAGTGTGTCGTGCGCTTAATTGACTTCTGGCACATGGTTGGTCATGGGCATGTGTCTTAGCGTGACTGCTGTATGTGTGGCAGCTGTGCGGATGACATGCCTTTCATGTGACTGGGGCTGACGGATGGGATGGATGGTATGTTGTATGTGCATGGTGTGTCTGTGAGTTTGATGGGTTCAGTGGTGTTCGTGTGCATTTCTGTTGTTCCGCTCTGTTGCGTCTAGTGTTGTTTGTCTTACATAGGCGTAGTTGTGGGGTGTGGGGTTGACAGGCAGTGGGGGCTACATGGACAGGACTTCAATGGTGTTTCGGTTGTGTGTGATGAGTTGCACAGTGGCTGCCGTGTGGGACTATATTCAGTGTGGCTTGTGCATGCAGACGTGGCTCCTTGGGTGTTGCTATGTCTGTGATGGGTCATGTGGGGTGTGAGTCTGCTGTTCATGTCCGTGTGCACATTGTTCACTTGTTCGTGACGGTGGGCGGTGCTGTGTGTCCGTGTGCTACGTGACATGTCCCATGTGTTGGTGGTGTTATGGTCCTCATGCCTCCAGTAATCCAGCCCTGTCCAGTTTCCCACCTGCAAGTTGTTCGTGCGTGCACTGTACTGGATGCCACATGGCTCTAAGCGGGGGTGCTCCATGTTGCAGGTCTGTGGGGGTGGGGGGTGTAGTGGGTCGTGGGGTGGCTGTACACCCACTGACACCGATTGCTGTGGACCGTGATGTCTGCCTTTCGGCTGTCGTTGTGCACTGCGGTGGCTGACACGTGGCTGTGGGGTGTGGGGGATGCTCCTCCTTGCTGTGCTGTGGGACTGGGGCCTGGTGTGTGTTGTACTTGGGCTGTCCACCGTCCCACCCACTGCACTTTGTGTTCCTGCCACTTACCTGTTACTTGTCGGTTAGTGCAGCTGTGGCGGACACATGGGTGTGGTGGGTGCTCGTTGTGGCGCTTCTGGCATATTTGGGGACCTGTTGGTGGTTACGTGGCTGGCTTAGTGTACACATGTCCCCACGCATCTTACAGTTGTTCGGTTTGGGCTGTGTGTGGTAGTGTCTGTTGCATGTGTGTGTGATGTGTTGTGTATTGTGTGCTGGACATGGGGGTGTTTGTCCCTGGGAGCTGTGGCATGGTAGTTGCGCATGTGAGTACATAGCGGTGTGCTGGTATACATTAGTTTGTACTTACCAGCCTCCACTCCCCCTGCTAATCCGGCGAGGATCTCCGGATGGATTACGACTCGCACCTTCTCCTCCCACGCTTTGAAGGTCTTAAAGAGCGCGGGATTCCCTCCGCCAGTGACGGCAGCCAGCTCTCTGTTTTTGCCCTCCTTCTTCTTGACCAGGCTCTTTACGTCATTCCAACGTTTGTTTATCTCGGTTCTGTTCCTGGGCAGGGTCCCGACTGCATTGACCTGGTCTACGATCCGGGTCCACATTCTGTTTCTGGTGGCTAGTGGTGTGTGCTGGACCATGTTCCCATAGATTTGTGGGTACACCTTGATGATCTCGTCGACCATGACCGTCAGCTCCATGGGCGTGAACTTGGGCATCCTTTGTGGTGCCATGGTGTTTGTGGTGCTGGTGCGGTGTGTGTTGTGTAATGTGCAGGGGGTTTGTGGTGCCGGTGTTTGGTGGTGGTGGTGGTGGTTGTGATGTGTGCGTTTCTGTGGTGTGCTGCTGTCCTTGCTGTGTCACTGTGTCCTCTCCTCTCCTCTCTGGTTTGCAATGTAGCAAGGGGTTGTGGTCTGTGGGAGTGCTGCTTTTGTACTCACCTATGTGGGTGTGTCCTCATGGTCTGTTGTTTTCAGGTGTGTTGTGTCTGGGGTTCTGGCCTTTGTATTTTTTGTTTGTCCGGGGGGTGTTTTCGGGATGTGTACTGTGCTTGTGTATTTGTGTGTGCCTTGCTGTGTGGACTTGTTGGCCATGTTGTGTGCTATTGGTTTTGTGTGTGGATGGTTTCTGTGCAGGTACGTGGGCGCCATGGCTTCTGCCGTGTCGATTCTCATCGGCGTTGTTTGCGCTGGCGGGCGGTATATTTGTTGTTTTTCCGCGCTCATGGCGGTGCGATCGTAATTTCACGTGCGGTGTGTCGGCCGTGTGGGCGGGCGGTTTTGTGTTGTCGTGCGTGTTTCCGTCCGTGGCGGGCGGTTTGACTCCGACTCGGACGATGGCGGGCGGTATTTTGTGTGATTTTTCCGCCGATGGCGGTTTTCGGTTTGTGTACTCATAATGGCGTGGTCGGTGTTCAGGCGGTGTGTGCGGGCGGATTTTTGCCGCTTCCATGCCTGGCGGATTTTTTTACGCCGGGTATCGTAATGAGCCCCTTAATTATTGCAAAGAGATCCTCACTTGTAGATTCCAGAGAAAGTTTGACTATAAAGCTTCAGTATCTGTATAAAGGACTGTGCACAGACTCATTTCTCACATAGAAAGTGAGTGCAAGATTAAAAGAAACAGCATTTTTTTAATAGTGGCTAACTTTCCACACCACAATAACAACAGAAGAGATTGATTTTAAATTGGAGCTCCAACTTTCACAAATTCTATTTAAATTTAATTGTATCCTTAATAGCGTTGCAATATTAAATCCCTAAACAATGATTTAGACTTGTTCCAGGCCATATGAGTTAAACGTTGGTTTAAAAGAATATGGTGCCAATTCATAAAAGAATTGGTGTGTATGGAAGGGGTACCACAGGAGTACCCTTTTAAGTATTTTACATGTCTTTATTAATTCACCCCAAAATGTCCAATTCCCTATTAGTAAAGAGTAGAAATCTTAGTTGAATATTCCATGAAAATTCCAATTTTTCCCCCATTTTCAATGCTTTGGGTGAAATTTACAAAGGCATCTAAGTGTATGTTAAATGGTACTAGAGGAGTACTACTTTACTTGCTACAAAACACGTTTGTGAATAGACCCAAATGTGCTCAGGGATGAACTGTTGATTATCAAGATTCAACTAATAACCATTAACCATGACAAAATTATTAACTTCCTTGAAGATAGCCTGTAAAGTAGATTCTGGTTCCTTAATACATTAGAAAATATCATCCGCATATGCAGAATATTTAATCTCATTATCACCAATGTAAAAACATTGAATTTTAGAATTTTAATGGGCTCAAGAGTTCTAAGGATAAGATAACCAACAATGAATTGGAGGGCATCACTGCATAGTATCTTTTTAAAAACAAAAATATTAGTATTAAGTACCGTTCACAAATTGAAGCTTAGTGAGATTTATATAACAATACGATCAGGTACAACAAATGTAGGTCCAAGTCCATGTCATTTCGAAACTTTCAACACAAATTCTCACCTAAATGATGATATTTTTGGGGTCTAATGCAAGCACTTCTTCAAGAGGTGTTTTAAGAAAAGGGGTTTTATTTTAAAAATATCTTACACTATAAGATAAAAGTCCTCTCTTAATAAAACAAGATCACACAATCTTTATTATCTTAGGTAACAAAGATTTAACGCTCAAACCAAGAGTGTTATTCAGAAAGTACTCATAATTATTAAGGGAAACTGCTTGACAATTTTGAGAAAACGTAATATCAAACCCTAAGTTTGGGATAAGACAAGTCATTACATCTGAATAAGTTCCTTTAGGCTTGATTTGCAACTAAAGATTTTCATATAGATTTTCATTACAGCTTTTGTTAAAGACAGTAACAACAGAGAAACCAACTGGTCTATAAATCTAGAAGAAGTGAACATTTTCATATGATTTTTCTAAGGAGGGCGAAGTCAATACTTTCATATTATTTTTTAATGGAGGAAAAATAACGAGCAATATCTTGACAGTATGGGCCAGTATCAGGGGTCTGTCACTTTTTATAACATTTGAGTAAGTATTCAGCAATTTTAGAATGGAAAAACTTAATTTTATGATTATCATCAACTATAAGTTTAAGTTTAGCAAAAGGTATATTTTATATTCTTTAAGTAATTAGCTTCTAGTATGGTCATTTGTTTTTGGCCTTAATTGTTTTTAGCTTTTCCATGTATAACATTCTACTTGTGTTTCCTGTATATATCGTATATTAAATTACATCTTGTAATACGCAAGCTCTCCCAAGAAATCCTGTTCTAGCTGTAAAGTAATTGAGTTTTCAATGCTTGCATTTTGTAAAATATCCTTGGAACTCTTTTCCGAATAATCTTCAAAGTTGCAAGGGTAATAGTAAAGCCTTTCTATGATGTCAAAGATGTGTTCTATGTATTCTGAGAAGTTGTACCTGAGGGATCCTTAAAATGAAAACAAGCTGTAGAAAATAAGTAAGAACTCAGATTACATCGGTTTTATTTCAAAAGAGAATCTTTACATTTCTCTCTAATATGTTTTCTTCCTTGAGGGCAAAGTTTAAAATGAGACATAACAAGCACACAACATGAGATCAACATTGGATTCTGAATGTAGTAAACCAGCAGTTAAATTAATTCTAGAAACAATATGCTCGGTTCTTGATGGAGATGCATGTACCAGCAAGTAAATAGAATAATCTTGTAAATCAGAAATGCAAAATTACTGCTGAAAAGCTCTTTATTTTATATCATTTATTGCACCCTATTTGAAAGATAGTTATGTGTGGAATTTCTGTGAATAAATTGGTTAAATACTTGAAAAAATCACCTTCTACAATGGAGTATCCTGGACAAAATTCATTGTTTTGATTTTAATCTGAATCTATAGGGCAATACTAGTGATAATACCGTTTAAGAAGCATAGAGGAACATCATTAACACATATATTAAGAAAAAGCAACAGGAAAATAAATTCACACGTAGGCTCTTGACTGTCTCAAATCAGCACCCACAATCTTCTGCCATACTGAGGTGGGTCTCGGTTTCGTAGAAGATTACATTAAATTACAACCTTTGTTATTATGGTTAGGACTGTTGAGGAAACCTGAAGCATATTTCTCTAGAGCCATAATGTCGGATTGTCTTACTTTAGATAATGCAACAGACATCCCATAGTTGCTTTATGGTGAAAAAAATCATGAATTAGGGACACCAGAGCTTTTTTCAGACCTAGAGAATTCCTTGCATTTGAACTCCTCTGTAGTCAAAGAACTGTTTTATATGTACCTATGATAAATTTGTAAGCTAAGGGTTCCAGCATAATCTCTTGGAATCTGACTGTGAACCCCATGCCTGCACTTTACCTTCAGCTTATTTTTAATGAGTGGCATAGATTTTTACTTACAAGGTTGCGACTCAATTTACTCCACTTTTTGCTGGCATTCGCCGCCCAAGAGCAGTGGTTTGCATCACTTCCCATATGGCCTTGCGAAGGTAACTCTGCACAATGCACTTTATGTTATTCTGCTCACTTTATACCGCACAAAGGAAACGTTTCTTGCTCCCAATTTTACATAAATGCAATACGACATTTCACAAGATAACCTTTGCCTTTTACAGCATTTAGGCTGCATCAAGGTATGTCATGCTACAATTAATTGTATTAAAAGTGCTTTACAGATCAGAAAAAGATACTGAATTGGATAGGTCGTGCTGGTTGTACATTTTATTGCATTTTTGTTGTATAAATTATTTAATTGAAATTGATTTAATTTTTCCTCTTAATGAGCATTTCTATTGCAATATATTCTGTCCTTGCCATGCACTTTTATGATTCATTGTAGCCGAATACAGTATAACTTGACTTGAAACTCCCTTGAAAGAAAGAAGAGTGACCGTCTTCAACTACGCAGACGACCTTCAACTTATGTTCAAGATTGACAACTCTCCCCAGTCAATCTCTGACTTCCAATCCACCATGACATTCATCCGTCAATGGATGGACCACAACCACCTAAAGCTGAACCCCAGCAAAACAGAACTGATACTGACGGGCGACGCATACAGACATTGGGGCCCACATTACTGGCCAAACAACCTGGGCTCCCTCCCTACCCCCTCCACCTCAGTAAAAAGCCTAGGGGTCACCATTGGCAACGACCTATCCCTCAAAACACACGTAGGTACCGTGATCTCCACCTGCTTTCTGCAGCTGCGAAAAATAAGGAAGATAAGCAGGTTACTATCTCAAGCTGCACTGGTTCAGGTCGTGATAGCCCTAGTCCTATCCCGTCTTGACTACGCAAATGCCACGTTCCTGGGACTCCCACTCGGCCTCACTAGGCGATTGCAACTGGTACAAAACCAAGCAGCACGATTAATATTTAAACAACCGAGGTGGCAACATGCTTCCCTCTCCTTAAGAAACTGCACTGGCTCCCCATCCCCCAGCGCTGTGCCTTCAAGGTTGGCTGCCTAGTGTACAAATCCTAAACGGCTGCAGCCCCAAATTCATCGATAAACACATCTCCCGTTACATGCCCTCACGCCACCTCCGCTCGGCCCAACTCCACCTGCTAACAGTGCCGACTTTCAAGCTGAAGCGCCAAGGGGGATGCAGGTTCGCGACCCTGGCCCCTCGACTATGGAGTTCCATTCCCCTGGAATTCAGACTTAGCACGAACCTACTCAACTTCAGGACGTCACTCAAAACATGGTTATTCACAATTGCTTACAACTGATCTGCACCAAGCTGGCCACCCCCTAGTCTCCCCAGCGCCAAGAAACCAACTGGTGAACGAGCACTCTACAAATCATTGTTAACATAACATAACATAAGAGAGATAGAAAACAAGTGATTCCCTATGACTTCTCATTCTATTGCTTCTAGTCATTTTATTGGTCAGATCCCCTAGGTGTTCCTGTCAGTTCTGGTCCTCATCCACCTCCTGGTCTTCCTGGTTCTCCTTTACTCCTTTTCCTCCAGGTTATCCTTGTCCTCCAGGTTCAAGTCCTCCTGGTCCACCAGGTCTTATTTTTATCCTCGTCCTTGTCCACCCAGTCCAGGTCTTACTGGCTCTTATCTACCTTATGCTCTTGTTCCTCCTGATGGTCTGTGTTTCTCATATTTCTGGTCCCCTTGGTTCTCCTATTCCTCTTGGACTTCCTGGCTTTCCTCCTCCTACAGATCCTCCTGGTTGCTCTTTTCCGTGTTATCCTTCTGCTCTATGTTCTACTGCTATTAAACCTCCTGATCTGATATTCCTGGTAGGTCTAGTCCTATTGGTCCACCTTCTCCTCCATGTTGTCACCCTTCTTCCTAGAGTCCTACTACCCCCTGGGCCTCCTCATCATGGTGGTCCATGTCTTCCTGGCCTAGGTCCTTCTAGCCCTAGTCCCCGATGGCCTTCTTAGCCTTTGTGATTTTGATCCGCCTGTTGCTCCCTCTTCTCCTGGTATTCCTCCTCCTTATGGGGATCCACCACCTTTCCCTTACCCTAATCCTCCTGACCCTGATCCTCCTGATCCTGGTGCAGGTCCTACTGGTCCTGTGCCTCCTGCTCCTCTGGTCTTGGCCTTCTTTGTGATCCTGATGCTCTTGAGGTCCTGGTTCTCCTGGTTGACTCACCTGCTTGTCCTCTTCTTCCTTCAGGTCTTCTGCTCCACTTAGGCCTCCTTTTTGCTTTTCTCTTCCTCCTGCTAGTCTAGGTCCTGCTTTGTCTGGTCTTATGGTCCTTATCCTCTTTGGTGGGCGCAGTTTTGCTTCTCATGGCGGTCCTAGTTCTCCTGCTGCTCCTCTGCCCCCTGGTGGTCTTCCCCCTCCATTGTGCTGTTCCTGGTCCTCCTCCTCTTGCTCCTCATCCTTGTCCTCTCTTCGCTCCTGCCCTCTCCCTCCGTCTGCTTACCTCATAATTGCCACCCTTGGCCTGTTCTTCTTTGTACTTATGATTCCAATGATCCCGGTGATCCTCCTCTTTCGAGTCCTCCTCTGCCTGGGCTTTCTGGACATTTTCCTAGTCCACTTCGGTTCTCCTCTTCCTTTGCACCATCCCCCTTCTCCGCATCCTGGTAACTCTCCTGTTTCACTGGTCCTCCCCTTCATCCTCCTTGTTGTTAATTTTTCAGCCTGACTGCAAAACTGTCATTCAAAGTTTGTGTTTTCGATTTTTAGATGGCATCTGGATTTTTACATGGAGTGGAGTCTGTCACAATGGCCCTGAAAGGGAAAGGTCTTAAGCTCCATATTTGCTATGTTGGTGCTCAGCAAAATTCAGGCCCCAGCCCACATTAAGCACTGTGCTCGCCACCTGAGGATTCATACCACTAGGATTATAAACTCCTCTTTTACTGTTAATACTCTTTTGAGGTATACCGTATTTATTAGTGAAATATTGGTGTTTGCATCGTAGGCACACCTAGAAGTTAAAGTTATTAGGCGTGATTCACAAAAAGTGTAATGTGTCCCAAATGCGCATTATATATGATTCCTTAAGCTTAATATGTATGTATTGTGAGTACATTGGGCTTGCCTGCGAGTTTCACACAAATACATTGCATGCATGTATGTTCTGACATATATGAGAAATGTGGACCTACTGCAGGATGCATCAGAGAAAAGGCCAAGGAAATGTAATGCAGGTTAAGTTACCACCATCAACGCAGTAATGTTTCAAGTGTTTGCTATCACTAAGTAATGAAGTTGTGCCACACTTGTCTGAGTACCTAAAGTATACAAAAATGGATCAAACTTGGTGCAGAAAGTGTGTCCAAGTTCACCTAAAAAGTCCATTATTATGTAAAATACGCATACGATACAGAAATAAAATATGCAGTAAGAAATGGTAACCGCATTCCTCATTGGTCCTAACCTATATGCAAGCAGTGTTATTAACACCCACAGCCAATAAGCATGCCCAGCACCAAGCTTGCTGATGCAGACATGGGAGAAGCTCCATTTTGAAGGGAGGCATTGGATACCACTTACTGTGGGCTACAGGGCGTATGGCAGGGCCACTGAAATCATGTGGTTGTGCTGCGATTTTCGCACAATATTAGATTTGCCACATTTGCCACATATCATCTGCCGCCTAATCTGCAGATTTTAACAAAACAAATAGTTTCTAGCTTAAACGGTTCAAAAGTTACTAAAAATGCAGCGACAGTGGAAGGCCCTTTACAAAGCTGGACTGGTCACGTTTCTGTTGCTTATTGCTATATTGGGGGGTGTTAAAATGATGCTAATGAGGTGCAACCAATGGCCATACAGTGTTGCAAAGTTTTAAAATGACGAAATGATTAAGTAATACTATTACAAAATGTGCTGTATTATGCCGCATAATTTGGCTTTTCTTGCCGCATAATTTACTCACCCCTGCCGCATAATTTGGCCCTCTCCTGCTGCATAATTCCAGTGGCCCTGCACTATGGACAGGGGCCTTGTTTGAATGCTATCCATTCGACACTGGCACTTGGTAAGGGACTGTTGTCAATGTTTTATTAATAGGTATTTGAAAACTGGACTCGGATCATTTGCACCTTTAGTCTATAGTTGCAAGTGAAGTCTGCTGCGCAGCACAAAACTTTTTATTTTTATTTTTATTTTTTATTGGCATTTGTGAATTAAAAGACAACACAAATAATCATAACAATGACCATCAGCAGTACAAATTTCAGCTGCAGCAACCTGGTGATGTAGCGGCATCCACAAAGTAATGGCATCCCAATACATATAACTTTCATATCACAGTGCATTGCGGGCGGCATCACCGTCCCCCCCGCCCCCAACATGTAGTGTTCACTCCCCGAACGGCTAAAAGGTCTGTTATGTTCCGGGCCTTCCCGCAAGGGCACTCCTCTCTTTCTGTGATCTCGTTAGAATTCTGCTGTTTGCACAGTGGTGAGCCAGTCAGTAAACGGGCCCCAGAAGTCCCTGGGACGGGACCTTGTTGGGATTAGTTCCCAGTAGTTTCCCAGCTGAGTTTTACAGTGAGTGACACTTGTGACCCATTCTTTCACTGTAGGCGGATGGGCAGCCCTCCATTTGAGCGCCACCTGGCGTTTAGCCATGAGCAGGAGCATGGCCGTCAATTTCCGGTGTTTGGGGGGAACTACCGTTATGTCACCCAGCACCGCCGTCAGTGGTGTACAGGGTATCTCTTGTCCCGTGATGTCATGAATTAGCTGTAGTATATGTGTCCAGAAGTTAGCCACTGGGCGGCACCGCCATGCCATGTGTAGAAAGGTTGCGCACGCGGCCCCGCACCGCCAGCAGCAATCATCTTGCATCAGTCCCATACGGTGCATCTGCACTGGGGTGCGGTAGAGACGGTGCATGTATTTAAAATGTCACAGTCTGAGTCGGTAATTAGAGGACAGCATCTGCAGTTGGCCACAGATGAACTTCCACTGGTCATCTGTTATGTCCTCCCCCAGATCCTCAACCCATGCCGCCCTCGCCTTCGGTGTAATGATTGGAAAGTCGCGCTGTGTTGTGTTGTATAAACGAGTGATTAATTTGCGACCATGTGCTACCTCCAATACGTTTTCCAATGCCGGCAATGTTGGAGGGGGTTTGGGAACGTGTTATATTTTTTCCTGCAGGCGGCCCGTAGTTGGTAATAGAGCAGCATATCTGCCGCAGTAGGGGCCGTTGACCCGCACATCTGCTGTAGCGTGAGAAATGTGTCATCGGGAAAGAGGTCTTTGCCGGCCCGGAGCTGCAAGGAGGCTGCACGCTCCCGTGCACTTCGTTCCCCCATAGGGGGTATTTGTGGGTTACTGGCCAATGGCATAGAGGGGGCGTATAAGAGCTCTAGGTTCGCTCGCATGCGCAGCCCTGTCCACGCCCATCGCAGCGCCTCGACCGTATCGATTTCATTCCGTGGTCTCTTATAAGGTTGGTATACTGCCGTGCCTAGCGGTAACGGCGCCGCTCTATCCGTCTCAATCGCTACGTGCGGTTGAAAGGGCGTTGGGTGTACCCAGTAGTGCAGGAACTGCGCCTGAGCGCAGTAGGCGTAAAGTGCAAAATCAGGGGCCGCCAGCCCTCCCTGAGACTGTGGGAGTGTCAATACTTCCCATGATATCCTGGGTTGTCGTCCCGCCCACACCAGCTCTATCATGAGGGACCGCAGCGTTTAACAAAAATGAGAAGTCAGGGGGATAGGCACATTCACAAAAAGGTACAGCAGCTTGGGCAGTATGATCATTTTGGCCACTGCTATACGCCCAATCAGTGACAGTGGGAGCGTCTTCCAGCGGTGTACCCTCTCCGTTATCCAGTGTACCACTTTCCCATAGTTCTCCGTCCAGATGTCGTTTACCTCAGTACTGATCCATATTCCCAAGTATCTTGTTGGCCCTGTTGCCCATGCAATCGGATAGTCCGTGTCAAAGGGTTTAGTGCTCTGTGTCAGAGGAACAATTACCGACTTCCCCCAATTAATCCGTACCCCTGAAAGTTCTCCGTATCGGATCAGTTCCCTGGTCATGGGTCCCAGATTGTCCTCAGGGTTTGTCATATAGAGAGTGACATCGTCGGCATATAGAGATATCGTCAGCCCTCTAGTGGTGAACCCGATACCCCGCTGTGTGTGGTGTTGTCTGATTCGTGCCGCGAGCGGCTCTGTGGCTATCGCAAAAAGTAGCGGAGACAGGGGCAGCCCTGTCTCGTTCCCCTCGTAATGGCTATGGGTTCGGATATCATGCCATTGACTCTTAAGCGCGCCGTAGGCATGGTATAAAGTAACTTGATCTGTTGAATGAAGATAGGGCTTAGGCCAATACGTTGAAGTAATGGAAACAGGAATCCCCACTCCAAGGAGTCGAACGCCTTGGTGGCGTCCAGTAACGCCGCTACAGCGGGGATCTGCGGTGCAAGGTGATGCATCAGGGCAAACAGTGTACGCAAATTATGCGACGTTGACCGGCCCGGTACAAAACCCGACTGGTCCGGTCTTACAATCAGGGGAGTAGCGGTTGCATTCGAGTGGCGAGAAGTTTTGCGTATATTTTCGCGTCTAAGTTAATCAGGGAGAGAGGGCGGTAGGAGTCACAGTATTGCGGGTCCTTGTCTGGTTTCAGGACTGTGATAATTATGGCCTCGCGCATGGAGGCCGGTAAGGAGCCCGACTCCATGGCCTCCTGGTATGTCGCCAAGAGCCGCGGCGCGAGCAGGTCAGCATATTCTTTATAAAATCTGGCCGTCAGTCCATCGGCCCCAGGTGCCTTATCTGCTGGGAGCCCGCCTATGATCCGCTTGACATCCTCCACAGTGTAAGGGATCTCCATATATGCCCGGTAGGCGTTGTTAAACCACACCAACTCAATGGAGTCGAAATAGGCGCGGAGGATGTCGTCACCAGGTTCCGAGGTTGAAGTATATAAATGTGCATAGTAACTCCGCATTGTGGCCACGATCTCCGGTGGTGAGCGAGCCACCTCCCCATTTTCGGTAGTCAACTCTGTAATACAGGTGGACCCTCTCGGGGTGCGCAATAAGTTGGCCAGTGTTTTCCCCGGTCTGTCGCCCTCACCGTATCTGCGTGCCTGAACGGATTTATGGAGGAATTTGGTTTCTCGCTCCGCTTCCTCTTGGAATGCCGTGAGCTGTGAGCGTATACGTGCTAATACCGAGGGGGACGGGGATTCAGAGTATTGGTTTTCTAGCTCACGCAGTTCTCGCTCCAGTTTATTTAGTCTGTTCCGTATAGTGCGGAGTATTCCGGACTGTCCGGCTATGCAATAGCCGCGCACCACCACCTTAAAGGCGTCCCATAAGGTGCCAGCCGATGAGACCGATCCAGTGTTATGTTCGAAATATTCTTGTATATGTGTTCTCAAACTTTCGCAGAATGCAGAGTCTAGTAAAGCGTGGGGAGGGAGTCGCCACGAAAATGGCTGCTGATATGGCTTTGGGATATCGAGATTCAGAGCCACCGGTGCATGGTCTGAAAGAGTCCTAGCATAGTGTGTAACTGTCTGTGTCCAACCCTATATATCTTTATTGAGCAGCCAGAAATCGAGTCTAGACCAGGCATGTCGGTGATGTGTGATGCAGGTTCCCTCCCTGGCCGCCGGATGTAGCACTCTCCAGGTGTCCACCAGGCCGTAGTCTTGTATTATGTGTAGTAGTGCCTCTGTCGCCTGGGGATGATGAACCCGTGATGCTCCCTCCCTGTCCATGTGTGGTGCTAGCGTGATATTAAAGTCTCCGCCCCATAGGACCGATGCATCTCCTAACGATTGGACCCTGTGCCACACGTCTCGAAAGAACCCTGGGTCATCAACATTTGGGCCGTATATGTTGACTATTATGACTGCCCGGTGGAATAATGTGCCCTGTAATATTAAGTATCTGCCCTCTGGGTCACGTATCGCCTGTTTCGTTTGCCAAGGCACCCCCCTGCGTATAAGGATCGCCACTCCACGAGAGTAGCTGGAATACCCTGCAGTGTGAATCTCACCCCATCCGGTCATGGCCAGCCGAGCACCCGCCGGTTCTCTCAAGTGTGTCTCCTGTAAGAGACCAATATCGACTGCATGCCTGTTTAAATAAGAGTGTATAAGCCGGACTTTGCGGTGATCATTCAGGCCCCGTACGTTCCAAGTGAGGCAGGAGAGTTTAGCCATGATCTATTAGTGTGTGTCTAGGTCTGCTAGGTCGTTCTGGGTGTGGATACCTTCTGGTATTAACATTAAGAACGGTTGCTGAGGTGTACTGTATCTGGTAACAAGAAACAACAACAACATTACCCCCCCACCCCCCTCCCACACCAACCCCCCACTCAGGTTGTGCGCCCCCCTTGAAGCAGAACCCCCAGTATTGTCCCCAACTAAACATTGTGTAACAGGGAATCATCCCGTGGGGGCGTGGAGTTGCCTGCATACTCCCCTGTCACTCTCGGACAGGGTGGCAGAGCCTTTGAGGAGGGCACCCACACCTATCAGCATCTCAAAGTATATCCCCCCCTATATCGACAGGCATCTGGAGATACGGTTGAACCACTTAATCAGCAGAGACTACTGCGTGCCATTTCCCCCTATGCGCCAAGTAGCAGACCACCCCCCCCCACCCCACAATTCAATCATTGTCACTCATCTGCGGATCCGAGGCGTGCGAGGGCTTAGCTTCCCGGGTGCGGTGTTCCTTCATGCGCTGCTTTGCGAACGTCAGCGCCTCGCCGGCGTCTGTGAAAAACATTGGTTTTCCCTCCGTTTGCACCCTTAGCTTCGCTGGGTACATCATGGCATATTTGGTGCCCGTTTGTTGTAGTAGTTTTTTGGCGGGGATGAATTCTCGCCGTGCAGCCTGCACCGCCTGTGTGAAGTCGGGGAAAATGGCAATCCTATTCCCTTGGTAGTGCGTATCGCCTTTCACTCTGGCCACTCTTAGCACTGTGTCCCTGTCCCTGTAGTTGAGCAGGCGCGCCAAGATGGGCCGTGTCGTCGCTCCCGCCACAGGCCTAGGACCAAGGGTACGATGCGCCCTCTCTACCAGAAACATTGGGGAAAGTTCATCTGCACATAACTCACGCAGCATGTCCTCCACGTATCTCTCCATATTTTGGATATTGGTTGTCTCAGGGACGCCAGTGATACGCACGTTATTGCGTCGGGACCTCGCCTCCAAATCTTCACTTTGCGCTCGTATCACGTCCAGCACCCGCTCCATCTGATGCAGGTTACCCTTTGACGTTTCCTGCCGGTCTTCCGAGTCGGACACCCGCTGTTCAAGCGTGTCCAGGCGTCCGGCATGTTTATCTAGTCGTTGAGACATCTGGTCCATCCGCAGTGCCATGCTGTCCAGCTTAGTGTCTATCGCCCGCAAGCTCCCTCGCACCTCACGCATCAGTGCTCTAATGTCCTCGTCCTGATCCGAGTCCATTTGTGTTTCAGGGACCGTGGTGAGCTGCGTAGAGGGGGGGTCCTGTTGGCGTGTTGCTCGTTTGTCAAAGGAGAGCCTGGCTTGTTTGGCGTCTGGTTTCCCCATCGCTGCTCTATGCCAATGCCGTCGTTCTCTCGTACGCTTTGGCGGTTGTATGTCTGTGTCCGCTCCGCAGTTGTGTTGCCAGCTAGATGTGCGCCTCGTGGTCATGTAATGCAGGTTGTGTGCTCCCTGTATTGAGATGTGGGGGGGGACCCTCGCATCTGGTACGCGCTATCCACTCCACTCTGGCGCCAAATCCTCTCGCCTGATCAGTCCTGATTGCCCCGCTGCTCAAATGCAACCGTTTTGTGTTGGTCTGAGTTCTCTGTGAGCCTGGGCTGCTGCACTTGCGCGGGTCTCTCCTGGCGTCTCTCCTGCTATTACTCGCTACTCTGTGGTAGGGGCCCTATACAAAATCCGGATCGCCGGTGTCGCCGCTCTCAGCTCCCTCGCTGTCAGGTGAGAGCTCTTCCCCTGCGGTACTGGACGCACTCGCTGCTGTTGCGCGTTTTGCCCGGCCTCAACACTCACCGCATTCTCGTCGGGATCGGAATGTCCAATGGCCACCTCTGTGTCTCCAGGTAGGCCGCCGCGCCGCCCCGTTGCTGTCCCTCCAGTGGGGGGGACTAGGGTCCGCAGGCGTCCGACCCAGGGCCTGACCCAGACCTTCACCTCGGCTCCGCGTCTCGGTGCTCGTCGCCGTGGGCCGCAGAACTTCTTTTTCCGCCGCTCTCTCCGCAGCGGGGTGGGGGGGGCCGTCAGCGCCCGACCCGGCCCACCGCTTCAGCACCGCGCCACCCCGCTCGTTTCTAGTTGCTGTAGGCCGTAGACCGCCGCCGCCGTCCGGATCTCGCGCCGCTCACCACCTCCCGTGGATTTACGTATGCGGTGTATGCGACCCCGGGGGTTGCCGTCACACCGGCCGTCTGTGAGTCGCAGCGTTCACTGTGTGGTTCTTGTGTCTCCCACCGGCTGTGCCTCCTCCGTTTCTGTCTCTTCAGCGGGGGGGCGGGGATGGGTCCGCAAATGTCTGACCCAGATCTTCACTTCAGCGCCATATCACGGCGTGGGCCGCAGATCTCCTTTTTTCTCCCCACCGGAGCTTTGGTCGCACCGCCTCCTCTGCTTCTCCCTTTGTGCGGTCCGACCCGGATCTCCGCTTCAGCGCCGAGCCTCGTTGCTCGTCACCGCAGACCGCAGATCACCGCCGCCTTTCGGATCTCTCGTCGCTCACCGCCTCCCGCTGCTTTCGTGGTTGCGGTCTCAGGGGTTGTCTCCACACTGTCCGTCTGTCAGCGGGCCGCTCCCTGCAGTCTCAGCGACCCTCCGGCCTCTCTCCGCGTTGCTGTCGGGTTTCCCTGCACCTTGCCCGGCAGGCCGAAGGCCGCAGCCCGATTACCCGGCCCCGCAAATCACCAGGGCAGCCGGATGTCTCCCCTTCACTGGTACGGGGGGTTCTTGCACCCCGCCGCCTCTCTTATGTCCTTGGATGCCACCTCAGAGCACGGATTATTGTCGGATATTTGGCTCTGCCGGCAGAGCCACCTCACAGTGCGGCCATCTTGCTGCCCGGCTTGGCCACGCCCCCGCGTAGCACAAAACTTAACTGCAACTACAGTTACTCACTACTCTCTCCAAACCGGTCATGGCCACTTCCGGAGGATCAGTCAGACAAGCTCAAATCACTTGAAGCTGTAATTTGTATTTGCAGAACCAATCTTCACAAACACACACAAATGCCACTTGCCCACATAAAATAACACGAAGAACAGGTCGCTCTGAGAATGGTCGATGTTGACTTCATGGTCCCACAAACAGGAGCAGCAGTCGCTAGAGTCTGCTTCAGTGTTGGGAGGACCACAGTTTCAGCATGAACCATGGTCCCTTGCTGTACTCTAAACTCGTATTGATTTTCATTGTCGTTGGATAGGTCCTTGAAACCCGGGCGGTGGACACGCATGTCTGCATTCCATGTCTGTAGGGCCAGCCAAGCAAAACTAAGAATTTCTGCTTGGCGTCCATTCTACACCGACCACATCTGCTTGTTGCCCTGGAATAAGTTGCTTCCCACAAGCATTGACTCTAGTTGCTGGATGTCATAGTGTATATTAATTAGCGCAACTAATTCAACCAAAATGGATGGATAGGTCCTGCTATTATTCATTGTAACAACATGCTGGGGACCATGGTTGCTCACAGCCCTTTCAGCAGGTAGTACATTAATAATGGGAGCACTCATACCGTAATTTTAAAGAATGAGAGACTGTTCATGAAATGTAGCTTTTGGATTTTATTGATGTTACCTTAATTCCACTGTATTTGCCAATTTATTTTTCTTATTATTGTTTTTGTTTATATCTATGAGATGTACTGAACACATTGGCGTCTTCTAAAAAACTTTTGGTCCACAACTCTGTGGACATTGGGGGATACTTTGTTATTTATGTTGTTTTGCCAAACTGTGTTTGTCACTGTACGAGTGTTGTGAGTTTGAATGAAAGAGGTATGATAGGATGCTCGTTTGTGTGAATGGCATTGAATGAGTGGTGGGACTGTATATATTCTCTGCTCTGTATATATTGTTTGTTTTACATTTGTATATCTTTTCATTGACATAGAATTAATAAATGTATTTTGTGATACTTCTGTTCTCCCTATTCTTCAGCACTGCTCAGACCATTACATCACATGACGTTATGCATATTGTAAAATAAATAGGTAGGGGCCTTTCCTGTTTGATTGTACTATTATGTTACCTTAATTCAGCTCACATCTGGTTAAAAATAAGAGCAATAAACGTATTTCGTCCTTGGCAATCAGCATAATAGTAGAAATTAATATCAATCATATATAGGGCTCCCGGTTTTATCGTATTTATATTTTTAACATTTCCGTCTGTATTTATCCATATTTTTTTGTGCCATCTTATTTGATATTTATCCATATTATATTGTGTTTTGAAAAGAAATAGAATTATAAAATGGTATATTAACATTTATTTAACTCTTAGAAGTGCACTCATTTTTTGATTCCTGGCAAGGTTTAGCAAATTAAGAAGCCACATATAACAAAACAGTATACCCATAGGTCCATATTAGCATTATACTACAAATATATGTTTAAATATGACTGTATTTAAGGAAATCTCATCCTGTTTCATGTAACTCCCCTTGATGTCTATTTGCTCCTCAGCTTTTGCCTAGAATTCAAGAAGCACAATTTCAGTATTTTCCCGCTTTTAAAAATAAATACAGAAAGGAAACACATTGTTTTCTGTTTGTATTTATCAGTAAAGATCAGTAAAAACTGAAAACTGGGAGCCTTAATCATATATTACTGGAGATTTAAGTATTCAAGAGCACTTAAAACAAGCATTTGCAATACAGTAGGTCTCGCATTGGTGAAAGTTTGAGCTGTTGGCGTTGCATTAGCAATGCCAAATGCCAATAGCTCAAACTTTCAGTAATGTGAGAGCTATTGCATTGCAAATGGATCAGTGCACTCACGCTTTAGCTATAAACATCTTAAGCTAAAGCGCAGATGCCACGATTGCTTCGAAAGTAACGATATAGAAAAAAAAATGAAGCAATCGCAGCACCCGCGCTTTAGCTTAGCGGGTGCTGCGAGTGTAGCAAAAGTAAACAAATTTAAAAAATGGCAGTATTCCAGCCAAGTCGTGCTGTGCTGGAGAAATAAAATAAAAAACGTGTTGCTGGAGTGCGTGCCCTGCCTGCAACAGCGGGCAGGACAAACCTATTTAAGGAAATAGTGCTCCAAGGCTGTAATGAAAACCTACAGAGTAAGAACACATGTAACAGGCGGTGTCCTCATGGGAGGTTACAAGAAGAGAAAAGGCGGTGCTAAGGAGGGACTACTAAGCCTATTGACCAATGAACAGCCAACAGTTACAAAAGACAGTGACAAGATGTGAGAAGTTGGCCTGGTATATGCTGTTCACTAATTAAAGTGGACACCTTGCACCAGTACAATTCGACTCTTATGGTAGATAGGTTTAAGACAACCTTTAAAGAAAGCTATCCTAGTGGTAGCTGTGGAGAGCAGCCTTCAGGCTAAGTCTTGAAGGAATGTAAAGCAGCTTGTTTTACCACACAATCTCTTGAATCACCAAATGAAAAGACACCACACAGGTATATATATCAAATATATATGTATTTATTACTAACAACTCTCTACTAATCTCTTTATGAGATTAGAAGTCAAGGACATATGCACAAATCAACGTTTCACAATAAATTAAGCATAAATATGGCTGGGGCCCTAGGGGCGTACCAGACCATATACTAAAAAAGAGACTTAGAAACAACGACTTGCAAAGAGACAAGGTCTAGGGCCTTCAGAAGTGCTGGGGCCTCACGAAACCACCCAAGGCAGGTAAGTAAAGGACCCACGGGGGACGCGTGCAGTGTGGATACACAGGCGCGAATCGCCATTGACTTCAATGGGGCAAGTCGCGGTTGGAAATTAAGAGTTTTAGGATACTTCGGGAGAACCTACAACCAAGTCACTTACAGGGTAAGTAGTTCTAGGGCCAACACCCACAGGAGCACCGTAGTGCTGGAGTTACCTCAAACAGGGAAGCCGGGTGCATAGGTGTCCTTTGGTGTCGGGTCGCGGCGTCATTTTCAATGGAGGACAATGAAGACTTGCTGCTTGTGAAGTCCGAAGAAGTGTCCGGTGGAATCCAAGCCTGGATTCAGAAGATGGAAGACCTGAAAGCAGAGGGGACAGTGTTCAAAGTCACTTGGCAGTGACTCGGGGCAAGGAAGATGGATGCCCACCGTCGTCGCAAGATTCAGGTCGTTCATGGGTGCCTTGACTCTTCAGCCACGAGGTCCAGGAGGCGTCGACGATGACCAGGAGCTGGATTTGGCAGGTACCATGATGTCTGCAGCTTACTGCGGTGTCGGCAACTCGATTAGAGCCAACAAGCCTTGGTAACAGCAAGTCTCGGGGAAAGTGTAAAAAGGCAATGGCGCAGACCATCAAGGTCTGAGGAACTCACCCAGCGAGGGTAACTCAGGGCAGGCCTGGAGCAATCAGGGGAGCCCTTTGGTTCTGTAGGAAAGCCTTCAGGGGACCCACAAGCCGGCTGGCAAGGGATCGCAAAGACGCCTCGGGAGGATTTGCTCAACAGGGGCCCACGGTCACTCAGGACGTGGTAGGCCTCTGATCTTCGGAGGGATTTTTGCTGGAGGCTAGGACCACACGTGGTCCAAAGCACAAGTTCGTAGAACGTTGTGAAGGGGTTGCATTCGACAATAGTGCACGGTACCCAGGGGTTGCGGTTCCTCGTCACTCTAGGGGTCCACTGGCCTCAGCTTCGCTGGGGACTCACGATGGCCTTTGAGAAGTCAGGAAATCCACTTCTTGGGCTGCAGGGACTTCGGACTCCGGCGGGAGCGGCGTAGTTTGCGACCATTGTTTGTAGTTTTTGGTGCCTGCCAAGCAGGGGAGTCACTCCTTGACTCCAAGGGAGATTCTTCAGTCTTCCAAAGGTAGTGGAACGTCAAAGGTCCAGGATTCTTCTTCAGAGCATCGTCCAGGGATATCTAGTTTGCAATGCACAGGTTCCCGCTCTTATACTAAAAGAAAGGGAGGGACTAGCTCTATGACCCCACCTATGGGAGGGTCAGGGGAGTGGGTGGCTACACCCACTTCCCCTTTGTCCAGTTTCGACGCCAGAGCAGGGGCAGGTAGCCCCTGAGCTGGTTTGAACTGGCATATGCACAGAGGAGCCTTCTGCTCCCCCAGTGCAGGACTTCAAAGCACTCTAAGAGTGCACCCACCCAGCCCCAATACACTAAACCCTGTCTGGAAGGTGGTCACACCCTCCTGTGACAGGATACCTATTGTTGGGCTTCCTCCACTGCGAGTTTCGGTCATCAGCAGGAGGGCAGCCCAGTGTCTGTGACTGGTGGCATCCATTTTGTGATGCCAGGGCTCTGCAGGATTCTACCGCGTTTCCACAGTAGGTACATGTCTATCCCTCTAGAAGGGTGGAATGCTACCCCCGCTGCCAGAACTGGCGGGGGGGGTAGTATTCCAAGATGTTTGACACCAAACACGACATGTTTTGATGCAGCCATTCCAAAGTTAGCATTCTACCGCGATTATATAATGCACTTAAGAGTATATGGTTTAACCGCATCCACAAACAGCCCCAGAGAATGGACTCTGAGAGCTGCAGAGGGGCCCTGCTCAGGCAGAGGCACCCTCTCACATAGGAACCAAGCACCCTGCCCTCAGGATTGATAGGGCCTGCCTTAGGGGTGACTGATAGGTTTAAATGTGTGTGCAGGGGAGATATAGGAAACCTATGTCTCAGTGAGGAGTGCTAGCACCACCTCACCCAGGCTGCAGTAGCAGGCCTGTGGTGTCAGATTTAGTCTGCTTCCCAGGGGTTGCATAATACATGCTTCAGCCCCTGGTAGGCCTGTGAAGTACCTATGCCCTTGGTACCTAAGGTACCATATACTAGGGACTCATAAGGTACCACAGTATCCAATCACTAGTGCACCTAGAGTGCACTCCAAGTCATTTAGAGAGAACAGAGAGGCTGGGGCCCTGATTAGCAGGGACCCAGCCAGACTATAGCCAGAAACCAGTGTAAACATCAGAAAAAAAGTGGGGGCAACATAAGAGGCAGATCCTACTCTCCTACACAAGACACAATTAAAAAGATGGGCGGAAAGTGGGCTTCATACCCATATCCTGAATGCAACATGTCTCGAAGAGACAGCACAAGCAGTGCCTAGGCAAGACCTAAAATGGGCTAAGAAATATAAGAAGAAATGACAGCACGAAGAGATGAAAGTAAACTAAAGGGTAGATGGTAGCACAGTCCCGTAAAAGGAAAATGAGGCAGTAAATAGTTATCACTGAAGAAAGAATAGCGAAGTTAAAAGGATATGGTTCACCTGCTTCAAAGGAGCATACGTTCTTAGCACAAATTACTGTCTACCAATGTTAGTAGATGGCGGTTTGCTTCAAAATTCATGGATGGTTGCATTTTCAATCTTATTCTTATCTAAACTACCTTTCAGTGGCCGGTACACACTCTCTTCCAATATCAACTTTAAAGTAAAATTTACAATATTCATGATGCCAATTTCTCCTCATAGTAAGTACCAACACTACATTACTTATTCAAGATACATATTTTGACCCCACATTACTTTTCACTAAATTTGCCCTTACTACCATTTTTACAGCTGGTAAACACTACATTATGCAGGACTTCTCTGCGTAGGTAGGCTCTTTTATTGTTGAAAAATAAGATATCTTCTTACTTTACGCACTACTTGGAGCACATTTGTATTCTGAACTTCTTGAGCCGGTGGTTGAGGGTATGGCCCATCAGCACTCACTTATGGGGACATGCCTCATGAAACCTCTGACTCCAGCAAGAGAGAGAAAACACAAAAGGAGAAGAAGGAGGAAGAGAAAGACGAAAATACAGTGACAAAGGGATAAAGGAGAGATGAAAAAGAATCTGCAAGAGTGAGATAAACAGATAGGGAATGTCTGCTTGTCAATTGAAGAGCGAAAGTTGGAATGAGGACTACGTAGCCTTGGTCTTCTGCACCCCAACTTTCAATAACACTGACCTCATACTTCTAAACAAAATGGTGGGGCCTGGCACCTATTTTCTTACAAATTAAGCACTGCCACTGCCCCTAACACTGATGAATCCCACGATTGGTTCCAGTGTGGGTGTGGGTTGTGAAGACTTTTGTAAATACCCACATACTCACAGTGCTTAATTTGTGAAAGAAAGACTGTTGGTGCCTGAAGCTCTGCTCAGAAGCCGGCCGCTGGTGCAATTAAACCTTGGCTCAACGAATACCAAGGCTGGGAGTCTTTAATCCACTACCAGACACTCCCTGCCCCTTTTTATCATTCTTACATGTTTCTGCTTCTCCCTTTGTGACAGTTTTGCAGTCTTTCTATTCCTCTGTCTTTCCAATTTGTGTGTTTTTCCCCCGTCTTGCACTCAGTAAATATCTGATGCAGCAAAATTACAGCTGGTCCCCAAAAATAAGTGCTGGTGGCCTCCACCGACAACCACAAGCTCAAATTGGGCATTGCAAACACATAAACTCCCCTGTTTGTGGCTGTGCCCAAATCCCCCAAGAAATCCCCTCCCTGGAATGCCTACTCCCCAGAGACAATGTACTCTGTTGTATTATTGCACCTCTACTCACAAATCAAGTGATTTGCGCGTGCAAGCTGAACTTCCTGTCTGATACATCGGTGATAAACATTCACCGACTCAAGTCAATGTCAGCCACCTTTATCAGGGATACAACATTATAGCAGCATTACTTCACTCTGCTCTAGCGTGACCATGGAGGCTGAGGGCGGCAATACTTTCAAAGGGAGGAAACCAGTCATACAAATAATGATATTTTAATCTATTTCTCGGGCAGATATCTCCATGGACTTATTGACTATTGAATGATAAGTACAGGTCGATGGAGTTTTTCAACCTGCGGTCTTATTTTGCTTGTGATTAAATGGTGAAACTGGAAGGAAAGAAACCATGAGAAAACTGAGCCTCAAAAACCTAGACAACATTATAAATTTGGAAAGGGGTCATTTACCTATTGTGCTCAAAACAGTGTTACCAATATTTTGTATGAGTTTTGCATCTCTTAATCTTTCTCATTAATGTCTATCTATGAAGGCAACTCTTATAAGGAGACATCAAGCACACAGAGCTGATATCACTCCAGCACATGATTCTGGGATCCAGAATGACTGGCCAAGGAATACTGGACCCAATTCTTCTGGGCTGAAGTGCACCTGGTAAAATCACATGTTGGTCCGGGTGAGGGGAGGTGGGCAGATGCAGAGCCCGGCCCACCACCGACTCTACCAACACCAAAGGGGGAGCATGCACGCTCTCTCTAACCCAGAGAGAGCCTGCCCTAGCCCCCGTGCACCCTCCTGCCCCCTCGCCCCACAACCCACTCAGGCTCCCTGGCTCTCAGAGAGGGTGGCAAATGGGGCAGAAAAGCCCCAGGAATCTGAGATAACCATACAGAAAAGGGTTTGTTTAATTGCACGATGCAGGGTTCAATCACTCTCCGGAATCAGTGATTCCATTCACCGTGCCACTCGTAGTTGGGCTCTATGTCTGCAGTTTGGTATATAATTCATTGACATAAATATGCTGCACCCCAAATGGGTTTCCCTGTCCAGTTGTAAACTGGGAGACACTGAAAAAGTTATTAATACTGGGGAAAAGGATCATATTGTTAAATATTAATTATTAAAATCACAGAAAGGAACGCAAGAACATTTAACTAGATTAAATAGATTAGAGTTAACCTGGATTATTCTTGTTTGCCTTGTTGATGGGTTGATTACAGGCTTGAGTCTGAGTCTATGAACTTTGTAAAGCACACCGTCACCGCAAAGGATGTCTCATGGTCAGCCAAGGTGTGTTCTTGTCTGCAAGTACTGTGTTGTCACATTACAGAGACTTATGGGATACTTTTTACTTAGGAGGTTCAAACGCTAACCCACCATTGTGGTGGTGGAAGCACATGAGCCATAACAATGAAAGCCAATTATAAAGATGCGCTACATCTTTATAATTACCCTGTATGACTACCCTGAAATGGCTACCACATGCAAGGCAGGAGCTCCTTCATGGGGACAAATTACTATGGTGGCAGGTCCTCAATGCCATGGTGGCATGGTAGAATTAATGTTCCAAAAGTACCGGAGGAGAGCCCTCCACCGGTACCAAGGGGTAAGAGAGGTATTCTAGGAAGTGGATACACCCTCCCGAGTTAGCTGTAGCAAACTTAAAGTATCCGGACCCAACGGGCTCAAAATTAGGCTTACATGGCGTACCCCGCTAAGGCGCGGGAAAGGAGGCAACTCCTTTTTGTTAATTAACCGTCACACACCCTATTGGTGTCATGCTTCATCATCGGGTTCACCCTGACTCCTAAAGGTCAGGGTGGGCTTGACCGTATTTCAGGGAGCGCTTAGGAGATGAAGGCCAGGGGGTCTAAAGATAAAAATCCTACTATGTTCCCCAGGTATCCCTTTATTCGCGGGGACGTAGTGGATATTAAAATGAATATATACAGGGGTTCATTGGGAGCTAAAGGTCCTATGACCCTAAAGGTGTGCCAACATGTTTCAGCTCTTAGTTAATGGCCTGTAAGGTCCCGGGCTTTCTTCAGGGCAAATTGTGATTCCCTCCCTGGAATTTAATAGGGGTTAATCCTATATATTTTATGAAAAGATACAAAACAAAGCTGTCACTAGGCATTCACGGAGTTACGAGTAAAAATGGCATGCGAGCACAGAACGCATTCTGCATATGGCAGTCTGGGGACAATATTACCCTAGCATAGCTCATTCATTTGGTCACAGATCACAGAGTGGAAAGAGTGAAAGCACACCGAGCACGTTGGGAGTGAGGTGGTGTGTCGACACATGTATATGACAAAATATGTTGAAATACAAAAACTGGTTTGTTTTGTTTCTTTTCATTCTTGTCTTACAGGCGGAATTTTTGCGTTCTTACTGGATGGAGAGATAAGTATACCCTCCATACTTTTCACGAGGAGCAGCTTTCTGCTCCGTCAAATAAAAATATATAGGATTAACCCCTATTAAATTCCAGGGAGGGAATCACAATTTGCCCTGAAGAAAGCCCGGGACCTTACAGGCCATTAACTAAGGGCTGAAACATGTTGGCACACCTTTAGGGTCATAGGACCATTACCTCTCAATCACCCCCTGTATATATTCATTTTAATATCTACTACGTCCCCGCGAATAAAGGGATACCTGGGGAATATAGTAGGATTTTTATCTTTAGACCCCCTGGCCTACATCTCCTAAGTGCTCCCTGAAATACGGTCGAGCCCACCCTGACCTTTAGGAGTCAGGGTGAACCCGATGATGAAGCATGACACCAATAGGGTGTGTGAGGGTTAGTTAACAAAAAGGAGTTGCCTCCTTTCCCGTGCCTTAGCGGGGTATGCCACGTAAGCCTAATTTTGAGCCCGTTGGGTCTGGAAACTTGCTACGGCATGGTAGAATTGCCATCACCTATTAAGTCCTGAGATGGTCCCACAAAGTGGACAGCCCTTTCCAGGACCTATACAAAACATGTATCTGCCATGCACACTTGGGGGACAATCTGAAAGAGTTTCTGGTCAGAAACCCCATTGGATTATAGGGTGGTCACAGATAGAATGAACACATGCAGACATGTCATTGCTTTCTAACATCTGCTTTGGAATAAGATCATATAACTTCCTTTAGACTTGGGTTCCAAAAGAATATCCTCAGATTGCTTAAGAAAGCACTAAATCCTGCAGCAGAATTTGCTAGTGGAATTTCTCTATAAAAGTGTTCAACGGAGGAAATTCCACAAGTAGATTGTACTCAAACTCAGCAATTCCTCACTAACTCAGAATATTTTAAATTTTCATTCAACTCTAAACCTGGCTCCAAGTGCATACTATCCATCTAGTATCCTGATGAGGATATTCCCCCAATTTAGAATTTCCTTTGGAAATCAGAACACTTTACTTTGCTAACAATCAAATAAACAATAAAGTATTAAAGGCCCCAGTTAACTCTTACATTCTAAGTTATTTCACTTGCAATGAGTTTTAATGCTTTTCTCGATTACCTCCATAAAACTGTGACTCCTGTCCTATACTACTTCTCTGCATCACTCCTCTCTCTCCATCCCTCTACTCCCAACCTCCTAATTCTCTTCACCTCAGGTCCAACATTCTAATAAATTCATTGCATGTGCTTTAGTTTTGGTTGGTATTAAAACCTGCACAAGAACACTGACTCAGAAATCTGCCAAACAGACAAATTAAACACAAACTGCTATTAGTAGCTGACTCATGTAACTCCCAATCAAAAAACAAATCAATGCTGCAATAAAGACTGCCAGACTAAATAAAACTGAGGCACCAACTGGTGTACCAACATTACTCCTACTATGGCAGCTACTCCTATCCATGCACTGAAACTGCCATCATAGGTGCTACATACATGTTTACATGCATTACTCAAAAGTTTGTTAATGCATGACAATATCACATCCATGCCAAGATCAGCACCAAGAAATCACCTAGGGACCTTTTGTCGCACAAAAGTACGTTTCTTGTGTGCTTCTGTTTAGTTGTGTCTAGCACCGAGCCCAGGTGGGAGTAGAGTTTTGGCCCCGTTCGGGTTTCACCAGCATTTCTTCAGGGACCCGAGGGGTTTACCATGGGTTGCAGGAGGCGCAGTGCTTAAGCAGTGGCAGCGTATCTGAGTTCTGCATAATAAGAAGTGTTAGACCTGGCATCCTTGGCGTGATTTCCCCAGTCTTTTTGCCTCTGCCTCCTGTATTTTTGATTGTATGCTGGAGTTCGTTCTTTGCTGGTTTAGGTACTCTGGGACCCTTACCAGTGCTGATCAGTGCTAAAGTGCAAGTGCTCCGTGTGTACATTATGGTTCTGATTGGTTTTCCATGATTGGCATATTTGATTTACTGGTAAGTCCCTAGTAAAAGTGCACATTGTGTGTTCAGGGCCTGTAAATCAAATGCTACTAGTAGGCCTGCAGCATTGGCTGTGCCACCCACATGAGTAGCCCTGTAAATTTGTCTCAAGTCTACCTTTGCAGTGTCTGGGAGTGCAGTTTTAAACTACCATGTAGACCTGGCAAGTGCACCCACTTGCCAGGCTCAAAGCTTCCCTTTTTGTACATGTAAGGCACCCCTAAGGTAGGCCCAAGATAAACCCCATGGGCAGGGTACATTGTATTTGAAAGGTAGGACATGTGCTGGTGTGTTCTACATGTCCTGATAGTGAAAAACTGCCAATTTCGTTTTTCTCTATTGAAAGGCTACCTCTCCCATAGGTTATCATTGGAGCTGCCATGTAACATTTTACAAGTGTAACTTTCAATTGGGAAGCGATAGAGATTTGGAGATTGGGCTCCTTGAGCTCAGAATTTAAAAATACATCTTTTAGTGAAAGTGGTTTTTAAATTGTGTGTTTAAAAATGCGACTTGAAATAAACGATGCATCATGGGACCACGGCTGAAGAAATTGGCACAGTGTCTGTTGACCTCCGCCACATCAACCGCGAGCGCGCCCGGATTTTCACGCGTCACACCGTGTGGCAAGTTTCTACAATGAATCAGCCGCAGATCAGAACCGTCTTCGAATCGATGCTTCGCTTCCCCTTACAGTCCATGTTCGACACAACACTTCTCCTGCGTGCAGCAGATCTGACGCATCGCCTCCCCAAGGATTCAGGAACCAACGCATCACTGTGTTTTTTTACGCTTCCCTCCTCTGTGGCTGTTTTACGCATCTGAAGGTACTTTGTGTAAAATCACCGCACCCATAGTTTCCAATGGACAGAATTGCTAAAACCTTTCAAAAGTCATATTTTGAGTTGCGTATGTTGGATTTTTGTTATTTTAGTCTTATTTGGTTTAAATAAAGATACTTTATTTTGTCTAAACTGGTGTGATGTCCATTTGTAGTGTTTTCACTTTGGTACTGTGCGCTGTTATGTGCAAATACTTTACACATTGCCTCTGAGATAAGCCTGACTGATCGTGCCAAGCTACCAAGGGCACGAGCAGGGGTTATCTGGGTGTGTAACTTCCTTACCCTGACTAGAAGGAAGGGTCCCTACTAGGACAGGGTGCATACCTCTGCCAACTAGAGACCCCCATTTCTAACAAGAAGGATGTCAAATATCTTTGTACTAGAACGGACACAGTGGTTTTTCAGGAAATGGTAAAACCCAGACATATGAAGTGCCCTTTCCAAGATGGTGGTCAGTCCATTAGAAGTGTATCTGGATATCTCAATCCAAGGTGTTGAAGAGTTTCCTCCTGTTATGTCAGATCCGGCCTCAATCAGATATAAAGCAGCACTTGGGTAAAAGGAAGGACATTTCAGGTATAGATTAAGTATTTGGCAAATCAGTGACATATTCACATGCTCAAATGCAGGTCAACAATGTTTGTTATGTGTTCAACATCAGTGCAGAATTACTTTAATCTGCTCTCAAGAAACAATGAAGGGTGAGGGCAAACATTAGTTCCGATGGTGGAAAATAATTATACACTCTGATAAAGAAATTTTATATATTCACCATGCGTGTATCAAATAAAAACTCCATGATCCATGGACATCTGAATTAGTGAATGACAAATACAGGTTGATGGAGTTTCTCAGCAGCTAAACTACTCTTGCTAGCCTCAGTTCTGTAGAGTGTAAACATTTCAACACATTTAAAGCTATGTAGCTCAGACAAATCAGTTGATCTTTCAACCGGAGAAGTTATCATTGGCATTTTCTTTCATTGCCTTAAACAACTTTTAACACTGCGAATGCTACCTACAGATATCTGGTAGGCACCACCGCGTCTGCCACTTATGGAGCGATGACAATAATCTCATTGTGAGTCCTAGATCTGAATGCAACCGCAGAGGTGACAAATGTATTTCAATTGTCTGCCTCCGACGTGATGTTCCTTCTCACCCAGACTTCAGCATCAACTCCGACCTCCTATTTTTATTTATTTATCTTAAAAGTTCTCCAAGTTGAAATACTCAGTACAGGAGGAATAAATTCCCCCGAGCAAATCCACGTTTTTTCCTTTGGTTTTTTCTGCAGGGAAAATAATATTACCAGCTGAGAAACCGCCCCTCCGCTCAAAATTTGGGTCTAATCCATTTCTTTTGCCACTATTCTAAAGGGTTTTACGCCAGCACATGGAGGAAGTAAATATACAACCCCAGTGCTTAATTTGTAAAAAAAAATAAGTGCCAGGGCCCTCGTCAGGAGACCACCGCTGTTTGCACCATATTGCCCCTGCCAGCACTGCCAATGACAATACTTACACAAATACTAACCATCACACTCCTACAAGTGTGACATTTCAGACAAAGCTTTAAGAATGTCTTGGGTGGAAGGTATTAGTTGTTTTTAATGTATATTGAATTAACAAACAAAGTTTTTTTCCGCTCATCTTTAAATTGCACAAACAGCGCCACCATGTGTCAGCTGTCATTAGTGCAGGTACCGGTAATTAAGTGCCAGTGCTGAGCACCGGAAACCCTCAAATTAAATACTGTACGACCCTTTCCAGGCTTGATTGAGGAACGATAGTAATTTGTGTATGACTACAAACATACCTGTTTGTTGATATTCACAAACTCCCAAGGCTAACCATACCTTGGAGCGCCCAAGAACACACTATATCGGATCTCTGCACTTGCTGAAGGTATTTTCATACTCATAAACCCGTAAAAAGGCTTACAACAGCTGCCAGAAATCCCTTTCTGCATTCCTGGGAGGCATACCTGAGGTAAATCTAGGTGTAAACAGGGCTGGCCTGCAGCACGGGAAAGCTAGGCCCACTCGTTGACATTCGTAGGGGCTCAAGTAGATTTCCGAATGCAGAGCATGCAGCAGTCACCCTCTCAAATGGCTCCTGCAATTCATCCCACACTGTGTTTAGCCATGCTTATTTCTTGTAAAGGCTGCAGACGCCCCATTAAAATCCTCTCGCCCTCCCACCTCCTTAACACCCTCTGCACACCCTCATCCACAATTTAGCACTGGCAGGAAGGAGCCGAGCTGATGGTGATTGAGGTGAAAATGGAGGAGGAGTAGCAAAGTTTGTGTCATCAGCCAAGGCCTGCCCTGAAGACAATAACGCCCAGCCTTCCCTCCCTGACAAATTTTACTTAGTAGCAGCAGCAAAGAAGAAAAGGTTGGACACTTGGACAGGACAGCAGACAGCCGGGCAGGAAGGTTTCAGTTGGAGCCGCTGGACCTCCATAACACTAAATTCTAATTTTTGTTTTCTAAACGTGAAGCATCTTACATATTTCTGGTCACATTGTTGCTAATACAAAATAGCTGGTATTTCATTAAGTTTATTAAGGGAGAGAATGTGATGTTATGGCATCATAACTAGGGAACCAGGTTCGAGTCCCAGTGTTGGCTCAACATCTCGTGCTTCTGGGCAAATCACGCATGTTTAAATGAATCTGACGCTGCATAATGTAACTGGGCTCATGTAAGAGGGCTGAGTTTGTGCAATATACATTTTTTTAAATAGTTCTACCGTTTCTTTTGCTTTCAAGTACTTGCAGTTTTGTTTCTCCTCACCATAAATCTAGGACTATGCAAAGAAAAAGCATATTTGCTAAGGTAATGGAGATAATAGTTTGCTCTTTTTATATTTCAAGTTGCAGGCTACAAAGCGGAGGATTAAAGGGTGGCAAATTTGGTTCTGCCAAGCGCAAAGGCCAGCCTCGGTTGTAAACCTAGGTTTATGGCCGAGTTTGCATTTGTGAATGGGCCCTGTTGAATCGTCCCTATCAAGCCTGAATTAGTCATATAAGATTTAAGTCCAGTTCAACCTTCAAATCATATCCTTCCTCCTCCTCCTTCTAACACCTGGCGGCGAAGACCTGGAACACCCTCCCCCTGCACCTCAGAGCCGCATCATCACTCCAGCAGTTCACGAAGGACCTCGAGACCTGGATGTTCAACCAATAGACACAGATCCAGCAGCATGAACCCCACAGCGCCTCAAGACCCTCACGGGTGAAGCAGCCACGCTATACAAGTCCAGATTGATTTATTGACCTACAACACATGCAACTGAACATTGTTTTTAACGCATCATTGGTCATTACCACTGCAAATATTTAGCCACATTATATCACTCCCCTCCAATGTGATATCAAAGGCTGACGACGGATAATGGTTCCAAGGGTGAAATCCACTCTCTAACCCTGATAAGGATGTTTATCTAATTCTCGTGCAAGCACAAATACAGGGACCAAAGTCCGTGGAGGCCTGAATTACTCATGATAAGTACAGGTCAATGGAGTTTTTCACCTTGTGTGTATTTATTTATTTCACCTGTTCTTAAAAGCTGATCTGAGGGTCAGTTGAGTTTGCAAATCAAAGTTTCAAGATTACAAGAGTTTGCCTAGGAGTAAGGAATACATGTTTTAAACACAATGATAACCACCTACTGCACAAATTCAGTTCAGCTTTCAACACAGAGGGGCAGATTTACAAGCCCCTTGCGCCATTTTTGCGTCACTTTTCCCATTTTAAAAGTGACGCAATAGTGGCGCAAGGGGCTTGTAAATCTGCCCCAGAGACTGTTATAATGGGGCACATCCCTAACAGCATTAAACACTGTAAGTGCTAAGGATTTTATACTTGGTCCTAAAATCGTAAACTGTTTTCCATGTTCCTTTCCCATTGCCTGATCAGAGGTCGGACAGAGCCATATCCTTTGGTGGTATATTATTCTCCCCAAGCACAAATACCCCAGCTTTCGCACACCTGTGATTACTGGGTGTGTGAACACCAGGCCTGATTTTACCAGCTGAAAAACTGCATTTAGATTGTGCAGGTGCTTCAGGTACAAGTACAGTCTGGGCCTGCTCCACTCCTGAGGCAAAGTGGAATGTGCAGCCCTCCCCATGCACATCCGGAGCCACCACTTCCACTCTGACACCCTCCCCATCCCCTGTGCCCTGCTCCCTTTTACGACCTCCTCAGAACAGGTCTTAAATGGGAGCGTAATGATTCTTGGAATCAGGATCTGCATGCGGAAAACGACCCGGCAACTGCAGGTCTGCATGGCTCTTTTCCAGTACTAGGTCATTCATTTGCAATTGCACCGCGCAGGTGATGGAGAGTGTCCTGGCTGGAGGAACACAAAACCTACGGAACTCCAATTTCTGGCCAACTGAAATGGGTACCCCTCCTCAGCCAAAAAACTCAATTAAAAGTCTTGGGGCCGATTCCGATCTCGGCCGGTAGCGCACCGAATCGGATTCGGCTTAACCGGATCCGATTCGGAGCCCTCTTTTCCGACCGATTCGAACGCGCGTCCGGCCGAGCGAGTACGATGCGAGCGCACGCGAAATCGCCGACCGACTTCGGTTCACGGGTCCGAACCGCACCCGACCGACTTCGCTCGGACTCGACTTGCACCGCGCGATGGAGACGTTCCCGGCCGGGCAAGTACGATGCGCGCCTTGAGCAGTCCGACCGACCCGCACCGTCCGGCTCGAAACAGCTGTCGGAGCCGGACTTTGGGGATCCGTGTCGGACCCCCCTGTACGCGTAGCCACGCAAGTCGCACACAGGGGGGACCCATGGGTCCCCCCTACCTGTGCGTGTGCGGCGCGAACCGCATCGACGCGAACCCGCTGTAGGTGGCGCCCTCGTTCGCCTCGCACCCATTGAGTCAATGGGAGCCCGCGTACGCGTTGTACGACCGGCTCCCATTGACTTCAATGGGAGTCCGACCGAATCGAGTCCGTTAGCATGCGTGCGCATCGTACTCGTTCGGTCGGACTGCTAGAGTCCGATTCGGTCGGAAATCTCTCCGGGTCCGGCTCGGTCGGGGAGATTTCCGGCCTGAATCAGAATCGGCCCCTTGGAGTCCTTGTTGACAAAAAACTTTCTATGAAAACTCAAGTAGGGGCAGTAGCGTCATCCTGTTTTCTCCAGCTCAGGATGATTAGGAAAATTGTTAGATTTCTCACCCTTGAAGCCCTCATTCAGATTGTGCTCGCTTTACTTATCTCACGAATGAACTATGCAAATTCACTTTACCTTGGTCTCCCTGACTACCTGACTACGAGATTGCAATTGGCACAAAACCAGGCAGCCAAGCTGATCTACTGACAAACTAGGAGGTGCCACATTACCCCCTGATGAGGAAACTACACTGGCTGCCGGTGAAATAGCGCGTGGCCTTTAAGACTGGATGTATAATTTTTAAATCCCTCCATGGCAATAGTTATGAGTTTATTTCTTCTTGAACTCAGAAGTACACTCCCTCCCGTAACTTGAGGTCATCTCATCTTAACCTTCTGGCTATCCCCACTTTTAACCCCTTCGCTGCTAGGCCTTTTCCCCCCCTGTGCTAAGCCTTTTTTGGCTATTTGGGGGAGTTCGCGCTTAGGCCCCTGTAACTTTTTGACCACATAAGGTATCCACGCCAAATTTGCGTCCTTTTTTTCCAACATCATGGGGATTCTAAATGTACCCAGGGTTTTGGATTCCCCTGGAGGGACCAGAAATTAGCCAAAATACAGCTAAATTTTGTTTTTTGGGGAAAAATGCGAAAAAGGGCTACAGATGAAAGCGTCTGGTTTTTCCCTGCAAATGGTATCAAAAAGGGGTTGTGGTGCTGAAATCACCATCTTCCCAGCTTTCAGGGACAAACAGACTTTTGTCAGAAAACCAAAAATTTTTACACAGTTTTGGCATTTTTCTGGGACATAGCCTATTTTTGCTATTTTTTGTGCTTTCAACCTCCTTCCAGTTAATGGTAGAAATGGGTATGAAAGCAATAATGGATCCTGGAAAGCTATACATTTTAGAAAAGTAGACAAAATTCTGAATTCAGCAAGGGGTCATTTGTGTAGATCCATCAAGGTTTCTTTATAGAAACTAACAGTTAAATATAGGAAAAATTGAAAATTAGTTGAAAAAACAGCCTTTTGTGTCAACGTTTTCACCTGTAACTTCTTCTAATTATGACAGCTCTTTGAAAGCAATATACCGTTACATCCGCTGGACCTTACTGGTTGTGGGGATATATAGGACTTGTAGGTTCACCAAGAACCCGACGAACCCAGAGCCAAAAACTGAGCAGCAACTTGCAATGGTTTTTTATTATGTACCGGGTATATAGCAATTATTCTGGGAAAATGTATACATGGAAAAATCGGTATGAAAGACACCTATGTATTTCTGAAATGGAAACAAAATATAGAGTTTAGAAACAGTAGATATTTGCACATTTCCGAAATTGGGAATACTCATACTAGCATGAGAATTATCGGTCATTTTTCAAAATGACTTCTTTTTTACCCATTGTCTTTCATTTGGAAGGAAGAAATGCATCGAAAGTCAATAGGTAAGAACAGTTGCTTTACAAATCTGAATTACCCTAAGTCTACCGATAAAAATGGTACCTCACTTGTGTGGGTAGGCATAGTGCCCACGACAGGAAACGGCTTAAAACGCAACGTGAACACACCACATTTTCACAATGAAAAATTACCCTTTTTTTGCAAAGTGCCTAGCTGTAGTTTTTGAACCCTAGCTCTGCCGGCACCTAGGGAAACTTAGCAAACCTATACATTTTTGAAAACTAGACACCCAGGGGAATCCAGGATGGGGTGACTTCACTGCCTCTCACCAGGTTCTGTTACCCAGAATCCCTTGCAAACCTAAACAATTGTCAAAAAAACACATTTTCCTCTCATTTCTGTGGTGGAAAGTTCTGGAATCTGCGTGGATCCACAAATTTCCACCCACCCCGCGTTCCCCAAAGTCTTCCGAGAAAAACGGTACCTCACTTGTGTGGGTAGGCCTAGTGCCCGCGACAGGAAACGGCGCAAACGCAACGTGGACACACCACAATTTCACAGTGAAAAATGACCCTTTTTGGCAAAGTGCCTAGCTGTAGTTTTTGAACCCTAGCTCTGCCGGCACCTAGGGAAACCTAGCAAGCCTATACATTTTTGAAAACTAGACACCCAGGGGAATCCAGGATGGGGTGACTTGACTGCCTCTCACCAGGTTCTGTTACCCAGAATCCCTTGCAAACCTAAAAAATTGTCCAAAAAACCACATTTTCCTCACATTTCTGTGGTGGAAAGTTCTGAAATCTGCGTGGATCCACAAATTTCCACCCACCCCGCGTTCCCCAAAGTCTTCCAAGCAAAACGGTACCTCACTTGTGTGGGTAGGCCTAGTGCCCGCGACAGGAAACGGCGCAAAACGCAACGTGGACACACCACAATTTCACAGTGAAAAATGACCCTTTTTTGGCAAAGTGCCTAGCTGTAGTTTTTTAACCCTAGCTCTGCCGGCACCTAGGGAAACCTAGCAAACCTATACATTTTTGAAAACTAGACACCCAGGGGAATCCAGGATGGGGTGACTTGACTGACTCTCACCAGGTTCTGTTACCCAGAATCCCTTGCAAACCTAAACAATTGTCCAAAAAAACAAATTTTCCTCTCATTTCTGTGGTGGTAAGTTCTAGAATCTGCGTGGATCCACAAATTTCCACCCACCCCGCGTTCCCCAAAGTCTTCCGAGAAAAACAGTACCTCACTTGTGTGGGTATGCCTAGTGCCCGCGACAGGAAACGGCGCAAAACGCAACGTGGACACACCACAATTTTACAGTGAAAAATGACCCTTTTTTGGCAAAGTGCCTAGCTGTAGTTTTTGAACCCTAGCTCTGCCGTCACCTAGGGAAACCTAGCAAACCTATACATTTTTTAAAACTAGACACCCAGGGGAATCCAGGATGGGGTGACTTGACTGCCTCTCACCAGGTTCTGTTACCCAGAATCCCTTGCAAACCTAAACAATTGTCAAAAAAAACACATTTTCCTCACATTTCTGTAGTGGAAAGTTCTGGAATCTGCGTGGATCCACAAATTTCCACCCACCCCGCATTCCCCAAAGTCTTCCGAGAAAAACGGTACTTCACTTGTGTGGGAAGGCCTAGTGCCCGCGACAGGAAACGGCGCAAAACGCAACGTGGACACACCACAATTTCACAGTGCAAAATGGCCCTTTTTTGGCAAAGTGCCTAGCTGTAGTTTTTGAACCCTAGCTCTGCCGGCACCTAGGGAAACCTAGCAAACCTATACATTTTTCAAAACTAGACACCCAGGGGAATCCAGGATGGGGTGACTTGACTGCCTCTCACCAGGTTCTGTTACCCAGATTCCCTTGCAAACCTAAAAAATTGTCAAAAAAAACACATTTTCCTCACATTTCTGTGGTGGAAAGTTCTGGAATCTGCGTGGATCCACAAATTTCCACCCACCCCGCGTTCCCAAAGTCTTCCGAGAAAAACGGTACCTCACTTGTGTGGGTAGGCCTAGTGCCCGCGACAGGAAACGGCGCAAAACGCAACGTGGACACACCACAATTTCACAGTGAAAAATGACCCTTTTTTGGCAAAGTGCCTAGCTGTAGTTTTTGAACCCTATGGTTCAAATTTCCACTCACCCCGCGTTCCCCAAAGTCTTCAGAGAAAAATGGTACCTCACTTGCGTGGGTGGGTCAAGGACCCGTGACAGGCAAGGGCCCAAAACCTATTGAGGCGACATCAAAATTACCTATCACAAACCAACCTGGTTTTGCAATGGGGGTCCCATGAGGTTTTGGCCCTGGGCTCGGCGACCATCTAGGGAAACCTACCAAACCCACACATTTCTGGAAACTAGACACCCGGGGGAGGCCAGCGAGGTATGGCTAGCGTGGGTCCCCTAACGTTTTCCTACCCACAATCCCTTGCAAACCTCAAATTTAGCTGAAAAAATCACTTTTTTCAGAAATTTCTGTTGTGGAAAGTTCTGGAATCTACGTGGATCCACAAATTTCCTCCCACCCAACGTTCCCCAAGGTCTCCCGATAAAAATGATACCTCACTCGCGTGGGTGGGTCAAGTACTCACGACAGGCAAGGGCCCAAAACCTATTGAGGCGACATCAAAATTACCTATCAAAAAACAACCTAGTTTTGCAAGGGGGTCCCATGAGTTTTTGGCCCCGGGCTCGGCGGCCATCTAGGGAAACCTACCAAACCCACACATTTCTGAAAACTAGACATGCGGGGGAGTCCAGCGAGGTATGGCTTGCGTGGGTCCCCTAACGTTTTCCTACCCAGAATCCCCTGCAAACCTCAAATTTAGCTGAAAAAATCACTTTTTTCTCTAATTTCTGTGTGGGAAAGTTCTAGAATCTACGTGGATCCACAAATTTCCTCCCACCCAGCGTTCCCCCAGGTCTCCCGATAAAAATGATACCTCACTCGCGTGGGTGGGTCAAGTACCCGCGACAGGCAAGGGCCCAAAATCTATTGAGGCGACATCAAAATGACCTATCACAAAACAACCTGGTTTTGCAAGGGGGGTCACCTGGGTTTTTGTCCCCGGGCTCGGCGGCCATCCTGGGAAACTACCAAACCCAAACATTTCTGAAAACTAGACACCCGGGGGAGTCCAGCGATGTATGGCTTGCATGGGTCCCCCAAAATTTACCTACCCAGAATCCCCTGCAAACCTCAAATTCAGCTGAAAAAATCACTTTTTCCATACATTTTTCCGTGGGATCACCGTGCCGGCACAAATGTTCTACCCACAGCGTTCCCCTTGTTCTCCCGAGTAAAATGATACCTCACTTGTGTGGGTGGGCCAAAGTCCTGTGACTAGGAAGAGCCCAAAACATAGGGATTTAGAGTATAGCACAGAGAATTCTAAGCGCTACATTTTTAAAAAAATACGTTTTTAGCCAGTTCTGCTTTGGACACCCACACAAGTGAGGTATCATTTTACTGGGGAGAACAAGGGGAACGCTGGGTGGTAGGACATTGGTGCCAGCACGGTGATTCCACGCAAAAATATGTGGAAAATATGTTTTTTTCAGCTAAATTTGAGGTTTGCAGGAGATTCTGGGTGAAACATGTGGGGGATCCACACAAGCCGTACCTCATTGGACTCCCAGGTGTCTAGTTTTCAGAAACATGGGTTTGGTAGGTTTCCCTAGATGGCGGCAAGCACCGGGCCAAAAACCAGGTGCCCCCAAAACCAGGTAGTTTTTCTATAGGTAATTTTGAAGTCTCCACAATACGATTTGGGCCATTTCTTGTTTCAGCCACTTTGCCTACCCACACAAGTGAGGTACCATTTTTATCGGGAGACCTGGGGCAACGCTGGGTGGGAGGAAATTTGTGGATCCACGCAGATTCCAGAACTTTCCCACACAGAAATTTGAGAAAAAAGTGATTTTTTCAGCTAAATTTGAGGTTTGCAGGGGATTCAGGGTAGGAAAATGTTGGGGGACCCACGCAAGCCATACCTCGCTGGACTCCCCCGGCTGTCTACTTTTCAGAAATGTGTGGGTTTGGTAGGTTTCCCTAGATGGCCGCCGAGCTCGGGGCAGAAAACCCAGGTGACTCCCCTTGCAAAACCAGGTTGTTTTGTGATAGGTAATTTTGAAGTCGCCTCAATAGGTTTTGGGCCCTTGCCTGTCGCGGGCACTAGGCCTACCCACACAAGTGAGGTACCATTTTTCTCGGAAGGCTTTGGGGAACGTGGGGTGGGTGGAATTTTGTGGATCCACGCAGATTCCAGAACTTTTCACCACAGAAATGTGAGGAAAATATGTTTTTTTTGACAAATGTTTAGGTTTGCAAGGGATTCTGGGTAACAGAACCTGGTGAGAGCCAGTCAAGTCACCCCATCCTGGATTCCCCTGGGTGTCTAGTTTTCAAAAATGTATAGGTTTGCTAGGTTTCCCTAGGTGCCGGCAGAGCTAGGGTTCAAAAACTACAGCTAGGTACTTTGCCAAAAAAGTGTCAGTTTTCACTGTGAAAATGTGGTGTGTCCACGTTGCGTTTTGGGCCGTTTCCTGTCGCGGGCACTAGGCCTACCCACGCAAGTGAGGTACCATTTTTCTTGGAAGACTTTGGAGAACGCGGGGTGGGTGGAATTTTGTGGATCCACGCAGATTCCAGAACTTTCCACCACAGAAATGTGAGGAAAATGTGTTTTTTTGGACACATTTTTAGGTTTGCAAGGGATTCTGGGTAACAGAGCCTGGTGAGAGCCAGCCAAGTCACCCCATCCTGGATTCCCCTGGGTGTCTAGTTTTCAAAAATGTACAGGTTTGCTAGGTTTCCCTATGTGCCAGCTGCGCTAGGGCCCAAAATCCACAGGTAGGCATATTGCTAAAAACAAATCCGTGCCAAGTCGGCTTTCTGCCGCCCTGGGGGATATCGGGGGGTGGGGTTGCCCCGATATGCCCCCAAGGGGGCAGAAACACTGTGGCTATTTTTTTGGGGGTGGGGGCATTGGTATGCCCATTCTGGGCAGCCCCCACCCCCACGCATAAAAAGCCAGCGTAATCGTTGGCGTCTAGTGGGCTTTTGTCCCCGGGGGGCAGATTGGGGGCTACTGCCCCCATCTTCCCCCAGGGAGGGCAGAAAGGCTGTCATTTTTGCAGTTGGGGGGTGGGGGCATTGGCATGCCCGTTTTGGGCAGCCCCCACCCTAATTAAAATTTGCCCAAAAAAATCCCTGGCGTCTAGTGGGTTTTTGCCCCCGAGGGAGCAGATTGAGGGCTACTGCCCCATCTGCCCCCAGGGGGCAGGAAGGCTGTAATTTTTGCGGGGAGGGGGTGGGGCATGGGCATGCCCGTTTTGGGCAGCCCCCACTCTAATTCAAATTTGCCCCAAAAAATCCCTGGCGACTAGTGGGCTTTTTGCCCCCCGGGGTGCAGATTGGGGGCTAATGCCCCATCTGCCCCCAGGGGGCAGAAAGCCTACTAGACACCAGGATTTTGAGCAAGCTCAATTAGGTGGGGGCTGCCCAAAACGGGCAAGCCAATGCCCTCACCCTAATTAAAATTTGCCCAAAAAAATCCCTGGCGTCTACTGGGCTTTTTGCCCCCCGGGGGGCAGAATGGGGGCTTATGCCCCCATCTGCCCCCAGGGGGGGCAGAAAGGCTGTAATTTTTGTGGGGGAGGGGTGGGGCATTGGCATGCCCATTTTGGGCAGCCCCCACCCTAATTCAGATTTGCCCCAAAAAATCCCTGGCGTCTAGTGGGCTTTTTGCCCCCCGGGGGGGCAGAAAGACTGTACCTTTGCGGCGGGAGGGGTGGGGGCATTGGCATGCCCATATTGGGCAGCCCTCACCCCTAATTATCATTTTTTTTTAAATCCCTGGTATCTAGTGGGCTTTCTGCCCCCCCGGGGGGGGCAGAAAGCCTACTAGATGCAAGGGATTTTTTGGGGCAAATTTTAATTAGGGTGGGGGCTGCCCAAAACGGGCATGCCAATGCCCCCACCCTAATTAAAATTTGCCCCAAAAAATCCCTGGTGTCTAGTGGGCTTTTTGCCCCCCCCGGGGGGGCAGATTAGGGGCTACTGCCCCATCTGCCCCCCAGGGGGGCAGGAAGGCTGTAATTTTTGTGGGGGAGGGGGTGGGGGCATGGGCATGCCCGTTTTGGGCAGCCCCATCCTAATTCAAATTTGCCCCAAAAAAAGTGGGATTTTTTTGGGCAAATTTTAATTAGGGTGGGGGCTGCCCAAAACGAGCATGCCAATGCCCTCACCCTAATTAAAATTTGCCCAAAAGAATCCCTAGGCGTCTACTGGGCTTTTGCCCTCGAGGGCAAAAAGGCTGTAATTTTTGTGGGGAGGGGTGGGGCATTGGCATGCCCATTTTGGGTAGCCCCACCCTAATTCAGATTTGCCCCAAAAATCCCTGGCGTCTAGTGGGCTTTTGCCCTCCGGGGGGCAGAAAGGCTGTCATTTTTGCGGGGGTTGGGGCATGGGCATGCCCATATTGGGCAGCCCCACCACTAATTATAATTAAAAAAAAATCCCTGGTATCTAGTGGGCTTTTTGCCCCCGGGGGGCAAATTGGGGGCTACTGCCCCATCTGCCCCCCAGGGGGCAGAAAGATTGTGATTTTGTGGCCGGGGGTGGGGGCATTGGCATGCCCATATTGGGCAGCCCCCACCCCTAATTAAAATATAAATGGTACCTCTCCCATCTTTCTACATGCTCAGGGGGCTGAGATAGCCCCCTTAGCACTAGAAAGTGAAACTGAAATGAGCCTAAAGGCTCATTTTAGTTTCGGTTTCTGTGAAATGACGATCAGCGCGACGTGCGCGCTGATCGTCATTTCACAGAAACCAGGGAGGGGGCCTCAGGAGCTGGGAAGCTCTTCCCCAGCTCCCGAGGCTTTGGGGAGAAAGGAAATCCCTCTGCTGTCTGCAGCAGAGGGATTTCGTGCTCCTGTCCTCATGACGGAATGGTTCCGTCATGAGCACAGAGGCACCGATGCTCATGACGGAACCATTCCGTCATGAGCATCGAAGGGGTTAAGAAGACTGGGAGGTTCCTGATTTTCTGTGTTGGCACCTCGGTTCTGGAATTTTCTCCCACCCACATCAAGTGGCGTAACAAAACTTGAGGTGGTACATGGAGGGCCCCCCGCTCCAGATTTAATCAGGAACTCTCGGGCCAGAGTACTGTGCTGAGGGGGCTCTCTGCAGCTGGGGGCCCCCCGCACAGCTGGGTCCTGTGTTGCGCCACTGCCCACATCAGAATGAATGTTGATTATCTCAGATTCAGACAACTTTTGAAAACATGGCTCTTTACTCAAGCATACGAATGACATACTGTGCTTCAGTTTCTGCTTATATTCTCAGCCTGTCGGTGAACGTGCGATATATATATATATTTAACATAACATAACATTTTAGATACAGTAATTTTTTACCAGTGCACCATGTGACTCGTAATCTGGCCCAAACTATTGATAACCTTTTGCAAAATGAACGTATGTAGGCATTTGTATACCCTTTTGTTTCTCAACGATGCTGACTGTGGTTCTGGTTGACCCATTTATCAACCCTAAACACTTCCTCTATAAATCAAAGGATTCTGCAGTGCCATCCAACTTGAAACCAGGCACTAACCTCATAACACCCCAGAGATCAACTAATTTTGACTGTGGGTACTGTTGATTGAGAACTTGCGGAAATCAGAGGATTTTCCACTGTCACCCAACACTAAAAGGGCCGTGAGGGTAAAAAGTATTTAAAGAAAAGTAAGACAATAATTGGATGCTGTGTGATTTGAGGACATAAAAATGGGATTACAAACTAATAAAATATATTAGGACCCCAAAAAACAATGTTTGATCAATTGCTTACATGACCCCCAATCCAATACTGACCTCAGCTATTCTCCACTAACCATGCACTACAATTGGGTGTCATCACCCAACGCTTGTAGGGCAAATCCACTTAACTCAGGACTAAAGCATACAAATCGGACCGTGAGTACTTGCCATATAAGAAGAAGTGACAGTGGCCTCTGGTTGTTGACTGGCTCTTTCTATACAGGCTGCGGTCACTTGCGAATACAGTCGTACTTGTAGGGTCAGTCCGTACTACATAAAGCATGGCCGCTTGCAGACCATTCTAGATAAACCTCTTGCAACTATCATCTATGTTTAATCCCGCTCACATGAACTGCTACTATAGTTCCAGTCGGCAAGACCCATCCACCCAACACAGAACAAAGGCTGCTTACTTCTTCCTCTAAAAATACCAAGGACACTTGTATCAATGATCCATGATGAATGAACAGCGCCCTGACTACAATTAAGGGACAATTTGGTAAGGGTGGGCGGAATTTGCGGAATTGCGTTCCGCGAAATTCCGCAAAACGGCAAAAAATCTCCGCGAGCACGCGGAATTTCGCGTGCTCGCGGAGATGTTGCTGCGCCCCTTTATATCTGTAAGTGCTTCCTGTTGAGGTTTAATTTTTGTGACAGGAGCATCGTGCCAGCCCAGAATGAATCCTGCCCTGCATATTTATCCAAGAAGATGCCTCCGTTTTGTGCAATACCTCTACTCAGCTGGAGTACTTTCTACTGGCTAATCAGTAAGTGCTACCTCGTTGGGTAAATGTATAGTGCCTTTCCTTTCCTACACTACAGCTGCGTAAAGGACCTGAAGAATTTTCCCCAGTGACCTGTGTGTCTGTAACTTTGCCACCGCGCCGAAAGCACCGGGGTCCTTTGATTAAGCTGTCCATCATAGTGGGGAAAGGGAGAGAAGACGTTGCATACCGCTAGTGTATGTGGGGCGAGGCCAAACGGGCGGGGCTTCTAGGCCCGTTCACATGCCTCTTGTTTATAAAGGGTCAGAGCAGGATCTCAGCGGCAGACGAGGAGAAGGAACCTCCTGGTCACAGGAACTACACGAGGATTGCGCTCGAGAAAATCAAGGATGCAAAGACCTCCATCAAGGATTACAGCTAGCTTTTCAGGGTGGCAATGGAGAGAAGGCACATCTGCTTAATCACGCTCACGAATTCTACACGAGGATTGCGCTCGAGAAAATCAAGGATGCAAAGACCTCCATCAAGGATTACAGCTAACTTTTCACGTTGGAAATGGAGAGAAGGCACATCTGCTTAACCACGCTCACGAATTCTGCACACCTGCCCTGCATATTTATCCACGAAGATGCCACCGTTTTGTGCAATACCTCTACTCAGCTGGAGTACTTTCTACTGGCTAATCAGTAAGTGCTACCTCGTTGGGTAAATGTATAGTGCCTTTCCTACACTACAGCTGCGTAAAGGACCTGAAGAATTTTCCCCAGTGACCTGTGTGTCTGTAACTTTGCCACCGCGCCGAAAGCACCGGGGTCCTTTGATTAAGCTGTCCATCATAGTGGGGAAAGGGCGGGAAGACGTTGCATACCGCGAGTGTATGTGGGGCGGGGCTTCTAGGCCCATTCACATGCTTCTTGTTTATAAAGGGTCAGAGCAGGATCTCAGCGGCAGACGAGGAGAAGGAACCTCCTGGTCACAGGAACTACACGAGGATTGCGCTCGAGAAAATCAAGGATGCAAAGACCTCGATCAAGGATTACAGCTAACTTTACAGGGTGGAAATGGAGAGAAGGCACATCTGCTTAACCACGCTCACGAATTCTACACGAGGATTGCGCTCGAGAAAATCAAGGATGCAAAGACCTCCATCAAGGATTACAGCTAACTTTTCAGGGTAGAAATGGAGAGAAGGCACATCTGCTTAGCCACAACCTCGCTCACAGAATTTGAGCTTCAACTCGGGCACCTGCTTTATTTATACCCGAATTCCGTTCCGCTCACGGATCGCGGAAGTTTTGACATTTCCGCAATCCGCGCGGAACGCGGAAATGCCGAAATTTCGCAAGTTCCGCGAGCGGAACGGAATTTGCCGCCCAGGGTTACAATTTGGTCAGTGAGAAATGGACAGCAATCGAAGGGATCAATGCCTTGGTGATGAAATGCCTTTGGAAGGAGAGTTCAGGTAAGATTCAAGGATCTGTCTGGTAAATCAGCGGGAAACAGCGTTTACATCGCATGCGCTACAACGCATGTGATTACAACGCGGTTGTTACAACGACCACGTTGTTACAACGCAAGCCATTACATCTCAAGTCGTTTCTACGACTTGCTGTAGGGGGCGCGCTAAACTAAGGAATAGTATAATTTACTATTCCAACACCTTCCCTACTGTTGCACACGCTGGAGTTGGAATAGTAAATTATACTATTCCTAAGTCCAGCGCGCCCCCTACAGCAAGTTGTAGAAACGACTTGCGATGTAATGGTTTGCGTTGTAACAACACGGTCGTTGTAACGACCGCATTGTAATCGCATGCGTTGTAGCGCATGCGATGTAGCATCGCATATTCAAATCAGCGACATATATTCACTGCCTCAAATCAAGGTTAACAAACTTTGTCAGACAACATTATAGCATCATAGCATCACTGCGCCTGCATGTGATAGTGAACACAGTGAAGGCTGAAGGTAGGCAATAGTTCAAAGTGTTGAGTTACTGTTTCCCACAGATAATGATATTTTGATCTCTTTATCAAGCATGTACAAAAAACACTCTGATCCGCTGAGGTTTTAACTACTGGGTGATAAGTGCAGGTCAATGGAGTTTCCCCAGTGAAGACTCAGTTCAACTTTCCTTGGCAGCTAAGAGAGGCAAGGGAGTTTGCCATGGAAGGTTTCTACACTATTTGAACTGCGTGGCGAGGAATGTAGAAAATTACTTTTTAAACACAGTAATAGCCATCTGATCCTGAAAATCAGTACTTCTTTCAACACAGGAATTTGTCATTTTTGTTGCTCTGTCTTTCAAGCATTCCAAAATAAAGCAAATTTGTATGTTTGGTAACGTAATTGAAAACGTGTACATTTTATCAATGGCTCCAAAAATATTTACATTTTTAAAAGCAGTATCTTCTGATATTGCTGAGTGATAAATGTATGGTCACTTTAGTTGCAGGTGTGCAGTTTCTCACTTAGGGGCCCATTACGATGGCGGGCGGACAAAGTCCGCCCGCCACCGTAACGGTAAACGGGACCGACCGCCAGAGGTGCGGCGGTCCCGCTGTGCCTATTAGGATGCGACCGCCACCGTGGCGGTCGCATCCCGCATTGTTTACATTGCGGCGGGCGGTGCTGTCAGCAGCACCCGCCGCAATGTAAAGAATGCATGCAGTGCATTGGCATGCACAACGTGACAGGCACCGCGCGGTGCCTGCCACCTTGTGCATGCCAATGTAGGGGTACCATAGGTACCCCCAAGTGCAGCCACCCACCCCCACTCCCCGGGGCCCGCAACGGGCCCCCAAAGCAGTTCCCGCATGCCTTTCCATGGCGGCGATGCCGCCATGGAAAGGCCTTCACCGCCAGGCATCCTATTATGGATGGCGGTGTCTTCCAGACACCGCCACCATATTAGGCCCGAGCTCCGCCCGGCAGGCAATCGGAACGATTGCCTGCCTGTGGAAATGCGGCGGACGGTCTTTCCGTCCGCCGCTGTCCCCGCCATTGTAATATGGCGGGGGTAAATGGAGGGCGGGTGGGGAAAGATGTCGGGCGGATCGCCACCGCCGGTCGGGCGGTGGCGATCCGCCCGACATCATAATGACCCCCTTAGTTTTGGGTTTACACCTTTGCCCACATTTGGTGAAAACGGAAGGGAGGAGGCCAGGTAAACCAGAACCTTAGCCATAACTAAAATCTAGACAATATTCTGAATTCAGCAAAAGGTGAGTTGGCTCAAAATATCTACCCCATTATTTCACATAAGTCACATAAATATTGAAACTATATTTAAAGAAACATATTGACGCCTGTGACTGACCCTCCCTGTGCTTGCGCTATATTAAACTGCCAAAAAAAAGAAGACATTATGGGCCGATTCTCAGCGCTATTTGTGGTGTAAGTCAGACTTACATGTGTAAATAGCACTATTTATGAATGCAAAATCGCTTTTCTAATTAAAACAAGAATTTGCAACGCAATAGGTCTCGCATTTAAGCTGAAGTTTGAGCTATTGGCATTGTAAATGGCAATGCATTTTATTTATGTTTTGGTTTTTAAAACATAAATAAAAGGCATTGTCATTTATAATGCCAATAGCTTAAACTCGCGTAAATGCGAGACCTATTGCATTGCAAATGCTTGTTACAAAAGTGCCAGCACAATTTGGAGAATGTGGCAGGCCCAGGGGCATTATTAAGAAAGCGAGACGGAGGATAACTAAACTATTTATGGTGTTTATTGGAGACTAAGCGGAGTGCATGGTTGTTGAGGTGGAAGAAGCGAGAGAGGAGGAAGCAGGAAGGGTAATTTGTCTGTGCAAAGTGATAACATCTTCAGAGCCAATTATGTTTAAAGCGAAAAGAAGCCCATAATCTGTAAATGTTACTTATACTATTAAGGCGACAAAGCAAAATATTAGCTGATTTGTTCCCCAATGCTTGGCAGTAGGTACTAGAATCTTGTAGATCCGTAGCAGATTAATTAGACCACATAATGTACTGCTCCTTTCAGACTTTGGAAGGTTCACTGCTTTCTCCGTAAATTATTAACGGACGTGCCGGTTAATGAAATGACCAGCAGGAAGCGCGAGTTCATTGTGTCTGGAGAGAGCTGACCTCTGACATTTCGTATTTCTTTTACATATGTATTTTTAATTATGATTTTGATTAGAAGTTGTTTTCACTGAAAAAAAAAAAGTGAAGTTTGTAAGGTGCTGCACACGTAAAGCAGAATGTATGAAATCAGTAGGACGTGTTGAACAAGCACGGAATCGAAACCTGTGGTACGCGCGCACCACAGAGGAGCCGAACGCGGGAATCGAAACCAGTGGTGCGCGCGCACCACAGAGGAGCGGGGGCGAGGGAGCCTGTCGTCTGTGCCGCGCGCTGATGCGCGTCCTAGACACGGACGGGAATGGGCGGAGCAAAGGCGGGACATGCGCCCGCCTTTGCCCAATTGCGTGCCGTTTAAAAAAAAAAAAAAGCACGCTACAGCCAATGCCAGCCTGCAAAAGCAAAACCACACGCACGTGCGTGTGGTAGCTTTCTGAAGCCCATACAAGAGGTCTCACGCTGTGCGAGCAGTGTTGAGCACTGCAACGCTAGGCGCGAGACCTAAAAAACGTGTTTTCATATTGATATATGGATTTACTCAAACAAAGATTTTCACTTGGGTAGCCCTAGGTCCTGGGATGGGGCCTTACTGGGCTGGCTTGCCCTGTGGGGTTGTGAACTCCCAATAACTTGACCATTTGTAGTACTGACGCTACACAAACTTGAAAACATTTTCTATATGAGGATGTGCACAATTTACAGTTGTGCAGATGGAAGTGACTCCACACTGTCGCAATTACTAATTTTCAAATGCCTCCCAGGACACATGGATTCCATACACTGGGAAACCTTTGTGAATATCGACAATTAATAAATCTACACCTATGTGAGGTTATACACCAATGCGTGTATATTTGCTCATTTATTTGGGAAAAACGCCCCATGGCTATAGTTCATCTAAGAAATATATGTCTTACCACCGCATCACCATCTTTACATTTTAATGAGACGAAAAATATATTTCTGATGCTAAGGAATCCAAAACATTTCAGAAAGGTTAAATATATGTGGCACAATTCTAATGAAAGCAATTTAATCTGTAGTGGCTAGAGGTAGATATGTGTCTTTTAGAAATTCACAAAACTTTTCTGAGGTATGCCCTGTGAGGTTGTGAACATCCAATAACTTGCCCATTTTTGGAATTGATGTTACACAAACGAGGGAACATTTTCTATTGAAGGATGTCGCAATTGCAACTTTTAAAATGCCTCCCAGGACATATGGATTCCATACACACCCTGGGAAACCTTTGTGAATCTCGGCAATTAGTAAATCTATACCTATGTGAGGTTGGGAAAACACCCCATGGATATAGCTCATCTAAGAATTATATGTCTTACCACCTCATCACCATCTTTACATTTTATTGAGATGAAAAACATATTTCTGATACCAAGGAATCAAAAACATTTCAGGGAGGTTAAAAAAAAGTGCCACAATTCTAATAAAACAAATCTGCAATGGCTAGAGGTAGAAATTCACAAAATGTTTCTGAGGTACACCTAGAAAGCTGTGCTGACGGCAGTTGTCCAGGAGCCTTAAGGAAAATGTTTGTGAATTTCATATAATGTCTGTGCATTGGCATTTCTGCTGGCCTAACTGTACATGTTGTAGAGTCTACCTGCTGAATGCCATCACCTTTGTAAAAGGGCACTTTTTCAATTCTACTTCCACCAACTTTGTGGACATTACCATTACAACCTGGAAAGGAATCTCACTAAATTGTTGACCATTACTAGGATGGAAAGATGACAGAGATATTTGAAAATACCCACAAACTCAAGAGTTTGTGGGTGCTCGCGAATGTTTGAGGGAAACCCCACCTTGGAATACCCACTCCAATCTTCTTGAGTGAGATTTGCTCAAGCACATTTCTTGTAGTTAAAGGGCAGGGTCTTCATACAGGAGACTGGAGCCACGCAGGTAGATGGTAGGTTCTATATTTCAAGCTAGGCCCTTGGGCTATAGCAAGAGCATGCAGGTCCCTTCAGAGCTCCTTTCTCCCTCCAACTCTCCCTCTCCAGCCTGTTACATCATTCACTTTGCACATTCCAGACACTAGCTTAGACATAGAGGGAATGAGGGCACACAGGATACTATAATATTACGCTAGCAGCCCCACAAAAAAGTTGTAAATCTGCACCCAAAGGTCTAAAAGTTGGCATTGGTATAGATGTACAACTTATTGGGCTTCACCAATGTTTATAGTAGGTTTTCAGGTGTATTCCAGGAATTTATTGAGGAATTTCATTTTCTCAGGTGAAAGTATACACATCTTTATTACCAAATGAGAAAATTGTAGTCAGTGCAAGTACACTTGTTAACTTTATTAGAAAGTTGTGTCAATCAGGAATACATTTGTTCCTGTGGAAAAGCCCCTCTCCCTATAACAGCAGTATTTTGTGTGTGAGGAGTTGGCAGTGTTCCCATTCCCATTCTACTCTGAAGGGGGATTTACTCCTGCCTTAGACAGTGGTAAATTTCTGATCTTGTCCCGAATGAGAGGTGAGCCGCTCAACATTGCGATGTCCACATATATGTAAGTTTGAGGATATTCACAAACACACAGGGCATTTTCTCCCTGTAACAACAACTTCCTGCCTATATGAGTCAGTTTACTCACAAAAACAAAGGGCCCTATAAAGACGTCAGAGGGCCCACCACCGACATCCAGCAGAGCGGTTTGAATGCTGCATTATGATGCGGTTGGTCAGACCGCATCGGTCAGAGGGACTGACTGACGCTTCAGAGGGGCTCAAGGAGCCCGTTGGTCGGAACATATTTCCTACAATAGGGGCGGTGTCTGCTCATGCATGGCTGTAGGGATTAGGATGTCCCTTTCTGACAGCCGTTCGGAAAGGCTGTCGGAAACAGACTTTGGGAGCCCCTAGCAGGGCCCCGTCCCCTCTCCGCCTCCGCTATGAGGCCTGGGGGCACCTGTGGTGCCCCCCCAAACATCCATACCCCGTGTGTGAGGCACCACATGGTGTCTGGCACACGGTGTATGGATGTTTACAAACATCAATTTTTCCATTGCGGCTTAAGCTGCGAGCCTTTAGCCGCAGCACAAGCCGCAATAGAAAGGGACATGTTTCTGGCCGCCTCATGGGCAGTCGCAGCATAATCTAGCGGGTGGAACCGCCGACTTCTAGTCGGGCATTATGCATCCCGCAATGATGTCGGTTGTGCGCTCGTCTGATAGCTATTGTATAAGGCCCAATATTCTTGTTTAAATCCTTTTATGAGTGCAAAACCAACTTCTGAGAATTTCAAAAGTTGGTTTTGCACTTGTTAAAAACTTCTTGGACCTGAGTATGATAGGGGTCAGTCGGACCGCCATCCACTATTGCAGCTGTCAGGAGACCGCCCGATAAGCATGCAACAGTGCGACTGCAACATTACAATGCGATCCCCAGGCTGGCGGTCATAAAGTGCTCAGAACCACAGCGGTGCCATGCTGCCGCCAAGGTAAAGGGCTGCAGCACAAGCTGTCGCAGTGCAGCACCTCCAGGAAGTCCATGCACTGTGTGCTGTGCACCATGTCGTCCATGGCACATGGTGCATGGAGGGGAGTGGGGGCACTACATGTGCCTCAGGACCACTTTTAAGTGGTCTACAACTGCAGGGGGCCCTGTTTGGGCCCCCATATCACTTTCTGACAGCCTTTCCATGGTGGTGTTCCTGCCTCCGCACCCCCGTCATTTAGGGCTACGACTCCAACCACCGCCCCGTCAAGATCTCAGATCCTGGCAGAGATGGCGGTCTTCCCTCCGACCGCTGTGGGTCCAACCGCCAGAATTGTAATCCAGCAGACAGACCAAAGGGCTGTCGGCGGTCGGTCTGCCACCGACGGCCTGTCGGTGTGTGGTCCGACCGCTGTCATAATCAGGCCTATTCTTTGCATGGATAAACAGAGTTTACATGTGTAAATAGTTTTGTGAATCGGTCCCTCTGTATTCAGAAGGACCTAACTTACCTATGTCGCAAAATGTAATAGTGTAGCAAGGATGCCATGGGACCTGATGCAAGTAAATAAGAAGGTCTCTCTGTACTGTGGGTGTGAATTAAAAGGTAGCCATCATTCAAGCATGAGGTGCCCCATGCACCCCTGGTCCTCGGTGCCACTGCAGTGGCTGCACTAATATTAGCTGTGCCCCTGATGACGTGGCTCAGATTTACACATTGAGTGGCATATTCATAAAAGAATCACGCAGCACAGAAAGCCACCTTTGCTGTGCTGCGCTTGGTGATAGGCAAAGGGCAGGAATGCACCCTATTTAACATTATACGGCGCATTCCTGTCTTTTTCCTCTGCTGGCGCATAAAGTGATGCCCAGTGCCAAAGCAGGCCCCCTTGCACTATAGTGCAAGGGTGCCTGCATTGTAACCAGGATTGTTTTTGTGTAGGAAGGGACACCTTCCTGCAAAAAAACAATCCCTTGAGGCATTTTCCTCTTCCTATGTGTGCTGTAGAATGCAGCACACATAGAAAGAGGATAAAACAAGGAGTAATAAAGATATTTCTCCTCATTACATCTCCCGTGGCGATGCATAGCATTTTGATGCATTCCCAGGTCTACCAGTAGGTATTTGGACTTATTATCGAGTCATAAATATCAAGTGACACAAATATCGAGTTTTAAATATCGTGTCACAGAAATATTGTGATGCAGAAATATCGCTGACAAAAATATCAAATTGTTTTAAGGTAATTAATATTGTTTTCAAGAATATCATGGTTGTTAATATAATTTTCAATAATATAGTTGTAAAAATATCGTTTTTTAATTATCTTTATGTGTTTTAAATAATATTTTAATTGTATATGTTACATATTGTTTGTTTAATTGATGTTAATGTTTTTAAATATAGTTTGTAATTTTAAGTTATTTATAATTTTATTTTAATTGTTAATAGTAATTTATGGTGTCATAGCAGGTTGTGAAGTTTGTGTACAGAGTGGGAAGTTAGTTAAGTATAATTAATTAATTTTGAATTAATACTAATTATTTAATTGATAATTAATTATATAAATTGTGTAAATATTTTGTAAGTTATATTTTAGGAGCAGGTTGTTGGGTGTGTAGGGGTATAGGGTGGGAACGTAATTAAGTAATAATTTATTAATAATTAATTATTATTAATTATTTAACTGATAATTAATTATGGAAACTGTGTAATTATTATATTTTTTAAGTTATATTTTAGGTGCAGGTTTTGGGTTTGTAGGGGTATAGGGTGGGAGAGAGGGGTTTGTAGGGGTATAGGGTGAGAGAGGTGCAAGGGTCCCTGGGTTGGGTGCCTGTCTTGTAGGCAGGATTGTTTTCGTGCAGGAAGGGACACCTTCCTGCACTAAAACAATCCCCTGAGGCATTTTCCTCTTTCTATGTGTGCTGCAGAATGTAGCATTGTGACCAATTCCCAGGTCTACCAGTAATGGAAAATCTAGGAATGGGGCAAATCCATGGGTGGATGCGTGGGGACACCCACCCTCCACCCAAGGAACACCTCCCTGGGGCAGAGTAACACAATGCAGTGATTTATCAAGCCACGCAAGGTGGCCTTGCGTGGCTTGATGTATCTAGCCCCATTGCATGGCAGCAAGGGTGATGCAACTATGCCCCTTTGTTTCTTCTTTCTCTCTCTTATACTATCACAAAATGTGCCGTATTACGTAACATAATTTGCCTTTTCTTTCCATGTAATTTACTCAATCCTATTGCATAATTTTGCCTTCCCCTCCGCATGATTCTAGTGACCTAATTATTGGATTGGCTTTTGTTTTGCAACTAAATCATGATAGGCACATTTTGGGGCATAGCTGTAAACTTGGAAGTTGCGCAACTTTAGCACGCCAAGAACATTCAATGGGCTTGTGAAAGGTGCTCAGTTTCGTATATCGTATTACATAACAATCAGATCGCAGAGTAGCCACCAAAATGGGGACCTCTGAATATTAACCCAGTGATACACATTACCAGTCTCAAATCAAAGTCTTTGGGGCCGATTCCGATCTCGTTCGGAAGCTCACTGAACGGGATTCGCCCGGGAAAAATACGAGCCGGGCGCGTTCTTTCCGACCGACTCGTACAGCTGTCCGAACGAGCTAGTACGATGCGATTGTACGCGTTGTTTCCGACCGACTCGTTTCCGGGTCTAAACCGACTCGTACGGAAACGATTCGCACCACGCAATGGAGATGTTACCCGACCGAGCCAGTACGATGCGCGCTTCGAACAGCCCGACTGACTCGTACCGTCCGGCTCCAAAGAGCTGTCGGAGCCGGACTTCGGGGGTCCGTGTCGGACCCCCCTTCACCCGTAGCCTTACGAGTCGCACACAGGGGGGACCCAAGGGTCCCCCCTACACATGCATGTATGGTGCGGGTTGCACCGACGCGCACCCACTGTAGGGGGTGCCCTTGTCCAAGACGTACCCATTCAGTCAATGGGAGCCCATGTACGCGTCGTACGACCGGCTCCCATTGACTTCTATGGGAATCCGACCGAATCGAGTCCGGCAGCACACGGACGCATCGTACTGCCCCGGTCGGACTGCAGGAGTCCGGCTCGGTCGGAAATCTCTCCGGGTCCGGCTCGGTCGGAGAGATTTCTGTCCCAGATCGGAATCGGCCCCTAAATGTTTGTCCGATGCACAACAATATCGCAGACCTGGGCAGAGTTGGTGGAGTTCTGCTACATGGAATTCCGCGAAGTGCCGGAAAAACTCTGCCGCGCTCCGCGGAGTTCCGCAAGGGGCGGAGTAAGGTAAGTCACCCTGCTCATGCTGATTTTTAGTGCCCGGAGTTTGGATTGCACTGTAAAATCAGCGCAAATGGCACCACGCGCAGTGCAAGAGGGTGTTGCTTCTTTCTGCCGCTCGAGTAGATGTTCTACCCGAGTGGCAGATTCGTCAACGCAAGCGGCAGGTTTCTCAATGTGAGCAGTAGCGAGGTGCCACAACCACCCATGTTGAGAAATCTCACCGGGAGGTGGTCTAGCATACGATTTTCCTTGCTCACGCTCGCCAACTTAACGTTGGAAAGAGGAAAAACTCCGCTACGCAGAGTTTTTCAAAATCTGCGCTCTATGCGAAGCGAGCAAAACTCTGCCAACTCCATGAGCGGAATTTTACGCCCAGTCCTACAATATAGCAGCATTACGTCACTCGAGCGTGACAATGAAGGTTGAAGATTGAGTGCGAAACTTCTCATTCACACAGAAAAAGATATTTAATACAGTCCTCGAGCATGTATCAAATAATGAAAGTTAATTGTTCTTGGGCCACTCAACACCTGAACTATAAGTGCAGGTCAGTGGAATTTCTTGATGTTCTGATTCAGTTCACCTACTTTTAGGAGCTGAGCTTGCCAATAAATGTTTCTTTAAAATTAGAAATGCATATCTAAGGATGTGAAAATTCCACTTTTCAAACACAACCGTAACCTTCTATACAGGGAAACAGTTCATTTCCCAGTGATTCCTAAATATAGAAAATATAGGCAACACCCATTGCAGTGGTGGGTAAATTAGTGAAAAACAGTAAAGAAACAAATGTAAGTTTCTCTCAGTGTCAAGCTCTTGTATTGGAGACCGACGGTCTGATTTAGAGCTGGAAAGAGAGTGTACCCTGTTGCAAACGCTTATATGAGTGTATACATTGGTCTGTACCACCTGGATGCTAAGAACAAGCCAGTAAGTCACAGGTGTTCCCTACCCACATGGTGTGGTAAAATATGCCCTTTTGGGATTTATGGAAGACGTCTATCAGGGAATGAGTAGCTTTCTTGTAGGTCTCTGTGACTGGTAATCGCTCGGGCCACATTCCAGCCCATAACTTTTGGCTCACTATAGCACTTTAGAGAGAGCCTCCACACTCTCCCAGGATTTGGCTTTTTGGGCTTGAAAGTCACTGGGGCGATATAGGAGCCTTTCCATGGGGCTCTTGAACTTTCTGACAGGGCCTCTTGAAAGGGAAGACTGGCTGCTGAAGTTCCTCACCTCAGCCCTGAGTCCCTGTCAGTGTTCAGCTACACCTCTGAAGGGTGTCTTGGAGGGACCAGGCATATCTCTACATGCATGAAGTCACACATCTCAAGCTGTGAGCTCTCCGACTGGTCTTTCATTCCACCCAACCAACAGCTGCTTAAACAAACTTTAAGCTCATTCAAACCCTTTTGGAATTCGAATTGTTTTCTTAGTGGACTACGTGGATTCAATCACTTTAAAAAGAAATTCCCTTATCCTCTTTGCATCCATCTTCTTTGGATCCTGATATGGTTTCACTCGGAAATTTAAAATGGCGTGGTTAAATGAGGGTGTTTGGGCAAGTACATTTTACGTACTTTCTGAACCCAAACTTAGGAGATATATGCCCTGATTTAAGAAAGGGTACTATTGGAAAAGTTGCCAAAAAAGATGGTCGACCGACCACTGCCTGTGGAATATCTGTTAATTTCGAGCCTGTATAGTGACAGCTATCAAACTGGCTTTGACTCCTCTGGCTGCATTTTCTGGTACACCAAGGTGCAGCAGAAATTTCGTGAAAAATGGCAATTGTTCACGGCCCAAATAGAGTAACTGGTCCATCATGGTGTCGGGTGGAATTAAATCTGTGAAAGATGTCCTTGTAGCACTAGGTAAAGATCCCACCAGTATCCCCCATATTTCTGTCAGTGGTGGTCTCAAAGAAAGTATTTTCTTTCTGTGTAACAATCTCTCACATCATTCCAACTCAATGTGTAGGAAACTAAAGTAGAGAAGTCCATTAACGGTAGAAATTTTGCAAAATCCACTGGATGGAATCAAAAATGAAAACTGTAGTTAGGGCATACCTCACATTCAAAATTTGCATGAGATAAAAGCAGGAGACTGGTTCGAGGAAAAAAATATCTCCTGCTAGACATGTTCTCCTCAAAGCATTCTCTGGTGTCTAAAACTATGGAAAATGGTATACAGTCTAAATATCGAATTTTAAATATCGACATGACAAAATATCGAGTTTTAAATATCGAGTGGACAGAATATCGACTGTCAAAAATATAGTGGTACAGAATATCGAAATGCAGGTAAGAAATATCGATTGTCATAATATCGAAGTTAGTAATATAGTCAGTCATAATATCGTTGTTAAAAATATCGATTTTTTTTTTAGTGTTGTAAATGTTAGTATATGTGTTAAAAGTATATATTATTTTTGTAATGTATGTTTGAATTTTTTAAAAGTAATGAATTTTATGTTAAATTATTTTTGCGTATTTTAGTTCTGTAGCGGGTTGTGGGTTTATAGGGGAATAGGGTGGGAAGTAATTTAATTATAATATATTAATTAAGAATTTTTTTGAATTAATTAATTATATGTTAATTAATTTTTGCGTAATTTTATTCTGTAGCGGGTTGTGGGTTTATAGGGGAATAGGGCGGGAAGTAATTTAATTTTAATTAATTAATTAATAAATTAATGAATTAATATTTTTGTATTTAATAATTTATATTGTTAATTGAGTTATCTAATTAATTATTAATTAATTATAAATGTATTCATAATTTATTGGTAACTATGTTAATTGTGTTTAAAAAAAGTTAATAATTAGTTATTAATTTGATATAAATTATTAATAATTAATTTGTTAATATATTAATTGTGTACTTTTTTAGGAGTGGGTTGATTGTTGATAGGGAGTAGGGTGGGAGGTAATTTAATTTTTATTAACATTTTTAATATTTTTTATATAATATTTTAAGTTATTTTATAGTTTTAATTGTGTGAATTAATTTATATTTGATGGAAATTAATTTTATCGTTAATTGTTATTAGTTAATTAATTAATTGATAATTAATTATGTTAATTTATTAATTTTTTATAATATTGGTGGTGACGTTTATAGGAGAATATGGTGGGAGGTAAAAAAAAATTTTTTAATTAATTAATTGTTAATTAATGTTAATTATACTGCAGGAGTGGGAATACTAAATTAATCCCCTACGCTATCCAACACTTTCCCTACTGTTATACTTGGTGGAGTGGGAATAGTAAATTATTCCCACTCGCTGTCCAACACTTTCCCTACTGTTGCACTCGCTGGAGTGGGAATAGTAATTTTTACCCACCTGCTATCCAACACTTTCCCTACTGTTGCACTCGGTGGAGTGGGAATAGTAATTTTTACTCACCCGCTATCCAACACTTTCTCTACTGTTACACTCGTTGGAGTGGGAATAGTAATTTTTACCCACCTGCTATCCAACACTTTCCCTACTGTTGCACTCACTGGAGTGGGAATAGTAATTTTTACCCTCCCGCTATCCAACACTTTCCCTACTGTTGCACTCACTGGAGTGGGAATAGTAAATTATTCCCACACGCTATCCAACACTTTCCCTACTGTTGCACTTGCTGGAGTGGGAATAGTAATTTTTACCCACCTGCTATCCAACACTTTCCCTACTGTTGCACTCACTGGAGTGGGAATAGTAATTTTTACACTACCGCTATCCAACGCTTTCCCGACTGTTACACTTGGTGGTGTGGGAATAGTAAATTATTCCCATTCGCTATCCAACACTTTCCCTACTGTTGCACTCTCTGGAGTGGGAATAGTAATTTTTACCCACCCGCTATCCAACACTTTCCCTACTGTTACACTCGCTGGAGTGGGAATAGTAATTTTTACCCACCCGCTATCCAACACTTTCCCTACTGTTATACTCGTTGGAGTGGGAATAGTAATTTTTACCCTCCCGCTATCCAACACTTTCCCTACTGTTGCACTCACTAGAGTAGGAATAGTAATTTTTACCCCTCTGCAATCCAACACTTCCCCTACTGTTGTACTTGCTGGAGTGGGAATAGTAAATTATTCCCCTCCGCTATCCAACACTTTCCCTACTGTTGCACTCGCTGGAGTGGGAATAGTAATTTTTACCTTCCCGCTATCCAACGCTTGCCCTACTGTTACACTTGTTGGAGTGGGAATAGTAATTTTATCCCCTACGCTATGCAATGTTTTCCCTACTGTTATAATTAATGTAGTGTGAAATATTATTATTTTTAAAAAATAATAATTTTAATAATTTAATTTATTATATAGAAAATTAATTTTTATATTTTTATTACAGGTTTATTTAGATATATATGTAATTATAATTTAAATTATGTTTTTAACATTTTATAATTAAATTTAATAATTATTTATTATTATTAAGTTAATATATATTTTTTTTAAATTATGCATGTTTAATATTTTTTTACATTAGATTTATTATTTATTAATTTTAACATTTTTTAAATAATTCTAACTATGTTTTATTTAATTATATTTATAATTTAATTAATTTTATATTATTTTTAAGACATTAAAAAAAATTGATATTTTTGTATAACTATGGTGTCCATTACGATACCGGGCGGTAAAAAATCCGCCATCTACCATAGCGGTAGAAATCCGCCCGCCCACACCGTCTGAATACCGACCGAGCAATTACGATGGCGCGAGCCGCAAACCGCCGGCGGCGGAAAATACACAAAAAATACCGCCCGCCCATGTCCAAATCCAAGTCCATCCGCCCGCCACGGACGGAAATACGCACGACAACCCAAAACCGCCCGCCCTGACGACCGAGATACCGGCCGTGAAATTAGGATCGCACCGACATGAGCGCGGTAAATCCACAAATACACTGCCCGCCAGCGTAAACAACAGTGACGGAAATGGACACGGCGGAAGCTCAGGCGGCCACGTCCCTGCACAGAAATCATCCGCGGACAAAAACAAACACACACAACATGGCCAACAAGTCCACACAGCAACCCACGCACAAATACCCAAACACAGTACACATCCCGAAAACACATCCCCCTGGACAAACAAATAAACTACAAATCCCAGAACACCAGCCACAACACACCTGAAAACAACAGACCATCATGACACACCCACATAGGTAAGTACAAAAGCAGCTCCTTCACAGACCACAATCCCTTGCAACACTACAAACTGAGGACGAAAGCACAGAGCACAGCGAGACAGAAAGGACAGCAGCACACCACAGACACGCACCCATCACACCCATCACCACCACCACCAAACACCTGACCCACAAACCCCCTGCACATCACACACCACACACTGCACCAGCACCACAAACACCAAAACACACACCATGGCATCACACAGAATGCCCAAGTTCACTTCCACTGAGCTGACGGTCATGGTCGACGAGATCGTCAAGGTGCACCCACAAATCTATGGCAACCAGGTCCAACAGACACCACTATCCACCAGAAACCGGTTGTGGAGCAGGATCGTAGACCAGGTCAATGCAGTCGGGAACGTGCCACGCAACAGAGGCGAAATCAACAAAAGGTGGAACGACCTGAAAAGCGTGGTCAAGAAGAAGGAGGCCAAAAATCAGCAGCTGGCTGCCAGGACTGGCGGAGGTAATCCCGCGCTATTCAAGACCTTCAAGGCGTGGGAGGAGAAGGTGCGAGTCATCATACATCCGGAGATCCTCACCGGATTACCAGGGGGAGTTGAGGCTGGTAAGTACAAACAAACGTATACCAGCACACCGCTATGTGCTCACATGCACTACCACTATGCCATAGCTCCGAGGGACAAACACCCCCATGTCCAGTAACACCCCCATGTCCAGTACACAATACACAAGACATCACTCACACATGCAACAGACACTCACACACACAGCCCAAACCTACCAACTGACATAACCATGGGGGCATGTGTACAGTCAGCCAGCACCGCAACTCCCACCAGGTCCCCTTGTACTCCAGAAGCGCCAGAAGGAGCACTCCCCACACCCATGTGTCAGCCATAGCTGCACTAACCGACAAGTAACAGGTAAGGAGCCGCAACACAAAGGCAGTGGGTCGGAGGGGGGACAGCTGAAGTACAACAGCCACCAGGCCCCCAGTCCCACAGCGCAGCAAGGTGGAGCACCCCCCACACCCATGCGTCAGCCACTGCAGTGCACACCTGCATCCGACAGGTAGACATCTCACCCCACATGCAGGGGTTCCTGTGGGTGTCAGGCCATCACCACAACTCACAACACCGCCCCCACTCCCACAGACCAGCAACATGGAGCACCCCTCCCGCCCATAACCATGTGGCATCCATTGCATTGCGCACTCAAAAACAACCTGTAGGTGGGAGACAGTACAGGGCGGGGTGTCTGTAGGCATGAGGACAGTATTACGACTGACACATGTGACATGTCACGTAGCAGAGGAACACGCAGCACTGCTCCCTGTCACAATCATGTGACCAATGTGCACATGGACATGTATCACAGAGTCATACCCCACATGACCCATCACAGATACAGCAACACCTAAGGAGCCACGTCTGCATGCACAAGTCCCACTGGAGTACAGACCCACACGGCAGGCACTGTGCCACCCATCACACACATCAGCAACACCATCGAAGTCTTGTCCATGTAGTCCTCACTGCCTGTCACCCACACATCGTACAACAACGCCCATGTAAGACAAACCTTACTGGAAGTAACAGCGTGGAACCACAATATTGCACACAAACACCACTGGACCCATGAAACACACAGGCACACAATGCACATTCAACATATCATCCATCTCATCTGTCAGCCCCAGTGTCATGGAAGGTATGTCATCCGAACAGCTGGCCCTCATACAGCAGTCATGCAGAGATACCTGCCCATGACAAATCATGTGCCTGCAGTGACTGAAGCGCACGTCACACTGTGAGTAACAACACACATAATATAGTCAACACCCCAAGAGCACTGCATTGATGCACATGTTCGAGGGCAGCACGCACACCAAGGATTTTGCCCATCTGCAATAGGTCGTGTGGCACACAACAAGCACGAACTCACAACAATGCCACCAATGTAATGTCCACAAATGATGACAGTCAGCAGATATGCCGGGTATGTTAGACAGACACACACCTTTGTCTATGCACTGTCATGTTGCCAGAACACATGTCACGTACTGCACCCATGACTCACAGTATGTACCCCAAAACCATATTTCAACCCAAAAGCGTTGAGGGGGCTGTACCCCCTTTAGCCATCTGCGTTTCTAAGCGTTCCATTTGAACCCCAAAAACATAGTTCAACCCAAAAGCGTTGAGGGGGCTGTACCCCCTTTAGCCATCTGCGTTTCTAAGCGTTCCATTTGAACCCCAAAACCATAGTTCAACCCAAAAGCGTTGAGGGGGCTGTACCCCCTTTTGCCATCTGCGTTTCTAAGCGTTCCATTTGAACCCCAAAACCATAGTTCAACCCAAAAGCGTTGAGGGGGCTGTACCCCTTTTGTCATCTGCGTTTCTAAGCGTTCCATTTGAACCCCAAAACCATAGTTCAACCCACCATCGTCGATGGGTCTGGAGCCCGCATACACCCGAGCCACAAAATGTAGGAGCATAGCAACACACACCCATCGGCATTGCTAATCCGTCCCATGCCACATGTCCACATCACACAGTACCATTGCCTAGCCCACGCATACACACATCGTACATCCACACACACGCCCCTGGGAAACCTGTGCACGACAGTGCACGAACTGTGAATGTCAGACAACCAATACATACTTTGCTAGGTGCAACACAATGACCTATCACATTCTCCCCACAGGTGCCGAACAGCTGGATGCTGGAGAGGGAGACAGCAGCCAGCACAGCCAGCCCGCAAGCCCCCGACCCGGACTCACGGATGTAGAAGACCTGGACACCTCTTCGGACGAGGACCACCCACCAGGCCCGTCTGGAGTGGCAGGGCCCAACCGCTCCCCAGGGCCCCTCCTACCCACCAACACATCACCCAGGGCTGCTGACCAGTCACAGACCCCTGCTGCCACGGTCGTTGCGGCCACCACCACCGCCGCAACAACCACCACCACCACGCCATCCCTGGCCACAGCACCTGCGCAAGGGGTGGCACGCCCGTCGTGCTCGACCCTGGGAGCCAGACAGAGGACCGTGGTGACCAATGTGGCCAGTGGGCCGGTCGGTGGCAGCAGTACCGGCGGGAGGAGCAGGGTCAGGCCAACGCCATCTGAGCCTGGGAGCCAAGCCCTGCCGCAAATCTCAAGAGTCCTTGGGGCCTATGAAGAGGCCCAAGGGCAATGGGCCAGGTCGGCTGCCGACACGCGGGAGGTCCTTGGGGTGTTGAGGTCCATGGATGCCCATATGGGCCAATTCGTGACCCGTATGGACCGACTTGTGGACCTCATGGGCCAGCTGGTGGTGGGGGGAGGGCCCAAGCAAGGCCAGCCACACCACCGCCGCCACCACGTGCTGTGGCGCAGGCTCGTGCAACATCTAGTGCCCCTGCGTCTACAGCGAGTGAGCAGTCCTCAGCCACCACCAGCAGCCCACCAACACAACCCCCCCCTACCAAACGTGGAAGGGGCCGTCCGAAGAGGAAACAGGTGTCCAGAGAGGACTTCGCACGCACCAAACGCCAGTGAGTCAGCCAGCCACCCTGACCACCTACTGCACTGACTTGGACTACGATCCTACCCCACACTGCCATGTGAATGGCATGTGTCTGTTGGACTGTGGACATAGAACTTCATGGGTACACCTTGACCATCACGCAGCCATGGCCGTCAAATCATTGTCACAGCATGCACCACTTTTGTCATCACCTTGCACACAATCACATGTCACCGCTGTAAATAAATACACCTTGATCACAATCTGCATTATGTGTCCTGGGTTTATTCAACGATGTGCAATCGCCACCATGAGCAGAAATGCATCTGCTGTGTGGTATGTCGATGGGACAGGAGAGGCTGTAGGGACCTAGTGGTGAAAAACAGAACAAGAGTACAGTCAATGAGTGTGTCACACACTCATCACACAGTACTTGTCACAAACTACAAGCAATGTACACACATCTCACACAGCAACAGGGCACAATGCAACAGCCACTGTCAGTGGCATACTAACCTGGACATGGACCATTGACACACAGCACTCAGTGAACAAAAGGCCTCCGTGACAGAGCACACATACACCTGCACAACTACAGCTACATCAGCCGTCGTACATGGACACTCACCGTCAAGTGAAGTAGCGGGCGATGAGCTGCTGACGCACATTCACAGCTCCCTCCTCCCCACTGTCCTCTTCACTCGACCCGTCCTGGTCTGCAGGCTGGGGCCCTGGTTGATCTCCGTCATCCACAATTAGGGGGATCTGCTTGCGAATAGCCAGATTGTGCAGCATGCAGCAAGCCACTACTATCTGGCACACCTTCTGTGGGGAGTACGCCAGTGCGCCCCTGTGCGGTCCAGGCATCTGAACCTGGACTTGAGGAGGCCAAAGGTCCGCTCAACCACACGTCTGGTCCTCCCATGTGCCTCATTGTAGCGGACATCAGCTGGGGTACGAGGATGTCGTAATGGGCTGAGCAGCCAGGGCCCATTCGGGTAAGCAGAGTCACCTGGGTGTGAGGGACACAGAGAATCGTTGCAATTCCAACTGGACACAATACAGCATCGCACAGCCAGCACGCTACACTACTCCACATACTCACCAACAATCCAAGCACGGTCCCGTTGCAGATTGGTCATCAGACGTGGTAGGATGCTGTTGCGCATGATGTGCGCGTCATGTGCCGATCCTGGAAACTTCGCACACACGTGTGAAATGACCATGTCCGCAAGGCACACCACTTGCACATTCAGGGAGTGGGTGTGCTTCCTATTGCGGTAGAGGTGCTCAGTGGCCTGTGGTGCAACAAGGCCAACATGGGTGCAATCTATTGCACCAACAACGTGGGGGATCCGTCCAAGGGCATAGAAATCACCCTTCACTGCCGCCAATTCACGAGCCCTGGGGAATCGTATGTACCTGTTCCTGTACAGCATCATAGCTGACAGTACATCCCTCAGCACCATGCTGAACATGGGCTGGGACATCCCACCTCCACTGCCCACTGTGTGTTGGAATGACCCACTGGCGAAGAAATGCAGTGCAGCCATCACCTTAGCCGTGGGGGTAAATGCAGTAGGATACACCCTGCGAGGACGGAGGTGGGGTTCCAACAAGGCACATAGGCGATGCAGGGTGGGTCGGTCCAGACGGAACTTCCGGATCACCTCCACATCCTCCATGTTTGACAGCAATTGGTAGGGGCGATGTATGTTTGGCCTCCTCCTAGGAAAGATGGAAGTGGACACATGTCAAAGCAACACGCCACAGGGCATTTACACATACACAAATCAGAACTGACTGACCAAGCAATTGAATCACAGAACAGCTGACAAGTAGGGACAGCACAGCCACAATACACATACACAGGTCCCCTACCAATAGCAATGGGCAGTGACACACACCATTGCTATGAGCATGCACATGGGGAGTTAGGCCTTAACAACTTGTAAGGCATGCTGATGGAAACAGACTGCATATTCGGAAAGCTGCAACACCACGGCAACATGACTAGCTGCTGTGCATCACACTGCTTCCGAGGCTGGGTGTGTAGGGCACACACCAACAACGCTATGGACACAGGCTGCGCGGCCAAAACAAGTGGGACCTGTGGCACGAGGGGATATGAGACAGTCATTGATGTCCCTACTGCACCCTATGTACAGCACTGTACGGATCACACCTCCAGAAACATTGACAGGTGTACACATTGACAGCTCCATGCCAACACCGCTGTGTGATTGCAAATACACATCACAAGTGACACGTAACGTCGCACGTGCCAAGTGGCAGATGTACATAGTGAAAGATGGCATGTGTGTGCATATGCATATCCCATGCTCCCATGCCAATGTGTACATGATGATATGCCAACAGACATGTGGAGGCTGGCCACTGGCCGTCCCTGCCTATGCACACAGCATGTTGTGGCCCCGTCCATTGTGGACCTGCACCCACACACAAATCATGGCCACACCTGCAGATGCATTGCGCACATTAAACTGTGTGGTGCACATGGCATCAGCGGACTGTACCCGCCATGGGCCAGGCCCTTACGGCCAACTCCAATGACCCTCGCGGTTGCACCCTGCGTGTTCCACCATGGAGGTAAGCGTCCCGGGCCAGCTGGGAGCAGGCCATCGTCTGCAATTGAAGCTGGCAGACATGGTACACAAATTGCAGCAGCTTGGACCCACTGAAACTGCCCCAGGGGGCTATGTGAGTGTGTGAGTGAGACCGGCATTACCACAGCTACCTGGGACTGCAGCCTGGCACCCCTCAACAACACCTGCTGCTGCCACCTCTCCACCTACACGTGGATGACGCTGAGGATATGTCCAGGTCCACTCACCAGCGAGGAGCTGGAGATCCTGGATTCCGAGCTCCACGCACACTGCACATGGCTATTCCTTGCGAAAGTTGTGTGTGAGAGACAACTGCAGTGTGTGTGGGAGTGCATGTGGGGGTCACACATGTCATTGATCCGCAGCACTATGAGTCAGAGCCTGTGGTGTTCAAACATGCACTGCTCACCATGCTGACTGCAGGTGGCAGTGGTATGTGAGCTCTCGGGCGCTTTGACATGTCTGTCCCTCCCGAGTGGTGGTACATGGCAACTTCATGTCAGACATCCAGTGACACAGACAATTGGCAATGCAGGTCTCAGTGCACTTGTTGCTCGTGTGCATGTCAGGCTGGGGCCATGCTGCCCTTCTCAGTCCCAGCAGGCCTGGCCTGCACATTGACTGCACAATGCCAGTAGGTGACAACACAGAATGACTAGTGGGTTACATGTGTCACCTGTTCAGCACTCTCCGGATGAGCGCAAACTCAGCCCTGTACATTGGTCACACCATGCCTCGTGAAAGGGATGTGTGTGTGAGGTAGTGCCACTGAATGTGACCACCGTTGCGGGGTGGGCCATGCGCAGGGCGAGTACGTTGGTTGTTGCGCAGTGTTGGTCACAGTGGGTACACCAACACAGATGTGTTGCCTTGTGAACTTTTGCTAGGTCCGCCTGACAATGGACAGTAGATGTGGGCAGACTACACATTGGTCGATGTGCTGTCTATATGCATGTGCCTTCACACCAGGCACAGCTGCCCCTGCACATGTGACCCCTGCTGCCCTCAGTGCTGGGTCTGTTGAGCTGATGCGCCATCTGTGCGTGGGGCAGACAGCTCTCCTCACTTCCGTCATTGCCCATGACATCACTTTGCCGCAGGTGACATGGATCATGGAGGGCCCACATGTATGCGTGGGTGGACTACACAAGACTGTCCAATGGTTATCACCCCCAGTCAGTGCTTCGAATGGGAAGGATGTGGTGCTGGTACTCATTTTAATGTGTTGAGTGGGCGGGGCTAGGTGCGGGGCTACATGCAAGACATGGGAAGTTCATCGGCTTATCTACTAGTTGCAATACACACGAGGCACGTCTTTTCATGACCACATCAGGGTCATTCCTTGAACTGACTTGAAGTCAAACAGTCATATTTTACCCTGTCCTCATGGCCTCCCCTCGCTCACCAATATATGCGTTAGCACCTGGGAAGCCAGCGCATGCACAAGCAGCTCCAAGCTCGCCTCAGAGAGGCCAAGGAGTGTATGTGTGGGTCCAGTTGAACAAGTGGTCTGTCTCGCGGCATAATAAGTGGCGGGACGCCGCCCACCTGCGTGGTGCCCCGACTCGACACCCGGGCAACATTGACAATGCATGACAGGCTCCGCAGTCCGGATACACCACCTGCAACACACAGAGGCTGTAGCTGCCCTAGCGGCCCAGGCCGCGTCCAACTGGAGCTCATGGACCCACACATTCACTCTTTGGCCTCTCGGGGGCGAGCTTGGAGCTGCTTCTGCACGCGCTGGCTTCTCTGTTGCAATGGCATGTAACATGTGTGGGGATATAGGCAATGAGTGAGATGGTGCGAGCCACCTTCCGTGACGTCACTCCTGCTCGTGATGTGTGCGTCCCCCACTACTTCCATTAGACTTGTGCCATACTACTAATTGAGGATGTGTTGCCTGCGTGATGTGTCCAGGAGGAGCGCGCCATGACATCTCACCCACCATGCTCCACTGCCATCCCGTGCCCTGGATTGCCTGTGCAGGTGGACAATGTTGGGGATACACCTGGTCGACAGGGGATGTGAGTGCCTTGGCAAGGGCCTGGCGGACGCACAGCAGTATCCAGCATGTCCACGGAGGGTGGGCTGACATCTACACCTGATGCAGCATTGATCGTGTGCCCGCCTGTTGTGCACACACGAGTTCACATTCATCCCCAGACAGGTGGTCTTTACAAATTCCCAGGAGAGCAGCAATGTACTGTTCCGGAATCCTCCCAACACAGCGTGTTTCAACATTGCATGTGCGCACCTACCCGTCACACCCACCCATCTGAGCCAAGCGTAACTCCCGCTTCACATGACACATGTGTGTCATCCACAGTTGTGCTACTCTCTCAGGGCCGGACCTGCAACTGTCCCGTAGCACACACACAGCACCGATTCGTACTGGCATCCTGTTAGATTGGTAGGCACACTAACCCATCTCCTTCTGAGACAGTGGTGGCTGTGATGGATATTGTGACTGGGCACATGGCTTACTTTCAATGTGTGCATTTGGGAGGTGGTGGTGTGTGCGTGTGTGATTGTGGTAGCGTTGGTGTGTATGTGTGTGTCGTGTCCATGTCGACTGCACACATATGTCACCCCGGGACATGGTGGATGTTTGTTACCGTGCTGAGGTCTTTGTATATGATGTGATGGGTGTGTTGTATGTTGCACAGTATGCGGTGTGTGGGTGTGTCCTTGCAGTTCAGGCTGACTCCTACTTGTTATGGTTCAGACGTTGTGTGTGTGCAGGGTGTGTGACTGTCAAGATTGTGTCTAGTCCAATTGTGCATGTCAGCATTTCAGCAGTTCTTGCTCACTGTGCAGTGCTGCCCACCCACTCTGATGTCGTGTGTGTGTTTTGTCAGGCATTGCTGTGCCATGCTTTAGCGTGGCTCCCACTTTTTGTTGCTGAGTGTGTGGTCAGACTGTGTGGGTCATTGTAAACATGTGTATGACTGTGCTTTGTAGTGAGCAGGCCGTCAGTGTTGATGTGATGATCTTTCGGGCGACTTCAGAGTGTGACAAGTCCTGCTCCACGAGCTGTGGTATTTCCCTGTGGCCACTGTTGCGGCTACTCATTTGCGTTGACATCCAAAGACAGTGGACTACATGGTCATCTCACGACTGCTGTGTACTTCACACACTCTCATCCTCTCTCATTCGTACTTGTGAAATGAATCAGCAGAGACACATTTTTGCTTCAAGCCATGTATTGGGACTTATGTCCTCTGTGATGCAGTATAGTGGACACTACTGGCAGCGAAATGCATGTGGAGGATATACTCAGCATGATTACACATAGCATAGGGTGTAGGGGTACATGTCATTAGTTGTTGACTGTGGGATGTGTGCTTCAGAGTTACAACTGCTTAGCCGTTGCTGTGCTAATGTACATTTGCTAATTACTGTGGAGCTGCTAACTTTGACACAGACAGTATACATTTCGCCTACCAGACCGCTTGACATCATGGGCACACTACATCGCAGTTCCATGTTACAAGTTTGCTGCTATGGTTACTCATACACACGTGCGTGGAGGTGACATCAGGGCATGGGCTTACGTGCATGCAACGGCGTCCCACTTGTTGTTGCAATGTGGTGGCTACTGGACATGACACAGTCACTGGGGTCATGTTGTTGGGGATGCACTTGTTGTCCATGCAAAAGTCCTGGCACGGAAGTTCAGAGGGAGGTGAGGTGACAGCTCTCACATACTACAGCCGAACGATTACTGTCCACTGACCGGTGCATATGTTGATGGGCGCAGGATACATATTATGGCATAGTTGTACGTGCAGTTATGTCCATGTGGTTGCCATACACAAATCCCATGCCTCTGCCTCCCCCTGTTCATGCAGAGTTACTGGATGTGATGAGGTACAGAGTGCATGTCCCGAAAATATCCGATGTCATGGCAGTGTAGTTGATGGTGTGGTGTTAGTTGCAGGTTGTGTGGTATAGTTGTTGTACTGGTAACTGCTCAGTCCGTGCGGATGCCAGGCATGGGTACGGTGTGGGACATCATTGTTCAATTGGGGGTGTTGCGTCGGGGCCCGACGAATTGACAGGTTGTCAGGAATGCGATACCTTCCAGCAGGGCTTCCATGGCATTGGTGGTAAACATGGATGCCATCCAATGTAGCGGATGGTGGCTGTCAAGGTGTTGGTCGTAAGTTGTCCCTTGTAGGAGCATGATGGGACATGTTGGATGACATTCGATGAAACTGTGATCCAGAATCCGTCGTGTGGAGGCACAGTGGTCCCATTGCAGTGTGGGTCCGATTGCAGCCACATACGCCATGCCCCCATAGGCTGAACAGACCCTGTCTTGGACGTCCAGGGGGTTGAACAGTTGTACCAGGTCCGCCATTGGACATGCAGGGTTGGAGAGACATAAATCCACAGGATAGTGGAAAGGACACCTCCGACAGTAGAAGACGGGGATGACGCAGCTGAACAATGCGATGCGGTAAGTTAGTCGGTAACTTACGTTCAGCAAGGCCAGATTTTCACATCCCAATATCTGTATCAGGTAATGTTTGTACAGCTTCATCTGTCTGGCGTAGTTGGGTAGGTGTGGTGCAAGTGCCATTTTGCTGAAGGGCGATGTGATGGCGTGCTCCGGCTGTCTGTGCAGTCTGCAGAGTGCAACCTCCGACGTTGTGGAAATTCTGTTATGGTCGTAGGGTGGCAGGGCTTGGGTTATAGTAGCTTGTGCGAAGGACACGGGCCCTCATCCCACATGCTTCTATGAATGGTCAAGGTCAGTGGTGTCTGACTCCTTCCCGATAACTTGCATGTGAACCACATGGGGGAGTGGTATCATTTTTTTTTCCCTTCGGAATGTTCTTTCGTGTTATGCGCTATCTGCCCAGTGGACGGTTCCCTCTGCATGCCTGTGTTGGGCTTTTTTTGGAATAATGACTGTGTTGTCCTGCTTGAATAGTTGAGCTGTGGTTTCGGTGTGGGTATGGAAGGCCATTCAGTGCTATCTCCTCTCCCGTGTGTGGGCGGCACGCTGCGTTTCCGCTATACGTTGGGCCTTGTGTGTGGGTGTTGTAATTGGAGCCACCTGTTGTCGGTCCCCCGGGATCTTTGATGTTACGTATTGCATGTCTTGGTATTGGGTGCAGGGTGGTATCGGTGTTTCTGTATGGTACTGGCGTACCTTTTTCCGACGGGGTCCATATTCTGCTGGGTGATGTTGCCGCCGCTGTGTGCTTCGCCATGTTTTGCACACAGGGGTGTGTCCTAACTTGGCGTGACATCACTGACATGTTCGGGTCAGTTGTGTGACGTCAGGTTGGCAACAGTGAATTGCCGGTTGGCGACATAACTGTGGCAGGACTGTCACGTGACATGTGCGTTCTGGGTGGGGCTGGTGTGTGTGGTGTTTGGTTGTGACCCTGTGTTGTTTGTGTGCGGCGCATACATGGCGCTGCCGTTGGCCTATGCGTTGTGCGCATGTGTGGCTGCGTCGTCACTGCTGCGCTGCGGGGCCGTGACGGGGACGTTAGTTCCTGGTCCCAGGTGGTTTGTCCCCGGTTGTTGCGAGTTGTTACAATTTGCCCGATGTGACATTTGTGGGTGCAGTGGTGGATGTGTCGCGTCCACGCAGGGGTGTCGGGGGGCCATGTACAGTTTTACCGCACTTGCACTGTGTGAGGTGTTTGCGTGCCCTTGTTGTGTGTCTGCCTACCTGCGTCTCCGCAGTGCGTTGACTCCTAGGTTCTGCATCAGGTAGAGCATGGGGAGGGCCTGCAGTGCTGGATTCATGCTCGGGGGGTCCACCTCTTTGGTATCCGTACTGTGCGGTCGGGTTTCCGCCTTGCTTTCACGTGCGGTGTCTCTTAGCCGGGGGAGCTGTTTGGTTGTGGCATCGTAATTTGTACGCCGGGCGGTACGTGATTCCGTCGGGCGGTGTGTCTCTATTGTGCCGCGCCGCTACGTGAATGGGCGCACTTTGATGGCAGGCGGCGTCGCTGGCTTACGGGCGGTGTTTGGCTGACTTTTCACATCCTAATTGGGCGGGCGTGTGGGCTGCGGCGGGCGGACGGTAACTGGTGGTTTTTCCATCCGCCAGCATGGCGGTGGTGCTTCCGCCCGCCATCCTAATGGGCCCCTATATTTTTAACAACAATATTTTTGATTCGATATTTTGGTACTTACCGTTATGGGGATAGGAAGTCGATATTTTGACCATCGATATTTTGGCGACGATATTCTGGTACCTCGATATTTTGACTGACGATATTATGTCAGTGATCCATGGAAAATATCTTGCCTGTGTTTTTTTTTAATTCATAAAGCACAACATTCGTGGATTTCACATGTGTAAACAAATTTCCCTCCTTACAACCCATGCACGTCATTTAGGGGTCATCATGGTCGACCCCTGGCCTCAAAGGTGGCAAAATCAGGAACTCAAGGGCAACTCGAACTTATGGATGTCAGTTGGGACTCCAATTTCCTTGTTTTCTGTCAATTTTTATTACACTAATATTGAATAATGCTCCATTTTTCACTATAAGTGTAATAAAGAATGAAGTACAATTAGCTGGAATATGACCCTCCCTGGAAGTTGAGGTGAGTAAAAAATGTGTTTAAATGTTTGCTGTGTGCATGCTCGTGGGTGAGAGTGTGTTTATGTGAGGGAGCATGTATATGTGTGAATGTGCGTGTATATGTAAACATGTGTGTGTGAGTGAAAGTAAAGGTCATATGGCGTGTGATGCCACTTTCGCTACACCTGGCATTTTGGTCAATTGGCGTTCATGCTACTACCTAGGCATGCATAACTAAAATGAAACTGTGCCTTCAGTGATAATAACCTTGCCATGCTTCCTTGATTGGAGAATTCAAACAAAAGAAGATTTATACATTTCCTGTTTTCAAAAGCAATCTCTTCTTTTTTTTAAATGTTTTTATTAGTACAGATTCTGAAAACACAATATGGTACATATTTTCCACAAAGGACGAAGAGCATCACAAAACTAGAAGACACTGAATCAAGTCAGCAGTGATACAAATACAGATCGTAGTCGGCATAGCCATCACTAAACAGCATCTCGTATTAAATACAAACACATGGTGTATGCCGGGAGGAAAGATTCCCCACCTCTTTCCAATCCCAATTCCATAGTCTGTGGCTGGGGCTAATCCGTCTCACCCTCCAATTCCAACCCGTAGTATCTCAGCCAAGTGACCCAGATCTTAGTAAACTTCTTCAGGCACCCTCTTGCCTTGTATGTCACCATTTCCGCACCCATATACAGGTCCATGCCTGCCCTCCATTCGGTGATTGTAGGAAGGTTTGGGGCTCCCCAGTATCTGGCTATGTCTCTCTTAACAGGAGTTTGTGGCAGGGGGACCCACCTCAGAGGGAATGCCTAACAGGATGTGTTTGGCGTCTACTGACAGCTGTGTCTCCACTTCTTTACTCAATTCCTCTACTATCTGGTACCAGTTTGACTTTATGTGGTGGCATTCCCAGATTGTGTGTATGTAAGTCCTGCTCTCTGTATTACATCAGAGACAGTTAAGTGTCTCAGCCCTCCTCATTTTATGAAAGCGTGCCCTATCGAAGTAGACCCTGTGCAGGATCTTAAATTGTATCAGTCACAGTCATAGCTTAATAGCCACCTCTCTTGGGTGCATTAATGCTGCTTCCCAATCGATATCTTCCAATTCACCCGTGGTGATTTCCCATTTGGCTATAAGGTCCTTCAGCTTATCAGGGATGTTATTTATTAGAGTTTTGTGTGTCCACAAGACGGCTTTTTCTGATATTTCCCCCTGAAGTAGCCTCCCCTCCAGGGGTGCGAACTCGGCGATATCCAATGTGTCTAGCCTCGCTGCCCTCCATGCGTGCTGTAATTGCAAATATTTATATCTTTGGGTGTCACTCAGCTGATACTCGCATTGGAGTGAGCTAAAGGAAATCAAGATGCCTTCCTCCAGAAGGTCGCTGAGCCTGGATATCCCAACCATGTCCCAGGGTCCAAAGCCCTATAGCTTGCCCAGTTCTGGCAGCTGTGTCCTCTCCCATAGTGGGGTTTCCCTTGTGCATCTCTTGACCCACAGCATTTGTCATTCTACCCCCTTCCAAGCATCTATTGTCCTCTGAGTTGCCGGCAGTAATTGCCGAACTCCCTGACCCCGTGGATGTAGTGGAGATAGATACGAGTCTGAAATTGGAGCCTTTCCAGGGCATACGTTGGGTGATCCCCGGCAGGTGTCCCCATTCATTAGAAATAACTAGGTGACCCGCCCTGTCATATGATCGTATATCTGGGAAATATGTCCTAGCTGTAATAGGAAAGGCGTTGTCAATAGAGGGAGATAGCATCTGGGGCTGCTTGTGATGCAGGTGCACTCCGCTAGCCAGGCGAATGCAGTTATTCCTTTTTCTTCATTATGGAAATGAAGACTACCACCATTCATTTGGTAATTTTTCTCTTATCAAGGGTCATATGCGTGACTTGAAATTCCAAACCAGACCAAGAACTTCATTGAAGCTTAGCAGCAAAGTTGTAACTTGAAGAATTGTTATTTTTCCTTTTTTAAATTGTTGTGTACCAAATTCTCAAACATTTTTGTGTACCTAATCAGGGTCCTCACTGGGAGTGGCCTCTGAATTCTGATGGGACAGATGGCAGCAGTTAAGGGCCCCATTGAATTATAAGGGATCTCTAAATTTCTAGCTGGAGATCCGGCTGCTAAAAGCAGACGTAATCCCTTTGTGCTGCAGGTCCAAGTACAGTTTGGGCCTGCCGCCTGCCTGATCCACCCCTGAGGCAAGGTGGAATGTGCAACACTCCCCCTGCACATCCGTAGCCTACACTTCTGCTCTGACACCCTCTTCACCTCCTGTGCCCTGCTCCCTTTCATGACCTCCTCAGAGCAGGTCTTAAACGGGAGTGTAATGATTCTTGGAGTTGGGATCTGCATGCGGAAAACGACCCGGCAAATGCAGATCTGCATGGCTCTGTCCTATAGGTCATTCATTTGTAATTGCACCACATAGGTGATTTTAGACATAGTAACTTCTCACCCATGTACCATGTGACTCGTAATGTGGCCTAATGTATTGATAACCATTGCAAAATTAATGTATGCAGGCATTTGTTTGCCCTTTTGTTTCTCAATGATGCTGACTGTGGTTCCAGTTGACCCATTTCTCAACCCTAAACACTTTCTCTATAAATCGAAGGATTCTCAGTTGCTATCCAACTCAAAACCAGGCACTAAACTCATAACACCCCAGAGTTAAAGAAATTTCGACTGTGGGTTCTTTTGATTGAGCACTTGCGGAAATCAGAGGACTTTCCACTGTCATCCAACACTAAAAGGGCCCTGAGGGTCAAAAGTATTTAAACAAAAGTAAGACAATAATTGGATGCTCTGTGATTTGAGAACATTAGAAAGGGATTATGAACTAATAAAATATGTTAGGACCCCAAAAAACAATGTTTGATCAATTGCTTACATGACCCCCAATCCAATACTGACCTCAGCTGATCACCACTCTCCGTGTACTACAATCGGCTGCCATCATGGGTCACTTAACCCAGGACCAAAGTATACAACCCGAACCCTGAGCACTTGCCATATAAGAAGAAGTGGCAGTGGTCCCTGGTTGTTGATGGGTGCTTTCGACACAGGCTGTGGTCACTTGCGATTACAGCCGTGTCTGTAGGGTCAGTCAATACAAGATACAGCATGGTCGCTCGCAAACCATTCTAGATGAACGTCTGCCAAACCATCGTCTATGTTGCATTCCGCTCACATGGACTGCTACTACAGTTCGAGTCAGCAGGACCCATCCACCCAACACAGAACAATGATTGCTTACTTCTTCCTTTACAAGTGCCAAGGACTCTTGCATCCATGATGAATGAATGGCGCCCTGACTGCAGTTAAGAGACAATTTGGTCAGTGAGAAATGGACCGCAATCGAAGGGATCAGTCTCTTGGTGACGAAATGGCCTTGGAAGGGCAGTTCAGGTAAGATTCAAGGATGTGTCTGGTAAATCAGTGACATACATTTACCGTCTCAAATCAAGGTTAATAAACTTCGTCAGGCAACATTATAGCATCATAGCATCACTGCACCTGCATGTGACAGTGAACACAGTGAAGGCTGAAGGTAGGCAATAGTTCAAAGGGCGGAGTTACTCTTTCCCACAGATAATGATATTTTCAGCTGTCCATCAAGCTTGTACAAAAAACACTCTGATCCGCTGAAGTTTTAACTACTGAGTGATAAGTGCAGGTCAACGGAGTTTCCCCAGTGTAGACTCAGTTCAGCTTCCCTTGGCAGCTAAGAGAGGCAAGGGAGTTTGCCATGGAAGGTTTCTACACCATTTGAACTGCGTGGCTAGCAATGTGGAAAATTACTTTTTAAACACAGTTATAGCCATCTGATCCTGAAGATCAGTGCTTCCTCCAACACAGGAAGTCGTCATTTCTGTTGCTCTGTCTTTGAAGCATTTCAAAATACAGCAAGTGTAATGGTAGCATAATTGAAAACGTGTACATTTTATCAATGGCTTGAAAATATTTGCATTTTTAAAAGCAGTATCTTCTGATATTGCTGAGTGATAAATGTATGGCCACTTTAGTTGCAGGTGTACAGTTTGACACATAGGGGCACATTACGATGGCGGGCGGACATCAGGCCATCGTTGCGGTGCTGGGACCGCCCGCCAGACGTGCGGCGGTCCCACCACACATATTATTATGCGCCCGCCAGTATGGCGGGCACATCCCGGGCCCTTAACATTGCGGACGGTGCTGCTGGATGCAGCCCCGTTCGCACTGTCAAAATGGCATGCACTGCAGTTCCCTGCACTGCGTGCGTGGAGGGAAATGCAGGGGGGTACCATGGGTACCCCCCCAGTGCAGCAACACCCCCCCAAACAAGGGGGGCCCGCAACGGGCGCCCAAACCCAATCCCCGCCAGCCTTTCCATGGTGGCCTTTCATTACCCACATCCTAATTTGGCGGACGGTGCCTGCTAGGCACCGCCACCATTTCAGGAGCCCTGCACCGTCCGCCAGGCAATCGGTTCGATTGCCTTCGGCGGTGAAGCGGCGGACGGACTTTGCGTCCGCCGCGGTACCCACCGCCATCCTAATTGGGCGATGGGTAAAACGCCTAGTGGTGGTGGAAGGACCGCCACCGCCGGCCCAGCGGTGGCAGTCCTTCCACCATCCTAATGAACGCCTTAGTTATGGGTTTACACCTTTGTCCACATTTGGTGAAAACGGAAGGGACGAGGCCAGGTAAACCAGAAACTTAGCCATAACTAAAATCTTGACAATATTCTGAATTCAGCAAAAGGTGAGTTGACTCAAAATGTCTACCTCTTTATTTCACGTAAGTCAAAGAAGTATTGAAAATGATGGGGCTTATTTACAAGCCCCTTGCGCTGCTGGTGCTTCACTTTTAACATGGGGAAAAGTGACGTACTGCCAGCACAGGGGGCTTGTAAATAAGTCCCTATATTTAAAGTAAAATGTTGACGCCTGTGACTGACCCCCATCTACTTAAAAAAAACACAAGTGGAACCAGGCTCCATGGGCGTTCGCAGAAATGTTTTCGGGGGGGTGCAAAATTTAATTCAAGATTGCGCTGCAGGTGTTATACTGGCAGCGCAATCTTGAATTTTTTTAAAGGGTTAGTGAAAAATCCAGGGGGGAGCAAGCGCCCCCCCTTGCGGACGCCCATGCCAGACTCTAATTGCAGCCTCGGTTCAACATCCTGTCGTTTTAGTCAAATTATTCAGTCTCCCTGTGCTTGCCCTATATAAAACTGACAAGAAAAAGAAGACATTATGGGCCGATTCTCAGGGCTATTTACGGTGTAAGTCAGACTTACATGTGTAATTAGCACTATTTATGAATGCAAAATCGCTTTTCGAATTCAAAAAAATGCGTTTTCATATTGAGCTTTATGGATTTACTCACACAAAGATTTCCATTTGGGTAACCCTAGGTCCTGGGATGGGGAGTTACAGTGCTGGCTTGCCCTGTGAGGTTGTAAACTCCCAATAACTTGACCATTTGTAGTACTGACGTTAAACAGACATGTGAACATTTTCTATATGAGGATGTACACAATTTACAGTTGTGCATATGCTAATTTTCAAATACCTCCCATGGATTCCATACACACCCTGGGAAACTTTTGTGAATATCGGCAATTAGTACATCTACTCCTATGTGAGGTTATATACCACTGCTTGTAGATTTGCTCATTTATTTTGGAAAAACACCCCATGGCTATAGTTCATCTAAGAAATATATGTCTTACCACCGCATCACCATCTTTACATTTTAATGAGACAAAAAATATATTTCTGATACCAAGGAATCCAAAACATTTCAGAAAGGTTAAATATATGTGGCACAATTCTAAAAAACAAAATTAAATCTGCAGTGGTTAGAGGTAGATATATGTCTTTTTGAAATTCCCAAAACTTTTCTGAGGTGTGCCTGGAAAGCTGTGCTGGTGGCAGTTGCCCAGGAGCCTTAAGGAAAATACATGTGAATTGCATATAATGTCTGTGCATTGGCATTTCTTGGCCTAACTGTACATGTTGTACATTCCACCTGCTGAATGCTATCACCTTTGTACAAAGGCATTTTTTCACTTCTACTCCCATCGCCTTTGGGGGGATTACCATTCCACCCTGGAAAAGAATCTAACTAAATTGTTGTTCATTACAAGGGTGGAAAGATGACAGAGAAATTTTAAAATACCCACAAACTCTTGCGTTTGTGGTTGCTCGCAAATTTGTGAGGGAAAACCCACCTTGGAATATACACTCCACTCTTCTGAAGTGAGATTTGCTCAAGCATATTTGTTGCAGTTAGAGGGCAGGGTCTTCATGCAGGAGGGTGGAGCCCCTCAGGTTGACGGTAGGTTCTTTATTTTAAGCTAGGACCTTGGGATACAGTAAGAGCATGTGGGCCCCTTCAGGGCTCCTTTCTACCTCCAACTCTCCCTCTCCAGCCTGTTACATCATTCACTTTCCACATTCCAGACACCAGCTTAGACATACAGGGAATGAGGGCACACGGGATACTACAGTATTACACTAGCAGCCCCATTTCTGAAAGAAAATTGTAAATCTGCATCTAAACGTGTATAAGTGGCATGGTGTAGATTTACAACTTACTGGGTTTCACAAAAGTTTCCAGAAAGTTTCCAGGTGGATTCCTGGATTTTTTTAGGAATTTCATTTTCTCAGGCGAAAGTATACACATCTTTATTACCAAATGAGAAAATTGTAGTTAGTGCCAGTACACTTGATAACTTTTTTAGGGGGTTTTGTCTATCATGAATACATTTATCCACGTGGAAAAGCCCCTCTCCCTATTACAGCACCCATTTGGGGGTGAGGGGCTGGCAATGTTCCCATCCCCATTCCACTCTGAAGAGGGATTTACTCCTGCCTTACACAGTGGTAATTTTCTGACCTTATCCAGAATGGGAGTTGGGCAGAGCAACATTGTGATGCCCATATATGGGCAAGTTTTAAGGTATTCACAAACACACAGGGGAATCCCTCCAGATAACATCAAAGTCCTGCCTATATGAGTCAGTTTACTCACAAAAACACATTCATGTTTTTAAATCCTTTTATGAGTGCAAAACCAACTCTTCAGGATTCCAAAAGTTGGTTTTGCCCTTGTTAAAAAATTATTATTTGCATGGATAAATAAAGTTGACATGTGCAAATAGTTTTGTGAATCGTCCTTCTGTGGTCAGGAGTACCTAACTTACCTGTGTCACAAAATGTAATGCTGTAGGAAGGATTCCATGGGACCTGATGCAAGTAAAGAAGATGGTCCCTCTGTACTGTGGGTGTGTATTAACAGCTAGCCGTGATTCAAGCATGAGGTGCCCCATGCCCACCTGGTCCCCGGTGCCACTGCAGATGCTGCACTAATAACAGCTACGCCCCTGCTTATGTGTCTCTGATTTCCACATTCTACGCTTCACTCTCTCACCCTATCCCCAGCCGTCTTTCATCTCCTTTTTTGATTTCACACGCACACCTCTTTACATTTCTACTAAGACTCTCTCTTCCCCTCTCTCACTCATCCCTTTCTCTGTCCTCTCTTTCTTACTTTTTCTTGTCTTTCCTTGCTTCCTTTTACCCTCCTTTTGTTTCTTTCCGCCTTTCCTCTCTGACCTACTTCTCCCTCAAACTCTCTCTTCCACCTACTTTTTACCCTTCTCTCCCACAGCCTATCTATAAATCCTTTATTCTACTGCTTCTCTCTCCTAATCCTCCCTAACTCTTTCACATGTGAATTACACGTTTGCTTCTCTGCTTCATCCTCTTTGTTCTGCCCCCTTTAACTTTCTCCTCCCTATTCACTTTGTTTCTTCTTTATCACACTTATACTGTCACAAAATGTGCCACATTATGCAGCATAATTTGCCTTTTCTTTCCACATAATTCAGTCAAACCTATCACATAATTTGGTCCCCCCGCCGCATTATTCCAGTAGCCCTGTTTAGACCTAATTATTGGATTGGCTTTTGTTTGGCAACTAAATCATGATATGCACATTTTGGGCCATAGCTGTAAACTTGGAAGTTGTGCAACTTTAGCACGCCAAGAAAATACAATGGGCTTGTGAAAGGTGCTCAGTTTTGCATATCGTATTTCATAACAATCGGATCGCAGACTCGCCACCAAAACGGGGACCTTGGAATATTAACCCAGTGATACATATTCCCAGGCTCAAATCAAAGTCATAATGCTTGCCCGACGCACAACAATATAGCAGCATTGCGTCACTCCACTCGAGCGTGACATTGAAGGTTGAAGATTGAGTGCAAAACTTCTCATTCAAACAGAAACAGATATTTAATCCAGTCCTCCAGCATGTATCAAATAATAAAATGTCATAATTCTTGGGCCTCTCAACACCTCAATTAATAAGTACAGGTCAGTGGGATTTCTTGGAGTTCTGATTCAGTTTACCTGGTTTTAGTAGCTGAGCTTGCCAATGAATGTTTCTTTAAAATTAGAAATGCATATCTAAGGATGTGAAAATTCCACTTTTCAAACACAACAATAACCTTCTATACAGGGAAACAGTTCATTTCCCAATAATTGCTCAATATAGAAAATATAGGCAACACCCATTGCAGTGATGGGTCAATTAGTGAAAAACAGTAAAGAAACAAATATAAGTTACTCTCATTGGTCTGTACTACTTGGACCCTAAGAACAGGCCAGTAAATCGCAAGTATTCCCTACCCACGTGGGTTGGTAAAATATGCCCTGCTGGGATTTATGGAAGAAGTCTAACAGGGAATGAGTAACTTTCTTGTAGGTCTCTGTGACTGGTAATCGCTCGGGCCACATTCCAGTCCATCACTTTTTGCTCACTATATCACTTCAGACAGAGCCTCCACACTCTCCCCGGAGTGGCTTTTTGGGCCTGAAAGTCACCCAGATAAGTGGGGGCGATATAGGAGTATTTTGATAGGGCTCTTAAGCTTTCTGACAGGGCCTGAGTGCCTGTCAGGGTTCAACTACACCTCTGAAGGGTGTGTCTTGGAGGGACCAGGCACTTCTCTGCCTGCAAGAAGGCACACATTTCAAGCTGGGAGTTCACCGACTGGTCCGTCGTCCTACCCAACCAACGGCTGCTTAAACAAACTTTAAGCTCATTCAAACCCTTTTCGAATTGTAATTGTTTTCCTAGTGGATCATGTGGCTCCAATGACTTTACAAAGGAATTCACTCATCTTCTTTGGATCCATCTTATTTGGATCCTGATATGGGTTCACTCTGAAATTTAAAATGGTGTGGCTAAATGAGGGTATGTGGGTGAGTAAATTTTACGTACATACGTTCCTGTGGAGGTAATTTATTTCTGTACTCTACTTTCTAAACCGAAACGTAGGAGATATATGCCCTGATTTAAGGAAGGGTATTGTTGGTATATTTGCCAAAAAAGATGGCCGACCGACCCCTGTCTGTGGAATATCTGTTAATTTCGAGCCTGGCTAGTGACAGCTATCTCACCCGCTTTCATCACTGTGGTTGCATTTTCTGGTACACCAAGGTGCAGCAGAAACTTCGTGAAAAATGGGAGTTGTTCATGGCCCAACATAGAGTAGTTGGTCAATCATGATGTCGGGTGGAGTTAACTCTGTGAAAGAATAAGTGACATTGCAACGCATGCGCTTACAACACATGCCTTTGCAACGCGGTCGTTACAACGACCGCGTTGTTACCACGCGTGCCATTACATCGCAAGTTGTATCAAGGACTTGCTGTAGGGGGCGCGCTGGACTTAGGAATAGTATTAATTACTATTCCTACTCCAGTTTGTGCAACAGCAGGGAAGGTGTTGGATTTAAAATCCAACACATTCCCTGGTGTTGCACGCCCCCTACAGCAAGTCGTTGATATGACTTGCTATGTAATGGCATGCGTGGTAACAACGCGGTCGTTGTAACGACCGCGTTGTAAAGTTACTGCGTTGTGGAGACAGCGTTGTAAACGCTGTTTCCCCTGTGAAAGATGTCCTTGAAGCCCTAGGTAAAGATCCCACCCTGACCCCCATATTTCTGTCGGTGGTGGTCTCAAAGAAAGTCTTTTTTTTCTGAGTAACATCTTGCATCATTCAAACTCGATGTGTGGGAAACTAAAGTAGAGAAGTCCATCGACGGTAGATGAGTGCAAAATCAGATTTTTTTTATCACAAAAGTTTGTGCAAAATGATGTAAAATTTTGCAAAATTCACTTGATGGAATCAAAAATGAAAACTGTATGTGAGGACATACCTCAGATTAAAAATTTGCATGAGATAACAGCGGGAGACTGGTTCGAGAGAAAAAAATGTCTCCTTCAAGACATGTTCTCCTCGATGCATTCTCTGGTGTCTAAAACTATGGAAAATATCTTGCCAGTGATTTTTTTTTTTAATTTGCATAGCACAATATTCATGGATTTCACATGTGTAAACCAATTTGCCTGGCTACTAGTCAAAACGCCATTTAGGTGTCACCAGGGGTCGACCGGGCATCGAAGGTGGCAAAATCAGTATCTCAAGGGCAGCTCGTACTTATGGACGTCGGTTGGGACTCCACTCACCTTGTTTTCTGTCGATTTTTTATTACACTAATATTGAATAATGCTACATTATTCACAATAAGTGTAATAAAGAATGGAGTACAAATTACTGGAATATGACCCTCCCTGGCAGCTGAGATGAATAAAAAATGTGTTGAAATGTATATGCTGTGTGCATGCTCGCGGGTGAGAGTGTGTTTATGTGAGAATGTATGAATGTTTGTGTATATGTAAACGTGTGTGAGTGAAAGTAAAGGTCAGGGTAGATGGCATCTGGGGCCGCTTGTGATGCAGGTGCACTCCACTGGCCAGGTGAATACAGTTATTCCTTTTTCTTGAATGTGGGAATGAAGACTATCACCATTCATTTGGTAATTTTTATCTTGCCATGGGTCATGTGCGTGATTTAAAATTCCAAACCAGACCAGGAATTCCATTGAAGCATAGTAGCAAAGTTGTCATTCAAAGAATTGTTATTTTTCCTAATTTTTTATCTTTTGTTGTGTACCTAATTCTCAAACATTTTTGTGAACTTAATCAAGGTCCTCATTGCGAGTGGCCTCTGAATTCCGATGGGACAGATAACAGCAGTTATGGCAGCAGTCACAGGGATCTCTAAATTTTCACCTGGAGATCCGTAGTCTCTTTGTGAAATTCCAGTCCAAATGGAGAATCATTGGGGGATCCGGACCCAGAATTACTGATTACCCCAGTAATTCCCCATTCTTAGTGGATTATAGGGGTCCAACTCATAATGAGCTGGGTTTTCCCCATGCCCAGAAGTTCTGGTACCCTGTATCAGTATTTCAGGAAATGGGGAAAATCTGACCTATTTACCGAGCCAGTCTGAATAAGGACCTATGTGTGCAAAATCATTTTTAACGACAATATCCCATTGCTAATTCACAAAATAAGCAGTGTTGGAATTTTACTCTTGCATGTACAGGCTAAGGTGATAGTCTGTATGTGATTTCTGGGAGGTCCAGCAGCAAATGTTGGTGAGCACCAAAAAAAAGGTATATGCTTGTGGTATCAATGAGGAATTTAAAGGTAGCTTCACCCCTTCGGAGGCACAGACAGATTTATTCCTAACGAGGGCAGGAATAGGAGTCATTTTGGGGTTGGGAATAGAGAGGGAACACAGCAAAACAGACGAGGGTTTATGGGAAGGGGATCCATCGCAAGCATAAACTCTTAAAAAAAATATTTAAAATGCAAATGCACTTTTTGTGTCAACTTTCAGGTGTCTGTCATGACAAAGAATGTAATCACGAAGAAAAAGTTAACAAGCAATCATTTACAACAGATAGGCAAAATATAGTAGAGAGAATATCACCGAAACACATTTATTTACCAGTGACCTCAATGGGAATAGGGTACGGGTGAGTGTTATGATGATGGTTATGGTTAGCGTAGAAGAACACTATGTTCACATTAGACGTCTTAGTTGCAGACCATCCATTATGAAATGTAAATTCAAAAAAACTGTTTGGTAAATTCACATTTATGGATTGTTTGTAAAAGACGTTTGTTGTCATGAATTCTTTCTCATACTAGAGATCCAGATTCCAACTTTCTGTATGCAAAATTCTACACTTTCTTTAATTCTGCATGCTTAAATATACATTTGGGTACTCATGGATATGCACTAGTTGCGTTCACATCTTGGGTATGCCTGGAATTCAGAAATGTACTTCAAAATTTGGGGTAAATACATACAAGACAAATGTGAGATACTTCTAGACGTCATATTGCTGGAAAGAGAGCTGTAGAATTGAAAGCATTTCCAATGGAGGAGATTTCAGTAAATAAATAAAATGAAGGGTTTTATTTTGTCATAGAAATTAAGATTAGTGCTGCAAAAAGATAAAATAAGCAGAAAGGTTCTACAAATCAGTTGACTCTCCCAGTGTTCTACAGTTGTTTTACCATAGATGGTCCAGGAACAAGTGGAGTGCTAACGAACGATCTATATTCATGACAAAAGTAGAGCACTCCTGAATGTTATGTAGCTGAAGAATTTAAAGCCCTTCCTGTGGAGCACGCTGAAGTAAATTAGCACAAAGGAGTTAACGCAGAAATGACATTAGCTATTTCAAAAATGTGATGGGAAATATAGCTTTTAGTCATTTATGGAACAATATATATTTTTAAGGGGCGAAATAGCTAATGAGAGAGATCCCCACCTATGTCTATCATGCCCTTTCTTAATTGCACCCCCAAAAACGTGGGGAATGTCCCCAGGGCACTGATCAACGGTCCTCTAATGAGGCTCCAAAGTTCAATAAAGTCAGTAATCCAAAACAAGTTCCAATTCAAATTTCAAATTGTATTGTTTATTCACAACACTGTGATTTCATTAGGGAGATTGAACTTCATTTCCCAGGATGCATCAATGATGAGTCATAAATCACAAACTTTATGTATCTCAACTTTATATATCCCAATGCATTTCGGCCGATAAGGCCTTCATCTGGGGATAATCTGAAAAGGTAAATAGGCGTGTATCATTATACAAGAACCGCGAAGTCATGGTGGTGATGTGCACGAAAGACCGTGAATAATGAAACTTTATCATTCTATGTGCATAAAGGAGAGTATATTTACTTCGTGATGTTTAGGTGAAATAAAACTATATTTCATGCTGTCAACGACTCGGAAAACCCGACGTCACTGCTATTCAAAGGTGAAGTGCATGGAGTCAAAAATACCGTGACAAGCTGTGGTGAAATAAATTCAAATGCCGAATTTGCCGTGTACACGATTAAAAGCAAATGCACCCAAGTTAGTGAATCCGTTAGCGAAGCTAACAAAAGCAAGTCTAAACACATCATGCTCGTGTGAATAAAATAAGTAAACAAGCGCTTACTCGTAAAGTTGAAAGCGCGTTTTCCAAACAGCGCGTCCCGGTCAATGAACTGAAAGTGCTCTGTGCCTCGGTATAAATGCCATTGTGGCGATTTATTGGAAATAAAAATAGGACTATGGTTTGCGCGTGAGTGATCGATAGTGACTGCGGACTGGTGATAGAAATAAAGAAAGACTCGAGTGAAAAGGCCGGCCATATTGACAAAGCGATGGTGGATGAACACCTTAACAAGTGCAAATAAATGATATTAGGTGTGTTTATAAGGGATGTATGATGTAACAACGCGATCATTTAGATCGCGGTACATTACATCGCTGTTTTTACAACGCAAGTCGTTAGCACGACTTGCGCTGTACGGTGCTGGACTTAGGAATAGTATGATTTACTATTCCAACTCCAGCCTACGTACAGTAGGGAAGGTGTTGGAATAGTAAATCACACTATTCCTTAGTCTAGAGCGCCCTCCAGTGCAAGTCGTGGTAACGACTTGCATTGTAAAAGCAGCAATCTGAATGTACTGCGGTGTTTTGACCGCGTTGTTAAGGTCGTTTCCCGTTTATAAGCGACGATATATGTGTGCTGTATGTATGAGTACTCAAGCTGACAAAACAGATAAAGAAGAATATATGGATCAACATGATTCAAACATAAACACAGAATAGAGAATATAGGAAGTAGTTTGGCTTGGTTGACTGGTGGGATTTTTGATGATTTCTCCCAGGTTTTTCCCTCGTGTATAAGCAAATATGAGTTCTTGTTCAAAGATGTAGTTGAAATCTGGTTCTAACTTTAATATCGACCAGTGTTTTTTGATGATCCTTTTAAAGGGACCACTCATAGTTGAAAATTTAGATACTACAGTCATGCGGTTTTGTGTAGGTTTCTCTTTCGGTGTTAACAGCTCATTTCTGGTTTTTGATGCACACCGGGTTTGAGCTTGAATCAGTAGGTGTTCTGGATAACCACGTGCCTTGAATCGTTGCATCATGTTGTTAGTGCGTTCAACGCCAGTCTCTGGATTTTCAACTATGAGTGGTCCCTTTAAAAGGATCATCAAAAAATACTGGTCGATATTAAAGTTAGAACCAGATTTCAACTACATCTTTGAACAAGAACCCATATTTGCTTATACACGAGGGAAAAACCTGGGAGAAATCATCAAAAATCCCACCAGTCAACCAAGCCAAACTACTTATAAAGGAACTGTAGCATGTTGGAATTGTACTAATTGTCATAACATCATAACAGGCTCCTACATAACACACCCGATGAAGGGACATAAAATTAAATTAAAAGTGACAGCCACATGTGACACATCAAACCTGGTGTATTTACTTAAATGCCCCTGCGGAAAGACTTACGTAGGACAAACAGAAAGGAAGATAAAAATACGCATAAACGAACATAAAAGTAATATCAGAACCAAATATTTAAAATCGACAGTAGCCGACCACTTTATAGAAGCTGGACATAATATCAGCCAACTTAAATTTTGTGTGTTGGAAACCATTGTCAGATGTGAAGGAAGAGACAATCACAATTACTTACTTCATCGTGAGAACCACTGGATCCGACTATTGCATTCTATGAAACCCAACGGGTTAAATGAACGCATGGAATTTCAATGTTATTTATGATATATCTCTTTTTGAATTTTGAATTTAGACATCTTTAACTCATTGTTGCAATTTATTCATCACCTTTTCTACTTCCTATATTCTCTATTCTGTGTTTATGTTTGAATCATGTTGATCCATATATTCTTCTTTATCTGTTTTGTCAGCTTGAGTACTCATACATACAGCACACATATATCGTCGCTTATAAACACACCTAATATCATTTATTTGCACTTGTTAAGGTGTTCATCCACCATCGCTTTGTCAATATGGCCGGCCTTTTCACTCGAGTCTTTCTTTATTTCTATCACCAGTCCGCAGTCACTATCGATCACTCACGCGCAAACCATAGTCCTATTTTTATTTCCAATAAATCGCCACAATGGCATTTATACCGAGGCACAGAGCACTTTCAGTTCATTGACCGGGACGCGCTGTTTGGAAAACGCGTATTCAACTTTACGAGTAAGCGCTTGTTTACTTATTTTATTCACACAAGCATGATGTGTTTAGACTTGCTTTTGTTAGCTTCGCTAACGGATTCACTAACTTGGGTGCATTTGCTTTTAATCGTGTACACGGCAAATTCGGCATTTGAATTTATTTCACCACAGCTTGTCACGGTATTTTTGACTCCGTGCACTTCACCTTTGAATAGCACATGACGTCGGGTTTTCCGAGTCGTTGACAGCATGAAATATAGTTTTATTTCACCTAAACATCACGAAGTAAACATACTCTCCTTTATGCACATAGAATGATAAAGTTTCATTATTCACGGTCTTTCGTGCACATCACCACCATGACTCCGCGGTTCTTGTATAATGATACACGCCTATTTACCTTTTAAGATTATCCCCAGATGAAGGCCTTATCGGCCGAAATGCATTGGGATATATAAAGTTGAGATACATAAAGTTTGTGATTCATGACTCATCATTGATGCATCCTGGGAAATGAAGTTCAATCTCCCTAATGAAATCACAGTGTTGTGAATAAACAATACAATTTGAAATTTGAATTGGAACTTGTTTTGGATTACTGACTTTATTGAATTTTGGAGCCTCATTAGAGGACCGTTGATCAGTGCCCTGGGGACATTCCCCACGTTTTTGGGGGTGCAATTAAGTTAATTCATTTACAGTTACACTGTGGTTCAGAGAGTGATACCCAGGCAGCACGATATATTTTATAACATTCCAGAGAACACCAGCTGTGCACGCACAACATTTATTGGATATACTTGAATCTGAACAAAGTACGTAGCACGCAAAGTGAAAAATGGCATATGAACAAATTTCTAACCTAACTGATGAAAGAGCGGAAACCTTTGCTTTTGCTAATGATGCAGCAAGCATGATCTATGCCCTTATACAAGATGAAACCACGGAGTTTGCACTTAACCGTACCAAGGAACAAAACATTCGTCAATTACTTTACCTTTCAAAAAAATAGATAAATCAATGATTGCATGCCAGTACTATGATCAAATACCACAAAGCACAAAGGATCCCGAGGGGACTCAGGATCCCCTTGAAACCATCTTTATGCAAAAATGTACAGAAATGTAAGGATCGGTGGTTCGCCATTTTGAACAAATGTTCTTTAGATCTGATTTTACTGATAATAGAGGAGCTTTCCAACATTCTAGAGGAACTCACTAAAGAAATTTCCACGGTCAAAACAGAATTAGAGAAATCCATGACTGCTGAAGATTGGGCTAAAACATTAGAAGATATTAACAATCAACTACAAAGACACACTCAAGAGATCAACGAAGGAAAATTCGTAAATTTCGTAGGGATACGATTGATTATAAACTCGGAGAAGTATATACATGGGCTGAGATATACGCTAAACGGAGGCAGAACAGACCATACACCCAAAACACGGACACATCCTCCTCTGGAAGTGACATTTCCAGCCAACCCAGGAAAACGCAGGATTTAGCTACACCAGCGATCGCCTCGAGCTCAACGTCAACAACTGTACTTCCTTTTTTAGAGTTAGGTCCCATCGACAGGGACGACCCAGGCGGAGCAAAAGAACGAGAAAAAGAAAAAGAAAGGGAACAGCCACAGACAAGAACGATCACTTCGAAGAAAGACAAAACCAAGAAGGGAGAACGATGAACAACTTGGTGATTAACATCTCAGACCATCAGTTCTCAGACTTGGAATTACGTACATTGCAAAAGGGCACGTCATTCGTCCCAACCACTTATACGAATAGCCTGGAACTAGACATTAGTCTCTTCAAACTCATGAGGAAATTACGCTTACGACACTTTTTGGAAAATGTGGTCACTGATCATCCAAACAGCACTGAAGAAGATCCCCTGTTGGGACTAAAATTGAAAAGCACATTCATGGCACCCATGAGCCACAAGAGTTTAGACACATTCGAATTATTGGTGAAACAAGATTTATCGAAACTCAATTTTCAAAAGAAACGGAAACAGAACAACCTCACCCAGAAAGAACTTGGAATTTTAAGATCCATTGCACAAAAACCATCTATCACCTGTCAAAAAGCTGACAAGGGAGGAGCCCTTGTAATCTTAAACACCAGCCATTATGACACACAAGTTGAAATTCATTTATTTGATGAACACACGCACATGAAACTGGATATGAACCCTACGGACCAATTTACAGAGGTTCTAAGAACTATCGTTCAAAAAGCCTTTGATTTAGGAATAATCAACGATAAAGCTAAGCGATACTTGATTCAAACTAATCCTAGGAGTCCAACAATGTATATGACGCCTAAAGTACACAAAGATCTCTTAAACCCACCGTTCCGCCCAATAGTGTCCACAAGAGGTAGCATTCACGAACCCGTTGGAAAGTATTTAGACCGATACCTGCAACCTTGTGTAACCAAAATGAAAACATATATAAAAGACACTACTGATTTTTTTGAACAAAATCAGCCAAATCTCTATTAATGAGGATGAAACAATAGTACTTTGCACGGTTGACGTCAAATCATTATACACATCCATTCCGCACTAATTGGGCATAGAGGCCACAGAACATGCTTTTCTACACACTGATTACAATAATGGGATGAAAATCTTCCTCATGGAATTGTTAGAATTTACTCTTCTACACAGCTATTTCAAATGGAAAAGTGTTTGGTTTTTACAAAAGACCGGAACATCAATGGGCAATTGTGCAGCCCCGGCATATGCCAACATTTTTATGAGCCGCTTTGAAGAGGAATACATCTTGTCAGTACCTGAATGGAAAACTCATCTCAAGACATTTGTAAGATTCATCGATGATATTTTCATCCTATGGAATGGGCAAATTACAGATCTTACTGAGCAACTAGTCAAACTCAACCAGGTTGATGAAAGGATTCAATTTACTTATGAGATCCAGGAAAAGTCAATCAACTTCTTGGATGTGACAATAACCAAAACTCCCAAAGGTTTTGAGACAGATCTCCATAGGAAAGAGACTGATAGAAACAACATTCTTTTATATGAGAGCTTTCACCAACAGTCATTAAAACATCATATGCCTTACACACAGCTATTAAGGGTGAAAAGAATTGTATCAAATCCAGAGACTGGCGTTGAATGCACTAACAACATGGTGCAACGATTCAAGGAATGTGGTTATCCAGAACACCTACTGATTCAAGCTCAAACCCGGTGTGCATCAAAAACCAGAAATGAGCTGTTAACACCCAAAGAGAAACCTACACAAAACCGCAGGACTGTAGTATCTAAATTTTCAACTATGAGTGGTCCCTTTAAAAAGATCATCAAAAAACACTGGTCGATATTAAAGTTAGAACCAGATTTCAACTACATCTTTGAACAAGAACCCATATTTGCTTATACACAAGGGAAAAACCTGGGAGAAATCATCAAAAATCCCACCAGTCAATCAAGCCAAACTACTTATAAAGGAACTGTAGCATGTTGGAATTGTAATAATTGTCATAACATCATAACAGGCTCCTACATAACACACCCGATGAAGGGACATAAAATTAAATTAAAAGTGACAGCCACATGTGACACATCAAACCTGGTGTATTTACTTAAATGCCCCTGCGGAAAGACTTACGTAGGACAAACAGAAAGGAAGATAAAAATACGCATAAACGAACAGAAAAGTAATATCAGAACCAAATATTTAAAATCAACAGTAGCCAACCACTTTATAGAAGCTGGACATAATATCAGCCAACTTAAATTTTGTGTGTTGGAAACCATTGTCAGATGTGAAGGAAGAGACAATCGCAATTACTTACTTCATCGTGAGAACCACTGGATCCGACTATTGCACTCTATGAAACCCAACGGGTTAAATGAACGCATGGAATTTCAATGTTATTTATGATATATCTCTTTTTGAATTTTGAATTTAGACATCTTTAACTCATTGTTGCAATTTATTCATCACCTTTTCTACTTCCTATATTCTCTATTCTGTGTTTATGTTTGAATCATGTTGATCCATATATTCTTCTTTATCTGTTTTGTCAGCTTGAGTACTCATACATACAGCACACATATGTCGTCGCTTATAAACACACCTAATATCATTTATTTGCACTTGTTAAGGTGTTCATCCACCATCGCTTTGTCAATATGGCCGGCCTTTTCACTCGAGTTTTTCTTTATTTCTATCACCAGTCCGCAGTCACTATCGATCACTCACGCGCAAACCATAGTCCTATTTTTATTTCCAATAAATCGCCACAATGGCATTTATACCGAGGCACAGAGCACTTTCAGTTCATTGACCGGGACGTGCTGTTTGGAACACGCGCATTCAACTTTACGAGTAAGCGCTTGTTTGTTTATTTTATTCACACGAGCATGATTTGTTTAGACTTGCTTTTGTTAGCTTCGCTAACGGATTCACTAACTTGGGTGCATTCGCTTTTAATCGTGTACACGGCAAATTCGGCATTTGAATTTATTTCACCACAGCTTGTCACGGTATTTTTGACTCCGTGCACTTCACCTTTGAATAGCACATGACGTCGGGTTTTCCGAGTCGTTGACAGCATGAAATATAGTTTTATTTCACCTAAACCTCACGAAGTAAACATACTCTCCTTTATGCATATAGAATGATAAAGTTTCATTATTCACGGTCTTTCGTGCACATCACCACTTTGACTCCGCGGTTCTTGTATAATGATACACGCCTATTTACCTTTTCAGATTATCCCCAGATGAAGGCCTTATCGGCCGAAATGCATTGGGATATATAAAGTTGGGATACATAAAGTTTGTGATTCATGACTCATCATTGATGCATCCTGGGAAATTAAGTTCAATCTCCCTAATGAAATCACAGTGTTGTGAATAAACAATACAATTTGAAATTTGAATTGGAACTTGTTTTGGATTACTGACTTTATTGAACTTTGGAGCCTCATTAGAGGAACGTTGATCAGTGCCCTGGGGACATTCCCCACGTTTTTGGGGGTGCAATTAAGTTCATTCAGTCAGTCAGTCAGTCAAATAGTTTATTGTATATGATTACTTAAAATCGTTACAATGTATAAAAATAAAAAATAAAAATATTAAACTTAATCTTCCATTGAATTCTACTTTTCAGTGTCGTGGATACCAAAATTTTAAAATCTAAATAACACTATAATACACATAAAATATTATCTAACATTTTAAAACTTTCAGAATTATGCAAATGTCTGAAAAAGTTCAAGATTACTTTCAGCTAAATCCTGTTCGAGATAAAGTGACCATTTTAAATTTCCAAACGTAGCCATTTTTCTATATTATTACTTTCATCCTGTCGTGTTTTTTTTTTTTTTTTGCTTGCTGTTTGGGATATTGGGCCATGTATGCAAAGCCCCTGCCGTCCTTGATCATGCTTTATTCTTGGCCTCTAAATCGGCTTGCCTTAAAAGTTTCCTTACTTTTACTAGGTATTTGACGCCCCGGCAAGCCAGAATGATTGAGGATCCTTCCAGCCAACGTATCACTGCTTGCCTGCAAGTCCGAATATTCAATTCATTAAAAATTGGTTTTAAAAGCCCCCTCCTTATATCCTTCGCAGCTGGGCAGGTACACAGCAAGTGTGTTAGCGTTTCATTACAGAAGCCGCATAGTCGACAATGTGCAGCTTGATGGTTACTTTGCCAGGATGGTTGTAGATCTTTCGAATCATGCATGCCCAAGCGATATTTTGTGAAACTCTTTTTTAACTCGGTACTAAAATGTGTTAGTAAATATGCCTGAGGCTTTGTGGATATGTAAGAGTTAATCACGGTCCACCCATGTCTGCGTTTCGAGATTGTTATTTTGTCTTCCACGAAAGACTTCGTCTTCGATGTTTTATTTACCAATTTACCAAAAGCTACCCGCTCTAACTGGCTATCCCATGTTGTTTGTATATCAAGTTCCACTAATGATTTTCTCAGGTATGCTCCCCACGAATGTGGAATGTCTTGGTCCATCTGGATTTTAATTTCTTTCCAGCAAGTGTTGTTCATTGACCCCGGCTCAGATGCATGGAATTTGTGGCATAGTTTCACGAAGCCCGCATGCTCCGGAATTTCTGATTCTGAAGGCCAAACTCCAGCCGGACCTGGGCTGGAGCGGCAGACTTTGGTAAATTAAAGACAGCTTTGTAGACCTTTGTTTGAAGATCGTTTAACAGATCCGCCTCTTTGACGCACCAAACTACTAGGGCGTATGACAATGTCGGTACTATTTGTGCTGCCATCACTTTTAGAAGATGTGCATAACTCGGGCAGCCAAGTTTCCTGTTCAGAAGTCTGTACGCAAAGATTAATGATTGTGCTTTTGCCTTTAGGTCCATTTTATGTTCTTTGTGTGTTGAGCCTCGCCCTAGTTTTAAGCCGAGATATTTGTAGGCCGCTTGTTCTTCTATTGGGGTCCCTTTTATGTACCATTTAAACGTAGTTTTTTTTGGGTCCACAAGCCGTACAACCTTGGTTTTATCTTTCTTTATTTCCAAGCTATATCTATCCAGATAGATGACTAAGTTGTTGATCGCTCTTTGCAGCCCGATAGGGCTTTGGCTCAGTACCACAATATCGTCTGCGTACTGTAGGAAGGGTATTGGCTCCTTGACTAGATTCGGCGGATGGCAGTCGGCTGATTGCATGTGATTACTGATATCTGCCATGAATAAATTAAATAGGCTTGGGGCAAGGACGCAGATTTGTTTTAGCCCTTGCTCTGTGCAGATGCTGCTGGTGGTGTTAAGTCCATTGCCTAGTTTCACTCTAGCCCAGGTTTCGCTATGCAGGGCTATTATTGCATCCAGTAATTTGCTCGGCAACCCCCATACCCTTAGTTTTTCCCAGAGGCGATTTCTGCTTACTTTGTCGAATGCGGCTTTCAAATCGACGAAACATGCAAATAACCGATTTTTCTTTTTTCTTGCCCTTTCAGTTAGAAGTGCCAGCGTGGCCAGGTTTGTCAAGGTACCCATCCCTTGTCTAAAACCAGTTTGAAACTTTGGAATTATGTTTGACTCGTCCATCCAATCTTGAAGGTGAAGTAATAGGCATGATCCGTATAGTTTGGCCTCAACATCAATCAGTGATATCAATCTGTAGTTTTCTGGTTTATTATGGTCTCCCTGTTTGAATATTGGGTGGATGATGTTCCCTTTCCAGGATTTGGGGACATTGTTCTCTCTGTAGATCAGATTAAATAATGGCGCGAGATAAACAGCCCAAAAGTCCGGCGCATATTTGAATAGTGCGTTGGGCAATCCGTTCGGGCCTGCCGCCCCCTCCGTTTTCAACCTTTTTATTATTCCTCTCAATTGTTTTTTGTCGATCAGGAAATGTCGGTCGTTGTTACTTTCTGCTTGACCGGTATATTCTACTACTTCCGGTTTTAGATCCTTTGGGGGTTTTGCCATTAAATGTTTGTCATTCCTCGTACTACTGTACTTATTATGTACGTCCTCCATCCAGGTTTTTTCACTAATTCCCGCTTCTTGTTGTAATTTACTACCCTTGGTCATGGTATTTATAATGCCCCAGAATTCCCTGCTGTTTGGCAAGCTACTTGCCCACAGTAGCTGTATCCAGATTTTTTCTTTATGTTCTATCATGGCTTCCCTCAACATTTTTTGTAATTCTTCTGTAGCTCCTTTAATTTATTCTTGTCTCTTTTCTTGCCCGTTTTGACCGCCATGGCTTGAATACGTACCTCTTTTGCCATCCTTCTCTTTTCATCTCGAAGGGAGAGGTTAAACCATGGATCCTTTCTGATGTCTATTCTTTTTGTGTTTCTATTAGTGACCGGAAAGCTTTGGGTAATGAAGAGGCATAGATCTTCCCAAGTTGTTATTCGATTTTCTTCTATCTGCGGCCCTGTTTGAATCATATGTTCTTTGAGAGTATCCATTATATTCACTGTGTTTGTACCTTGCCATTTTAGTTTCCTCAAGTTAAACTTTTCTACGTGTTGTCCCAGCGTGTTTATTTTTTGCACCCCAGCCAGCTTTATATTAAGCTTTGTTATTTGCGGGTGATGGTCACTTTCTATACGTGTGAGGATTTGAAATGAATCTATTCTTGAGACTAGGTTGGTGCTGATGATGGTAAAATCTATTGTAGATCGACTTAAGTTCATTCATTTACAGTTACACTCTGGTTCAGAGAGTGATACCCAGGCAGCACAATATATTTTATAACATTCCAGAGAACACCAGCTGTGCACGCACGACATTTATTGGATATCATGCCCTTTCCACATCTATTTACTCAGTATATTCATCCTCTCCAGAGTAACATTTTGGAACACAGAATATTTCTTTAAAATTTTCCATTTAATTTATGGGAGTTGATTTTTAGAGGCACAGAAAGCTGTGTGCAGACAAATTTCATATTTAAAGTGAATATATTTGTGCTGCTGTGGGCATACACCCTCAGAATGAGCTGCTGCTTGGACTTTTAATTCTTCTTTTTTACTTCTGCCAATTCCGTATGTCAGTAGTTGCATCTGCCTACGTGAATGTGCACTGACGTTAAAATAATTTCTATGTGATGTAAATATAAGGAAATGATAAAAAAAGTTGAAAAATACATAATTATTTTCTATGAAAAATGTCTCTGTATACTTTATAAACAACTATGTTCAAATGTAATTAATTAAAATGCATTTTAAAAGAAGTGATACTGTAAATCAGACAAAACCTTAATGCAACTATTTTAAAACACTGTGACAACTGTCAGGGACTAAACAATTTTCAGAGACTGGGAATATTTGAATTGCATAATATAAACACATGGAAAGGAATTTCAGGTACTCGTTTATTTCAGTAACTTGTAGCAACACAGATGAGAGCCATTTTCATGTATATATTCAGCCTGGTGCAGTGTAAAAATGAATTATTCCAAAGCTCTTTTCCCTACCAGCACCTATCCCAGTGAAACCATATTCTGCAAGATAACTGAACGTTTTAATTCTTTATTAGAGCGCTGTGATCTTCAAAGGCAGCTGTTTGGGGAACGGAGACATAGGGCCTTATTATGAGTGTGGCAGTCCGAGGACCACCAGACTCGCAGTGGTGCGGCGGTGGCGGTCCAGCCACCGTTGCACCGGCGGTCCAACCGGCCATTACAACTTGGGCGGTCAGACCGCCATGGGACTGCCGCAACCGCCAAGGATCAGGGCCACAATATGCTTGGCGGGACCGCCGTGGTCCCTCCAAGCATATTACGAGTTTCTTCTCCGCCATGGTTTTCATGGCGGTTCCTCCTCCATGAAAACCGTGGTGTACAGTAAACAAAGGGGGCCCTACAGGGCCCCCTGTTGCCTCTGGGCCCTTGGGTGCATGCAAGGGGGCACATGGTGTGCCCCCTGTGTGCATGCACTTCAGTACCTGAACGGCATGGACTTTACAGTCCATGCCGTGCAGGTACTGCCTTTGACGTTCCCATTACGGTGCCTATTCGCATAGGCACTGCCATGGGTCCACCAAAGAAAAGCCCGCCAGACACGAGAAACACTCGTAAATCTGGCGGGCGGGCGGCAGCGAGTCTTGGCAGTGTGGGAGCGTGGCAGTGGCGTGACGCCCGCTCCTGCACCGCCAAAACTCGTAAACGGGCCCATTTTGTTACTGGTGCCATCCAACTCAAAACCAGGCACTAAACTCATAGCACCCCAGAGATAAAGTAATTTTGACTGTAGGTACTTATGATTGAGCACTTGCGGAAAACAGAAGACTTTTCACTGTCACCCAACACTAAAAGGGCTGTGAGGGTGAAAAGCATGTAAAGAAAAGTAAGACAATAATTGGATGCTGTGTGATTTGAGGACATAACAATAGGATTACGAACTAATAAAATATGTTAGGACCCCAAAAAACATTGTTTGATCAATTGCTAACATGTCCCCCAATCCAATATTGACCTTAGCTGAACACCACTCACCATGCACTACAATTAGGTGTCATCATGGATCATGCTTGTAGGGCAAATCCACTTAACCCAGGACCAAAGCATACAACCCCGACTGTGAGCACATGCTATATAAGAAGAAGTGGCAGTGGTCTCTGGTTGTTGACTGGTTCTTTGGACACAGGCTGTGGTCACTTGCGATTACAGCAATATTTGTAGGGTCAGTCATACAACATAAAGCATGGCCGCTTGCAGACCATTCTAGATAAACGTCTTGCAACTATCATCTATGTTTAATCCCGCTCACCTGAACTGCTACTATAGTTCCAGTCGGCAAGACCCATCCACCAAACACAGAACAAAGGCTGCTTACATGTTCCTCTTCAAGTACCAAGGACACTTGTATCAATGAATGAATGAATGAATGAAAGAGTTTATATAGCGCTCAGCTACTCCAAAAGGAGTGTCCCGGCGCTGCAGAATCACATAGCTGCTAGCCTAAAGATGGTTTAGCTTCCAAAGAGCCAGGTTTTTAACAGTTTTTTAAAACTCATCAAATCCTTGGAAAGTCTGAAGTTTGTTCCATGCCTGAGCCCCCAAGAGGCTAAAGTATTTGCCCCCCCTACGTGCCAGGCGTACCTTCGGGACGCAAACAAGCGCCCCCGAGGTTGATCTAAGTGCCCTTGTCGGAGTGTACCAGCCGACACGTCTTCTAAGGTAGCTGGGCCCCTTACCATGAAGAGCCTTAAAGAACATTACAAAGATCTTAAACTGTATCCGCTCCCTAACTGGGAGCCAATGAAGTGCTTTAAGATGTGGTGCTATATGGGACCTCGGTTTTAGGCAAAGAATCGCCCTGGCTGCAGCGTTCTGCACCACCTAAAGGCGTTGTAGGAGGGAGTCTGACACATCTAGATAGAGAATGTTCCCGTAGTCCAGCCTAGATGTAATCAGTGCCTGGATCACGGTCCTCCTACAGTCTAGCGGAAGAAGTGGAAGGAACTTTCTCACCATCCGAAGTAGTCCAATACAAGTCCCGACCAAAGCCTGAACTTGGGAGCGCATAGTGAGAGCATCATCGATACGAATTCCCAAGTTTCTAACTGTAGGTTGAGCCACACTGGGAGGAGAAAATTCCTCCGGCCACCATTGGCTCCAGTCGGGCACTGTAGGCAGTCCGAAGAAGACTATTTCTGATTTGTCAGCTGGTTTTCCTCCAGCCACCCGAAGACGTCAGTGAGGCAAGATCTAATCATGCCCCCATCGAACTCATTGCCTCTGTTACAAGAGAAAACCAGCTGAGTGTCGTCAGCGTATGAAATTATCTTTACACCATAAGACTCTACCAGTGTTGCTAGAGGGGACATATATAGATTGAAAAGCGCTGGGCTAAGACAAGAGCCCTGAGGGACTCCAACTTGTAAGCTAGGCAAGGGGAAGAAAAAGGAGGAGTCCAAATCACCTGCTTCTATCCTCCAAATAGAAGGTTAGCCAAGCTAGAGTCTGTCCCCCAAAACCCATCATTTCCAGTCTATCGAGGAGCCTCCTATGCGGCACGGTGTCGAACGCTGCCGACAGGTCCAACAATATGAGGATCGCTCTACCCCCCTGATCCAAAATCTCCTTAGGATATTCTGTCACCTCCAACAGTGCCGTTTCAGTGCTATAACCAGCCCTGAAACCTGACTGAGTGGGGTGCAAGAGCTCGTGGGTTTCAGCAAACTCCATCATTGATTTATTTACGTGCTTCTCAAGCACTTTGGAGAAAACAGGAAGGAGGGAGATAGGCCTGTAATTTGTGGGTATAAGTGGGTCAGCACTTGGTTTCTTTAGAAGGGGCAGGATTTTCGCCTGTTTCCAGAGAGGCGGCATAACACCCGCAGCCAATGAGGAATTCAGGACCTTATTAATGTGCTGATTGATGGTGGGGGACAGAGCTGGCAAAAGCTTCGCGGGACACGCATCCACTGGTGAGCCTGATTTCAGGCTCATCAGGTAGGAGAGTGAATTCCCAATTTCAATGGCCGGAAACTGTACTAGCTGAGGGCCTTGTAAGGATTCACATAGTGGAGAGGAACTAGTTAGGTCTCCCACTGTCCCCAGCCCAGCTATTTTATCCTTAAATGATATCGAAAAGGACTGCTGGATAGTCATTATTTTGGCGTGAAAAGATTGGGCGAGCAAGTGCGACCAGTCTGCTGACAGTGGGGCTGCTCTGCTAGTTACCCTTGGAGCCATAAAAAACGTTACAACCCCAAAGATCTCTTTACTCTTATTTTTTGCAGACGTGATTTTATTCTGCCAATAATTCGCCTTAACCTCTCTCACCATTTAATAATATGCTTTTTGGGCGGCCCTGTAGGTTTCCCTGTCTTCCAGAAGATAAAGGTTACGCCACTTCCTCTCCAGCTTTTTACATTTCCTTTTACTGGTTCTTAGTGATTCATTGAATCAGGGAGCTGAGTGGCGACAACCTCTAGAGGTACATACTGTTAAAGGTGCAGCGGCATCGATGTTCATCCTTAGCCAGCATCCCAGCAAGACAATGTTGGGAAGACAGAGTGCAGCGAAAACCCAAGCATTCTGCACCAACCACTGCATCCAAGGCTAAAGGGGCACATTCAAACTCTTGTTTGAAAATAATGGCAACACCACCACCCTTGCCCCCCCCCCCAGGTCTTTCCTAATGATTCTATAGTTCGCCGCGATGGCCGTAGCTATAGTTGGATTGGAAACATCCGACAACCATGTTTCCGTAAGAAACAGGAAGTCCGGGTGCTCTTCAATGATCCATGATGAATGAATGGCGCCCTGACTACAGCTAAGAGACAGTTTGGTCAGTGAGAAATGGACTGCAATCGAAGGGATTACTCTCTTGGTGATGAAATGGCCTTGGAAGGGCAGTTCAGGTAAGATTCAAGGATCTGTCCGGTAAATCAGTGACATACATTCACCACCTCAAATCAAGGTTAACAAACTTCATCAGACAACATCATAGCAGCATAGTGTCACAGTGCCTGCATGTGATAGTGAACACTGTAAAGGCTGAAGATAGGCAATAGTTCAAAGGGTGGGGTTACTCTTTTCCAAAGATAATGATATTTTGATCTGTTTATCAAGCATGTACAAAAAACACTCTGATCCGCTGAGGTTTTAACTACTGAATGATAAGTGCAGGTCAACGGAGTTTCCCCAGTGTAGACTCAGTTCAGCTTCCCTTGGCAGCTAAGAGGGTCAAGGGAGTTTGCCATGGAAGGTTTCTACACTATTTGAACTGTGTGGCCAGGAATGTGGAAAATTACTTTTTAAACACAGTAATAGCCATCAACACAGGAAGTTGTGGGGGCGTGGCTAGCCGCCTAAAATGGCGGACGTGTTCTGGTGAGGCTCCAGATTCCCGGGGGGGGAAAACTCTGATTAAATCACCCTAAATGAACCTTCACTCGCCATAATTCCTGGCATGTACCTGTGAGCACCTCCGACACAGACTTCGGCGACAGCGGCTCCTGAGATCTGAAGTGTCGCTGAGGCGGGGGAGCCTGACGGCGAGTGCGGCCTGTCCTGGATGCGCTGCCGAGACCGGGAGGTCGATTTGTCTGCAGGCCGCACGAGGCACAGCGCTTTGGGAGCCCCGGGGTAGGTCGGAAGCCAGGAGGACTGATTATCGCGCGCTACCCCCGGAGTGGGGCCGCGCGGTGACCGACCCCCGCAAGAGCCGAGGAGATCCCGGACTGGACCGGAGCTGCATCGCATCACGACTGGGCGGTGAGTGCGGCGAACCGGGCTGAGGCCGGACGGGACTGTGGGCCTGCCCCTTCGCCGCGGTGATACGGCGATACCACACACGCGATCAACATTGGGCAAGGATACTGTGGGGAGCATGGGCACACATTTAAAGACTTACACAGTGCACCAGCGCTTGAGACCCGCTCGCTGAAACTTCCCACCCATACCTGTGGAAACAGTGCCACTATATTTACGGACCCAGCGGGGACCTAATTCACCCCGGCTCTTGTAGATGTGAACTTTGCCAGGGATACCGCCGCGGTTGCCCTGGTCTTCCCGCTAACGCCTGGCCTGGCTGAGCTCAGAGGGGAAATCACCGGCGCACCACGATACAGCCCGGAGGCCCAGGGAGTACGAGGTTACTGCCCGCCTTCCCGGTGCTGCACACCGTCCGTGGGGGCCTGTTAAGGTGCAAGGAGCAGTGCTGAGTCCTACGGCGAGGTGCAGTAGCTCTGACTACGTGTGGCGCCCGTACTACAGAGAAAACAACGTGTGCTCCTGTTGGTCGCCGGCCCGCTATCGCAACACACCGGCCCGGCTGCGACCCTTGGTGACGGACTGTGTCTGTGGCATCTGGGAGCCTGCTCGCCCCTCAAGGCTTGGCTCGGGGGTGTGGTGCTGGAGAGCCGGTGTGGGCTGAGATAGAACCCTCTTTTCCCCCCCCCTCTTCCTTCGTGCGTAATTGTGAGTGAGCACCTTCATCAATGACAACAAGCGTACAGCATGGGCAGGCTTAAAGGGAAACAACTGGATGGCCACTCCCATGTAAGTGGTCACTCTACCACACCCGAGGCCTTCAGTAGGCCCCCGTCACCGGGGGCTGGATCATCGGAAACCGTGGAGAACACTCCTGACAAACTGGACTTGACCCTTAAAGAAATCCGCGAATCTCGGTTGGCACTCGAGCAACAAATCGGATCTCTCACTTCTAGCCTTACGCTGCTCAAAGCTGACCATGGAAAACTGGCTGGAATGGTTAAGGACCATGACCGAGCCCTGAAAGACTTGGAACCCCACATCACAGCAAACACAACTCAAATACAACGCCTACAACAACAGGTGACTGGCCTCCAGGAACAGGTGGAGGATGCCGAAGGCAGAAATAGACGCAATAATATACGCGTCATTGGCCTCCCGGAGCGCAGCGAAGGCCCCAGGGCGGCAGACTTCATGGAAACCTGGTTCAAGGAACATGTGGCTCAGGACGGTCTCTCGCCATACTGCGTAGAAAGGGCCCACCGGATACCGACAGGAGCACCAAAGGCGGGTGCGCCCCCGAGACCACTAATTGTAAAAATTTTAAACTACAGAGACCGCGATGTTCTCCTACAAAAAGCAAGGGAAAAAACACAGATTCAGTACGAAAATCACTGTATCTCACTTTATCCGGATTACACTATACTAGTGCAACGGCAAAGATCCTCTTACCAAGCTGTAAAGAAAAAATTGCGGGAGGCTCAACTCAAATATGCATTACTATTCCCGGCCAGGTTAAAGATCATCCATGACAAAAAAAACTACTTCTTTGACAGCCCAAATGACGCAGAGGAATGGCTGGAGGTAATGAACCTTGCGCCGAGCCAGAGTGGCCAATCAGATCTGCTACTCCAGGGCCGTAATAGATCACAGAGACAGGAATACCGTCGACCACGGTTGAACGATCGGAGTACAAACGGCACCGGTCCGACCCGGGAACAGCAGCAAATAGACATGGCAGAGGCTCTGACCATGGCAGGATCATTCAGGGATGACAGCCATAAGATCCACACGGACTCCGACGACAGCACACTACAATCGGACTCTGAACACAGTATCACCCTGTTCCCCTCTGTTACACCTCAGACTATTGATGATTTAGTGGACAACTGAAGCAAAAAAACCCTTGTATACTGATCACATCTACATGGAAGGTCCGGTGTGTAAAATGATCCCTTGATGTAGGACATACCACTGACCTGTCAGTTGCAGCTGTACCCTTTTACATCGTAAAAGTCCACAAAGGTTGAGATGCATGGAATTGTATGGATATACTACTTGCTATGTTTTTCCATGTATAGCTACATGCAGTCAGTTTATCTGATTCTGTCAGTCTCCCAGAGGTCATGCACGATTTCTTCTGTTTGAGTTTCACGTGTAAACAAGTGGTGATAGACAAATAACAAGTATATTGTGTTCCTTTTCCCCCCCGGGCTCCGTCGAGCCACCAGGACCCCGCGTGTACGAAAGGTACACCATGAGCGGTGACAGCGAACCCCCACAGAGCGTATGCACCGTTATGTGTGAATTGTACGTTAGTATTAGTTGTTGGGCCCAGCACAGTTTAGAAGCTGAGCCATGTATTGTTAGTTTTAAGGTAATGGGGAACTCCTGGTCTGCAGTAGCTCACAGGCTCCGCAACATATGGGGCTTTATCTCCCATGGTGTCTTATGCCTAGAGAGTACACCGCCGTAGGCTCCTACAATCTGATAACCTGGAATGTGCGGGGGCTAGGAGCAGTACAGAAAAGGCACTGTGTCCACGCATTCCTCCTTAGACGCAAAGCCCACATAGTCTTCCTCCAAGAGTCACACCTTACTGACGTAGAGGCCCAGAAGACCCGCACGAAATGGCGAGGCCATATTTATTCCACTAACTGCTCAGCATTCGCCAGAGGTGCAGCCATCTGGATCCAACATGGGGTCCCGTTCATGGAACTGGATCGTCGTATAGATGACCAAGGGAGGTACATCCTACTGAAGGGCACCCTAGATGGCATAACTGTGGTTTTGGGGAGTATATATGCCCCGAACTTCGATCAGGACAAATTCTTTCAGCGGTTGGGCATGGCATTGGTTGGCTGGGACGCAATTCCATGGATCCTAGGCGGGGACTGCAATGCGGTACTAGATACGGCTCTGGACAGGTCACACCCCCCACTACACGGCACTAGTGCCTGCAAGCTAGCAGAGATGCTGAACACCTGGCTGGAGGGATGGGCTCTACTGGACGTGTGGCGCCGTTTGCACCCCACACATAAAGAATACTCCTTTTACTCTCCAGTCCATCAGCTCCACACAAGGATAGATAGATTCCTCTGTTCCAATACCATAGCCACCCAGATCCGTCAGCCCACTTACTTAGCAAAAACCCTCTCAGATCACAACCCCCTCGAGTTTACACTTGCCTGGGGTAGAGTACCGACCCCAGTGCCCACCTGGAGACTGAGACCACAGTTACTGGAGGACGCCCCGTTTCGCACTACCATATCTAATACCATTACTACTTACCTAGCTGAAAATTGGAACACAGCTTCCTCCAACCTAATTGAATGGGACACACTCAAGGTGGTGGTGAGAGGGGCTGCAATAGGACAGATGGTGGGGGCCAGACAGGAGATACATCAGAAATTGCTGAGAGTAGAGAATCTAATGACCACCTTAGAGCAAGAAGCAGTGATGGACTCAGATAAAAGAGAGGCGTTACAGAATGATCGCATCAGTCATGCTGAAACACTCGAAACATTGCGGGTTATAGACCACAGAGCCTTTATGCAGCGAAAACACTCGGAAGCAGATAGAGCCGGGACATTATTAGCCCGAATAGTGCAGGACAGACCTGAACCCCCCATTATTACTCATATTTATACACCGACTGGCAGATCGGCCCATACGCAACAAGAGATAAACGAAACCTTTTGTACTTATCTTAGTGATCTTTACGCAGTCCCAACACGGGACACCGACGCCTCCATAGATGACTTTTTGAGAGGTCTAACAATTCCCTCCTTGTCGACAGATATACAGAAAGAAATAGCGGGCCCTATTACCCAACAAGAAATACGTGCCGCGATTAAAGGCCTAAACCATAATAAGGCGCCTGGTGGAGACGGTCTGCCCATTGAATTTTATCAAACCTATTCAGACACCCTGGTCCCCAAACTGGAAGAAGTATATAAAGTAGCGCTGGAGGCCGGCCATTTACCACAATCCACCATGCAGGCCCTGGTCACCTCCATACTTAAGCCGGGCCGTGATAGCACAGACATTACTAACTATAGGCCCCTATCCCTACTAGCCACCGAATTTAAAATTTTGAGCAAAGCACTTGCGAACCGTATCCAGCCCTATCTTAACACCCTCATACACAGGGACCAATGTGGGTTTCTACCGAACCGCAGTACGTCCCTTAATACTAGACAGTTGCACTATGTTATGACTGCTACCCCGGCCGTCTATCCAGATGCAGGTTGCCTGGTGTTAGACCTACGTCAGGCCTTCGATTCCATAACCTGGGACTACATGTTCGCTGCCCTACAACGCTTTGGTTTCCCGGAAGGCTATCTCAAATGGGTGCGCCTACTCTATACCTCTCCCATGGCGAGAGCTCGCACCGGACAGCATATTTCCCGTGAGTACACGATCCATAGGGGTACAAGGCAGGGATGCACTTTGTCCCCTCTGCTGTTTGTACTCGCGCTCGAACCCTTAGCAATAGCCCTGAGACAATCAGCAGAACAGCTGGGAATACCCATCGCTGGTACCGCCCACCTCACCTCCATATATGCAGACGATATCCTCCTTTATCTTCGGGATTTGACGGCTGCAGCCACCCCCCTCCCCACTATTCTTTCCGATTTCGGACAGATGTCGGGCCTGGTTATTAATTCTAGGAAATCATATGCATTTTTCTTTCGGGAAGGGCCCCGCCCAGATGAGGTACAATTCGGCACATATACTCTACCCATAGCCCACACCACATTCAGATACCTAGGAATACAGGTATACAGATCACAGGCAGACCTGCTAGACAATAATCTCTTGAAGGCCATCATAGCATTACGCTCGAGTGTGGCCTTTTGGACGTCCTTGCCCCTTTCGGTGATGGGACGAATTGCCATCTCTAAGATGGTAGTACTCCCCCGGTTACTATATTTTTTTGTGAACCTGCCCATAGTGGTTCCTCAATCTATATTCAGTACCTTGAACGCCTTATTAGTGGAGCTTATATGGGGGGCGGGTCGCCGAAGAATAAGCCTTCAGAAACTGCAACTTGAATCTCGTCAGGGGGGTTTGGGGGTCCCCGACTTCAGGGCATATTATTATGCTTGTCAAATCCAATGGCTGTCCTTTTGGACAGCGGGGAGGAACCTACAAGAAATAGGGTTTACATCGAGGGATATTGACCGGGGTGGGCTGAACTCCCTGATCCTGCCTAATGCTAAAATCCCCCCAGAGGGACCCCCACTGTTGAAGACTGCGTTACAATGCTGGAAGAAAGCGCTGCTGTACACATCAGAGGTAACCCCTTACTCGGCCAATATTCCATTACTGGGGATTCCTACCCCCGGAGGTAGGCTCACGAAAGCTAGATTACGCATCTGGACAGAGGCAGGGGTGAAGAAAGTTGGTGATTTCTTTAGCGATGGTAATCTTCTAGACCACGACACGTTTGTACAGGTTACTGGAGCATCGGACCGACAGTATCTACTACACGCAGTCATATCACGTTATATTAAGAACACCTGGGCACCACAGCGCACAGAGCCACCGCAACATGATCTGGTCCATTTATTACACTATATGGGGACTGGAGGACATCTTATCAAATGGTTATACGCGGGTATCAGGGCGCATGCAGGCATCCCACTCACAAATCTCAGGGCAAAGTGGGCGGAAGACGCGGGCTTAGAACTAACTGACAAGGCCTGGGCGAGCATGCTGGAACATCCCAAGAAAGTATCCCGCAATGTTAAACTGAAATTCATCCAAACAATGGTCTTGCATAGATCCTACCTAACCCCACAGAGAATACACCGAATGTTCCCGGAGGCCCAGCACTGCTGCCCCCGCTGCAAAGGCGATGAGGCAGATTTTATCCATATGCTATGGACCTGCCCGCGTATACTAGGTTACTGGAATGACGTTCGGCATTACCTGGGAGAAGTCACACATATGACCGTTCAGGACAATGCCCTAGAGTGTCTTATGGGGCTACGTAGATATAATAAAGCACAGAAAGTTCAACGACGCTTTCTGGACCTTGCCTTTGTACTCGCCATTAGAGCCCTCACTATGAGATGGAAATCCCCTAGATGCCCGACATTGTCCAGTTGGCAAGCTGATATGATACAATGGGGTGGTGCCGATAGCACGGCGCTGCGTAAAGAGGAGGCAAGGGGGTTGCGGAAACTGCCCATCTCTATGGAATGGGATATCATGCTGGAGGACTTCAAACAATTAGATTTAATCCCTGCGCTACATACTCCCACAAAATAAACTACTTACACTCTTCCCGGAACCACAGCTAGACCCACACGGACCTTAGTCTACATGCTACAAATCACGGATGGAGTGGGGCACATGGTACCACGTTAGTAACCCTGTTAGGCGACCATGGGGCATATTATCAAGCGGCAGCGATAATTATCGCTGGCCGCTGTTAGCGCGAGGAATCCTATCGCCGGCTATCGCTGGAAATTATCGCCATGCTAGCGCTGAATCAACAACGCTTAGCGCAAAGGCGATAATTTTCCAGTGATAGCGATGTTTTCCATGGAACATCGCTGGTTTTCCAGCGATGTCCCATGAAAAACGGCGATATCCTTGGTGATAGGGCCTGTGGTCTTAGCCACACAATCCACCCCCATGTTAGGTATGCCTTAGTCAGGAATTTAGCAGACGTTAAATTCCTGCGTTAAGGCATACTTAACGCGATTGAAAATATCGCTAACCCACGTTGTTGATATGGCGATACCTGGGTTAGCGATATTTCCCCATGTTGTTTTCACAGGCACGCCCCCTTTGCATCTCATTAGCGATGCGATGGGAGGCGTGCAGAAAACGGACGCTAATGCAGGAATCACGCGCTAGCGTGTCCTTGTTAATTAGGCGATAGAATTATCGCCGCTTTTCGTCCGAAAACGGACGCTAAAGCGGCGATAATTCATTAACGCCGCCTTGATAATATGCCCCCATATGACTCGGAAATAGCAGACCAGGAGGGAAGGAGGGGCGGGAGGTGGATGGGGACAAGTTAGCTCGTTAAAGTGAGCCTAAATATAGACATGCTTGGTATTATCGATCTTGTAGCAATGTTGTAGGTTGTTTCTATGAAAGTACCTCTTATGCCGCGACGGCAGACGATTGTTGAAATATATGTGTTCTTAGAAGTTATCTCATGGTCAAAGATGTGGAAAGTTTAAGATAGAAACAACAAAAACAAAATACCTTCTGTATCACAATTGATCCTGTATTCATGCCGACGAAGGGAATTAATAAAGTTTGTTTAAAAAAAAAAAACACAGGAAGTTGTCATGCTCTGTCTTTCAAGCATTCCAAAATACAGCAAATTTGTATGTTTGGCAGCATAATTGAAAACGTGCACATTTTATCAATGGCTCCTAAAATATTTGCATTTTTAAAAGCAGTATTTTCTGATATTGCTGAGTGATAAATGTATGGTCACTTTAGTTGCAGGTGTTCAGTTTCTCACTTTTAGTTTTGGGCTTACACCTTTGCCCACATTTGGTGAAAATGGAAGGGACGAGGCCAGGTAAACCAGAAACGTAGCCATAACTAAAATCAAGACTATATTCTAATTCAGCAAAAGGTGAGTTGACTCAAAATGTCTACCCCATTATTTCACGTAAGTCACAGAAGTATTGAAACTATATTTAAAGTAAAATGTTCACGCCTGTGACTGACCCCCATCTACTTATGAAAGCCACAAGTGGAACCAGGCTCTAATTGCGGCCTGCAACATCCTGTCGCTTTAGTCAAATTATTAAATTTCCCTGTGCTTGCGCTTTATAAAACTGCCAAAAAACGAAAACATCATGGGCTGATTCTCAGCGCTATTTGTGGTGTAAGTCAGACTTACATATGTAAATAGCACTATTTATGAATGCAAAATTGCTTTTCTAATTAAAAAAAACGTGTTTTCACATTGGTATATGGATTTCCTCATACACAGATTTCCACTTGGGTAACCCTAGGTTCTGGGATGGGGCCCATCAGGGCTGGCTTACCTTGTGAGGTTGTGAACACCCAATCACTTGCCCATTTGTAGTATTGATTTTACACAAACATGGGAACATTTTCTATATGAGGATGTGTGCAATTTACAGTTGTGCAGATGGAAGTGACTCCACACTGTTGCAATTGCTAATTTTTAAATGCCTCCCAGGACACATGGATTCTATACACATCCTGGGAAACCTTTGTGAATATGGACAATTAATAAATCTACACCTATGTGAGGTTATATACCACTGCATGTAGATTTGCTCATTTATTTGAGAAAAACACCCCATGGCTATAGTTCATCTAAGAAATATATGTCTTACCACCGCATCACCATCTTTACATTTTAATGAAACGAAAAATATATTTCTGATACCAAGGAAACCAAAACATTTCAGAAAGGTTAAATAAATGTGGCACAATTCTAATGAAATGAAATTAAATCTGCAGTGGCTAGAGGTAGATATGTGTCTTTTAGAAATTCACAAAACTTTTCTGAGGTGTGCCTAGAAAGCTGTGCTGGTGGCAGTTGTCCAGGTGTCTTAAGGAAAATATATGTGAATTGCATATAATGTCTGTACATTGGCATTTCTTCGCCTAACTGTACATGTTGTACATTCTACCGGCTTAATGCTTAATACCTTTGTACAAGGGCATTTTTATTCACTTCTACTCCCATCAACTTTGGGGGGATTACCATTCCACCCTGGAAAGGAATCTAACTAAATTGTTGACCATTACTAGGGTGGAAAGATGACAGAGATATTTGAAAATACCCACACGCTCTTGCTTTTGTGGGTGCTCCCAAACATTTGAGGGGAACCCCGCCTTGGAATACACACTCCACTCTTCTTGAGTGAGATTTGCTCAAGCATATTTGTTGTAGGTAGAGAGCGGGGTCTTCATATCGGAGGCTGGAGCCCCTCAGGTAGACAGTAGATTCTTTATTTCAATCTAGGCCCTTGAACTATAGCAAAAGCATGTAGGTCCAGACTCCCCCTCCAGCCTGTTACATCATTCACTTTCCACATTCCAGACACCGGCTTAGACATACATGGAATGAGGGCACACAGAATATTACAGTATTACACTAGCAGCCCCACAAGAAAGTTGTAAATCTGTATCTACAGGTAAAAAATTGGCATTGGTGTAGCTTTACAACTTACTGGGCTTCAGAAAAGTTTACAGAAAGTTTCCAGGTAGATTCCTGGATTTTTTTTAGGACTTTCATTTTCTCAGGTGAAAGTATACACATCTTAATTACCAAATGAGAAAATTGTAGCCAGTGCAAGTGCACTTGATAACTTTTTAGGGGATTTTGTTTATCAGGAATACATTTGTCCCTGTGAAAAAGCCCCTCTCCTTATAACTGCACCATTTTGGGGATGAGGGGTTGGCAGTGTTCCCATTCCCATTACACTCTGAAGATGGATTTACTCCTGCCTTAGACAGTGGTAAATGTCTGACCTTATCCAGAATGGGAGTTGGGCAGAGCAACATTGTAATGCCCGCATATGTGTAAGTTTGAGGGTTTTCACAAACACACATGGCATTCCCTCCCTGTAACATCAATGCCCTGCCTATATGAGTTGTTTAACTCATAAAAACAATATTCATGTTTTTAAATCCTTGTATGAGTGCAAAACCAACTTATGAGGTTTCCAAAAGTTGGTTTTGTCCTTGTTAAAAAATGATTAGTTGCATGGATAAACAAAGTTTACATGTGCAAATAGTTTTGTGAATCAGTCCCTCTGTATTCAGGAGTACCTAACTTACCTGTGTCACAAAATGTAATGCTGTAGCAAGGATGTCACAGGACCTGGTGCAAGTAAAGAGGATGGTCTCTCTGTATGTGGGTGTGTATTTAAAGCTAAATGAAAAACTACAAAATGAAGGAAAAAAAATAAGAAAAAAAATAAAAAATTTAAAAAATATGAAATATCCTGCCTATATATATTTTTGATTGGTGGAATTTCTCGCCATCTTAACATCGCTCGCTAAGAGTCCTAAAGGAGCCAAGAAACATGAACAACTGTCCACGCAGCTAAGGTAAATACACATATATTAATCAGAAAAGCAGAAGTTGAAAAACATTATAACTTTTATAGTTTTTATTGTCGATATTTATATACAAAAATAGTTTGAATAATTAATTGTCAAATCTATATATGCTTATATATAACAAAATAAGAGAAATGAAAATCAAACACCAAGAAAACTATTATTGTGCCCTCTAGTAAAACCATCACACATACCACATTCATACAACATGCATAAATACACTAAAAATCAACCAAATGTGTCAAAAGTCTGGAGAACAAGAACATAAAAGATAGCCGGGAGGGTCTGAAATTGAAATAAGTGTTTTGGTAGGAGTGGTAATATATACTTGATCTAAATATCATAAATTGGAACTCTCTCCAATGACTTATTAGTACATTCCAAACAATAACTGTGTACAGAGGTCCTCTCGTAATAGTCTCCAGAATTTGCACCGATGCGCGTTTCGGTAATGACCCCGATATTCTGATCGCACCTTCTTCAGGGTGCTAAAAGCGTAAAATTGGTTAGAGGGTCGGGGTGCCAGCGATGAATATGTACTGTAATAATGAAAAGGCTTACATATCTTTAGATTTGTTTCTTGGCTCCAATAGATATAAATACATAAAAAAATAACGGAAGTGTAGGAAGAGATGAGTACTTCATTAGGCCTGAAAAAAAGAGGAGAGAGACCATGCCAAAATGGCAGATAAACAGTGGTCCCTAGTGTCTGTATCACAGTGAGCAGAAAGTGCCTCGAGGGGCAATCCCAAGAATTAAGGGCAGACCCAGGAACACCACGTGGGTTATATTAAGAGCAATATGTGCTCTGCAATCAACGTTCAGAGAAATAGATCCGTCCTAAGAGGAAGAGCAAGGAATCTCCATACAGACCTGAGATAAAACCGAAGGAGGAGCTACATGATAGGAGTGTATACTCACACCTCTAATGGAAGAGACTTGATGAATCAGGGAGCCAATAAGTCAAAATGCACAGGAAGGGACTGAAAACCTGCATATGGAGAGTCTTCCTGTATCAACCTAACAACAAATATAACCCAAGGTTATTCGAAGGGGCATATCTAAAAGAAGGTCCAATAGATGTCAGAAAAGGTCCAACATGAAATACCTTGGCAGCACTGGGTAAGGGCGCTTTACAGAAATATCTCAGGTGGGTGGATGAAAATCACACTGTCTTCGGATTTGAGGGATAGCTTAAGTCCGTCTATCCGTATGCTTGAGGTAACTCAGGGACCAGAGTGTCACCTCCACATCATACTAATAAGGATAAGAAGTACATCTGGGAAAAATGAAAACAAAAGCATGAGGAAAACAAGGATAAAAGAATGAACCCAAAAGGAAGCTTCATAATGATAAAAAGGGAACGCTCACATTCACCCTGTTAGGGTCCAAAAATGGGGGGGGGGAGTCAGGCCCTGGCGATCTAATACATAGATTCCAAAGTAATTAAATCTAAAGACTAAATGGGTCAGGAGGATACCGAGAAATATGCCCTCAGGGAGCCGATATATATGGGCAACAGAGAGCGTGTGTAACACTTCTTAAAAACACAGCATGCATATCCAGAGACATATGTAAGGTAGAGTGATACAAAGAACCGGACTAACTACTAGAGCGGTGCCTCAAGGCCCTACTAAGCCTCTGACAAGTGGTGTGACAGAGTCCGTATGTAAGGCCGGAAATTTAGCCCTGCATGGAGCAAAATACTTGCGAAAACCGGGAAAGGGGAAAGTGGAGGTTCCCACTATGTGAATAAAATGGCAGGCAACCTCAAGGGCGCACATAAAGAGGATAGACAATCTCACAGTCTAAAGCTTATTAGAAATAGCTGGAAATAGGCCTATCTGCATCCTCAGATGCATAGGTCTGTTGTGGGATTCACAGAGAAAGATTGCCACGTGCAGTATTAGATATGGATTGCATACTTGCCCGACATACTCGGAGCAAGCTGAGTCTGGTAGAGGCTTGACAGGAAAAGTGGACTGAGAGTATTGCGGTAGGCACCATGTTGGAGTAGAGCTAAAGCTGTATGAGCAATTGCTAGAACGCAAAAGTCTATAGTATGTATCACAAAGAAAGGTTACCGCATGCCATATTAGATATAATTGGCATGCTTGCCGGAAATACTCGGAGCAAGCTGAGTCCAATAGAGGCTGAACAAGGAGAGCGGACAGAGAAAATTCTGGTAGACACCATGTTAGAAAGGGGCCAAAACTGTTTGGGCAATTGCTAGAACCCAGCATGTTCACAAGATCTCAGGCATGGGGAGATCTCAAAAATATCTCAAAAACAAAGTAATGCTACATATACAGACATCACAGTCTGTAGTGATATATTACAGGGGCGAGAACGGCTAAGGCAAGACCAACAAGCCTTTTCTGTTCATTGCATAGCAAAAAAGATATGGAATGAAGGAGGATCAAAGAGACAGGAAGGAGTGCTGGAAAAATACATATGGGCAAAACTAGATAATACATCAAGAAGTAAAACGTACATGGTCCAACAGTAGGACAAGCAGATACACATAAGAAAATGTTAAAGGTGGGGGAGAGACTGCAGGCTGTAACTAAACTTAAACACAATATAACTCCGGGCCTAATGGAATTCCCGCGGAATTCTATAAGAAATACATACACCTTCTGGAACCCCATCTTCTAGCCATGTTCTTAGGGGCATATTTGGTAGAGGCTCTCCCTCCTGATCTTATGTGGGTGACCATTGTAGTACTATACAAAGATGGCAAACCCAGGGACCACTATAGCTCCTATCGTCCAATTTCTTTGTTAAATATCGAAATTAAAATATTGATCACGATCCTAGCTACGAGACTGATAAATCACATTACACCATTGATTCATGGGAACCAATCTGGCTTTATGCCCGGGAGATCCACCGATATAATCTGAGATGCACACATAACTGGCTGAATACAGTAAAAGACCGCTCAGAACCCCACGTGCTGTTAGCATTAGATGCTTAAAAAAAAGCTTTTGACGCTGTACACTGGCCCTTTTCAGAGCAATATAAAATTCTTCATCTGACTTATTATGACCTGCATCGCCTATACGCCATGGGAAGGACTCCTGATCCACGTTATTTGCGATGTAATGATACTGAGGGCTCCTTTTTTCATACTATTTGAACTTGTTCTCACATACAATCCTATTGGCACCTAATCATTGGAGAGCTTGGTGCCATATTTTCATTACCTCTTCCCTTAGATCCCCAATTTTTTCTTCTGGGTATTCCAAATGATGTTGATTTACCCCGTGCCCAATTGTTGTTTTGTGGTTTTGCACTGGGGGTGGCAAAGAGAGATGTGGCAAGATATTGGGGGCGGGAACTTGTCATACACTGCAGGAATGGAGCAGAGGCATTGATATGTATATGACGGCTGGAAAGGCTACATAGGTTGGTAGAGGGTGTCCCTGAAAATTGAGGAAGGATTGGGGTAAATAGATATCTTATTACTCTTTGGACAGATGGATGGACGAGCCCATAAGGGTATGAGTAAGGGCTGGGAAGCTGGCATTAGACCTAAGTTGGATGTTTTGGAAATGTGTTGTATGATGTACTTCATCACTAATATGTTAATGTGGGGCTCTGTTGGATGCTGGTTGGGTTGGTGGGGGGTGGGTGGTTGGGATGGTGGTTACATTATTGTATTCCTTGAATGTGTCAATAATGGGATTCACTATGCAATTGTGATCTGATATTTGCTCATGTTGTAACAGTCATGAAAATGTTTATAAAAATATATATTTTTTTTTAAATTGCATGAGTTAACAGCAGGAGACTGGTTGGAGGAAAAAATATCTCCTGCAAGACATGTTCTCCTCAAAGCAGACTGTGAATTTTTTTAAATTCGTATTACACAACATTCATGGATTTCACATGCGTATGGAAATTTGCCTGGCTACCATCCATGGACATCATTTAGGGGTCACCCGGGGTCAACCCCTGGCCTCAAAGGTGGCAAAATCAGGAACTCAAGGGCAGCTTGTACTTATGAATGTCGGTTGGGGGCTCCACTTTTTTACGTTTTCTGTCAATTTTTTATTACACTAATATTGAATAATGCTCCATTATTCACTAAAAGTGTACTAGAGAATGAAGTACATTTAGCTGGAATATGACGCTCCCTGGCAGCTGAGGTGAGTAAGACATGTGTTTAAAAGTATGCTGTGTGCATGCTCGCGGGTGAGAGTGTGTTTATGTGAGAGTGTGTGTGCGTGTGCGAATGTGTGTGTATATGTAAACATATTTGTGATTGAAAGTAAAGGTCATATGGCATGTGATGTCACTTCTGCTACACCAGGCATTTTGGTGAATTGGCGTTCATGCTACTACCTAGGCATGCATAACTAAAATGAAAGTGTGCCTTCTATGATAATAACCTTGCCTGGCTTCCTTGATTGGAGAATTCAAACAATAGAAGATGTATAAATTTCCTGTTTTTGGAAGCCATATCAATCTTAAAAGCTGAAGATAAAGGCGATGAGTCCTTCCGATGACAGAACACATGATGGATACACCAAGACATCCATCAACAAGAGACTGTCCATCTTTGAGCCTTTCCAGTGCCTTCCTGTCCTGTAATTAGAATCACAATCATGTGTAAAATCATATTAAAACTCAGTATCAGAGATAAATGGTTGAGTTTCTTTATCAGAGATGAATACTCCAGTCTATTCATCTCAATCTTGCAGGCAGTGGATTGGCTGAGCAAGCAGTTAATGGGAAAATGGTGTCATGGTGAACTCAAGGAAACATGTCCTAGCTGAAACAAGAAAGGCGTTGTCCATAGAGAGAGATAGCATCTGGGGCTGCTTTTAATGCAGGTGCACTCCGCTGGCCAGGCGAATGCAATTATTCCTTATTTTTTTAATTGGAACTAAAGACTATCACCATTAATTTGGTAATTTTTATCTTGTCAAGGGTCATGTGCGTGATTTAAAATTCCAAACCAGATCAGGAATTCCACTGAAGCATAGCAGCAAAGTTGTAACTCGAAGCATTGTTATTTTTCCTATTTGTTTTTATTTTTGTTGTGTACCAAGGGGCTCATTATGATGGCGGGCGGATCGCCACCGCCGGCCTGGCGGTGGCGATCCGCCCGCCATCGTAACGTGAATTACCCGCCGCCATATTATGATGGCGGTGGGTATCGCGGCAGACGGAAAGTCCGTCCGCCGCTTTCCCGCCAGTCGGCAATCATTACGATTGCCGGCCGGGCGGAGCTGGGGCTCATATATGGTGGCGGTGCCTAGCAGGCACCGCCATCCATATTATGATGTTTAGATTTCAAGGCCTTTCCATGGCGGCGATGCCGCCATGGAAAGGCTGACGGGGATTTGCTTTGGGGGCCTGTTGCGGGCCCCCGGGGGGTGGAGGGGTGGGGGGGTGCACCTTGGAGGTACCTATGGTACCCCCCACATGTCCATGCACGAGGTGGCAGGCACTGCGCAGTGCCTGCCACGTTGTGCATGGAAATGCACAACATGGCATCTTACCATTGCGGCGGGTGCTGCAGCCAGCAGCACCCGCCGCAATGTTAAAATGCCGGAAGCGACCGCCGCGGTGGCGGTCGCATCATGATCAGGGGCGCGGGCCGCCGCATGGCAGGCGGGTGGTCCCGTTCCCGCTGGGATGGCGGGCGAACTCAGGTCCGCCCGCCATCCTAATAGGCCCCCAAATTCTGAAACATGTTTGTGTACCTAATCAGGGTCCTCATTGCGAGTGGCCTCTGAATTCTGATGGGACAGATAACAGCAGTTACGGGCCCCTTTGACTTATAAGGGATCTCAACATTTTCGGCTGGGGATTCGGCTGCTAAAAGCAGTCGTAATCTCTTTGTGAAATTCCAGCCCAAAATAAGGAATTATTTAGGGATTTGGACCCAGAATTACTGATTGCCCCAGTAATTCCACATTTCTTAGTGGATTATACCGGTCCAACTCATAATGACCCGATTTTTCCCCACACCCGGAATTTCTGGTACCCTGGTATCAGTAACTCTGGGGATGGGGAAAATCCGACCTATTTACTGAGCCAGTCTGAATAAGGACCTATGTGTGCAAAATCATTTTAAACAACAATATCCCATTGCTAATTCACAAAATAAGCAACTGTGGAATTTTACTCTTGCATATACAGGCTAAGGTGATAGACTGTATGTGATTTCTGAGTGGTCCAGCAGCAAATGTTGGTGAGCACCAAAAAAAAGGTGTATGCTTGTGGTATCAATGAGGAATTTAAAGGTAGCTTCACCCCTTCGGAGGCACAGGCAGATTTATTCCTAAAAAGAGCAGGAATAGGAGTTGTTTTGGGGTTGGGAGTAGGGAGGGAACACAGCAAAACAGATGAGGGTGTATGGGAAGAGGTTCCTACAAAAGCAAAAGCATAAACAATTAAAAAATATATTTAACATGCAAATGCACTTTTTGTGTCAACTTTCAGGTGTCTGTCATGGCAAAGAATGTCACCACGAAGAATAACTTAACAAACAATCATCCGCAACAAATAGGCAAAATATAGTAGAGAGAATATCACTGAAACGCATTGTTTGTTTACCATTGACCACAATGGGAATAGCTTGTTGTAAAATAGTAAGATTTGATTTAAAGCACAGCTAGTTGTTAGGTTAAGGATTAGGTCAAGGTTAAGAATAGGTTTAAGATAGGAGTTTCAGGGTCAGAGTTAAGGTCGAAACTGGTAGAGCGAATGGGAAATGGAAAACGAAAGAGAAAGTGAAAAGAAAATGAAAATGAAAAGGGGTAGATAAAGAATTAGGATTAGATTCAAGGGATAGGACAAAAGTACCAGGAGATGTAAGGATAGGAAAATATTACGGGTTAGAAAAAAGGACAGGTTTAGAAAAAGACATACACAAAAGGAAAAAGTTATGGAAAAGGTGTGGAATAAGGGTTAGGCTTAGAGTAAGGGTGAGTGTTATGATTATGGTTATGGTCAGTCGCGGCTCCTGGAGGGAGTGCTGCGGGCGGTGGGGCGGGGGAGGGGCAGGGTGGGGGGTAGTAAACTCCGGCATACGGCCGAACGGAGGTAACTACATAAATACATAAATAAAACGAATTACATTGCGCGCGCTGCAACGCCAAATAGCGATGCGGCGCGTGCAATGTAATTCGTTTTATTTATTTATTTATGTACTTACCTCCGTTCGGCCGTATGCCGGAGTTTACTACCCCCCACCCTGCCCCTCCCCCGCCCCGCCCCACCGCCCCGCAGCACTCCCTCCAGAAGCCGCGACTGGTTATGGTTAGCGTAGAAGAACACTATGTTCACATTAGATGTCTTAGTTGCAGACCATCCATTGTGAAATGTAAATTCAAAAAAATGGTTTGGAGAGTTCATATTTATGGATTGTTTGTAAAGGAAGCTTGTTGTCATGAATTCTTTGTCATACTAGAGATCCAGATTTCAACTTTCTGTACGCAAAATTATACACTTGCTTTAATTCCGCATGCATAAATATATATTTGGGTGCTCACGGATATGCACTAGTTGCGTGCACATCTTGGGTATTCCAGGAATTCCAAGAAATTTACAAAATATTTCGAAATTTACTTCAAAATTAGGGGTAAATAAATACAAGACAAATGTGAGATACTGTTAGACTTCATATTGCTGGAAAGAGAGCTGTAGAAATGGAAGCATTTCCAATGGTGGAGATTTCAGTAAATAAATAAAATGAAGTGTTTCATTTTGTCATGGAAACTAAAATTAGTGCTTCAAAAAGATAAAAATAAGCAGACATTTTCTACAAATCAGTTGACTTTCCCAGTGTTCTACAGTTGTTTTACGATAGATGGTCCAGGAACAAGTGGAGTGCTAACTATCTATATTCATGACAAAAGTAAAGCACTCCTGAATGTTATGTTGCTAAAGAATTTAAAACATTTCCTGTGGAGCACGCTGAAGTAAATTAGCACAAAGGGGTTAACGCAGAAATGACGCTAACTATTTCAAAAATGTGATGGAAAATATAGCTTTTGATGATTTATGGAATAATATGCTGCATTCGATACTGTCCCTCACTCACTGCTGCTGGCCAGGCTGGCTGATATTGGGGTGACAGGGTCTGCGCTGCGTTGGGTCGGTTCCTTTTTGGACCAGCGCTCACAGCAGGTCTGGCTTCCCCCGTTTATTTCTACACCGCAAGCTTTGTCCACGGGAGTCCCTCAGGGCTCTACCCTTAGCCCTCTTCTCTTCAATATTTATATGACCCCCCTGATTTATCTGGCTGAGGAGCTGGGGGCCAAGGTCATCGCTTATGCTGATGACACCCAGCTCCTCTTCACTTGGAATAAAGTTGAATCTTCTCCGGCTCAGGCCAGAACCTGCTTGTCGGCTGTTTTTAAATGGCTTCGTGCTGCAGAGCTTAAGTGCAATGAGGATAAGTCTGAAATCCTCTTGTACGGTTCCTTTCTTCCGCATTTCAAGGAATCACTCTGGCCGGCCGAATATTCTATTCCCAATTCGGTGGGTCAACCTGTAAAAAATCTGGGAGTCTGGTTCAATGAGGATCTCAGGTTTACCACTCAGATAAAAAAGTTAGCCGGACAATGTTTTGGTATCCTAAGTTCTCTTAGGAAATTTCTGCCACTCCTACCACAGCCGGCTAAAGAGATGGTCATTCGTGCCCTAATACTATCACGCATTGACTATGCGAATGCTCATTATGTGGGCATTCCTGGTTACCAGTTGAAAAAACTCCAGTCTATCCAGAATGCCACAGCCAGGGTTTTATTGAATATTCCTCGAAGGTCACGCATATGACAACATCTGCGTGATCTCCACTGGCTGCCGGTTGCGGAAAGAGTGAGATTTAAAGCCCTTACCACAGCGCATGCAGCCCTGTATCAGTCTGGCCCTGGCTACCTTAGGAAGCGTTTTAAATTCTACGTGCCCCCAAGAAACCTACGTTCTATGGCACAGCTTCTTGCGGTGATTCCACGTTTCCGCCTGATGAGAATGGGGGGTAGCTCTCTGACTTATAGGGCCGCTGTGGCTTGGAACACACTTCCTTCGGAACTGCGTTGCATCCAAGATGCCAAGCTGTTTAGGAAACGGTTGAAAACACTGCTCTTTGTATAGAGCTCTGTTGACGGACTCCCATTTGCCCGAAAGGTACCGCGCCGGGACACTCCTGAGTAGCCGCGCGCGATATAAATGCACATAACATAATATATTTTTAAGGGCAAAATAGCTAATGAGAGAGATCCCTACCTATGTCTAGCAAGCCCTTTCCACATCTATTTACTCAGTATATTCAGCCTCTCTGAAGTAACATTTTGGTACACAGAATATTTCTTTAAAATCTTCCATTTCATTTATGGGAGTTGATTTTTTAGAGGCACAGAAAGCTGTGTGCAGACAGATTTCATATTTAAAGTGAATATATTTGTGCTGCTGTGGGCATAGACCCTCAGAATGAACTGCTGCTTGGACATTTAATTCTTCTTTTTTACTTCTGCCAATTCCGTATGTCAGTAGTTGCATCTGCCTACGTGAATGTGCACTGACGTTAAAATAATTTCTATGTGATGTAAATATAAAGAAATAATTAAAAAGTTGAAAAATACATAATTATTTTCTATGAAAAATGTCTCTGTATACTTTATAAACAACTATGTTCAAATGTAATTAATTAAAATGCATTTTAAAAGAAGTGATACTGTAAATCAGACAAAATCTCAATGCAACTATTTTAAATCACTGTGACAACTGTCAGGGACTAAACAATTTTCAGAGACTGGGAATATTTGAATTGCATAATATAAACACATGGAAAGGATTTTCAGGTACTCGTTTATTTCAGTAACTTGTAGCAACACAGATGATTGCCATTTTCATGTATATATTCAGCCTGGTGCAGTGTAAAAATGAATTATTCCAAAGCTCTTTTCCCTACCAGCATATCTCCCAGTGAAACCATATTCTGCAAACTAAACTGAACATCTTAATTCTTTATTAGAGCGCTATGATCTTCAAAGGCATCTGTTAGGGGAAGAAAACATAGTGATACTGGTTTGATATAGTAATGAGGCTTGTCTCGGGTACCAGCTATGAATCTCCTAGGTAGATATCAACCGGCTAGGAGCCAAATAACATGCAGCCGGCTGGTATGGTGCAGTTGTCTGATTTATGATATGAATGTTTCATGTTCTGAAAGTGAAAATTACTTAAACACAAAGAAATTATGTTACAGTAAATCAAAGTTTATTTGTAAGTGACACAATGCCATTATATTTCATTGATTCGAAAACTGAGACCACAGGCTGCGGTCAAAAGCACATCCATGCCGGTTAAACAATTTCATCTTGACTATCAATCAGTGCTAGACATCCACCCATACAAAATAATAACAAGTTACATATATCTCAGAGCTAAAATTTTGATGGGGATAAAGGATAGAGTGATACTAACCCAACTGACTGGTGACGGACTTCCAGGACAGCAACACAAGCTAAAATAATTTTTGTTTTATATATTTATTTATTTATTTATTTGCATAAGGTCGTTAGCTTTTTGGACAGAAATAGTACCAATCAAAGATACAGAGCACATTTGAGTGGTAACATAAAGACATTGGTACACTGTCAATTGAAAAACTCAATACCTAATCTATTCTACACTTGTAGCCCCCCACAAAAGTCCTGGAGCATCTGGAAAATAAAGCCACTGGCTCACTTGATCAACTAGCATCGGGAAAACATTAGCAGCTATCAACAACAGTAAGAAAAGAAAAAACTGGTAAACCATTGTTATGTTAAAATGAATTTGTAAAGCGCACGTACACCGGGGTGGTTTCATGGCGCTATTTTGATTGATACCCAAGTCCTGGAAAATTATTCAAAAAGCCATTGATGTTCATCACATGAAACAAAGGGACGGGGCACTTGAGAAAAGGTGGATAATAAAAGCACTGCCTCCACCTGGCCCACTGTTTATCAAACACACTCTAAAAGGTGCAAGGCCAAAAACTTAAAACAGCTTTTCTCTCCGACCACATCAATATTATAGTGTAGTGAATACCTTCAATAGAAATGTACAGAATCTAAAATGACTGTGCATCGCCAATACCAGCATAGCCTACAGCGTCTTCTCCCCACTTCTGTAACAACTTCCTGTCCTTTTTCTGCTCTAAAATACTAATTAAAGAAAACCTTGCACTTTCCCACACACACTCTAAAGTAGCCATCAAAACGCAGATGGAATGCCAGCTCTTCCCCCATAATCGCTCTCTGGTCCATGAACCAGATATCGTTTTGTGCCCGAGCTACACAATGATGTAGTAGTAGCAAAGACGGTGATTCCTAAACTCTCAGGTTTTGAGTCGCAAAATGACTGGATGCATTGTATAGATGTCATTTTGCGAGCTAGTAAAGTTTTTCAATCACACAAAATGGCTTTTGTACCTTTCTGACTTGCAAATGCGAGAGGGCACGAATTGGCCATTCATTACCTTTCTATTCATGAGTCATACAATGCTATGTATCAGTGGTTTGCTACTGTAATTGTGGTTTCAAACTAATGAAAGGTTCCAGATACCCTACTTGAGGATGTAACCAGATCTCAAAGTGGGTGGTGTCCCTATCAAACAGCTTCAAGTTTGTGAATGCTGATGGGTGGCCAGGGGGCTGGGAGAGTAGAGGTGGAACATACTGTGGTCCTCAATGAGGTCCCTTACTTATGAACATTTTTTAAATCAGCTCATTTCCCTTTAAAGGACACAGGAAACTTTCTTTAAAAAACACAGGTAAGCAATTCAAACGCAGGAATGGAGGTCTGCTGTCACTCACAAGCCTCCATCCTTGGGTTTGCAGGGATTTAAAAGGGGTCAGAAAATGCCAGGTTCCTCATTACTTTTAATGAGGCAAGAGGTTTTGTGATCTCTGTGAACGTACATTTTTTGATGTGACTGAGTATTACATAATTTACAACAAATTAGGGTGTACCCTGATTAATATTATTGCAAAGGGCTGGGGTCCCTGAGGAAATGCATCTTGTACATTACATTAATTCTTAAATGAATTAAACAGTTGAATATATTTTTGTTCAAAATCGAATTCAAAGGAGATCTACACAAAATATTGAAAATGCTCTTTTAATTTTTTTTATAGAAAAGATATAGGGGCCCATTACGATGTCAGGCGGAAACACAACCGCCGTGCCGACGGAGGTAAAAACCGCCTATTACCGTCCGCCAGCAACTGCCCGCACTCCCGCCAAATTAGGATGTGAAAATTCAGGCTAATACCGCCCGCAAGCCTGCGACGCCGCCCGCCATCAAAGTGCGACCGTTCACGTAGCGGCGCCAGCCAACGGAGGCACACCGTCCGCCGAAATGACGTACCGCCCGGCATACAAATTACGATGACACAACCAAACAGCCTCATCGGCAAAGAGACACCGCACGAGAACAGGAGGCGGAAACCACATTGCTGACCACAGAAACACCAACCCGGCCTACTCCGACATGAATCCTGCACTCCAGGCCATCCCAATGCTGTACCTGATGCAGCAGCTAGGAGTGAACGCGCAACGACGACGCAGGTAGGCAGACACACAACAAGGGCATGCAAAAACCACACACCATGCAAGGGCGGAAAAACTGTACATGGGCCCCCTAGATACCCCTGTGGGGACAGGACACATCCAACACTGTACCCACACATATCCCACCTGCAAAATATAAGCAACCCGCAACATCCTGGGCACCCAATACCCCGGACATGGAGGTGATGTACCCGGCACGGCACCGCAGCGCCCCGGCGATGACGCACATGCGCACAACGCAGAGGCCAACGACAGCGCCACGCATGGGCTGCACACAAACACCGCAGGGTCGCAACAACACACCACACACACCAGCCCCACCCTGAAGGCACAAGTCACGTGGTCCCCCTGCGTCAACCATGACCACAACCGACAACTCACAGTTGCCAAAACGTAGTCACACAAGTGTGCCGAACAGGGGAGCAAAGTGACGTCGGAAGAGGACACACACCTGTGTGCAAAGCATGGAGAAGCACACGGCAGCTGCGACAGAACTGCACAAACAATGGACATTGACCGCAAAAGGCACGCCAGTCACAACAAACAACAGCTATACCATCCTGCACGCAATAACAAGCCATGCAATGTCCAAAACAGAGAAACCCTGCTGCCTGAGAACAGGTGTTCACAATCACGACGCCCACACACAAGTCCCAATGTACAGCGGGAAAGAAGTGACCCACCCACACACGGGAGAGCAGATAGCAGTGAATGTCCTTCCATTCCCACACCCAAATCACATTGCAACATATCCTGCAGGAGAACGGAGCCATTGTAACAACCACAACCCAAACATAGCCATGCTGAGTCAACCATCCACTGGCAGATAACGCCGAACATGAAAGAAAGATAAAACCACAAAATACAATTATACCACTGCTCCTTGTGGCTCAAATGCAAGTAATCAGGAAGGAGTCAGACACCACTGGCCTTGACCATTCATAGGAGCATGTGGGATGAGGGCCTGTGGCCGCCTCCCAAGCCATACACAAAGTCCTGCCGCCTAACATCCATTCAAGAACACCCAGCACCGTCGGAGGTTGCACTCAGCAGACAGGCCAGGCAGCCGGAGTACGCCATCACAGCACCCTGCAGCAAAATGGACGGGGCACCAGTACTATACACCTACGCCAGACAGATGCAGCTGTACAGCAATAGCTTGATACAGATAGTGGGCTGTGCAAATCTGGCTATGCTGAATGTAAGTTATCGAGTAACTTACCGCATTGAAATGTTCATCTGCGTCATCCCCGTTTTCTACTGTCGGAGGTGCCCGTACCACTGGCCTGTGGATTTATGTCTCTCCAACCCGGCATGTCCAACAGGGGACCTGGTACACCTGTTCTCACCCCTGGACGCCCACGACAGGAACTGTTCAGTGTATGGGGCATGGCGTTTGTGGCTGCAATAGGACACACACTGCAATGGAACCAGTGTGCCTCCGCACAACGTATGCTGGATTACAGTTTCATCGAATGTCACCCGACATGTCCCATCAGGATTCTACAAGGGACAACCTACGAGGAACACGTTGCAACCCACCATCCGCTTCATTGGATGTCAACCACAAATACCACCAATGCGAGGGATGCTCTGCAGGAAGGTATCGCATACCTGACAACCTGTCAATTCATGGGTCCCCAAATCAATACCCACAATTGAACATTCATGTGCAACACCGTACCCATGCTTGCCGTCCGCACGCAGTGGCCAGTCAGCTGTGCAACAACTATACCATGCACACGGAAACAAACACCTTACCATCAACTCCACCGTCATGACACCTGACATTACCGGGACATGCACCCTGTCCATCACCATATCCCGTGTCCCTGCATGAACACGGGGAGGCTGAGGAATGGGACCTGTGTACAGTGACCACATGGCCAACATTGCATGAACCACATTGCTACAATATGCATGCCGCGCACCTGAACACATGCTCCTGTAAGTGCACGCTTATCTGTCTGCTGAATAACTTGAGAACTGTCATCACACCTTCTTCTGAACTTCCGTGCAATGACATTTGCATGGACAACAAATGCAACACCCTACAACATGTCCCCGGGCATTGAGTCATGTACAGTAGCCACCATATCGCAACAACATGTGAGACTATGCTGCATGCATGTAGGCTCATGCTCTGATGTCACCTCTGACGCAGGTGTGTCGGAGTCACTATTGTCGTAAACCTGTACCATGGGACTTAGATGTACTGTGCTCATGATGTCAAGCTGTCTGGTAGGGTAAACCAATACTGTCTGTGTCACAGCCTAGGGCACCTCAGTAATGAGCTAATGTACTGTAGCTTAGCAAGGACAGGGCATTCTTAACTCTGAAGCCTTATTTCCACAATTAACGACTAATCACATCTACCTGTACCCCCTTTTGAATGTGTAACCATGCTAAGTATATCCTCCACATGCATTACGCTGCCAGTAGTGTCCACATCCTGCATCACAGAGGAAGTAAGCTTAAATACATGCCTTAAAGCCAATATCTGACTCTGGATAATTATTGATCGTAGACAAGTACGAATGAGAGAGGATGAGAGTGTGAGAAGTACACGGGACTCGTGAGATTACCATGTAGTCAAGTGATATTGGATGTCAATGCTCATGAGTTGCTGCCACTGTGGACCCAGTAAAATATCACAGGTCGTGGGCCTTGGCATGTCAGTGTCCGACGTGGCCCAACAGATCATCACATCAACACTGACGGCCTGGTCACTACAAAGCACAGTCCTACATATGTGTACAATCACCTTCACAGTCTGACATCACACTCAACAAGCAAATATAGGAGCCACGCCAGTTGCACGCCACATCAATGCATGCCAAAACACACACGATATCAGTGTGGGTGGGCAGGGCTGCACAGTGAGTACGAACCGCCGAAATGTACATACATGCTCAATTGAACAAGGAACAATCTTCACATTCACACACCCTGCAGACCCACAATGGCCAATACATATCAAGTAGGAGTCATCCTGAACTGCAAGGACACACCCACACACTGTGCAACAGACAATAGACACATGTGCTCACATTAACAGACCCGAACAAGGATACAAACACTGACCATGCCCCTGGGTAACACATGTGTGTAGTCGACATTGCCAGAGCGCACACACACACACCAACACTACCCCAAAGTCCCACCACACACACCACACACACCTACACCTCCCAAATGCACACATTGTAAGTAAACCATGTGCCCTGGCTCGATGATCATCAGAAGATACACATACACCTACGCTGCTGGCCAGCCAGAAAGTAAGCTCACACATACCCGCACACTCTGCACATGCTACTTGTCATCCTGTGGCTAGACACACACACTGTGCTTTGCATGCACGCAAACATGACACGTACACATTAACACCGAAATACCACCAAATACATGCAGACAATCCGTGTTACAGACACACGTCTTCATCACACACACAAGTAGCAGAGTCTGAAAGAAGTGAAGTCCCAGCCACGTATCATACACATATGAATGTGAAACCAGACATTGCAATTGTTGAGGTACCATTCACGGCATGTGCCTCACTTAACTAGGCACACACAGTAACAACTGCAAACAGCAACTGCACAGACACAACCCACTACAGGAACAACAGCATCCAGTCACAGAATACATAGTCAGGCGGCAACAATGTACAACACCAGGGACAGTGGCCAGTCCGATGTGCAGAGTACTGATACGATAAGCTACGTATGCATTGTGTGTGAGTGTACCCTGCCATGGACAGCAACACTGCCATGGCAGTCACGATAGCCAGCACAGCCAGCACTGTGGCACAGGTAGTTGTGTGAGGGTGCCTAACATTCAAACAGGATGCCAGTCCGACTGGGTGCAGTCTGTATGCTACGGGATAGTTGGATGTCCGCCCTTGAGAGAGAAGCACAACTGTGGAATACACACATGTGGCATGTGAAGCGGGAGGGCTTCTTGGCACAGGTGGTTCTGTGGCACGGGTGGGTGCACACATGCAGTGTCGATACAGACTGTGTGGGGACGTACACGGCGGGGTAGATTACCACTGTTCTGGGTATGTGGAAAGACCAGCTGTCTGGGGATGAATGTGGACTAGTGTGTGCACAACAGGCGGGCACACGACCTATGCTGCATCAGGTGTGGACGTTGGCCCTCCCTCTGGGGACCTGCTGGATACTGCTGTGCATCAGCCAGGCCCTTGCTGAGACATTTACACCACTGGCCTTCAGGTGTACCCCCTACATCGACCACCTGCACAGGCTACCCAGGGCATGGGATGGCAGTGGAGCTTGGTGGGTGGGAGGTCATGGCACCCTGCTCCTGGTCACATCTCGCAGACAATACATTCTCAGTGTGCAGCAGGGCACAAGTCCCGAACAAGACGTGGGGGGACGCTGATGTCATGACAGGTAGTGACGTCACGGAAGATGGCTTGCACCATCAGACCCATTGCCTCCCCTCGCTCACCCCACTGATGCGATTGCATCATAGGAGCACGCGCGTGAGCAGCAGCTCCAATCTCACCCCAGAGAGGCTAAAGAGTGAATGTGTGGCTCCATTCGCTCCAGTCACCGAGCTCACGCTAAAATAGGTGGTGGGACGCCGTACACCCGCATGGTACCCGGACTCGAGACCTGGTGTGCAGGCAAAGCTACCTAATATTTCAGCGAAGTGTGTGAGTTGCATGACACCCGTTGGCGGTGGATGGCTCGGAGGCTCTTCACCATGAGGCCCATAACACACACCATGGGTCCCTTGCCAATGGCAGCGGATGCTATGACATTGCGCGCCAGGGTGTGTCTACATGTCGTCTGGGATGGTGTTTGCGGCATGGCCCGCTAGGGCAGCTACAGATACTGTGTGTTGCATGTGGTGTATCCGGACTCCGGAGACAGCCATGCTTCGTCACTGTTGTCCAGGGCACGAGTCGGGGTACCATGCGGCTGTACGGCGTCCCCCCACCTATTTTACCGTGAGCTCGGTGACTGGAGCGAATGGAGCCACACTTGCACTATTTGGCCTCTCTGGGGTGAGATTGGAGCTGCTGCACACGCGCGTGCTCCCATGATGCAATCGCATCAGTGGGGTGGGCGAGGGGAGGCAATGAGTCTGATGGTGCAGGCCATCTTCCGTGACGTCACTACCTGTCATGACGTCTGCGTGCCACCACCTCTTCTGTCAGGACTCGTGCCCTGCTGTTGTCAGATGCGCCACTGTCCGGGGGGTGGGGGAAGGTCAGGTATGTCAGCCTGACAGTGGCCCAGTTCAAGGACCACCTTGACTGGGGGGACAACTATTGGACATACTGGTGTAGCCCACCCATGCATTAATGTAGGCCCTCCATGAACTATGTCATATGCGGAAAGGTGTTGGCATGGGCAATGAAGTCATTGAGGAGAGCTGTCTGACGCACGCACAGATGCCGCACATGCTCAACAGACCCGGCACTGAGTGCAGCAGGGGTCGCAGGGGCAGCTGTGCCTGGTGTGAAAGACACTCTATCCTTCATCCTTGTGCCGACACGTGTTGCACCAGTGGAAGTAGTTGGGAGGGCGGGCATTGGCCTCCGCGTGGCTGCAGAGGAGCTAGAGTGCACGTCCCCTGTGCTAGCAAACATGGATACATGACCTCTGTACTCAGATGACGCAGCAATTGTCGTATGGGCCTGTGATTCATCCAGCACACGTCTGCCCCCTCCGATGCGCCGGTCACATTAGTCTCACCCAGCTCCTGTGCAGCTGCACCATCCGATGCCTCACCACTGTTGACCGTCCCCTGTCCCTCAGCACACATGGTAGATGACACATGAGGGAGAGCGAGGTGGCCTCACTCATTTGGCATCAAATCCACAGACATGTGCAAGGGAGCCAGCACAGAACATTCCCAAGTGCACATGTTGCATGATACCTGTGCAAATGTATACAGCAACCACAATCAACACGTAATGGCTGGCGTACAGGTAATGAACCTGCCAATAAGTGACACATGTGTTGTGCACATGGAACAACACCCGGACTGTCACCCTGCGGCCATAGCCACTCATCGCTGTGTACACACCCACTCTCCTGATGGTGTTAAGGATGACCACTACATGATTAGGCCAAGGACATACCTGCATGGAGCAGAATGTGTCACCACACACACTGACTGCAACATGACAGTCCACAATGGTTATGAGCCCATGCCAGACAACTGTCCATCGCACGAGCACAACTACTGTTGCACAGTGTTCCGGATGTGTGAGTATCAGGAATATGAGGTGAGGCATCGCACACATGTGTTTAGGACGAAATCAGAGTATGCACAGTGCCACAAACATACATGTGAATTGCCACTCCAGCAGACTACAGGCTGTTCCTGAGACCTACGACTCTGAATGCATTGACTATGCAGAGTGCCCAAATTACATCTTGACCCTCAGGAATCGCATATGCATGTAAGATGCACCCAGCACAGAGTACACTCACAACCCACTGCATCACACAACTAACATCACATTACCCAGAACATGGGTAGGCTGTGGACACATGCTGCCTCTCGCAGCAAAAGACACAATCCCACAATACTGTACACCTGCCTGCTGCTGATGCCCCTACAAACGTGCATCCGCCACAGGCTGTGTGACTGTCAAAAAGCAGACCATTAGTGGTGAAATGCAGCGCCGTGCCAACCTGACAATACGAGGGAGCATCCCCCGATTAGTTGCCGCAACATGGTCTCACATCCGGCAGATGACGTCACCCTCTTCGTGGGATTGGCTGCACTGTTGGTTACACATACACAGAAGCATCAACTTGGATGCAATGGCTCATCACAAGGCCTTGGGCTGGTGGACTTCCAACTGCAGGGATGGTACACATGAGGGTTGGAATATCACACATACTCTTCTCAGCATCACCCACATCCACCAATAACAGTGGCATGATGCTGACCCATCCTAAATGATCAGAGATGTGTAACAGAGCCAAGACGGTATGGGACATGGCATTACAGCATGTGTACACCACACGTGAATGCATGCTGGTGGGAGTGTGTACACAGTACCTGTCCATCCCATTCGATTCAGGATGCCAGCACTTTGAGCAATGTGTAGTCTGCCCACATCTACTGTCCATTGTCAGGTAGACCGACACATAGCTCACAAGGCTACACATCTTTGTGGGTGGACTCACTGTGTCCAACACTGCGCAGCCCTCAACGTACTCGCCCTGTGAATGGCTCACCCCGCAATGGAGGTCACATTCAGTGCCACCATCTCTCACACACATCCCTATCACAAGGCCTGGAGTGTTCAATCGACAGGGCTGAGTTAGCGCTTTTCCTGAGAGTTGTGAAATAATGACACATGTAACCCACATTAGTCAGTGTAGTTTCCTTCTAGGATTGGGCGGTCAATGTGCAGCCCAGGTCTGCCGAGACTGAGAAGGCCAGCAGGGAGCCAGCCAGCCATTCACACAAGCAATAGCTGCCCATAATCATGCATTGCCAAGTGTCTGCGTCACTGGATGTCTGACATGAAAATGCCATGTAGCACCACTCGGGAGGGACATGCATGGGGAAACACCAGAGAGCCTACATACCCCTTCCACCTGTAGTTAGCATGGTAAGCAGTGCATGTTGGAACCCCACAGGCTCAGACTCATAGTGCTGCAGATGAACGACATGTGTGTCCCCCACATGCACTCCCACACACACTGTAGTTGTCTTACACACACATGACTTTTGCCGGTATTCGCCTTGGGCAGTGTGCGTGGAGCTCGGAATCCAGGAACTGCAGCTCCTCGCTGGTGAGTGGACCTGGACATATCATCAGAGTCGTCGACATTAAGGTGGACTGGTGGCAGCAGCAGCAGGTGTTGTTGAGGGGTGGCAGTCAGCAGTCCCTGGAAGCTGTGGTAATGCCTGTCACCCTCCCACACTGATATAGCCCCCTTGGGACTGTTTCTGCGTGTCCAAGCTGCTGCGATCGGTGTACCGCTCAGCCTGTGTACGTTGTGTTGTTGGTGTGTGCCATACTCACCCAGCCTCGGAAGCGGTGTCAGGCACAGCAGCTAGGTATATTGCCGTGGTGTTGCCGCTACCCACATATGCAGTCTGAATCCATCATCATGCCTATCAAGCTAATATGGCCTTAATCCCCATGTGCATGCTCATAGCAATGGTATGTGTCAGTGGTCCTTGCTATTGGTAAGGGGACCTGTGTAAGAGTAATGTTGCTGTGCTGTCCCTACTTGTCAGCTGTTCGGTGATACTATTGCTTTGTCAGTGATCTTTGTTTTGTGTATTTGTAAATACCATGTGGTGTGTTGCATTGACATGTGTCCACTTCCATCTGTCCTAGGAGGAGACCAAACATACATCGCCCCTACCAATTGCTGGCAGACATGGAGGATGTGGAGGTCATAAGGATGTTCCGTCTGGACCGGCCCACCCTGCATCGCCTATGTGCCATGTTGGAACCCCACCTTCGTCCTCGCAGGGTGTATCCTACAGCATTCACCCCCACGGCTATGGTGATGGCTGCACTGCATTTCTTCACAACCGGTTCATTCCAACACACGGTGGGCAGTGGAGGTGGGATGTCCCAGCCCATGTTCAGCAAGGTGCTACAGGATGTCCTGTCAGCTATGATGCTGTACAGGAACCGGTACATCAGATTCCCCAGGGCTCGTGATTTGCCTGCGGTGAAGGGTGCTTTCTATGCACTTGGACGCATCCCCCAGGTTGTTGGTGCAATTGATTGCACCCATGTTGGCCTTGTTGCACCACAGGCCATGGAGCACATCTATCGTAACCGCAAACATTTCCACTCCCTGAATGTGCAAGTGGTGTGCCTGGCGGACATGATAATAACACACGTGTGTGCGAAGTTTCCCGGTTCCACCCATGACTCGCACATCATGCGCCACAGCATCCTCCCACGTCTGATGACCAATCTGCAACCGGACCGTGCATGGATTGTTGGTGACTCTGCATATCCTAATGGGCCTTGGCTGTTAAGTCCACTACGCAATCCTCGGACACCAGCTGATGTCAGGTACATTGAGGTACATGGGAGGACCAGACGTGTGGTGGAGCGGACTTTTGGACTCCTGAAGTCCAGATTCCGATGCCTGGACCGCACCGGGGGTGCACTGGCATACTCCCCACAGAAGGTGTGCCAGACAGTTGTGGCATGCTGCATGCTGCACAATCTTGCCATTCGCAGGCGGATCCCACTGATAGTGGATGACGGTGATCAGCCAGGGCCCCCGCCTGCAGGCCAAGCCGTGTCCAGTGACGAGGACAGTGGAGAGGAGGAAGCAGTGAATGAGCGTCAGCAGCTCATCGCCCGCTACTTCACTTGACGGTGAGTGACCATGTACGACTGCTGATGTCGCTGTAGTTGTGTAGGTGTATGTGTGCATTGTCAGGGCGGCCTATTGTTGACTGAGTGCTGTGTGGCAATGGTCCATGTCCAGGCTAGTATGCCACTGAGAGTGGCTGTGACATTGTGCCCTGTTGCTCTGTGAGATGTGTGTACATTGCTTAGGCCTGATGACAAGTACTGTGTGATGAGTGTGTGACACACACAGTCAATGGACTCTTGTTCTGTTTGTCACCCCTAGGTCCCTACTGCCTCTCCTGGCCTATCGACAGACCACACTACAGATGGATTTCTGGACATGCTGACGTTTGTGCACCATTGATAATAAACATAGCAGATGACATAGAATGTGTTACAGGTGTATTTATTTTAAAGGTGACATGTGATTGTGGGAAAGGTGATCAAGAAGGTGGTGCATGCTGTACAATGAGTTGACGGTCCTGTCCGCGTGATGGTCAAGGTGTACCCATGTTGTCCTGTGTCCGCAGTCCAACAGACATTTGCCACTCGACTGGCAGTGTGGGGTAGGATGGTAGTCCAAGTGAATGCAGGGGGTGGCCACCGTGGCTGGCTGACTCACTGGCGTTTGGAGCGTGCGAAGTCCTCCCTGGACATCTGTGTCCTCTTCGGACGGCCCCTTCCACGTTTGAGTGGGGGGGTTGTGTTTGTGGGCTGCTGGTGGTGGCTGAGGATTGCCCACTCGCTGTGGACACAGGGGAACTGGATGTTGCACGTCCCTGCGCCCCAGCAGGTGGTGGCGTAGGTGGTGTGGTTGGCCATGGTCCCCCTGCGTCAACCATGACCACAACCGACAACTCACAGTTGCCAAAACGTAGTCACACAAGTGTGCCGAACAGGGGAGCAAAGTGACGTCGGAAGAGGACACACACCTGTGTGCAAAGCATGGAGAAGCACACGGCAGCTGCGACAGAACTGCACAAACAATGGACATTGACCGCAAAAGGCACGCCAGTCACAACAAACAACATCTATACCATCATGCAGGCAACAACAAGCCATGCCATGTCCAAAATTGAGACATGCTGCTGCCTGCGAACAGGTGTTCACAATCAGGGAGCCCACACACAAGTCCCAATGTACAGCGGGAAAGAAGTGACCCACCCACACACGGGAGAGCAGATAGCAGTGAATGTCCTTCCATTCCCACAGCCAAATCACATTGTAACATATCCTGCAGGAGAACGGAGCCATTGGAACAACCACAACCCAAACATAGCCATGCTGAGTCAACCATCCCCTGGCAGATAAGGCCGAACATGAAAGAAAGAGAAAACCACAAAATACAATTATACCACTGCGCCTTGTGGCTCAAATGCAAGTAATCAGGAAGGAGTCAGACACCACTGGCCTTGACCATTCATAGGAGCATGTGGGATGAGGGCCTGTGGCCGCCTCCCAAGACATACACAAAGTCCTGCCGCCTAACATCCATTCAAGAACACACAGCACCGTCCGAGGTCGCACTCAGCGGACAGCCCAGGCATCCGGAGCAGGCCACCACAGCACCCAGCAGCAAAATGGACGGGGCACCAGTACTATACACCTACGCCAGACAGATGCAGCTGTACAGCAATAGCTTGATAGAGACAGTGGGCTGTGCAAATCTGGCTATGCTGAATGTAAGTTATCGAGTAACTTACCGCATTGAAATGTTCAGCTGCGTCATCCCCGTTTTCTACTGTCGGAGGTGCCTGTACCACTGGCCTGTGGATTAATGTCTCTCCAACCCGGCATGTCCAATTGGGGACCTGGTACACCTGTTCTCACCCCTGGACGCCCACGACAGGAACTGCTCAGTGTATGGGGGCATGGCGTTTGTGGCTGCAATAGGATACACACTGCAATGGAACCAGTGTGCCTCCGCACAACGTATGCTGGATCACAGTTTCATCGAATGTCACCCGACATGTCCCATCAGGATCCTACAAGGGACAACCTACGAGGAACACGTTGCAACCCACCATCCGCTTCATTGGATGTCAACCACAAATACCACCAATGCGAGGGATGAATTGCAGGAAGGTATCGCATACCTGACAACCTGTCAATTCATGGGTCCCCGAATCAATACCCACAATTGAACATACATGTGCAACACCCTACCCATGCTTGCCGTCCGCACGCAGAGGCCAGTCAGCTGTGCAACAACCATACCATGCACACGGAAACAAACACCTGACCATCGACACCACCGTCATGACACCTGACACTACCGGGACATGCACCCTGTCCATCACCACATCCTGTGTCCCTGCATGAACACGGGGAGGCTGAGGAATGGGACCTGTGTACAGTGACCACATGGCCAACATTGCACGAACCACATTGCTACAATATGCATGCCGCGCACCTGAACACAGGCACCTGTAAGTGCACGCTGATCTGTCTGCTGAATAACTTGAGAACTGTCATCACACCTTCTCCTGAACTTCCGTGCAAGGACATTTGCATGGACAACAAATGCAACACCCCACAACATGTCCCTGGGCATTGAGTCATGTACAGTAGCCACCAGATCGCAACAACATGTGAGACTCTGCTGCATGCATGTAGGCTCATGCTCTGATGCCACCTCTGACGCAGGTGTGTCGGAGTCACTATTGTCGTAAAACTGTACCATGGGACTTAGATGTACTGTGCTCATGATGTCAAGCTGTCTGGTAGGGTAAACCAATACTGTCTGTGTCACAGCCTAGGGCACCTCAGTAATGAGCTAATGTACTGTAGCATAGCAAGGGCAGGGCATGCTTAACTCTGAAGCCTTATTTCTACAATGAACGACTTATCACATCTACCTGTACCCCCTTATGAATGTGTAACCATGCTAAGTATATCCTCCACATGCATCACGCTGCCAGTAGTGTCCACATCCTGCATCACAGAGGAAGTAAGCTTAAATACATGCCTTAAAGCCAATATCTGACTCTGGATAATTATTGATCGTAGACAAGTACGAATGAGAGAGGATGAGAGTGTGAGAAGTACACGGGACTCGTGAGATCACCATGTAGTCAAGTGACATTGGATGTCCGCCCCTGAGAGAGAAGCACAACTGTGGAATACACACATGTGGCATGTGAAGCGGGAGGGCCTCTTGGCACAGGTGGGTCTGTGGCACGGGCGGGTGCACACATGCAGTTTCGACACAGACTGTGTGGGGACGAACCCGGCGGGGTACATTACCACTGTTCTGGGTATGTGGAAAGACCAGCTGTCTGGGGATGAATGTGGACTAGTGTGTGCACAACAGGCAGGCACACGACCCATGCTGCATCAGGTGTGGACGTTGGCCCTCCCTCTGGGGACATGCTGGATACTGCTGTGCGTCAGCCAGGCCCGTGCCGAGACATGTACACCCCTGGCCTCCAGGTGTACCCCCTACATCGTCCACCTGCACAGGCTACCCAGGTCATGGGATGGCAGTGGAGCTTGGTGGGTGGGAGGTCATGGCACCCTGTACCTGGTCACATCTCGCAGGCAATACATTCACAGTGTGCAGCAGGGCACAAGTCCTGACAGAAGAGGTGGTGGCACGCAGACGTCATGACAGGTAGTGACGTCACGGAAGATGGCCTGCACCATCAGACTCATTGCCTCCCCTCGCCCACCCCACTGATGCGATTGCATCATGGGAGCACGCACGTGTGCAGCAGCTCCAATTTCACCCCAGAGAGGCCAAATAGTGTATGTGTGGCTCCATTCGCCCCAGTCACCGAGCTCACGGCAAAATAGGTGGTGGGACGCCGTACACCCGCAAGGTACCCGGACTCGAGCCCTGGTGTGCAGGCAGAGCTACCTAATGTTCAAGCGAAGTGTGTGAGTTGCATGACACCCGTTGGCGGTGGATGGCTCGGAGGCTCCTCACCAGGAGGCCCATATCACACACCATGGGTCCCTTGCCAATGGCAGCGGATGCTATGACATTGCGCGCCGGGGTGTGTCGACATGTCGTCTGGGATGGTGTATGCGTCATGGGCCGTTGGGGCAGCTACAGCTGCTGTGTGTTGCATGTGGTGTATCCGGACTCCAGAGTCAGCCATGCATCGTCACTGTTGTCCAGGGCACGAGTCGGGGTACCATGCGGCTGTACGGCGTCCCCCCACCTATCGTCCCGTGAGCTCGGTGACTGGAGCGAATGGAGCCACACATACACTATTTGGCCTCTCTGGGGTGAGATTGGAGCTGCTGCACACGCGCGTGCTCCCATGATGCAATCGCATCAGTGGGGTGGGCGAGGGGAGGCAATGAGTCTGATGGTGCAGGCCATCTTCCGTGACGTCACTACCTGTCATGACGTCTGCGTGCCACCACCTCTTCTGTCAGGACTCGTGCCCTGCTGTTGTCAGATGCGCCACTGTCCGGGGGGGTGGGGGAAGGTCAGGTATGTCAGCCTGACAGTGGTCCAGTTCAAGGACCACCTTGACTGGGGGGACAACTATTGGACATACTGGTGTAGCCCACCCACGCACTAATGTAGGCCCTCCATGAACTATGTCAACTGCGGAAAGGTGTTGGCATGGGCAATGAAGTCATTGAGGGAGGCTGACTGACCCACGCACAGATGCCACACATGCCCAACAGACCCGGCACTGAGTGCAGCAGGGGTCGCAGGGGCAGCTGTGCCTGGTGTGAAAGACACTCCATCCGTCATCCTTGTGCCGACACGTGTTGCACCAGTGGAAGTAGTTCGGAGGGCGGGCATTGGCCACCGCGTGGCTGCAGAGGAGCTAGAGTGCACGTCCCCTGTGCTAGCAGACATGGACACATGACCCCTGTACTCAGATGACGCAGCAATTGTCGTATGGGCCTGTGAGTCATCCAGCACACGTCTGCCCCCTCCGATGCGCCGGTCACATTAGTCTCACCCAGCTCCTGTGCAGCTGCACCATCCAATGCCTCACCACTGTTGACCATCCCCTGTCCCTCAGCACACATGGTAGTTGACACATGAGGGAGAGCGAGGTGGCCTCACTCATGTGGCATCAAATCCACAGACATGTGCAAGGGAGCCAGCACAGAACATTCCCAAGTGCACATGTTGCATGATACCTGTGCAAATGTATACAGCAACCACAATCAACACGTAATGGCTGTCGTACAGGTAATGTACCCGCCAATAAGTGACACATGTGTTGTGCACATGGAACAACACCCGGACTGTCACCCTGCGGCCATAGCCACTCATCGCTGTGTACACTCCCACTCTCCTGATGGTGTTAAGGATGACCACTATAGAATTAGGCCAAGGACAAACCGGCATGGAGCAGAATGTGTCACCACACACACTGACTGCAACATGACAGTCCACAATGGTTATGAGCCCATGCCTGACAACTGTCCATCGCACGTACACAACTACTTTTGCACAGTGTGCCGGATGTGTGAGTACCAGGAATATGAGGTGAGGCATCGCACACATGTGTTGAGGACGAAATCAGAGTATGCACAGTGCCACAAACATACATGTGACGTGCCACTACAGCCTGTCCCTGAGGACTACGACTCTGAACGCATTGACTATGCATAGTGCCCAAATTACATCTTGACCCTCAGGAATCGCCTATGCATGTAAGATGCACCCAGCACAGAGTACACTCACAACCCACTGCATCACACAACTACCATCACATAACCCACAACATGGGTAGGCTGTGGACACATGCTGCCTCTCGCAGCAAAAGACACAATCCCACAGTACTGTACACCTGCCTGCAGCTGATGCCCCTACAAACGTGCATCCGCCATAGGCTGTGTGACTGTCAATTGCAGACCATTAGTGGTGAAATGCTGCACCGTGCCAACCTGCCTATACGAGGGAGCACCCCCCGATTAGTCGCCGCAACATGGTCACACATCCGGCAGATGACGTCACCCTCTTCGTGGGATTGGCTGCACTGTCGGTTACACATACACAGAAGCATCGACTTGGATGCAATGGCTCATCACAAGGCCTTGGGATGGTGGACTTCCAACAGCAGGGATGGTACACATGAGGGTTGGAATATCACACATACTCCTCTCAGCATCACCCACATCCACCAACAACAGTGGCATAATGCTGAGCCATCCTAATTGATCAGAGACGTGTAACAGAGCCAAGACGGTATGGGACATGGCCTGACAGCATGTGTACACCACACGTAAATGCATGCTGGTGGAAGTGTGTACACAGTACCTGTCCATCCCATTCTATTCAGGATGACAGCACTTTGAGCAAAGTGTAGTCTGCCCACATCTACTGTCCATTGTCTTGTAGACCGACACATGGCTCACAAGGCTACACATCTTTGTGGGTGGACCCACTGTGTCCAACACTGCGCAGCCCTCAACGTACTCGCCCTGTGAATGGCTCACCCCGCAATGGGGGTCACATTCAGTGCCACCATCTCTCACACACATCCCTATCACAAGGCCTGGAGTGTACAATCGACAGGGCTGAGTTAGCGCATTTCCTGAGAGTTGTGAACTAATGACACATGTAACCCACTGTACAGTCAGTGTAGTTTCCTTCTAGGATTGGGCGGTCAATGTGCAGCCCAGGTCTGCCGGGACTGAGAAGGCCAGCAGGGAGCCAGCCAGCCATTCACACAAGCAATAGCTGCCCAGAATCATGCATTGCCAAGTGTCTGCGTCACTGGGTGTCTGACATGAAAATGCCATGTGCCACCACTCGGGAGGGACATGCATGGGGAAACACCAGAGAGCCTACATGCCCCTTCCACCTGTTGTTAGCATGGTAAGCGGTGCATGTTGGAACCCCACAGGCTCAGTCTCATTGTGCTGCGGATGAACGACATGTGTGTCCCCCACATGCACTCCCACACACTGTAGTTGTCTTACACACACATGACTTTTGCCGGTATTCGCCTTTGGCAGTGTGCGTGGAGCTCGGAATCCAGGGACTGCAGCTCCTCGCCGGTGAGTGGACATGGACATGTCATCAGAGTCATCGACATTAAGGTGGACAGGTGGCAGCAGCAGCAGGTGTTGTTGTGGGGTGGCAGTCAGCAGTCCCTGGTAGCTGTGGTAAAGCCTGTCACCCTCCCACACTGATATAGCCCCTTTGGGGCTGTATCTGCGTGACCAAGCTGCTGCGATCGGTGTACCGCTCAGCCTGTGTATGTTGTGTTGTTGGTGTGTGCCATACTCACCCAGCCTCGGAAGCGGTGTCAGGCACAGCAGCTAGGTATATTGCCGTGGTGTTGCCGCTACTCACATATGCAGTCTGACTCCATCATCATGCCTATCAAGCTGATATGGCCTCAATCCCCATGTGCATGCTCATAGCAATGGTATGTGTCAGTGGTCCATGCTACTGGTAAGGGGATCTGTGTAAGTGTAATGTTGCTGTGCTGTCCCTACTTGTCAGCTGTTCGTTGATACTATTGCTTTGACAGTGATCTTTGTGTAGTGTATGTGTAGATGCCATGTTGTGTGTTGCATTGACATGTGTCCACTTCCATCTGTCCTAGGAGGAGACCAAACATACATCGCCCCTACCAATTGCTGGCAGCCATGGAGGATGTGGAGGTCATCAGGAAGTTCCGTCTGGACCGGCCCACCCTGCATCGCCTATGTGCCATGTTGGAACCCCACCTTCGACCTCGCAGGGTGTATCCAACTGCATTCACCCCCATGGCCAAGGTGATGGCTGCACTGCATTTCTTCGCTACCGGTTCATTCCAACACATGGTGGGCAGTGGAGGTGGGATGTCCCAGCCCATGTTCAGCAAGGTGCTACGGGATGTCCTGTCGGCTATGATGTGGTACAGGAACCGGTACACCCGATTCCCCAGGGCCCGTGATTTGCCTGCGGTGAAGGGTGCTTTCTATGCACTCGGACGCATCCCCCAGGTTGTTGGTGCAATTGATTGCACCCATGTTGGCCTTGTTGCACCACAGGCCATTGAGCACATCTACAGGAACCGGAAACATTTCCACTCCCTGAATGTGCAAGTGGTGTGCCTGGCGGACATGATTATTACACACGTGTGTGCGAAGTTTCCCGGTTCCACCCATGACTCGCACATCATGCGCCACAGCATTCTCCCACGTCTGATGTCCAATCTGCTACCGGACCGTGCGTGGATTGTTGGTGACTCTGCGTATCCTAATGGCCCTTGGCTTTTGAGTCCACTACGCAATCCTCGTACACCAGCTGATGTCAGGTACAATGAGGCACATGGGAGGACCAGACGTGTGGTGGAGCGGACATTTGGACTCCTGAAATCCAGATTCAGGTGCCTGGACCGCACCGGGGGTGCACTGGCATACTCCCCACAGAAGGTGTGCCAGATTGTTGTGGCATGCTGCATGCTGCACAACCTCGCTATTCGCAGGCGGATCCCCCTGATAGTGGATGACGGTGATCAGCCAGGGCCCCCGCCTGCAGGCCAAGCCGTGTCCAGTGATGAGGACAGTGGAGAGGAGGAAGCAGTGAATGAGCGTCAGCAGCTCATCGCCCGCTACTTCACTTGACGGTGAGTGACCATATATACGACGGCTGATGTCGCTGTAGTTGTGTATGTGTATGTGTGCATTGTCAGGGCGGCCTATTGTTGACTGAGTGCTGTGTGGCAATGGTCCATGTCCAGGGTAGTAGTATGCCACCGAGAGTGGCTGTGACATTGTGCCCTGTTGCTGTGTGAGATGTGTGTACATTGCTTAGGCCTGATGACAAGTACTGTGTGATGAGTGTGTGACACACACAGTCAATGGACTCTTGTTCTGTTTGTCACCCCTAGGTCCCTATAGCCTCTCCTGGCCTATCGACAGGACACATCACAGATGAATTTCTGAACATGCTGACGTTTGTGCAACATTGATAATAAACATAACAGATGACATAGGATGTGATACAGGTGTATTTATTTAAAAGGTGACATGTGATTGTGGGAAAGGTGATCAAGAAGGTGGTGCATGCTGTACAATGAGTGGACGGTCATGTCCGCGTGATGGTCAAGGTGTACCCATGTAGTCCTGGGTCCGCAGTCCAACAGACATTTGCCACTCGACTGGCAGTGTGGGGTAGGATGGTAGTCCAAGTGAATGCAGGGGGTGGCCACCATGGCTGGCTGACTCACTGGCGTTTGGTGCATGCAAAGTCCTCCCTGGACATCTGTTGCCTCTTCGGACGGCCCCTTCCACGTTTGGAAGGAGGGGGTCGTGGTTGTGGACTGCTGGTGGTGGCTGAGGATTGCCCACTCGCTGTGGACGCAGGGGAACTGGATGTGGCACGTCCCTGCGCCCCAGCAGGTGGTGGCGTGGGTGGTGTGGTTGTCCTTGAGTGGGCCCTCACCTCCAGCACTAGCTGGCCCATGAGGTCCACAAGTCGGCCCATGTGGGCGTCCATGGACCTCAACACCCCGAGGACTTCCCTGGTGTCGGAAGCTGACCTGGCCCATTGTCCCTGGGCCTCTTCATAGGCCCCAAGGACTCTGGCTATTTGCGGCAGGGCTTGGCTCCCAGGCTCTGTTGGCATTGGCCTGACCCTGCTCCTCCCACCTGGACTGCTGCCACCGACCTGCCCACTCGCCACATTGGTCACCCGGGGCCTCCTCCTGGCTCCCAGGGTAGATGTTGTGGTACGTGCCACCTCTTGGGATGGCTGCGTGGTCAGGGAGGCCGTGGTGGTGGTGATGGTGGTGGTGGTTGCGGCGGTGGTGTTGGCCACAATGACCGTGGCAGCAGGGGCCTGAGACTGGTCACCAGCCCTGGGAGATGGGTTGGTGGGTAGGAGGGGTCCTGGGGTGCTGTTGTACCCTGCCGCGCCAGATGTGCCAGGTTGGGGGTCCTCGTCCGTGGAGGTGTCCAGGCTTTCCACATCCGTGAGTCCATGACGGGGGCTTGTGGACTGGCTGTGATGGCTGGTGTCTCCATCCGCAGCATCCTGCTGGTCGTCACCTGTGGGGCGGAGATGAAAATTTATTGTGTTGCACCTTGCAGGGTTTGTGTTAGATGTCTGACATGCACAGTTTGTGCACTGATTTGCCGGATGTGTGTGTATGTCTCTACGATGTGTGTGCGTGATCAAGGCACTGGAATAGTGTGATGGGTGCATCTGGCATGGGATGGATTTGAAATGCCAATTGGTGTGTGTTGCAGTGCCCCTACATTTTGTGGCTTTGGTGGGAACGGGGTACAGCCCATGGACGGTTTAGTGTTGGAATATGGTACTGTGGTACATACAATGACATATGGGTGCAGAAGGGGACATGTGTTTTGGCCACACGACACTACAGAGACAAAGGTGTGTGTATGTCTGACTTAGCCAGCATATCTGCTCACTGTTGTCATTCATGGGCATTCCACAGCAGGCATTGTAGTGGGTGTGTAATGGTTGTATGCCACACGACGTATTGCAGATGGTACAATTCCTTGGTGTGCGTGCTACTCTCACCCATGTGCAGCAATGCAGTGCTCTTGGGGTGTTGACTGCATTCTGTATGTTGTTACTCACAGTGTGACGAGCGCTTCAGACACAGCAGACACATTATTGGTCATCTGCAGGACTCTTTGCTGTACTACCGTCTATGGGGCAACTGTTTGGATGATATACCTTTCATGACACTGGGGCTGGATGATGGGATGGATGGGATTTTGAAAGTGCATTGTGTAGCTGTGTGGTTCATGGGTCCAGTGGTGTTGGTGACATTACTGGGGTTCCACTATGTTTCATTTGTACGAGATAGACTTACATGGGTGATGTTGTACTATGTCAAGGGTAGAAGCAGACACGACTACATTGACAAGACTTGGATGGTGTTGCTGATGTGTGTGATGACTGACACAGTGCACGCCATGTGGGTCAGTACTCCAGTTGGACTTGTGCATGCTGACGTGACTCGTTACGTGTTTCTGCATTTGAGATGGCTCATGTGGGATATGACTCTGTGATTGATGTCCGGGTGCACATTGGTCACATGTTTGTGACAGGGAGCAGTGCTACCTGTCGCTCTGCTAGGTGACATGTCCCACATGTTGGTCGTAGTACAGTCCTCATGCCTACAGACACCCCGCCCTGTACAGTAGTCTACCCAATTGTTGGTTCTGAGGCTGAGATGCAATGGCTACCACATGGTTGTGGGAGGGAGGGGTGCTCCATCTTGCTGGTCTGTGGCTGTGGGGGCCATGTTGTGAGTCGTGGTGATGGTTTACCATCCACAGACAGCCCTCCATGTAGGGTGACATATCTACTTGTCGGGTGTGAGTGTGCACTGCTATGGCTGAGACATGGGTGTGGGGAGTGCTCCATCTTGCTGCGCTGTAGGGGTGGGGCCTGGGTGGGGGGACTTCGGCAGTCCCCCCTCCGATACTCGGAGATTGTGGTACGGCTCCTTACCTGTTACTTGTTGGTCAGTGCAGCTATGGCTGACACATGGGTGTGGGTGTGGGAAGTGCTCCTTCCGGCACATCTGTGGTACAGAGGGACCTGGTGGGAGTTGTGGTGCTGGCTGACTGTGCACATGCCCCCATGGTTTTGTTTGTTGGTACCTTTGGGCTGAGTGTGTGGGTGTGTCTGTTGCATGTGTGAGAGATGTCTGGTGTGTTGTGTGCTGGACATGGGGGTGTTTGGCCCTCGGTGCTATGGCATTCTGGACGTGCATGTCAGTACATAGCGGTGTGCTGGTATACATTTGTTTGTACTTACCAGCCTCCACTCCCCCTGGTATTCCGATGAGACTCTCCGGATGTAGTATGCCTCGCACCTTCTCCTCCCACGCCTTGAAGGTCTTGAATGGCGCGGGTGGTCCGCTGCCAGTCCTGTCAGCCAGCTCCCGGTTCTTGGCCTCCTTCTTCCTGACTAGGCTTTTCATGTCCTGCCACCTCTTGGTGATTTCCCCCGGTTGCGTGGCACGTTCCCGACTGCATTCACCTGGTCTATGATCCTTTTCCACATCCTGTTTCTGGTGGATACAGGTGTCTGTTGGACCTGGTTCCCATAGATTTGTGGGTACACCTTGATGACCTCGTCGACCATGACCGTCAACTCTGTGGCAGTGAACTTGGGCATTCGTTGTGCTGCCATGGTGCGTAGTGTGGTTATTGTGGTGCTGGTGTGGTGTGTTTGGTGTGTGATGTGCAGGGGGTTTGTGGTGCCGGTGTTTAGGTGGTGGTTGTGGTGGTTGTGGTGATGGATGTGATGTGTGTGTGCGTGTGGTATGCTGCTTTCCTCTGTGTCTCTCCGTGTTCTCTGCTGTGGTATTGGCTTTGTCGTGGTGCAAGGGTTTGTGGTCTGTGAGGGGGCAGCTTTTGTACTCACCTATGTGGGTGTGTCATGATAGTCTATCGTTTTCAGGTGTGTTGGGCGTGGTGTCCTGGGATTTATGCTACTTCCATATTTTGACAGGGGGATGTGTCTTTGGGATGGGTTCTGTGTCTGTGTATTTTGGCGTCGTTTACTGTGTGGACTTGTTGGCCGTGTTGTGTGTATTTGTTTGTGCCGCCACTGATTTCCGTGCATGGACGTGTCCGCCGGGCCTTCCGCCTTGTCAGTTCTTCATTTCTGTCGTTCACCGTTGCGGGCGGGATTTGTGTTGGTTTCCCGCCCTCATGTCGGGGGGATCATAATTTGACGGGCGGTGTGTAGTCCGTCCGCGCGGTCGTGTTTGCCTTTTTCGGGCGGTATTGCGTCCGTGGCGGACGGATTGTCTTGGACTCTGTCATGGACGGGCGGTATTCTGTATTCTTTTTCAGCTGCGGGCGGTGGTTATTTTGCGTCATCATAATTGATAGTTCGGTATTTCGATTTTGCAGGCGGGCGGTATTCTCAGGCTATGGCGGTTGGCGGTATTTTTACCGCCGGTTATCGTAATGGACCCCTAAAATACATAACACTAATATAAATATCGATATTATTAACAACAATATTTTTGCTAACGATATTACTTACTTTGATATTACTTACTTCAATATTACTTACTTCGATATAAAAAAACAATATTACTTACCTTAAGGTCGATATTCTGGTCATCGATATTCTGTCCCTATGATATTAAAAACTCGATATTAGTGTAGGTCGATATAAAAAAATCGATATTTTGACTGAGCACCGCTTTCAACACAGTCGACCATCCAACACTCATGCACTCCCTCCCTGGAGTTTTATATGGGATTCACCAACAATGTCCTTCACTGGTTCACTTCTTAACTTTCAACTGATACCAGTTTGTGCACATGGGCACCTTCAGGTCATAAAAAAGATTCCTGTAATGTGTGGTGCCCCCAGAGTTCCATACCTTCTCCTGTCATCTCCAACAGTAGATCGTGTATATTTGGATGGCAATCATATCATCTGGTAGGATATCCTAGCACTTGAAGAAGGAAGGTGCGGGCCTGGCAAGGACCTAGTGGAAGAGTCAGGTTTTCAGTTGTTTCTGGAAAACAAGGACTGAGCTGGTGGCTCTGATGTGCAGAGGGAGGTTGTTCCAGCCTTTGAAGGTCAGGTACAAGAATGTGCTCTTCTCTGGCTACTGGGATGCAGTGGACGTGCATAAGCAGGAGACTGGCCAAGCAGATATTTCTGGTAGGAGTGTGGAAGCTGATGCAGTTTGTCAGGTATGAGGGGACTTGGTTGTGTAGGGCTTTGTGTGTGTAAGGAGCTTGAAAACTGCTGCTTCTGGACTGGTAACCAATTAAGGTCTTTGAGATGGTTGGAGATGTGGATGCGGGGTGCGAGTTTGAGCATTAGCCTGGCTGCTACGCTTTGCATGATGTGGAATCTCTTGGTGAGATGTGTGAACATGCCAACATACAGTCCAGCTTGCTGGTGATCAGGGCATGTGTAATGGTTCTACAGGTGAGCGGGAGCCATCTGAAGGATTTTCTGAGGAGCTTGTGGATGTGAAAACAGGAGGAGGTGACCGAGTAGATCTGATTGGGCAAGAGTTGATTGTCCACCACTCTTCCAAGGTTCCTGACTTGGATATATGAACAGGGTGTTGGTCCTAGTTTGGCTAACCACCAGGCTGCAGCCCACAGTGAGGTTTATTTTCCAAAGAGTATTTCCTCTGTCTTATCAGAGTTGAGTTTCAGGCAGTTGATCTAAATCCAGTTGGTAACTTCAGACATGAAGATGGCAAACTTCATCTGAGTGTTGGGGGTGTTGCTGGAGAGGGAGAGGATGAGCTAGGGGTCATCAGCAGACAAGATGATGCTGATTCAATGGACTCAAATGATGGTAGCAAGCGGTGCGATATTGACATTAAACAGAGTGGTGCTGAGTGAGAATCCTTTGGGGACTCTGCAGATCATGTTGGCAGAGGTGTACATCATCAGGCTGACTGACTGGGTGCACCCAGTGAAGAAGGAGCTGATCCTTCAAAGGGTGGGTCCATGTATGCCAGTTTTATGGAGGCATTGGATGTGAAGGGTAGTCGGAGATGGTGTTGAATGCAGCTGAAAGGTTGAGCACAATTGTGGTCCTGTGTTTCCTCTATCTATGATCATACAAATGTCGTTGGTGGCAGCGATGAGGGCGGTCTTGTGTTTACAGGTGTTCAGGAAGGTGGTAGTGGTGAGAGAGTCATTGAGTATCTTGGTAAGTTCAACACAGATGGTGCTGGGTTCTTTGGTGAAGATGAAGTGTGGTCATGGCTCCGATAGGGCTGACAGTGGATGGAGCGCATAGTGGTGGGGATTTCTGACATGGTGATGGTGTGCCAGCAGGTCAAAGCAGTTTCCGGGGTGTTTGCCTCATTGGATTGGAGGTGTAGGAGGGCGGTGAGGGTGTGTAGTTCTGTTGTGAAGCAAAGTTGTATTATAGGGATAGTAAGTGCTATATAAATGCTGCAATACAACACAATATGATGCCGATTTTTTCGCTGAAGTTGCAATAGAGCTTTATGCAGTGATCCTGAGAAGGAGTGACGGTCATGAGGCTGGCCAGGGGGGTTTCTTGGTGTTCAACTTATGAATAACAGCATCAAGATATGCCAATGATACACAGCTTTACTTGAAAGTCTCCTGCAGTTTCTGACACTGCTTGCATAATATCCAGACCTGGATATAGAAGTGCCTTTGTGAAGCTCAGCCCAACCAAAACAGAATTTCTGTTCTTTGCCAAGAACAACAAACAAGATACAGTACAAACCTGGCACAATTACATGAACCTTGAAGGCTTCAAACAGCAAATTTCACAGAATGCCAAGACACTTGGATTCACCCTGGATACCAACCTTATCCTCAAGGAACACATTACCATAAAAACAAAGACATCCTGGCACCAGCGCTCTCTTCTAAAGAAACTGTTTCTTTCGGAAAGCAAATTCAGAACTGCTGTTCAAGTCATCGTAGTCTTGCATTTGGATGGTGGTAATGCCCTACTTCATAGAATCCCAGACTCCATACTGGAACCCCTTAGGGGCATCTTATATGCCACAGCACATCGCTTCCAGGCCCTGAAGAAATTTGATCAAATAACCGTAACCTGATGGTACACCATTGGCTCCTCTTGCCAGCATGTAACATCTTCACAATCAGCTGCATCATTTACAAAGCCATCACAACCAGCACCCAAGCTGATCTTGCAGACAAGCTCGCCATCTCTGGTGGTTCTCTGCACAGCCGGGACACCATTAGACTGCAGACTAAGAAGTGTAAAAAATAAAAAACAAGACAGCAAGTTTTTTCCAACTATGCACCCAGGAGCGGGAAGAGCATTCCTGTATGAATCAGGAGCACCCCAATTCTGCTCCAATTTAGGAAAGAGTTGAAGACTGAGGGCTATAGTAGTAGCAGTAGAAAATACTTTATTCGGTTATAGATAACCATCAAAGTGTACACGATAAAAGTGCAATAGTACAACATACAACATACAGAAAAATCACTCATGTATGAAAATGATTATAGATAGAATACATGAAACACTAAATTCATAAGGTGACAAAACATGACATTACCAAACCATATATATAAAACTAAGGGCCGATTCCGATTCGGGCCGGAAAACGTACCGACCGACTCGGTATGGGAATTTAGTCTGACCGACAAGTACCGGCGCTGCCCGATCCGCGTAGTACGATGCAATGCATGTGAATTATGACCGACTCATACAGAACACAAGCCGAACGACCGACCCGCACGGAAACCAGCTATCCGGCCGGGAAACCACGCGAATCGAACCGACCGACACGCACCAGGAATGAACCCGAACGAAACGTACCCGCGAACTCCAACCCGTGCAGTACGATGCAATGCGTGGAAAACCAGACCCAGTCGCACGGAGCTCAAGCCGTACGACCGACACGCATACAAAACGGAGCCGAAGCAAGCCAATACTCCGCGACCGACGCGTACGCCGCACATGAAACACAGCAGAAACACAGCCTGAAAGATTCGGAGAAGCACGCACGAGCCAACTGCAGCGTCCTACTCGGTCAGAAGAACGTCTCCTACATGCCCAAAAACTACAAAGGAAAAAATACAAAAAAAAGGGCCAAACAAGCAATGACAACGGCAATAAATACTGGGGGGGGGGGAAATGGAACAAAGACACACCCACAACTCCACCCATATAAAGGCCACAAATCCCTACCATGATCCTTTGCAAATTCTACTGACCTGCCACCACAGAACACCATTAGACAGCAACCACAGACACACCCACAACTCATCCATCACACAAGCCACACACCATTAGCACCTCCCAAATAGCACCCTCACATACACCCAGCAAAACCTACACACACACACCCTCACCTGCACACACACACACACATTAATCCCCACCACCATCCATCACCATGCCCCCAAAGAAGAATCCAAAGTTCCTAGACAGTGAATTGGAAGTGCTGGTAGATGAAATCCTCAGGGTAGAGCCACACTTGTTTGGTACATTGGTCCAACAGACACCCATGTCGCAGAAAACCAAGATGTGGGAGAGGATCGTCGACAGGGTGAACGCACAATCACCATGTTTGCGCACAAAGGAAGACATCCAGAACAGGTGGTATGATGTGCGCAGGAGGGTCAAGGCCCTACTCAAGAAGGATTACACCTTGAGCCATCGCACCGGCAGTGGCCCTCCTGCCAAACCACTATACCTCAGGCCCTGGGAGGAGAAGGTGCGGGCCATCCTACCACCAGAGAGCTTACATGGACTATCAAACATCCCAGAGCCTGGTGAGTACACAACCAATATACCCAATATCGTGTGACAATACACACACATCACTGTCAAGGGGATAGTCAAACCATGCACCGTTAGCAAAGCCACAGTAACCAAAATATAATTATCACAAGATGTGTATGTTAGTTAGACAAACACAATACCTGCCATCCCATAGTGATATGTAACTGTGTCATGACATGTACAAACCCAACAACAAATAGAGCAAGGCAGTGGCACAAATCTAACCAACAAACACTGTCAGACATTTTGCCACCATTAGAACACCACCTCACAGGGAAGCTCACTGAAAGGAAGGAATTCTGTGTATACTGGTGAAGTCAGTGTAGCCAATAGCATGATGGGAGTTGTAGTCACAGATATTGGTCACCCTCACAATTGGCCCATCAACACCACTCTGAACCATGCTCACATCACAGGGAGTGGAAAAAAACTGACAAGATGGCTGACACTGGGTACTGCTGTGGGGAGCACAAGGCCCTGCTGGGAACTGGGCACCAACAAACAACAGGACACCACTGTCAGCCATCTTGCCATTGCTGTCACACTCACACACAGTGAAGTCCACTCCAAAGGAAGGAAGTATGGGCATGCTGGGAAGGGGGGTGTAGGCAATAGCATGATGGGAGTGGTAGTCACAGCTCAACATCCCCCACCCGCATGGCCCAGCAAGCTCACACTGAAGCATGCACACCTCACAGGGAGTGAAAAGCCACTTCAAAGATGTCTGACACTGGTGCTCTGTTGTGGGGAGCACAAGGCCCTGCTGGGAACTGGGCACCAACAAACAACAGGACACCACTGTCAGCCATCTTGCCATTGCTGTCACACTCACACACAGTGAAGTCCACTCCAAAGGAAGGAAGTATGGGCATGCTGGGAAGGGGGTGTAGGCAATAGCATGATGGGAGTGGTAGTCACAGCTCAACATCCCCCATCCGCATGGCCCAGCAAGCTCACACTGAAGCATGCACACCTCACAGGGAGTGAAAAGCCACTTCAAAGATGTCTGACAATGGTGCTCTGTTGTGGGGAGCACAATGCCCTGCTGGGAACTGGGCACCAACAAACAACAGGACACCACTGTCAGCCATCTTGCCATTGCTGTCACACTCACACACAGTGAAGTCCACTCCAAAGGAAGGAAGTATGGGCATGCTGGGAAGGGGGGTGTAGGCAATAGCATGATGGGAGTGGTAGTCACAGCTCAACATCCCCTACCCGCATGGCCCGGCAAGCTCACACTGAAGCATGCACACCTCACAGGGAGTGAAAAGCCACTTCAAAGATGTCTGACAATGGTGCACTGTTGTGGGGAGCACAAGGCCCTGCTGGGAACTGGGCACCAACCAACAGCAGGACACCACTGACTGACATCCTGAGAGTCAACCTGCACCCACTGCAAGGGTGGCATGCTTCATGGTGGGATAACTGGGCTGGGGGGAGAAGGAGGGCCGGATGTCAACCAAAAACCACCAATGCTGGCCATGCACACACCTCAACATTCACATTGAAATGCTTCAGGTTGGCAGGACAATGTGCTACACCAATATCAACCTCTGACTGTGACAACTTAGGACAATGCAATGTACAGGCCCGCATCCAGAGGTACAGTCACAACTGTCAGGTGTTTGAACCATTGATGCCTGTAGAAACATAACATACATTGTGTCTCTTCCAAAAACAGGTGATGATGGGGACACAGCAGCAGACAATGAGGAGTCCCTGTCCCAGGCTCCGGGGGCCCCTGAGCTCTCTGGTGTGGAACAGCCTCTGCCCTCCTCGGATGGCGAAGACCTACCTGGCCCCTCCGGTGTGAGTCATCATGCAGCACCAGCAGGACCACCATCTGCACCCCCTGCACCCACTCCTCCAACATCTGCCAACACACAGACCACCCCCGCCGACACGGACAGACCAAGGACCACAAATGACAACAGCACAGGGACCCCGGCCCACCGTGAAGCAACGGACAACAACCCCAGTACCAACCCCCAAGGGGGCCCAGGGTCACCTGTGCGTGCCACCGCAGGTCCCGCACGTGTGGCCAGGGGTGGTGGGAGGGGTGGTAGGCAGAGGTCGCTGTTTGCAGAGGGGTCTGGACTGCATGATGACCCACAACTGGTACGCATTGCTGATGCGTACCAGAATAGCACTGGAGAGGTCAGCCAGGTAGTGGGGATCCTTAAGGACATTCAACAGCAGCAGGCTGCCCATCATGCCCGCTTGGACTCACACATGTCCCGTGTGGAGACACACATGTCTCGCATGGAGTCCAAGTGGGACACATTGCAAGAACTGACAGCGGTGCATAGGGACATATTGACATGCCTCCGCCAGATTAGCACCAACATAGCCACACCTCCCTGTGTGCCCACAACATCTGGTGCCGCAACAACTGCAACTGCCACAGGGAGGGAGGATGACTCTGGCGGAGAGTCCTCTGCACCGCAGCAGCCTGCACGTGAGGGTCCCCCCGAAAGAAGAGGGTCGTCCGAGGAAGGAAAACTGAGAGGCCGATGGCCATGTACATCCCCCAGGAACCCAACACCTGTTCTGGAAATTCACCTTTGTGTGCAAACTGTTCACCCTGTCGAATGCAACCCAACTCTCCCACATGACATGGGGAGTTTAAGTTGGACCAATGTATCAGATGACTGTGGACTTTACTCAGGACATTTCTGCTACCAACACTTCCAACTCATCTGGGAACTTTGGATTCCAATCCCAATGTACAGCACCCACCATCCTGTGCACTATCCTCACACATGTATGTAAATAAACTCACTAATACACCATACTTGCCTCTGTTGTGATTCCAACGTTGTTTTTGTCATGGAGATGATGATCTGCTAAATGACACTGTGCATGCTAGCTGCTACAGCAAGTTCAACACCGTCATGTGAGTCATGGCGACGTGACACATATGAGGGAGACACACCACTAGGGCTACACAACACATACACACCAGGGCCATCTGACTCATCGCCTACACTGATGTTGCCAGGAAATACAGTGGAATGCACAGACACCACACCTATTCAGAGTCTGTGTTAACTTGCCCACAGGTGAAGTAAGCTAATGTCAGTCAGATGTGTGACCACAGACAACGCACATCCCAAAGTGAAGCACAGGTTTATTACACATTTGCAACATGTTGTTTCCACTACAGATGCAAGGCAATTCCACGTGGCAGTGGCCACACAGTCACCAAGTGTAGAGGAAATAAAGTCCAGGGGCGTGTGGCACATCACCTGCAGGGAAACGACTGCTCCCACCCTGGAAGTTGAATCATGGTGTCGGGGGATCACAGTTGACCAAACAACTCTGAAAGTACCCTGTGAAGGACAGACATGACACACAGTCAAAAGCACTGAAGAACAGGACAGAACTGCAATACTTATGCCCGATACCTACACAAAACCAAGTTAGCATGTCAACACTGTTGGGGAGTACAGACTACCTGTAAGGACACATCGCTGCACGCATACAGTCAAGTAGCACATGGCCACATTCAAACAGCAACCGAGCACCACCAACAAATATCATGCAAACTCAAATCATTGACATACCAACTCTGTATACTCACATTCAGCTGAAGAAGTTGGTGATGAGCTGTGTGCGGACATCCCCCTCATCATCATCATCATCACTGGCATCGTGGCCCAGGCCAGGATCCTCCACAGGTGGCGGATGTTGGTCATCCTCATCCAGGATGAGAGGCAACTCCTTCCGCACTGCCAGGTTGTGTAGCATGCAGCAGACGATGACAATCTTGCACACCTTTGCAGGGGCATATGGGAGGGCCCCTCCTGTCTTGTCCAGCCAGCGAAAGCGGCTCTTCAGGAGACCAAATGTCCGCTCGATCACTCTCCTGGTCCGACCATGTGCCTCATTGTAGCGCAACTGGGCTGGTGTCACAGGGTTCCTGAGGGGTGTCAGCAACCACGGCATGTTGGGGTATCCGGAGTCACCTACATACAGACAATTGCACATTAGCTGAGTTGGAAAAGAGGGTGGAATACAACATTGCAGAACACACACAATGGTACAAAGTCAGTACACACCAACAAGCCAGGCACGCTGGTTCTGCATCTGTGACATCATCCTCGGGATGCGACTACTCCTCATCACATAGGCATCGTGTGCAGAACCGGGGAAACGTGCACACACATGTGAGATGCTCATATCTGCAAGACATACCACCAGGGCATTGATAGAATGGTAATGTTTCCTGTTCCTGTATGCCTGCTCATGTGCCTGTGGTGGTACCAAAGCCACATGTGTCCCATCAATGGAGCCGATGACATGTGGCATCCTCCCCAGGGCATAGAAGTCACTCTTCACGTCAGTGAGTTGTTGACGTTTAGGGCAATAGATGTACTGGTTCAAGTATCTCAACATCGCCTCCAAAACATCGCGTAGCACACGGCTGAACATGGTCTGTGACATCCCACCAGCAGACACCACAGTGTGTTGAAAGGTACCGGTGGCAAAGAAGTGTAGGGCTGCCATCACCTTCACCTTGGGGGTCAGCGCTGCTGGGTATGGCCGGCCAGGTTGCAAATGTGGGGCCAACTGCACCGCCAATTCCTCAATAAGCGGCCTGTTGAAGCGGTACCGTCGGATGCAGTCACGTTCAACCATGGTTGCAAGGTCAGGGAATGGTCTATGGACAGCTGGTGCCCTGCAGTGCATAGGTGAACAAAGAAAGATTGTCAGTCACCCCACATATGTGGCATTGACCATACTCAATATCACATGATACATCATTACGAGACACAAGTACTTGATGTGTGTGCCGTTCTGTATGGACATATATGGCACCTACATGGCCAACATCTAACATCTCAGTTCAACATGTGTTGACAACAAGTTCCAGGTTGTGCTATGGGAAATCATTCGGCTGTGTCACAGTACCCATGTACTGCCGTCACGTTCCAAACACACACCACAGTGACAAGTGAGGACAGATGTGCCCCAGGCATCACAGCTCTTTGACAGGTAGATTCCCAGGGACCCTGTATTGCCACATGAACACTGGCTTGACATGGCGTTTCATGTACATGCCAGCAAAACAACCATGACTCCCACAGGTAGTGGCCCCTGTTGCCTCGGCAGGACAGACATGGACGTCTGTGACACACACACGCACAACATCAAAGTCGATGCACAAACAACGTAGATGTGGAGACTGTCTCCCATTGTGCACATGGAATGAGAGACATCTGAAACACAACATGCACACAGACTGTGGAGGGCCATCACTATTGTGGCAATGGGTCACCCTGTGACATACATACCTTCCCACATGGTACTCAGGGTGTATGTGACATGACATACACAACCTGGAAATGTGACCATGCCACATGCCCTGAACTGAACAGTTGCACATCACAGTGGTCATGTGCACAACACACAAAGGATTCTGTCCCCATGAACACGTGCACAGCCTGGGAGTGGCTGCCCCCAAGTGCTACCGAAAAACCACATGTTGACCCCCATACACGGATGTATGACGATACCACGCATGCATTACATCGCATGCCATTAGATCGCGGTTTTAACAACGCAAGTCGTTACAACGACTTGCGTTGGAGGGCGCTGGACTTAGGAGTAGTTTAATTTACTATTCCAACTCCAGCCTACGTACAGTAGGGAAGGTGTTGGATAGTAATTTAAACTACTCCTTGTCCTATAGCGCCCTCCAGTGCAAGTCGTTGTAACGACTTTCGTTGTAAAAACCGCAATCTAATGGCATGCGATGTAATGCATGCGTTCTAAAGGTTGTTTCCCCCCATACACACACAGGTAATGCAGCCTTACATGCCTTAGGATACAGTGTGGACAGGCTGTGGTGTCGTAGGTGTGCCCCTGAGTCCCTGGCAAGTAATTGTGGCTGGCATACGTTCACCAGTGACAACCATGGTGACATATGCGAGTGACTTGTACAGGGACGCGTTGTACAGCAATGGACCGATCGGTGCGCACGCATTGGCCATTGCATATGATGTGGACGGATGCGTGTTGTCATCTGAAATACGCGTAGTACAGCAATGGACCGATCGGTGCGCACGCACTGGCCATTGCATATGATGTGGACGGATGCGTGTTGTCATCCGAAATACGCGTTGTACAGCAATGGACCGATCGGTGCGCATGCATTGGCCATTGCATTTGATGTGGACGGTTGCGTGTTGTCATCCGAAATACGCATTGTACAGCAATGGACCGATCGGTGCGCACGCATTGGCCATTGCATTTGATGTGGACGGATGCGTGTTGTTTTTCGAAATACACGTCGTACAGCAATGGTCCGATCGGTGCGCACGCATTGGCTATGGCCTGACATGGCAACGGACGCGTTTTCGAAGCTTTAACGAGTCTGATGCAGTGAATTCAGTTGGCCACCCACAACAATGTTGCAAATTCATGGGTGTCATGAAGTTGAACTTTTGAAGGATGCTGTGGGCGTGTATAAGTGGTGCAATTCCATGGATTGGCCAGATTCAGAAGATGCAAACGACTTGGACCTATCACTTTGGACACATGGGACAGTATCTGCCTCTGCAGCACACATATAATGCTGGCTGTTCCCCTGAGAGCTCACTTGCCTGCACTACATGCTCCAGGACGACATCTGCCACCACCACTGCTGCTGTCTCTGGATCCTCTGGCTACTGCAATGGCACATACTGTGGAGAGAGCCCCAGCCTTCAGCACTGAGGAGAACCAGGCCCTGCTGGACATCCTCCTTCCACAGTACAGCAAGCTGTATGGGAAACCAGGGGAGCAGGTGAGTGTGCTGTCCACTGCCTTACTAAATGATCATGTTGTCTGACTAGCAAGACTTACAGTGTGCACACCACTGGCTAGCATGCTCACTGAGTACTTGGCACCCCCCAAAGTGTGTAGTTACATGCACTGAACAGGTATAGTGCAGTAACAGTGCATTCCAACAAGGTTTGACTTCCCAGGCAATGATACCATTTGGTAACTGCTGGCAAACGGTTCATAGCCATAGTTGCACTGCCTGTGTACATCATATGCCCCTGTGATTGAGACATGTATATCCAACTGTGTGATGCACGGAAATGTTGCATGTGTAGTAATGGCCTTTTCACTTTGTCATCCTCACAGGTTGATGCCCACCAGAAGCAGGACATCTGGCTGACCATCGTCCGGGCAGTACGATCGATGGGGGTCTACAGGCGCAGGATCCGCAACTGCCAGAAGAGGTGGCAGGACCTTTGTGACTGGACCCGGAGGATCGCAAGGGTCCAGCTGAAGCTGTCGCCTCCTCGCAGGAGGGGCGGACACCAGACCCTGACCCCCCACATGCTCCAGATCCTCGCGGTGGTCTTCCCTGACCTGGATGGGCAGCTGAAGGCCAGACAGCAGCAAGGAGGGGGTAAGTGCTAGCCTCAACTGTGTACTATGACTGACATGCTCTATGCACTCCTTTAGCCTGGTTCCACTTCCACTGTACAACTGTCATGTTGTCCTGGACTCATGTCCCTCACTTGTGTCATGCCCCCTCCTCATCTGATACACAGGTGTGGCCCTTACAGTCTGTGACTTAGGTCACTTGGGTACTGTGTACTTGCAGTTACCTGTGGTTCAAGTTGGGGACAGCATCAGTTACAGGAGCTTTGTGGTGGGCTGCATGGGTGGTACAATTGCTCACAATGCCTGTGATCTGACATGTACTCTGGGTATGGCTTCAACATGTGTTCCAATTGCTGCTCTGACTCACCACATGTCTGGGGTATGTGCCACACACCCATGCTGCTGCAGAGTCCAAGGTAGGAGCCTCAGTAGTATGTACATCATGTGTGTGACACATGCATAGCCACCTGCCTAGTGTTCAGGGTAATACCAAGTTGCACATGGACCAGGACTGTAATGCCTACTCCGGACATCGAAGGCACTCTGTTCTCCCACTCCCGTGTGTCAGCATACATATTGGGCATTGTGAAGAGGGCACTCAGGTGTATGCCTCTGTGTCACTGTGGTGTGGCCTTGCTATTTGGACTCCTGGAGTGTTTCACAATTTGGGGTGGCCAGCCATCTGAGTTATGACTATGGGATCTGCACATAGTTCAGTGCATAGGTCTCTGATCCCTTGACTGTGCACAATTTTGTATGAGACATTGGGGTGCAGGCAGCTTTGGTTCATTCTCATCAAACGTTGAAGTGCTCATGTGTATGGATTTGTGTTTGCAGTCAATCAAATGTCTCATTTGATTGATGTGGGATCATCTCAGTCCTCATGATGTGGCTGACCAGAGGTGCACATGTGTACCTGTCAGCTACAGGGCTTATGTTTCAGAAACTTCCATGATTGTGACACAGTGCAGACTGGTGTTGTGTGTATGCACTGCCCCTGTGACAGGAGACAGTTATGACTGACTTGCCAGACAGGCCTGTGCCATGACATTCCAAATGCAAAGGGTGATCCAGCAGTGGTGTGACATGTCCTGCATGCACACCATTGTTGCATTGTCTATCAGGACATGAGGACATCATTGTGTCTGGTGATGGAACCAAAACCCGCATATCAACAGAGACTTTGCCCATCACTTCTCCTGACACATGTACTGAGTCAGTGGCAGGAGATGGCATGTGTTTGGAGTGACACATTTCCATATGTTCTCTTGGATGTCCAACGACTGTGTATGTGGTGCATGTGTGCACATATGATTAGTCGCATACAACAGGCAGCAGACAGATGGGTGCATGGACAGGTAGGATATGTGTGGCATGACTGACTGTCAGGCAGACAATGGGCTTCTTCAAATCAGTGTCAGCACTTATTGCAATGTCTAGCAAATGATGGCAGGGCTTGCTCTGTGATGTGCTGTACTTACTGTGGTGTGTGTGGTCAGTACAGGTGACTAATGTTGCTCTGTTTATCCTGATTGTTTGCAGATACATCCACGGCCACAGGAGGAGACAGCTCCACGGACCAAGAGGAGCGGCAGAGCCAGACTGGGTCCACTGCAGGGGAGACCGAGGGACCCAGTGGCACGGAGGGTGAGGGGAGCCACACTGAGGAGACCTCAGCTACGACCACCTCGGCTGGGGAAAACAGCACTTCCAGTGAGGACTCCCTTGTGGAGGCGGGTGTCAGCAGACCAGAGGCAACGCCAAGCAAGTCTGTCCCCGCCACCACCACCATCTCCACCCTCCCATCTGCTCCCATCCCACATGTCCGTGAAGGCTCCCGTGTAGGGGAGCGAGTCTCCTTCATGCCAGGCACCGCACCCCCTGCCTCTGTCCCCCCTGCTGCCCTGAGTGTGGAGTCTGTGGACTTGCTGAAACAGATCCATGTAGGGCAGACATCAATGCTGAGTGTCCTCCATGCACACACGGGTCTTTTGACACAACTGGTGTCATTCATGGAGGGCATGTCATCTGGCATGTCTGCCCTACATCGGACCAATCAGTCCATGGCCTCCTCACTGATGGCAGCAGTGTCCCTCCTGCAACAGTCCCTCACCCCTCCTACCTCTGCCCCATCCACAATCCCCAGCACCCTACCTCTCCCAAGCACACACACACCGGCACCGGCACGCACCAGCACAGACACAAGCAGCACACAGACACACATGCCAAAATCCAGACGCACACGCACGCACAGTCAGGGGACTGATATCTCACCCACAGGGGATGGGGCCCAGACACACACACACGCATCCACGAGCACTCCACAGTTCTCAGATGCCTCTCCCTCCAAAACCCCTTCCCTTGCCTCACCTGCAACCCCCCCTCCCAGAAGCTCTTCCTCTGTGAGCTTGGCCTCTTCCCCACAGATATACCTGACACGAAGTCCAGGCGGAAGAGGCGACCACCACACACAGAGGGAGTGCCCCTCACACCCGGACACCCTCCCCCAGGCACAGGCAGGCTGAGGACCCCATTCGAAAGTCCCCCGGACCAGGAAGGGCAAGACCCAACCACCACCACCACGCAGCTCCACCACACAGTCTCTCTCCTCCATCCCCCAGCCCACCACTCTACCACTCCACAGGTTCCACCGCCACACCCTGCCCCAGGTTCCCCCACACACCGATACCGCATCCCCAAACTGCTTAGGCCCTCCCCCCCTACCACTTACTCTTCCACCCCAACCCAGATGCTCTGCCTGTTTGTGCCACTGGTGTGGAGACCGGGTCCCCCCCCCTCTGTCCTGCCCACCTCATCTGCCCCCCCTTCCACTCCCTTGGAGTCATGCACTGCAGTGGAGTCCACAACCACCCCGTCTGACTCGGGCACTGCAGTGGGGACCCAGTCCACTCCATCTGACTGGCCCACTGCAGTGGTTGCAGCACCCACACCATCTGACTTGTGCCCTACAGTGGTGCCGGCCCCCACTGAGTCAGACACCTCCACTGCAGTTGCCGGTGACACTTCTGCACCCACCACCCCTTCACTGCCTCCTTCTGGCATCCCCTGATCCTGTCCCTGCGGTGCCTGGCCTGCCCCTTGTATGCCCCTCCGAGGGGGATGTCCCCTGTCCGTACCAGTGCAGGCAAGAAATGGGTGACAAGTTGTCACATATCACCCTGTTGGGACTGTGTATTTGGACTGGCCATTGGCCTTAGTTTCTTTTGGACTTGAATTTTTATTTTAACATTTGCTGAATAAAGCCTCTTTTTGTTTACTTGTTGTTCCTCTTTGGATGTACATGATGTAGATGAGTATCATCATGCATTTGCAGTTGTAATAGTGTTCAGATCATGAAAATGAAGTGTTGCTGTGATGGACTCCATGTGGTCCATGGGATATGTGTCCTAATGTAGTCTGGATCTATAGCATCCTTTGCTGCAGTCTGAGGGTGTAATGTTCTGCACTTGACACAGGGATGTACGTTTTGCATTTGTAATTAACATCTTTGGCTTACACTGATGCACATCTGGTGGGCTTACCACTGTTCAATGTTTCTATTTCCCTGACTGTGTGCCCATCTCCACTGGACATGCAGTTTAGCACACCAATGTTGAAGGACTCATCTGTGTATACAGTGCAACTTGCTTGACACGTGTTTTGGGTGTATGCAGATGACTGACGTGACACTCCCGTACCCAGGCTGATGTGAGCAGAGCCTTCAGTGTGTTGTAGTCGTTGACTCACTGACCGAGTGTTCTGCTGACATGTTTGAGTCGTGCACAGACAAGGTTTGGCACATCGGACCTTCCACAGGAGTGGCGTGCCCTCATGGCAGTGTGCAATCCCGTGACATTGGCTGGGCCCGTGTTGTGTGTTGTGTGAGCATGTCTGTGTGTGTTCCCTTCCCTTTTCCTACACAGGCAGTGTCCCTAGGGATGTTCCTGTTTGTGATGCTTGCTGAGTTGTCCTGTGTTCATCCAGCATCTTGGACCTGGTTTCTCCGGGATGTGGGTGCATGGCAAACTAATGTTCATCAGGTTGGCATCCCTAGTTGTTTTTGTTGTCAGGTCTGGGGATGTGGGCAAACGCAGATGGGACACAGTCAGGATTCCCCTTGGCACTTGTTGGTTACACAAGTCATGTAATTTACAGTTTGTGGTAGCTTTCAGTGATTGTGACACGTTGTGTGTGTGACTGCTGCCACTTCTCAGGGTCAGAGCTGCAATGTTGGAAGTTGTCTATGTGTGTTCTTTGTGGGTGACTTTGGCTTCTTCATTGGTGTGTGACTGTGGCCGGGATCCCATCGATTGGGGTGGATTTCACGTCATGCCCATGTACGGCGTACTGTGCAGTGTGTCAGAGATTCACGAGTCTTGTTGACTGGCCATGTGTGATGGGTTTCTGCACCTTAGTTCCCACCACCACCCCTGGGATTGTCATGGGTGCATGTGCAATGTCACCAGTCCATGTGAGCTTCACTGCTGCACATTGGTGGAGATCAAGGTGTTGTGGTGTTGAGTGTATGCAAATGAGAGTTGTTGCACGGCTAGACCCCTACCTCCATATTGGCCTTGGCTGACAGGCCGTGCTGATTAATTTGTGCTTGTGTAGGTGTGATGGTAGTTTGTTGCTCAGGACACATGGCTGTGGTTCACAGTGTGAACGACATCTACCTTTGTCATCACAGTGGGATTATCATGCAGGCCAGTGTCACCACAATGTGGGGTCCCTGGGGGTAGTGCTGTGGTGGGTCTGTCTCTTGCTGTGTTAGTTGCTATTCCTACAAGCTTGTGTGACATGTGTAATTTGGGCTCCCTCTCATCTAACAATGCCTGATTGCCCACATAGGGGAATCAGATCCATGAGTTACTTTTGTGTGGCACTGTATACACATCTGTGTAATTGGGATTCAGGCCTCCTCATGTGTTGTGTGGTTGCCTGGGGACACTGGCACACCCCCCCATCACCTGTTGTGTTTGATATGCAGTGTGAGGCTGCCTGTTTGTGTTTGTGCATCTGCACCACTGCATTGGCATATCTTTAGTGTGCCATTGGCTGTATGTTGTTTGGTGGGTTTCCCCTGCTGTCCCTGGGACTCCTAGGTCATCAGTCAGCACAGTGATCATGGTTTGTATGTCCCATTGCTGCCATGGTATGGTATTTGTTCACCTCACATCTACAGTCTCCACAGGATATCTACATTTGTGTGTCCATTGGTGCAGATATGTGGGTCTGCATTATGATGGTCACTTCTGTCATTGTGTAATTGATGAATGTTGACAATGTCAGCCCCCATGGGTGATGTTTGTCTGCACATGGCCAAAGGTATGTCTTATTTGCACTGCACTGTTTGCCTCACCCAATCTATGTTGCTATGGGACACAAGCACTACTTTGCCACTGATATGTTTGTTGTTCTGTGACCAGGAATCATCCATGCTGTTTGGCATTTGCAGCTTTTTCCATGACCACACTTACATTTTGGTCACTGTGATGATGGGGGTTTAGACCCCATTGCCACAATGTTCAAAATGTGCTTCAGCTATGGACCCCACACTTACCTTTTGGTCACTGTGATGATGGGGGTTTAGACCCCATTGCCACAATGTTCAATTGGGCTTCAGCTATGGACCCCACACTTACCTTTTGGTCACTGTGATGATGGGGGTTTAGACCCCATTGCCACAATGTTCAAAATGTGCTTCAGCTATGGACCCCACACTTACATTTTGGTCACTGTGATGATGGGGGTTTAGACCCCATTGCCACAATGTTCAAAATGTGCTTCAGCTATGGACCCCACACTTACCTTTAGGTCACTGTGATGATGAGGGTTTAGACCCCATTGCCACAATGTTCAAAATGTGCGTCAGCTATGCACCCCACACTTACATTTTGGTCACTGTGATGATGGGGTTTAGACCCCATTGCCACAATGTTCAAAATGTGCTTCAGCTATGGACCCCACACTTACCTTTTGGTCCTTGTGATGATGGGGATTTACACCCCATTGCCACAGTGGTCATGGTCTGCTTGCATTGTGGAGGCCACACACATTTTTGTGTGACACATGTGATAGGGGGTCACATTGTCTGTTCAATGTCATGTTCAGTGTTGTAAGCATTTGACACAGACTACACACGCTTATCATGGTGTTGGGGGGATGTCTTTTTCTGACATTCCTTATGTTGGAGTATGCTGGTTGTGTCATGCATTACCCATCCTATGAGTAGGGGTGGTGGTAGTGGTAGGCATCCAGCCCCCTCTGAGTAGGGGTGGTGGTAGTGGTAGGCATCAATTCCCCTATGGGTGGGGATGGTAGTAGTGGTAGGCATCCAGGCCCCCCAGAGTAGGGGTGGTGTTGGTGGTAGGCATCCAGGCCCACATGAGTAGGGATGGTGTTGGTGGTAGGCATCCAGGCCCCCATGAGTAGGGGTGGTGGTAGTAGTAGGCATCCAGGCCCCCCAGAGTAGGGGTGGTGGTAGTGGTAGGCATCCATCCCCCTATGAGTGGGGATGGTAGTAGTGATAGGCATCCAGGCCCACATGAGTTGGGGTGGTGTTAGTGGTAGGCATCCAGGCCCCCCAGAGTAGGGGTGGTGGTAGTGGTAGGCATCCATCCCCCTATGAGTGGGGATGGTCGTAGTGACAGGCATCCAGGCCCCCCTGAGTAGGGGTGGTGGTAGTGGTAGGCATTCATCCCCCTATGAGTGGGGATGGTAGTAGTGATAGGCATCCAGGCACACATGAGTAGGGGTGGTGTTGGTGGTAGGCATCCATCCCCCTATGAGTGGGGATGGTAGTAGTGACAGGCATCCAGGCCCCCCTGAGTAGGGGTGGTGGTAGTGGTAGGCATCCAGCCACCCATGAGTAGGGGTGGTGGTAGTGGTAGGCATCCAGCTCCCCCTGAGTAGGGGTGGTGGTAGTGGTAGGCATCAATGCCCCTATGGGTGGGGATGGTAGTAGTGGTAGGCATCCAGGCCCCCATGAGTAGGGGTGGTGTTGGTGCTAGGCATCCAGGCCCACATGAGTAGGGGTGGTGTTAGGGGTAGGCATCCAGGCCCCCCAGAGTAGGGGTGGTGGTAGTGGTAGGCATCCATCCCCCTATGAGTGGGGATGGTAGTAGTGACAGGCATCCAGGCCCCCCTGAGTAGAGGTGGTGGTAGTGGTAGGCATCCATCCCCCTATGAGTGGGGATGGTAGTAGTGACAGGCATCCAGGCCCACATGAGTAGGGGTGGTGGTAGGCATCCAGCCCCCCCTGAGTAGGGGTGGTGGTAGTTGTAGGCATCCAGCCCCCCCTGAGTAGGGGTGGTGGTAGTGGTAGGCATCAATTCCCCTATGGGTGGGGATGGTAGTAGTGGTAGGCATCCAGGCCCCCATGAGTAGGGGTGGTGTTGGTGGTAGGCATCCAGGCCCACATGAGTAGGGGTGGTGTTAGTGGTAGGCATCCAGGCCCCCCAGAGTAGGGGTGGTGGTAGTGGTAGGCAACCATCCCCCTATGAGTGGGGATGGTAGTAGTGACAGGCATCCAGGCCCCCCTGAGTAGGGGTGATGGTAGTGGTAGGCATCCATCCCCCTATGAGTGGGGATGGTAGTAGTGACAGGCATCCAGGCCCACATGAGTAGGGGTGGTGTTAGTGGTAGACATCCAGGCCCCCCAGAGTAGGGGTGGGGTTGGTGGTAGGCATCCATCCCCCTATGAGTGGGGATGTTAGTAGTGACAGGCATCCAGGCCCCCCTGAGTAGGGGTGGTGGTAGTGGTAGGCATCCATCCCCCTATGAGTGGGGATGGTAGTAGTGACAGGCATCCAGGCCCCCCTGAGTAGGGGTGGTGGTAGTGGTAAGCATCCAGCCCCCCATGAGTGGGGATGGTGGTAGTGGTGGCCATCAGGCCCCTATGGGTGTGTATGGCATTGGTGATAGCCATCCCGCCCCTATGGTTCTGCTGTTGCTGGTGTACGTCATTTCTGCATCCCTATGTGTGTGTGTCTTATGTCGGGTACGTGTCGTTTGTTTGTGTTGTGGGTGTTTGACTTAACGTCTGCGCCGTACGCGTCCGTACCGGTTCCGGTAATAGATGTAGAGTAATGGTAGGACCTGCGCGATGGGATTCATGGATGGGTCGTCTCGTTCGTGTTTCTCGTGGCTTCGACTCGTACTCGTCGCTGGCTTGTTCGTCTCGTAGCCGTGGATCGTCTTGTGGCGCGAATCGGAGCTTATGTGCAGCTCTCCCGGATGCTCTGACGTGCCGTACGTAGCGACAGGTTCGGCGCGTACGGAAGGTGCATCGTACTAGTCCGGCCGGAAGGTGCTGTATATTTGCTTCCGTGCGACTCGATTCTACGTTTACGGATCCGGCTCGGGCGGGGAACAGGAGCTGGAATGGTACGTACGGCTGGGTCGGGATCTGGGCAGTTATGCGCATCGTACTTGCTCGTTCGGACGAATGTTCGAATCGGTCGGGAAACACGCGTTCGGCTTGGTTTTTTTCCGGACGAATGGTGTTGGGTGCGCTTCCAGCCGAGATCGGAATCGACCCCTAAGTCGTTAAGATACATGGTTCATAAAAACAGTAGACATATCTGAAAACAATATATGGTTGATAAAACCTAAAATGTTTTTCCTTTATCTGAGCAGCATTCTAAATGATATGGCATCTATTATCAACTAAAATAATTCCATAGGGGAGCATCCATATAAAAAGTGTTAAAATGAAGCAATAAAACCTCAAAGTGACCGTGCATAGTGCAAAAAACTAATGTGCAAGGACCAATCTAATTAAAAATGAAGTAAAATATTGAATAGCACTAAATTATTACGCCCTCAAGCAAGCAATTTTAGAATTTTAGTTCTCCTGAACCATACAGCTTGCTGGAATTTGCTAACCACAAATACAATTTTTGTGGATGTATCGCTTTTTAAAATCCTAAAAGCTGCCAGATGGCTTCTTGTGCCCATATTACGGCAGATGGGCACAATCCATTTGCGGCGTAAGTTACTATACTCAGAGCAGAAGAACATTACATGCATCTCAACCTCATCGCTCAAACCACATGCAGGGCATGTTGCAAGATCTTGGTTTGGATGCCATTTGCGTGTGAAAGATAGTAGAGGAAGAGATCCATATCGAAAACGTAAAAACAGGCTCCTTGTTAAGGGCAGGGATATAAGATCTAAAAACGTCTCAAATACTGGGAATTACTTAAAATCTAAAAACATGTCAGTCAGAGACCCGCTGGGGCTGATAGTTAAATATCTCTCATTTATATAAGTCCAGTAGCGAGCTTTTAACATCTTAAGATTGTTTTTACGTATCACAGTTGGATCATCCCAGTAGCTCTGCATGCCAAGTTTGCCCAGCCAACCTGAAATGAATTTAGCCCAAGGTATATTCCTTGCTCCTGGGATTTTTAGTAGGGCTATTAAAGAATCTCTGTAAGTTCCGAGTTCTGGTGTAGTCCAGAGTCGGACCCAGTAAATTATGTTTTTTAAAGCAACCAGATCAGCGACTCTTTTCATTCCCACGTCAAAGAGCATAGGAGTGAGTGGTGAGCTGAATGGCAGAGCGAGCAGTTTCCTAATAAATTTATTTTCCGCTGATGTCAGCGAGAGTCAGCATATCCCCAAACCTCGGCCCCATATAGCGCTGCGCCCTGGGCTGTTGCTCGATAAACGTCGAGGGCAGGTGAAACTATACGTGATGTTGTTCGGTTATAAAACCTTAAAATGGCGTTGGATCTATGATCGATTGTTAACATTCTTTTCTTCAACTGGCTTGTCCACCTAAGGTTATCCATTAGTCTTACGCCCAAGTAATCAAAATGATGTACTCTTTCGATGGCTTCTCTACCTGCACTAACTGTACAGCATTTCTTTTTGGTCTTCTCAAAGGCCATATACTTGGTTTTATTTACATTCAGCTCTAAGCCTCTAGAGTTACAAAAACTTAAAAACTTGTCAATTAAAAATCTGGAGTCCCATGGGTGTTTTAGAGATCAAAGGGAGTCATCGGCAAATAAAAATAGGAATCTTTTTGCCGTTCAGGACCGGTGAATCCTTCCTACATTGCTCTAGAAGTGCTACCACATCATTAATATGTATAGAAAATAAAGTGGATGCCAAAACACAGCCCTGTCCTCTTTCAATGGGGATACGTTCTGTTAATTCGCCATTCGGGCCCCAGCAAATAATTATTTGTATGTAATTTGTTCATTAAATGTACTAAATTACCAGGGGCCCCTCTTTCAATCAAAGTTTGCCATAGTCTTTGTCTTGGGATTAGATTGAACGCTGCTCTAAGATCAATAAAAGCCACATAAAGTTTTTGATTCTGTAAGAGAACGTATTTCCAATAGAAAATCAAAAAATCTGGTCTATTGTGCTAACCTTTGTCCTAAAACCAGCCTGAAGGGGGGACAATATTTCATTTGTATTCACCCAATCAAGAAGCCTTTCCAAGATCTGTTTGGCAAACATTTTTGGGACATTGTCTATAAGGCTAATAGACCTATAATTTGATGGGTCACTTGCGTCTCCCATTTTGTAGATTGCTACAATTTCAGCCCCGAGCCAGGGATCCGGTACCATACCCCCGCTGCTATTGCGTTAGACAGCAGATTTAAATATGCAGACCAGATTAGGGGTTCGGATTTATATAAATCTCCCGGAATTTTATCCGGGCCAGGAACTTCGGCAGATTTTAAGGAATTCATCGCTCTACTTGTGTCATCAAGACGAAAAATGATCGGGCTGGTAGGGTCCAGTGCTATAAGGGCATCAGAATTATCAATACTAGTGCTTAAATCATGCAGGTCCCAGGCGCATAAAGGGTAGAGAAGTGAGAGGGCTATATTTATGAAGGGGGTTGTGTCGCGCATACACCACACAACATGGTGCATGCGCGACGTAACCCCAAAATGTGATTTACTACGCCACGCAAGGCCACTTTGCATGGCCCTGAGTGGCTTGATAAATCAGGAATAATGCAGCAAAAACGCTGCATTGTGTTACTCCACCTTTGGAAGGCGTGCCATGGGCATTGCGTGGGTGTTCCCACACAAGCCTTATGGATTTTGACGCATTCCCAGATTTATCAATAGTGGTAGACCTGGGAATGCGCTAAAATGCTACTCCTTCTAAGGAGAGGTGTAGCGAAGAGAAATATTTATATTTCTCCTCGTTACTTCCTCTTTCTATGAGTGCTGCATTCTGCAGCACACATAGATAGAGAAAAATGCATCTGGGGATTATTTTGTGCAGGAAGGTGTCCCTTCATGCACATAAAACAATCCTGCATGAAACTGAGGCACCCTTGTACCATGGTGCAAGGGTGCCTGCATTAGCGCTAGACTGCCCATTGTGTGCCAGTGCTGGGAAAAGAACAGGAATGTGCCATATTGGGATAAATGCAGCAGATTCCTGCTCTTTCCCTGTACCACAGCGCAGCAAGGTGACTTGCTGCACTGCGCTGTGTTACTTTTTTATAAATATGCCCCTTATCTCTATAAAGAACACTACATCACAATGGATTAACATAAAGACAATGAGTTATAGGAGAGGTAGCTAGGTTGTGAATACAACCTAGCTACCTCTCCTATAACTCATTGACTTTCTGCTTGTCTTTGACCATGTATAACACTCTGCTGCCTTTTGGCTAGGTTAGCGCTATACAAATACCATATACATACATATATAAGTGCATATACACATACAGAGGCTGCTTTCCTATATTGGTTCCATGCTTTAAACTTTTTTTAAATGAAGGGCATGTATGCAGCTGTTACCTTTGTGTCTATATTGAAGAAAATCAATTTAAAGTATGCCACCAGTACAGGAAAGGAGCACACACCACAATTTAAACACATTTTCCATGTATTCTATCAGCTTGATCATGGCAGCGATACTTTTAAAGGGACGGGGAAAAGTTTTTCAATAAACTAGTTATCAGGGCCCCAGTTGTATCAATGGAGCAATTCACCTCTGGTAAAACTGTACTGCGGGCCCTCAAACTGGGGACCAAGTATACCTTTTAGGACTTAACTCTCAGAAAAGGAAAGCAGAGCAGGCCAAAGCTGAATCAATGAGATCCTGTGGGCTAGACACTCAGGGGTCGATTCCGATCTCGGCCGGTAGGGCACCGAATCGGATTCGGCTTAACCGGATCCGATTCGGAGCCCTATTTCCCGACCGATTCGTACGTGCGTCCGGGCGAGCGAGTACGATGCGTGCGCTCGCGAAATCGCCGACCGACTCGTTCGCAGGACCCGATCGCTCCGACCGACTCGCACGGGGACGACGCGCACCGCGCAATGGAGACGTTCCCCGGCCGGGTAAGTACGATGCACACCTCGACCGCTCCGACCGACTCGCGCAGTCCGGCTCCAAGGAGCTGTCGGAGCCGCACTTTGGTGGTCCGTGTCGGACCCCCCTGGAAGTGTAGCCGCGCGAGTCGCACACAGGGGGGACCCATCGACGCGAACACGCTGTAGGGGGCGCCCTTGTTCGCGTCGTGCCCATTGAGTCAATGGGAGCCCGTGTACGCGTCGTACGACTGGCTCCCATTGACTTCAATGGGAGTCCGACCGAATCGAGTCCGATAGCATACGTGCGCATCGTACTCGTTCGGTCGGACTGCTAGAGTCCGATCCGGTCGGAAATCTCTCCTGGTCCGGCTCGGTCGGAGAGATTTCCGGCCTGAATCGGAATCGGCCCCTCAGAGTTCAGCAATGCCTTCAACAAATACCCAAACAATCAATGGTCCACCAGTACCTTTACTTAAAAAAAAAAATCTTTAATGTACATACAGCTAAATAGTATTCTCAAAAATACACACATATATATTCACTGAAAAAAAGGTTAAACTAATAGTTATGGTCAGCTTTGCTTATACAATTTTAACATATGTTTAAATAAACCTCTGAAATGTACTGAAAAATGTAGAACTGCAGTTAAAGTGTAGTTATATTTGCTAAACAAAACCTAAAAACTACTGAAATGTGCCAGTTATGTTTAGGCAAGCTAACTATAATTAGCATTCCCATTTATTCATTCATCTATTCACTCACGCTGATTACATCTCTGAGGGATATGAGATTAGCTCAGGTGGACATTACATGGTTTGCCTTCCATGGAATGAAATGGCATCAACTTTTACCTTTGGTGGAAAGCATTTCCACATGTGAGCAACCTTAAGCAATGATTGTGCATAGTGGAGGAAACGATTTAGGGGAATTACTGGTGTTTCTTTATCTTTTCAAATGAAAGAGATCTTTTCAAAGTTGATGCATCTCTTCTACCACACAGCCTTTGTATATTCAAATAGGGAAAAGGAAAAAAAGAAAAGGGCAACTGGTCAGAATATTTTTGTCCAGAAATTAACAAATCCCGTAAACAAGTAAAAAAAGTGATTTCTGTTTACCTTAAGGACCACGGCTTAGGATCTTTCTATAACAGCAAGGTCCGTTTTGACAATCCTGGAATATACTGATAAGATGATGTCCATTTCACAATAGAAAGCAATAGGAGCTGCCTAACTAACGTCAAGGAATGTATCCTATTTTCTCCCTAAGTCATCAGAGACCAGGTCATGAACACAATGACTCTTTTCAGGGCAACTTTTTCTTTGATCTAAAATCTTATTTGGGTGTTTTGGGCTGTGAGCAGCAGGGGTTGGCTGCAGAGCCTGGCTTTTGGCCCTGCCCCCAACTCTCTGCATGCCCTCAGCGCCAGGACACTCCTTGAAACAGCTGCTATGCTTTATAAGTCCTGACATTCATTCAGTTGGCCAACACTCTATGAACGGCACAAAGATGAAGGCCTGGCTGGGGGGCCCGCCAAACTCCATTATATATGACTTTCGGATACACACAACAGGGGTTGCACCCAACCTTCCACTGAGGGCAAATCCCTGTTGCGCGCAGACTTTGGTTGTACTTTACGGTGTTGGCCATAGGGCCAGATCAAGCCCTGTGCTCATCCCTCCATGGACAGCCATTCCTGCTCCAAAAGCCATGCACAGCAGGGGTTATGCGCAGGGCCTGCATCCAAACCTCTACTGGCAGCCAACCCTCCACAAACGGCCAATCCCCACTATGCCAGCCTTCAGCTGAATGTGGCAGGGGTTGGTCAAAGACACGGGTGGAGGCCCGGTCCTGCCTTCTACAGGCAGCCAATCCCTGCTGCCCATTGACTTCAGCCGCGTGAAGCAGTGGCTGGCTATAGGCCAATGCCAGGCCCTGCGCTCAACCCTTCACAAGGGGCCAAACCCTACTTCGAAGGCAATGCAGAGTGGGAATTGTCCGCAGGTTCTGGCCAGACCCTGTGGGCAGCCAACTCCCACTGCACATGGGGTTCCGTGCACAGGCTGGCCTCAAATGAGGCTCTGTGCTTCTTTTTCTATTTTTTTTCATGATCTGTGGTTCAATGGACCAATGCTGGCCCTCTCTTGGGGTCTGCGGCCCGCTTTCAGATTCGCAAACCTTAACTATAGGCCAACATGGTTCTGTAACGCTTGCTATTGGTTTGCTACAACATTCCCATGAAGTTTGAGCTGGGTTCTAGGTTCTAATATTGGATCCGTAGAAGTGAGGGACCACACTAGTGACCGCAAAACTGGCAACAGATTTGGCGAACCACTTGGCAAAATTGACACTTTAAAAAAAACAATTTGAACATGGGGGGGTCCCTTTGTAGCTCTCTAAATGGGCTTGGGAATCAGTGCATGCTCATCCTGCCCACTAATATAGACTTTACTTCTGTGTTTCAGAGTTTAGGGACCGAGTCCCTGTGTCTTGTAAGGGCAGCCGCAATATATTTTCCCAATCTTGAGGCCAGCGAATCGCCGAGCTTTGATTCCTCAAAACCGACTCCGGGTTCACAGACCCTAAATGGACAATAGAGAAAAAGTTCTATCATGCAATGGATTCAAGTATCTTTTACTCTGTGGATTTACAGAGCTCCAAGAATCCTCCGATATTTTAAGTTCATCTACCTACAGCCTAAATCAAAAATTGGCTCTCCAAAGACTTTGCCAGGTTTCAGCACTCAAATTGGAAGCCACAAACAACCACTCTGATACCAGGATCACTTTTTACTTAGACTTTGAAAAGGCCCCAGGGCTGCTCGCCAGCAGGGGTTAAAATGTGTTGGCCGTACCCTATGCAATAATGATTGAAGATATGCAACAGGCATGAGGTCATGAGCCTGCCAATGAGGACCTACCACACTAGCCATCTGAGACAACAGCTTCAAAAATGTGTGTTACACCTATGCATTCTATGAAAGGCACCTCATGTGGCTCTGATGTGGCTTCTACAGTCAGTTGCTTTTAGGAAGGGAAAGGGAAGGGGAAAAGGGAAAGGGGGAGGGAAAGGGAAAAGGGGAAGGGAAAGGGCAAAGGGAAGGGAAATGGAGAAAGGGAAAGGGGAAGAGAAAATGGGTAGGGCAAGGTGAAGGGGAAAGGGAAGCGAAAGGGGAAAGGGGAAGGGGAAGAGGAAGAGGAAGAGGAAAAGGGGAAGGGAAAGGGGGAGGGGGAAGTGGAAGTGGAAGGGGAAGAGAAGAGGAAAAGGGAAGGGAAAAAGGGAAGGGAAAGAGAAAGGGGGAAGGGAAAGGAGAAAGGGGAAGGGGAAGGGGAAAGGAAAGGGAAAGGGAAAAATATAAAGTAAGAAATAGTACTTCCGTACTGCTTGCGTATAACATGCTGAAATTCTTGCACAAAGTGGTCTTAGTTTTGGGTTCCAGGCCAGGGTGCTAAATGCAATGGAAACCCTGACACAGTGCAGCTATACATCTAAAAATACTGGTGAATCACCCGGAATGATTACAAGTAGCAATCAGCATTTCCTTCAAAAACATGCACCATCTTCAATCAAAAAACATACACATATGAATGTTTCCCTTGCACGACCCTCGTATCACTAGTTCTCTATAATCCAGGTGTTTAATGAAAATCTCTTCAGCCCGCCACTGAGCAATGGAACTGGGGCAGGCTGTGGGGCATTCTGGATGTGGGCAGCTTCACTTTTTACCATGACAATAGCCATGTAATATTCTCGGCTTAGAGCTATTTACTATCCCTTTACAATACTAGAAGCTCTTCCTTTGTGTAAGAAGTGGTTAATTTACAACAATAAATAAATAAATAAAAAATAAGGGCAGTGGTCCAAATTTCTTCTTGGGACTCCTCCGCCAATGCTGGGGATAGAGGGGTTTGCAAATACCAAAGCTGGCAAGTCTTGATTCCACCTCATGCTTCCTGTCTCTTCATCACACTCTGGCAGGCTGTTTTTCATCCTTGCTGTCTCCCTTTGTTACTGTTTCGCTATCTTCCTCTTCTTATTTCTCCACTTTCTGCCTTTCTCTTCTTGAATCACAGCCTGATGAACAGAAATATGTACTAGTCCCTAAAAATGAGTTCCATTGAAGAATGCTCTACATATTTCCTTTCAAGAATGGTGGTATTCCCTGGCCGCATGGATACGCTGGGACCCAAGGATAAGGGGTCTGCGGTGGTCCCCCGGATGGGAGGACCGTATATCCTTATACGCGGATGACATTTTACTTTATTTAGCCTCCCCTAGGAGCTCGCTAGTAGTAGTGATGGATATTCTCGCGGTTTTCGGTCGATTCTCCGGACTTTCTATCAACTGGGGAAAATCCTTATTATTTGTACTGAGGGGAGACCCTCCTGTCCCTCCCCGGAACTGTCCAATACAAACGAACGCAGTTGGATTAAAATATTTGGGAATATACATCTCACTGGACCCCGCGGTTCGCTATGCCCAAAACCTTCTTCCTCCTCTTCATAGACTCAAAAGTGATATTAATAACTGGAAGACGCTCCCTATCTCGCTACTGGGCAGAGCCACTCTGTTTAAGATGATGGCCTTACCGCGATTCTTATACGCCCTACAAAATACCTTGGATGTAGTCCCAGCGCGTTACTTTCGGGAGGTGGAGGGCCTGCAAAGAGACCTATTATGGGATGGCAGGCCTCGGATCGCTTTGAGCAAACTAACGTTGTCTTGGTATGATGGAGGCATTAGTCTCCCTGATGTCAAGAAATACTACTGGGCTTCCCAACTGGCAGCTATTAATCATGGCACATACGGCCGGGTGGACGACCCGGGCTACACCATGGATAGATGGCTCCTTCCGGGGGCACTTACGGTAGGGCGTTATACTCCCGACCTAACCGGTTCAAACTAACTGGCCCCACGAAGCACTCTGTGCAAATCTGGCATGATGCCACTAATCATCTTGGATGGAAACACAAACTCACATTGGCTACCCCTCTCTGGGACTCGGAGAAGTTGGGCGACCTGTGGAAGACAAAGGGCTTCGACAGGTGGGACCTTATTGGGATCTCAGCTGTTAAAGATGTCTGGGGAAGAGGGGCCCAAACCCTTCAGCACGCTTCAGGGCGAATATAAACTGGCGGATGCCGAATTTTTCGATATATACAGGTCTCACACTCACTTCAGTCTTTATGGCCTAAAGGGGCGGATCACCCGGAGGTCTCCCCTCTGGAGGACAGAATCTTAGATGGTCATCTCCCTGACAAAACGATATCCTTAATTTATAAAAACTAATTAATCACATGGCGAGCCCCTCCGGACACTGAGAGATAAGTGGGCACAAGATGGGATAGAACTAGACGATGAAGAGTGGCAAATAGCAATATCCTCCCTAAAGAGGTGGCAGTCCCGGCACGCTTGCGATTGGTTCAGCTGAAGATCCTCCACAGGATCTACATAACGAGCCCTAGATTAATACACATGGGGTGGTCGGAGACAGGGGAATGCAAGCGACGCTGTGGCCAGATTGGAACGTTCATGCACATCATTTGGGAATGCCCGCATATCAACTCTTACTGGCGTCAAGTGCACGACACAATCAACCAGGTAATGAGAATTTCCCTTCGCCCCGAGGCTAGGCGATGCCTCCTTAATATCTGGGAGCCAACAGACTTGGACACCTCCCAGACACAATGGGTCACCCTGGGGCTCATGTTGGCGAAGAGAAACATTGCACAACTCTGGGGGCGGCACACACACCGACGCTGGAGGCCTGGGAGAGAAACCTTGATTGGTGCATGTTTAGGGAAAAACGGTGTATTTGGCAAGGGGTGCCCGAGGAAGTGGAGTCGAGTCTGGAATCCGTGGAATTTGTATAGAGGAGAGATTTGTACGCCACCTTGTACTGTTGAGTACGATGATCCGCTGCCTTAGTGATGTTCCTCACATGTGAACTGTCTGTTTGTTCCCCCATACATGCGTAATGAGTAAAGTGAACAACCTGGTTTCTTGTACTGTATCATTCACCAGCAATTGTTTAATAAAAAGAATTGTTAAAAAAAAAGAATGGTGGTATGGTGTTTGTTATAATCATAGACTAGATAGAGTCCATACTGTCCCAATGTCTCTTAACTATTAAATGAAATTCTCTCTGGTCTCCAGTAACCATTTTTCTAGATTCATCAGTTTTAAAGACTTTTATACATCAACCCTTAACTGATGAAGTATCTAAAGCCTACTTGAATACATTATTTTTCTTATTAGAGCTTCCATTTTAATAGTAATATGTTATTTTTTTTGTTTCCCTGATAGTACGTACTCTATGATTTTTGTAATTCCACTACTGTTTAAAATTATGCTAATTTCATTACATGAGAAGTGCTTTTATTTTTGCCCTTTCTATTTTCTTTCTCCCTCCCGTATACTGTTTTCTACATATACTTGCAAATATTTTCCTGTTCTATCTTATTATTATTCAAATGTCTTCAGTATATTGTTATTATATTATATTGTGAACCTGCTGTTTGTAATTCCACTTTTCCTCCTTAATAAACTTTACTTTTAAAACTTAAAAAAGAAAGGAGTGCAGTTAGCCACCACTTGCAACCACCAGCACAAATGAATCACTGGATATAATTCACATCCCACCTTCCTGGTAACCACACACCGATCAAACCTAGGCACTGTAACTATTATGCAAGGCTAAATCACCCCCCATATCTAAAACTACCTCTAATTCAAGTGCATTAACCCTTCAAGCTATAGTACTGCAAAGTTAAAAGGGCTGTCTTATCTGGATCACATTTTCAACTTGAGCAACACTCTTCCTTTATCTTGCAAGCTCCCTTTTTGGTCGATTTATTTCAGTCATGCCAAACATAAGGGCAGTCTAGGTACAAGAGAAATAGTCACAATCCTCCATGGAGCCTACTCTGATGGGCATGTATGTCTGCCTTACTCTCTAGTATTGTATTCCTGGAAATTGTTCACACCTCACAGATCACAACCTCCCCTTCTTTGAAACACACACCAGCAATCTAACAATAAATAAACTCCACTGGCCTTAGGCTCCCACTTAACTCCTATTCATTTAATATACTCAAAAGAAACTGGAGGAAATGCTTGGAATGGTTTCCTTGACTGCACAAGGCTAATCCCAAAAACCAACAATAAACAATAACCAGTAGTAAGCAATACCCACTGGATTAACCACGTACTTTATGCCCGAGTAGTGTGCTACCCACTGTAAAGCACTTCAACCTCTCATCAGGGGTAGTAAGAACTATACAAATGCAATTACAATTACAGTTGTGATCACCTGATTCAAATGCTTTTTGTAGCATTCTTCATTGTCAAAAGAGGCTCATAGGGGCTCAAGCCAGTGCTTAATGTTTGCATGTGGTCAGTGCCAGCACTAGTTTTTGGAGACCCAAAATTATTTGTTTTCATCAGAAAGGTTCAAGACGGAGAACGAAAGAGTGAGAGAAAACTAGGTAAACAGTGACAAAGGGAAAAAGCAGTGATGAAAAAGAGCACACAGAAGTAAGATAAAGAGACAGGAAGTGTAAGGTCATGGAAGAAAGAGGCATATGGTGGAATCAACACAACACGTCTTGGTATTTGACAACCCTACAATTTGGCAGCATTGGCTGCAGGCTTCTAGGAAGAACTTTGGCCCCTGCACTTATATTTGTTTTAACAAATTAATCACTGGCTCGAAGCATAAAACTCCCCTCTGGTACAACCATTGTTAATCCAATATGTGTGTCCAGTGTCTCAGGTGTAAGAAAATGAGAACTTAAAATGTACTGTGTCAGAAAAGCTCAGATCTGACTGTCCAAGGGGCAATTCCCAGTGGGGTAGCTAGACCTACTACCACCCGGTGGACCCTAAGTTTGCAGCCTGGTGCAGGTAAGAGCGGGGGGTAGCAGCAGATGCACGGCTTGTTCCAGGGGGGTCTGGTGGCCGACGGACAACTTGGTCGCGGGGGGATGGTGGTAGTTGACAGACACAACCTGCTCACCTCCGATGCCCCCAAAAACAGTGCCGCCCGGGGCGGACAGCCCCCCGTAGCTACGCCACTGGCAATTCCACAACATGTAGCAAACCTTCCTGTAAAAAGGCTCTCCTGCCATATCACTTCCACTACCAGTCTGATCCCTACCTAAAGCCTATAGAAAAACAAAAAACAGAAAGCAGATGTTCTGCATCAAGGCACCCATGATCTGGAATCACATCACCGTCAACATCAGAGCTGCTCTTGCTCTCCTTTAATTCAGAAAGGAACTAAAACACCCTCCTACCAGAGCACACTAGCTTCCACATGATTAGAAACCCTTAGCTAGAGCCTATGACCCTTGTTCAACATTACACTACTCTCTAGCTAGGTTTTTGGTGTACAATTACAGGCATGCATACATACCCTGCTTTTGCAGTTCTATTTTAAGTGTTTTTTTACATTTTGTTCTATGTTGAGCGACCAGGCTGTGCAATAAACTTATTGGATATTAATATTCTATATTTTTGGGTTTGGCACTACCTTAAGCCCGTTTGATATTACTAAAATTGTATGAATAATATACTTCCTTAAAAGGGCTTTGTGCCAGCCCTCTTCATTCATTGGTCTGTTATTGTATCATTCACATTTATTTCCAGCCACTGCAGCCTATAGCATGGGGCAAAGGGTCAGTCCGCTTCAGCCGGTGGCCAACTTCACTGTGTGTTACATCATTGTGACCTCTCACAAGGAGCATACCCATACACAAATACGTTCTCTTCAGTGCCAGGGACTACTATGGCAATATGTTCTTTCTGCAACCAAATTTGTTTTGCGTTTAGCCAGTGATTTTTAGTTTGACGAGGGCCTGCAGCTTTTCCAAAAATAAAGTTTTGCAAAAGCCATGACAAAACAAGCATTGCCAAAGTCACAAGGCTGGCAGTCAACTCGGGCCTCTTTGACTTTGTCAGTGCTTATTTTATATATTCTTCTTGGATGTACTTGCAGAATTTTAATTAACTTGAAAAATAAAGATGTTTGAACTTTTAATTTTTTGTTGTGTTTTAAACTTTTTGTTTACTGTAAATATATAACCCAATTTCCTCTTGGACATTCACGACTAGCAATTTTATTTCTATCTTGCCCTGGATGATTTGGAGAATCTGTTTTGCAAAGTTCCACAAATGACTCACTTTTTGGGAGAACGTTTTGCAATCTCCCATGTACCGCTCAGCTTGGGATTGAATTGGACTTAATAATAACCTGTCGTAAAAGTGGTAGCAGTTTCAGGGGCATATTCTCAAGGACTTATCGCCGATTTATCGGCACTTTAGCGCCGCAAAAGTGGCGATAGATTTATCGCCCTATTCTCAAGCTGGTGCAAACTGCCGATATCGCCAGTTTACCAGCGATAGCTGCCGCAAAAAACATCGCCACGGATGAGTGCGACAACTAACGCTAATGATATGCAGAGTAGGCGTTTCTGTGCAAAAACACATGAAAACACCACTTTGCGAGATTCTCAATGACCAGCCAGATCTGCGATGCGAACCAAGAACAGGCGATAAGGCGCGTTAGCAGCAGGGATTTAACACCTGCCTTTTACTGGTGTTAAGCAGGACGACAACCTGCAGTATGAAAGGGAGCCCAGCCCAGAGCCACATCTGAAGACCCACAGATGCCATGGAGACAATGAACATGCAGCTCGGAGACCCAAGAGGCCACAACACGCACCGCCACCACCCCCAGGACCCCCCCCCTCCTGGCCCCCCCCTGGACTACCCAGCGGACCTTCCAAAAACGGCATGGCCCCTCACAAGTGCAGAATGTGGGGAGAGGTGGGAACCAAGTATGTGTGAAGGAGGCAACTCACCCATGAAGAAGAATGTACACAATGGCAAGTGTGGCGGTGATGTGCTGGACAGACCACAGAATGCAGAGCACAGACATGTCCATGTGGACATATACTGCTGGGGTATGTAGTGTTGTGGACAGTGGACGCAAACATGTCACCTCAGGCAGTGGGTAAGACCTTGGACACGTAGCTTTGTCGTCCCCCCCTGTAAGCGTAAGCGGAGTGGGCTGGGCCGGCGTACGCCAAGCCAGCGTAGGGGTGTGAAGGATTTGCCCGGGGCTCTGGGCATGGTTCAGTTCTGGCCTGGACATGGAAGTAACTAATGAGTGTGTCACTGTTGTAGTGTCGGCGCCACCCAGTCCGCAATCGACGATGTTGCAATGTAGCATGCACCCGGAGGGCGGGCTTGCACGAACGGGGAAATGAAGGAGCGCAAGACCGCTCGGGGTCTTTGCTCATACATGCCAAGTGTTGTGTGTATCTGTATTGCCGCAGCATGAGCCAAATGCCTAGCCTTAATCGCAGCGCGAGTTCAGCCAGGCATGAACTCTACATCTGTGTCCGCCCTATCCTTCGCACAGGCCTACACTCACGTGGCCGCCCACCTCCAACGGCCAACATCACAGTGTCGTTGTCAGGCTTGTGGACATGCGCAGACAGGCATGACAATGGTGTGCTGTAGGAGTGCAAGTGATGCAACCGCGCAGCGCACACAAGTAAATAGGCTCGGGGGGAGGGAGGAGCAGCTGTGAGGCAACGTAACACACAGTGATGCCGCTCATTTGCCACATGCAAGACATGTCAAACATGAATTCCAAAGTCGCACACATCCCACCCCACCCCCAACAAGCCACTTCACATTTCCTGACTGCAAGCAGATGAGAAACTAACATTAGGGATGAAAGCTCCTTTGTCTGAACTATCAGGCGGAAGCACATCTGCACCTCCAACCTCGGAATTGCATGTGCCCGGCACCCCCTGACAGATACTATAGCAGCTGATGACGACTCCCACACTATGCACAGCCCGACGAAAGACCAACGTATACACACCCCACACACAGAAGTCCTTGCTCGAAGTTATCTTGCATGGAATGGCCTTCACACTTACTCCCACACCATCCCAGGCGTACAACTGTTGCACACTTCAACAACTCATTGATCCGAGCTGTGGCATTTCATCCACAGAACTGGCGCAGGTCAGGACAGTGCCGCTTCAACCAGGGCCACTAACGCAATGGCAGAACATCCCGGACACATGCACAACCCCTGTCAGGTGGAACTGTACCGTGCACGTATGCTGCATTTACTGGGGGCACTGCCATTGGTAGTGCTGCGGATCAGTTACCGGTTAAGCTTCCGCCTTGCCAACGTCACCTGCGTGCAGCCTGTGTTGCATTGTCGCTCGTGCATATTCGAGTGGTCCATGGATGTCTGCCTATCCCACAGGACGGTAGCCGAACTGGATTTCGACATGTGTGTGCGCCCCCTGTTGGCCCACAACCATGAGTGTCACCGTGACACCCGTCTATTGTTATGCCTGGATACTTGGCATACATGCTGGCAGCTGGACCTGGGAGATTGCAGAACTCCTCGTGTGCAGTGACCAAATTGAGCCGCTCCCCTATTGGGCTGTAGTGCTAATTGGTGAAAGGGGGTGGACGCAGCACATCTGTCCGGACCTGCTAATGGTTAGCCTCGCCGTCCTGTTCGATGAAGTCGACAACGACCTCATGTTGGAAATGATTGCCTACGAAGCTGCACTAGCTTTCATGGACGTGTAACTACGTACCTGCAGACACAACAGTGTGGAACACATTGCACATGTCCGACACCTTGTTGGAACTTGGGGTTCTGGTCACATCTCCCACGACGACAGTGGACATGGCTGCATTCGCCTGGACTCCGCATACATTAACGGACAACAACGTAGGTAAACACACACCTGTGAATGGTTCAGCACTCCCCCGGAGTGGACAGCGGCGCTTGGCAACGTTCCACGTTCTGACATACTGCTGCATTAGTCTGCATGTTGTGGCACTTATCTTGGCCGTACTGACACGCATATGCTAATAAAGTCTACGCACCTTCACTTGTATTCAACTGTGATGAGTGTTGATTTGTATGACAATGTGTGTCTCACTGCCTATCTGGGTCACGGCCATACATGCATTACTACACCATCAGGGATGTGGGGTTGTACTAGTACATTATCATCTCACAGTTTCCTGCTATGCCACATGCGAATGGCCATTTTCCACACACAAGCGGCAGCAGTTGTGTCCTCTGTTCTGTTGTACTGGTGCTGCTGTTTGTTCAACATTGTTGTAAATGTTGCGGTGCTCTGGATCTTATGTGTGTGTGCTGCATTGTAGGTGAGTTGCCCCTTCAGCTCTGATTTGGCTGGCCCTTATCCCTTTCAGGCGGTGTGGCTTTCACTTCTGTGCTTATGCAGTGCTGTGATGTTGCAGACTTGGGTAAATTGGGCTCTTGGTTGGTGTTGTGACTCTTGGCCATGGTTTGTCCGCAGATGTGCTCTACTTAATTGTGCATGTGTGCCATTGTGCCCATCTCCCCCGTCCCCCAGTCCCTGGTGGTTACTCACCCTGTTGCTGTTGTGTCGGGTCATGTTGCGCAGTGTCCGGTCCCCCGACTCCTGCCACCGTCTCCACACTGATGACTGTGGTCACCATTTCCTCCATCTCATCCAGCTCCTCCTGTGGCGCTGGTCTCCCACCTCCAGTCTGCATTGCTGCCTTCTGGTTGTCTGCGAGTTTCTGCTTGGTCTTGCGCTTCACATCATTCCAGCGCCTGTTGACCTCGTCCATTGTCCTCCTCAGCACTCCGACTGCATTCGCCTTGTCCAGGATGGACTGCCATATTCCATTTTTTGTTGCCAATGACACAGTGGAGGTGACGAACAGTTGTTGATGGTGTTCTATCACCTCCGTGATCAGGATCCTGTTTTCCTGCGGACTGAACCGCGTCTTCCTCTTCTTCTTCTCCTTGCCCTTCCCTGACCCCGAGGTCCCAGGCTGGTCCTCCGTGGGGCTTGTGGGGTTCTGGTTGTCCTCTGTGCTTGCTCCGGCTACCTCCATGGTGCTTCGCAGTTGTTTGTGTTTTGTTTGTGTTTTGTGTTGCCGCTTTTATTGTGCTTTTTGCAGCCTGACTTGTGGGACTTGCAGGCCTGGCGCTGCTTATCGCTGGATTTTTTATCGCGGTTGGGCACATTGCAACTTTTTTCACGTTCGGGTTGAGATTTTTATCGCCGTCCCGGTAGTGTTATCGCGGACATTTGCCGCGTTATCGGGGTACTATCGCATGTTACCGCCTTGTTGTGGATACGACGTTAACACGGAGTTATTTTCCCGCGATAGACGGCGATATGTAAACTTGTGTTAACCTATTTTGGCGATGTTTATTGCACGTTCTTGAGAATATCCCCCTCAGTATCTCAGACCTCTTGGCTATGAGCCAGTGGATTTCTACACAGAGATCAAAACCCCTCTAAATGGATGTAACTAATGGGAGAACCCACATCCCTGCTAAAGGCAATTTAATGTGTGACTCACCTCCTTTAATCAGCTTTGGCTTTTTAGTTTGACCCTGGCGCGTGCGTCATAAAATCATAATATAATATACACAAAAGAGCAAGAAGGTCGAGCGAATATTTCAGACGTTACAGCTTCTTTCAGAGCTTTGGTCTGTAGACAGCGACAAAAAGTAGCTTAAATCAAGAAAACTGCCATTATGCCTTTATTTCCATAAGCTGCATATTTCAGCACAGCGTCGGATGGGTTCAGAAATGTATCCTGTCTGTAGACTTTATAATTCTGTTTGCATATTTTCAAAAGTTCGGTGCTTAATTTGTGCCACTGAATGCAGGTGGTGAACGCCGGTCTTGATTTTTGGGAACCTGAACTTATTTTTCATCATTAAATTGTGACCCAGAAGTAAATGAGAAAGACAAGAATGGGAGGAAAAAGGAGGATGAGAAAGATAAAGGAACAGTGACAAAGAGAGAAAGCAGGTGAGAAAACCCTCCTACAAAAGTGAGATAAAGAGACATGAAGTATAGGGATTCTGGAAGAAAGAAGCATGAGGTGGAATCAATAGAAGGCAGCCTTGCTATTTGGCAATCCAGCATTTGGCAGCACAGGCGAAAACTCATTGGAAACATGCTGGGCCCCTGCACTTTTGTTTAACTAATTAAGCAGTGCAAGAGGACCAGATGGTACTCACCATAGTACTTTCAAGATATTCAACCCTTCGAGTACTATGTACTTCCGCTGTCTGATATTTTGGGTATCCATTATTCCATATAATAAATTGAAAATGATTGCATTAAAATATGTCTACTCAGTGGGCCAATAACATTCCAGAAACATTGAGGGGCCGATTCCGATCTCGGCCGGAAGCTCACCGAACGGGATTCGCCCGGAGAAAATAGGAGCCGGGCGCGTTTTGTCCGACCGACTCGTACAGCTGTCCGAACGAGCTAGTACGATGCGAGTGTACGCTTTGTTTCCGACCGACTCGTTTCCGGATCCCAACCGCTCCGACCGACTCATACGGACACGAATCGCACCACGCAATGGAGACGTTCTCCGACCGAGCGAGTACGATGGACGCGTCGGACAGCCGGATCGAGTCGGAGCGTCCGGCTCGAAAAAGCTCCCGGAGCCGGACTTGGGGGGGTCCGTGCCGGACCCCCCTGCACCCATAGCCGTACGAGACGAACACAGGGGGGACCCAAGGGTCCCCCCTAAACATGCATGTGCGGTGCGAGTTGCACCGACACGTACACATTGTAGGGGGCGCACTTGTTTGCGACATACCCATTCAGTCGATGGGAGCCCATGTACGCGTTGTACGACCGGCTCCCATTGACTTCAATGGGAGTCCGACCGAATCGAGTCCGGCAGCATGCGGCCGCATCGTACTCGCTCGGTCGGACTGTAGGAGTCCGGCTCGGTCGGAAATCTCTCCGGATCCGGCTCGGTCGGAGAGTTTTCCGACCCAGATCGGAATCGGCCCCTCAGTCTCTGGTGCTGAATGAGTGTAAAAAATGGTGCACAATTTTGGGCGCTAAAACGCTCCAGAGCAAATAAGATTTGGGAAGGCTATCAGGTGTGATGATTCTACACCCAATGTATACTTCTGTGTAAAACAATTGTTGGTGATGCTTGCAAACACTTTTTGTGCCCAACTCGCAGTATTATTTACACTTATATTTTCATTTTGCATGAGTAGTTCTCACCAGCTAACATTATCAGCGGTCTCTGGAGACCGATCTAAGGGGCTGTTTACGATGGCGGGCGGACTTGGTCCGCCCGCCAACGTAGCGGTGATTGGGACCGCCCGCCAGACATGCGGCGGTCCCACCACTGAAATTAGGATGCGACCGCCATACTGGCGGGCGCATCCTGGGCCTTCAACATTGCGGGCGGTGCTGCTGGCTGCAGCAGCGTCCGCAATTGTAAAGGTGCTTGCACCGCATTTCCCTGAACCACGTGGCTGGCACCACGCGGTGCCTGCCACTTGGTGCATGGAAATGCAGGGGGGGTACTATGGGTACCCCCCAGTGCAGTGACACACCCCCAAGGGGGGCCCGCAACGGGCCCCCAAACCCAATCCCCGCCAGCCTTTCCATGGCGGCATCGCCGCCATGGAAAGGCCTTTATTTTCCCACATCCTAATATGGCGGACGGTGCCTGCTAGGCACCGCCACCATATTAGTGGCCCTGCTCCGCCCGCCAGGCAATCGGTGCAATTGCCACTGGAGGAAAAGCGGCGGACGGACTTTGCGTCCACCGCAATACCACCGCCATCCTAATGGCGGAGGGTAATTCTCTAGTTGGTGGTGGAACGATCGCCACTGCCGGCCCGGCGGTGGTGATCGTTCCGCCATCGTAATGAGCCCCTAAGTAAGTTATTAGCAGGGAAAGGCTGCTTTATTGAAACAGGTGCATATCACATAAACATCCTTGGCCTAAGGCCTTACAGAACTAAAACCTCTCTATACATTCAAAAACCTACATTCTGTACTCCCCCTCCTCTAAACCCCCCCCCCGTATACATACCCTTCAAAGTTTGATATCCTGACCTATTGAACTTCTCTGATTGTCTAATTTTTGACTTCCCCATGGGCTTAGCAGTGAAATAATTAACCTGTGCTCAACTTGATAATCCTATGACCATGGCCGTCATTTAGCAGTCACCAGGGGTCACATCTGTGACCCCTGTCTTGTCCATTGCAACCCATGGCACTGTTCGTGCGACCCCTAGACTGACAGGATATAAAGCAGAGCCAAGAACAGAAAAGAAACAGCGTCCTATTGAACACCGTTTTCTTTCTGCAACTCGCAAAGTCTCCAAACACACTGGCCTTTTCCAATGCTGCTTACAGCGAAGCCCTGCTAAAGGCAATGCTGAGCGAACTTGGCACAACCTCTCTGGGGTAATGAGGCACAATGCACCACTTGCAGGAAGAGTGTGGTTCAGGAATGGGCATTGTTGTTCAAGTGCACATGCAGGCCATCTCGTCCGGGGACTATTGAAAAAGAGCAGGCAGTTTTAGAGGCCAACTTAACTCTGTAAACACCACAACGCCTTCTATGAACTATACGTTTTTCAATTACCTAACCTGGCAGGAAGGGTGCTACAGAAACAACTTTTCTTAGTCCCAGAGCATTTCAATGAACAATAATCAGCAAAATAAATGATGACTGAAATACAAGTTTTTAGTTATGCTGGCCGATTGATGAGATTCTTGTATAGAAAGCTTTGAAGTCTTCTGCTGTGTTCAAAACATGAATTTTAAGGAAAGTGTCAAATGCACTTCACATCAAAGTGACTGTGCCCAGTGTTCCAATGAATGTATCAAAAATAGAGTTGGGTGCCTGGCACACTTAAGAAGTGCTACATGCACACAAAAAGCTACCAGTTGACCCCATGTTGTATGGTATTTGATAGCATGATCCAGAGTTGTTTTTTTATCCAATAGCACTTTGTATTCTGGGACTTGAAGTTTTCGTTTTGGCATATTATTCATGTGGCGTAAAAATCACAGCATGAAAGTTGTTCAATAAAAGCAAGGACTGCTTGAAGGATGATGCCTCTTGGTAACCTTGCACTTCTTTCCTTTCACTGCCACCCTTAGCATCATGACGTCACTTAGGGGGTTTCCACGCATCATAGGGGCCGATTCTGATGCGGGTTGGAAAAGCTTCCCGACCGAATCGGTTGGGAAATGGTGTCCGACCCACTCGGATCGGGAAAGTCCGACCGGCGGAGTAGGATGCATCCGGATGCTTCCAGATACAATTTGGTTGAACTCCCATTGACTTCAATGGGAACATTTGTTCCTAACCGCATCAGAATTGGGCCCTCGGTCGGGAAGACACGTTCCCGATCCGATTTGGAAGGAGCAAATGCCGTTAGGAGGCCTTCCTAACCGCATCAGAATCAGGCCCTCAATCGGGAAGCTTTTCCAACCCGCATCAGAATCGGGCCCTAAGTTGTGATCCTTGCAACACCTGGCAATGCCTTTGCGACCCTGGCCTCAAAGGTGTTAAAATCAAGGCCGGCTATGCATTCCTTATTTTTTGCCCATTTTTCATTATACTAATAGTGAATAATATTTTATTATTCACTATTAGTGCATTAAAACTATGGAGCATGGTTAGTTGGAACAGGACCTTTGGTGGCAGCTGCGATGAGCAAAACGTGTTTTAAATGTATGTTATGTGCATGCTTGCAGTGAGAGTGTTTATGTAAGAGAGTGTCTGTATGTTTCAAGAAGTGTGTCTGTATGTGTAAACATGTATGTTAGTGAGTCAGTCAGTGACAGATAAAGGGTCAGATTGTATGAGATTGAGTGACTGAGATTGAGTGAGTAAGATTAAGAGTGAACGCAAGTGAGTGAGAATGAATAACTGTCAGGGGGTATAATAGAGTATGAGTGAGAATGAGTGTGAGTGTGAGCGAGACAATGAGTTTGAGTGAGTGAATGTGAGTGTGAGTGAGAATGTGATGTGATGATTGCAAATTTGTCATTGGCCTTGGCTTACTGAAGGTAATTATTGTCCTGTAGAGGCACCCAAGGCAAAATACTAGCGCTGGCATAATTGAGGGAATTCTTAGCATGACAAAAGACTGGCATATTGTGGATAATTGTTGTCATAAAGGGCACTAATGGTAAAATACTAGGTACTAGCATAAATGAGCTAACTAATGGCATATAGGACACCCATGAAAAAATACTGACATACCTGAGGAAACTTTTGGCATGTGGACACTAGTGGCAAAATGATGGTACTAGCGCTTGCACAATGGAGGTCATTTTTGGTATAAATGTGGACAACCTGCCTTATGGGAGGGTGGCAACTATGACAAAATGGTTGCCCTCACATACTGAAGTAACTTTTGACATAATGGTCAGCACAAATTTCAAAATACTAACACAGGCATATTGAATGTTATTTTTGGTATAAGGTGTCACCAATGGTAAAATGCTGCCCCTGGCACGATTAGGTAAATTTTGACATACCCATAGTAAATTTAAAAAAATTGTGTCAACTCCTGGGGAATGTCAGGTTTCATTGGCTTGGCAAACCCTGAAAAGATTTAAATATTTAATAAGTGCTCGTTCAGCTCCTAGGGCATTTTAGCAAATTTTGTTGAGCTTGGGCTTTAAACTGCACTATATCACCCATTCTTCTGAATTTTTTCTCTGGGTAACAAAACCCCTTGAAGAGGTCTGGCTTACTCTCTTTGCTAACTCACTTCAATTCAGGGACTTTAAAAGATCAAGTCAGCACAACAAATTAGGTGGTATCTAAAATAAACATTTGTCTGTGTTATGCTGTTATAATAATCATTCAGTTATTATGGAACTTCAGTGATGTCAATTGTTGGAATGCTAGGATCATTTGGCATGCCTCCTTGGGACAATTCAGGGTCAAGGGCCATATGATGTCACTTCCTATGATGTCTTTAAGGTCAAATGCTATGTGATGTCACTTCCACCACCTCTTTCATTTCATGAATTGACACCCATGCCTATGATGTAACATTGTAACTCCTGGACTTCCAGTGTGGGCTTGTTGTGGCCCTCCCTTTCTGCCTGCTTAGACTATATTAACCAAACTAACCTTAAGTAAAGACGTGAAAACTTTTGGGCCGACTGCCACCAGAAAAAGACACCCACCTGACTTTTTTTGCCCACCCATACAAATTCATTCATGCCATGACCAAAAACTCCCTCAACTTAGGGGCAGATTACGATCTCGTTAGGAAGGCCTCCAGACGGGTTCCGGAACGAGCAAATCCGATTCGGAGCCTATGTTTCCTACCGAATCTTCCCCCGTTCCGAACGACCAAGTACGATGCGAAGATCTCGTCCGCGTCGACCGAATCGTTTCTGAACCAGATCCTGTCAGTCCGACTCATTCGCAGCCGAATCGTGCCGCACAATGGAGCCGGCTTCCGAACGAGGGAGTACGATGCATGATTCAGACAGCTGTATAGACTCAGTCTCAGCGAGACTAAACGGCTGTGGGAATCAGGCTTTGGGGGCTGTAGCGGGCCCCCCTTCACCTGGGGCCCTCCGGATCGGTCCCGTGGGGGTACCCATGGATCCCCCTTTCCATGCATGCACAGTGTGGCGGGCACCATGGAGTGCCCACCACAGGGTGTACACTTTTCCCCACCACCCCTTTTTGCTATGGGAGCCTGTGTACGCGTTCAGTATACAGGCTCCCATAGAGTTCAATTGGAGTCCGAGCGAACCGAGTCCGTCACCATACGGGTGCATCGGAATCGGTCGCTCGGACTCGCGGAGCGCAATTCGCTAGGAAAGCCCTCTGGATCCGAGTCATACAGAGGGCTTTCCTAGCGAGATCGTATTTGTCCCCTAACAAGTATAACCTCATCCCGTACTCTGAAAGATGCACTCTATCATCCCAGAAAATTCCCACCTCCTCATACTGTAAGACAGCATGCTGTATCCTGCCAATACCCTCATCCCTACAGAAGTGTTTCATTTCCCTATTCACTTTCCTCCTGGCTTTATCTATGGTTGATGGCTTGGCCACACCTCACAAGCACTTCCTGGTGATAAACTCCATCCAGGCTACAAAGCACTCTCAGATCTTGTTTCATGACTCATAAAAGAGCCAGCCCTTTCTCCACTATCATATAATTCTCGCCTAAATGGATAATCAATACATCCGGACAAGTATCCCTAATCCAGATGCTTGTTCAGCTTGTTCAGCAGCTACCTCCACCTCATGCCTCCATTCCCAAACCACTCAATTGATAACGAGCTGTTAGGGAAACCCACATTCTTACCCCAAGCACTCTTCCCTGCTGCCCGATCCGCCCACTTTACAAATTAATGTCTGATGATCCACACCGACAAGCCAGCAGCCAAAGGCCCCGGAACCGAACCTGATAAAGAAAATTGTGAATTATGTAAACACATCATTCTGCTAACACTCACACCTTTCCCCTTCATTGCACCTAACATACCTCTGATAACAATCTGACGGTGCAGAGACAGAATATTGACGTAGAAATATCGAGTTGCATCAATATCGAGTCAAGAATGTCGATGGTGGAAAATATCGAGGTAAGTTCTTTCGTTGTTAAAAATATCGATTTTTGTGTAATGTAGAACTATCGAATTTGAAAATATTAATGGCCAAAATATTGTTTGAAATAATATTGACTGTTTGTATTTTTTGTTTAATGTTGTTTCTTTTATATTAATTTTGTCACAGTTATTTTATGTTTTAATTAATTTTTTAATGTTAAAATGTTTGTTTTTATTGTATTTTCATTTATTTTTAGGAGCGGTATGTTGGGTTTATAGGGGATAAGGGTGGGGAGTAATTTAAAAATATTTGTTTAAAGTTTTAAATATTTTTTAAATTTATGTAAAATTTTAGGAGCGGGATGTTGGGTTTATAGGAGATAAGGGTGGGGAGTAATTTAAGAATGTTGGTTTAAAATAAATTTTAATACAAAATTTATTGCAAGATATAAGTAAATGTTTTTTTTTTTTAAATGTAAATGTAATTTTTTTAAATTTTGAAGTTTTTTTCGGGTGAAAATATTTTGATGTAAATTGTATAAAATATTTTTTTAATTTATTTAAAAAATATTAAAATTAATACATGATAGGATATTTTTTTAATTAATTTGACATTATTTTTAATTGTTTTTATTTTTAATTTTTTTGTATTTATTTGGATAATTTAGAATTTTAAAATGTAAAAATATTTAATTGTAAATTATAATTTAACATTTATATATTTTTTATTTTTGTGAGAAGGGGTTATATTATATTTTTTTACTAATTTTGTTAAATATTGTAATTTATATGTTTTTTATTTATTCATTTTAAAAAAAATGGGATACATTTTACAAATGTAAAATTTTTAATTATAAAAAGAATTGTATATTTTTATACATTTTTGTTTTTTTCATAGTTGGAATAGTAATTTTTTATGGTTTATTATCGGGCACTTTCCCTGAGTTTAGTTGGTTTTGGAGTTGGAATAGTAATTTTTTATGGTTTATTATCCAGCACTTTCCCTGAGTTTAGTTGTTTTTGTAGTTGGAATAGTAATTTTTTTGAGTTTATTATCCAGCACTTTCCCAGAGTTTAGTTGGTTTTGGAGTTGAAATAGTAATTTTTTATGGTTTATTATCCAGCACTTTTTTGAGTTTAGTTGGTTTTGGAGTTGGAATAGTAATTTTTATGGTTTATTATCCAGCACTTTCTCTGAGTTTAGTTGGTTTTGGAGTTGCAATAGTAATTTTTTATGGTTTATTATCCAGCACTTTTCCTGAGTTTAGTTGGTTTTGGAGTTGGAATAGTAATTATTTTTGGTTTATTATCGGGCACTTTCCCTGAGTTTAGTTAGTCTTGGAGTTGGAATATAATTTTGTTTTTGGTGTGTTATCCAGCACTTCCCCTGAGTTTAGTTGGTCTTGGAGATGGAATATAAATTTTTTGTTGATTTATTATCCAGCACTTTCCCTGAGTTTAGTTGGTTTTGGAGTTGGAATAGTAATTTTTTTTGGTTTATTATCCGGCTCTTACCCTGAGTTTAGTTGGTTTTGGAGTTAGGAATAGTATATTTTTATGGTTTATTATGTAGTTTTTTTAGAGTTTGTATGTAAATTCAAATTAAATAGGAAACGTATGTCAGTTTTTATTGTTAATGTTTTTATTTGCAAACACATGTATTTATTTTGTTGTTCACAATTAAAAGATTTTTATTTGATTTTGTTATACAATTTTGGGAAATATTGATAAACATGATTCAGAAATTTATTATAAAGTATAATATATTTATAATATATTGTTCATGTACATTTGCAAAATTAAAAATATATTTTTACATACATATTTTTTTAAGCATTTTCAAAAAATGGTAAATTTTTCTGAAATATAGTGATGTAATAGTAAAGTAAATATATTTTCAGTTTTTTATTATATACTTTGTGATTTTAATTATTTATCATTTTTTATGAAAAAGGAAATATTTGAGTACATTTGTTTTTCCATTTTTTAATACATTTTATACAACTTTATTTTTGTTGTAAAATTATATAATATGTATTTTACAAAGTTATAGTTTGCAAATGTTGTTTTTATTATTTAGTATATTAAATATTATTATTAATATATTAAATAATTTTTTTCACAAATACATTTTTGTATCATATATTTTTTAAACTAAACATTGTTATATTGGTTGCACATTTACAATAGTCGTATTGGAATTTTAAATGTTGAAGGTGAGTACATCAAACAAACATACATTTTAATATATATTAAATATTATATTTTTTGTTTTTTGATAATATATTTAATATATATTTTACAATTTTATGTACATTTTTTCTACATTTAAAAAAAATTAAAAACAAAAAATATACATTTAATTTTTGGGATTTTTTTATTTTTTCTCCATTCATTTCTTTGGGGAGTCAGTCTTTTTTATTTTTATTACGTGGCCATTTTTTTGCCATTTTCTCTCTTTTCTGTCTATCTGTTTCGTTTTTAGGTCATTTTGCAAGATGGAACCTCGTGGTTGGGAGCTGTGTTTCATCGGTTAAGGCGAGGTAGCAGTAGTGTAGTTAGATTAGTTAGGGTGTTAAATGTTTTTTTTTGTGTAGTTAGGTGTTGTTTTGGTAGTTTAGGGGCCCATTACGATACCCGGCGTAAAAGAATCCGCCAGGCATGGAAGCGGCAAAAATCCGCCCGCACACACCGTCTGAACACCGACCACGCCATTACGATTACACAAACCGAAAACCGCCATCGGCGGAAAAACCACACAAGATACCGCCCGCCATCGTCCGAGTCGGAGTCAAACCGCCCGCCACGGACGGAAACACGCACGACAACACAAAACCGCCCGCCCTCACGGCCGACACACCGCACGTGAGATTACGATCGCACCGCCATGAGCGCGGAAAACTACAAATATACCGCCCGCCTGCGCAAACAACGCCGATGAGAATCGACACGGCAGAAGCCATGGCGCCCACGTCCCTGCACAGAAACCATCCGCTGACAAAAACAATCGCACACAACATGGCCAACAAGTCCACACAGCAAGGCACGCACAAATACACAAGCACAGTACACATCCCGAAAACACCCCCTGGACAAACAAAAACTACAAAGGCCAGAACCCCAGACACAACACACCTGAAAACAACAGACCATGAGGACACACCCACATAGGTAAGTACAAAAGCAGCACTCCCACAGACCACAACCCCTTGCAACATTGCAAACTAGAGAGGAGAGGAGAGGACACAGTGACACAGCAAGGACAGCAGCACACCACAGAAACGCACACATCACAACCACCACCACCACCACCACCAAACACCGGCACCACAAACCCCCTGCACATTACACAACACACAACACACACCGCACCAGCACCACAAACACCATGGCACCACAAAGAATGCCCAAGTTCACGCCCATTGAGCTGACGGTCATGGTCGACGAGATCATCAAGGTGCACCCACAAATCTATGGGAACATGGTCCAGCACACACCACTAGCCACCAGAAACAGAATGTGGAACCGGATCGTAGACCAGGTCAATGCAGTCGGGACCCTGCCCAGGAACAGAGTCGAAATAAACAAACGGTGGAATGACGTCAAGAGCCTGGTCAAGAAGAAGGAGACCAAGAACAGAGAGCTGGCAGCCGTCACTGGCGGAGGGAATCCCGCGCTCTTCAAGACCTTCAAAGCGTGGGAGGAGAAGGTGCGAGTCATCATACATCCCGAGATCCTCGCCGGATTAGCAGGGGAGTGGAGGCTGGTAAGTACAAACTAATGTATACCAGCACACCGCTATGTACTCACATGCACTACCACCATGCCACAGCTCCCAGGGACAAACACCCCCATATCCAGCACACAATACACAACACATCACACACACATACAACAGACACCACCACACACAGCCCAAACAGAACAACTGTAAGATGCGTGGGGACATGTGTACACTCAGCCAGCCACGTAACCACCAACAGGGCCCCAAATATGCCAGAAGCGCCACAACGAGCACCCACCACACCCATGTGTCCGCCATAGCTGCACTAACCGACAAGTAACAGGTAAGTGGCAGGAACACAAAGTGCAGTGGGTGGGAGGGTGGACAGCCCAAGTACAAAACACACCAGGCCCCTAGTCCCACAGCACAGCAAGGAGGAGCATCCCCCACACCCCACAGCCACGTGTCAGCCACCGCAGTGCACAACGACAGCCGAAAGGTAGACATCACGGTCCACAGCAATCGGTGTCAGTGGGTGTCCAGCCACCACCACGACCCACAACACCCCCACCCCCACAGACCTGCAACATGGAGCACCCCCCGCTTAGAACCATGTGGCATCCAGTACAGTGCACGCCCGAACAACCTGCAGGTGGGAAACTGGACAGGGCTGGATTACTGGAGGCATGAGGACCGTAACACGACCAACACATGGGACATGTCACGTAGCAGACGAACACGCAGCACCGCCCACCGTCACGAACAAGTGAACAATGTGCACACGGACATGAACCACAGACTCACACCTCACATGACCCATCACAGACACAGCAACACCCAAGGAGCCACGTCTGCATGCACAAGCCACACTGAATATAGTACCACACGGCAGCCACTGTGCAACTCATCACACACAACCGAAACACCATTGAAGTCCTGTCCATGTAGCCCCTACTGCCTGTCAACCACACACCCCACAACTACGCCTATGTAAGACAAACAACACTAGACGCAACAGAGCGGAACAACATAAATGCACACGAACACCACTGAACCCATCAAACACACAGACACACCATGCACATACAACATACCATCCATCCCATCCGTCAGCCCCAGTCTCATGAAAGGCATGTCATCCGCACAGCTGCCACACATACAGCAGTCACGCTAAGATACATGCCCATGACCAACCATGTGCCAGAAGTCAATGAAGCGCACGACACACTGTGAGCAACAACACACAACATGGGCCACACCCCCCCGAGCACTGCAGTGATGCACATGGCACAGGGCAGCACGCACACCAAGGAGATGGGACAACTGCAATACGTTGGCTGGCACACAACCATCACTCACTCATAACGATGCGTCCAATGCCATGTCCAGTAATCACAACAGACAGCAAATATGCAGGCCATGTCAGGCATGCACACACCTCAGACCATGCACTGTCATGCTGCCACAACACATGTCACGTTCGGCACCCATGGCTCACAGCATGTACCCCAAAAGCATATTCCCTCCCAAATGCGAATCTGGGGCATGGCCCCCATGTTGCCATATGCGTTCCTAAGCGTTCCATTTGAACCCCAAAAGCATATTCCCTCCCAAATGCGAATCTGGGGCATGGCCCCCATGTTGCCATATGCGTTCCTAAGCGTTCCATTTGAACCCCAAAAGCATATTCCCTCCCAAATGCGAATCTGGGGCATGGCCCCCATGTTGCCATATGCGTTCCTAAGCGTCCCATTTGAACCCCAAAAGCATATTCCCTCCCAAATGCGAATCTGGGGCATGGCCCCCATGTTGCCATATGCGTTCCTAAGCGTCCCATTTGAACCCCAAAAGCAAAGTACAAACCAGACCCAGGATGGGCCAGGAGCCCGCATACACCAGAGTCACAATAAGTAGGGGCACAGCAACACACCCATCGGCATGGCCAATCCATCCCATGCCACATGTGCACAGCACACAGTCCCATTGCCAAGCACACACAACTACAAATGGTACAGCCACACACACGCCTCCGGGAAACCCATGTACGAGATTGCACGAACTGTGAATGTCAGACGACAAATACATACTTCGCCAGGTGCAACACAATAACAAATCTCATTCTCTCCACAGGTGACGAACTGCTGGATGCTGGGGATGGAGACAGCAGCCAGCACAGCCAGCCTACAAGCCCCCAACGAGGACACACGGATGTGGAGGATCTGTCCACCTCTTCGGACACGGACCACCAAGCAGGCCCTTCTGGTGTGGCAGGGCCCAGCCGCTCCCCAGGACCCCTCCTACCCACCAACCCATCATCCAGGGCTGCTGAACATTCCCAGCCCCCTGCTGCCACTGTCGTTGCGGCCACACCCATTGTCATTGCGGCCACACCCACGGTCATTGCGGCCACTACCACTGCCGCAACCGCCACCATCGCCGCACCGAGCACCACCGCCGCCACCACCACCACGTCTTCGCTGGCACCAGCCCCAGCGCAGGTGGTGGCCCGGCCGACTGGATCCACCCTGGGAGCCACAGCGAGGACCGTGGTGAGCAATGTGGCTAGTGGGCAGGCCGGTGGCAGCAGGACTGGTAGGAGGAGCAGGGTCAGAGAAACGCCAGCCTCCCCTGGGAGCCATGGCCTGCCTCAAATGGCCAGAGTCCTTGGGGCCTATGAAGAGGCCCAAGGACAATGGGCCAGGTCAGCTACAGACACGCGTGAGGTGCTGGGGGTGCTGAGGTCCAAGGACGCCCGTATGGGCCAACTCGTGGACCTCATGGGCAAGCTGGTGGTGGCGGTGAGGTCACAGCCAGGGACAGCAGCTCCCCCTCCGCCACCACCTGCCGGGGCGCAGGGTCGAGCAGCAGTGTCCAGTTCCCCTGCGTCCACAGCCAGTGAGCACACCTCAACCACCAGCATGTCGCAAGCAGGCACCCCCTCGCAAACGTGGAAGGGGCCGTCCGAAGTGGAAACAGATCTCCCGGGAGGACTTCGCACGCTCCAGACGCAAGTGAGGCAGCCAGCCAGCCTTCCTTGACCACCCACTGCATTGACTTGGACTACGATCCCACTCCACACAGCCATCTGGATGGCATGTGTGTGTTGGACTATGGACATAGAACCAGTGGGTACACCCTGAGCATCACGCAGCCATGACCGACAGCTCATTGTCACTGCACGCACCACTTTTGTCATCACCTTACACACAATCACATGTCACAGTTTGAAATAAATGCACCTCTTACACAAACTGCTGTTTGTGCCCTGTGTTTTATTTGTACGGAATACAACGGCCACCTTGGGCGGAAAGGCACCTGATGCGTGGCATGGCAATGGAACCGGAGGGCCTGTAGGGACCTAGGGGTGGGAGACAGAACAGGAGCACATTCAATGAGTGTGTCACACACCCATCACACAGTACATGTCAACAACTACAAGCAATGTACACACATCGCACAGAGCAATAGGGCACAATGCCACAGCCACCAACAGTGGCATACTACCCTGGCCATGGAGCGTTGACACACAGCACGCAGTGAACAAACGGCCACCCTGACACAGCACACACACACCTGCACAGATACAGCCACATCAGCCGTCGTACATGGACACTCACCGTCAAGTGAAGTAGCGGGCGATGAGCTGCTGCCGCACATTACCAGCTTCCTCCTCTCCGCTGTCCTCCTCACTCGAGCTGTCCTGGTCTGCGGGCTGGGGCCCTGGTTGATCTCCGTCATCCACGATGAGGGGGATCTGCTTCCGAATGGCCAGATTGTGCAGCATGCAGCACGCCACCACTATCTGGCACACCTTCTGTGGGGAGTACGCCAGCGCACCCTCGGTGCGGTCCAGGCACCTGAACCTGGACTTGAGGAGGCCAAAGGTACGCTCGACCACACGTCTGGTCCTCCCATGTGCCTCATTGTAGCGATCGTCTGCTGGGGTGCGAGGATTCCTCAATGGACTGAGCAGCCATGCCCCATTCGGGTACGCAGAGTCACCTGGGTGTGAGGGACACAGAGAACCGTTGCTATTCCAACTGGACAGGGGACAGCATCGCACAACCTGCACGCTACACCACTCCACATACTCACCGACAATACAGCCACGATCCTGTTGCAGATTGGACATCAGTCGTGGCAAGATGCTGTTGCGCATTATGTGTGCGTCATGGGCCGAGCCTGGGAACTTTGCACACACGTGGGTGATCACCATGTCCGCAAGGCACACCACTTGCACATTCAGGGAGTGCGTGTGCTTCCTGTTGCGGTACAGGTGCTCAGTGGCCTGTGGTGGAACAAGGCCAACATGTGTGCAGTCAATGGCTCCAACGACGTGTGGGATTCTGCCAAGGGCATAGAATGCACCCTTCACTGCCGCCAATTCACGAGTCCTGGGGAAGCGGATGTACCTGTTTCGGCACAGCATCATGGCTGCCAGTACATCCCTCAGCACCTTGATGAACATGGGCTGGGACATCCCTCCTCCACTGCCCACTGTGTGCTGGAATGACCCAGTGGCGAAGAAATGCATGGCGGCCATCACCTTAGCCGTGGGGGTGACAGCTGTCGGATACACCCTGCGGGGACGGAGATGGGGTTCCAACATGGCACACAGTCGATGCAGGGTTGGCCTGTCCAGCCGAAACTTCCTAATGACCTCTGTATCGTCCATGTCCGCCAGCAATTGGTATGGGCGGTCAATGTTCGGTCTCCGCCTAGGGACAATGGCAGTGGACACATGTCAAAGCAACACAACACATAGCAATTTCGCATACACATCACTGACATGACTGAGCAAGCACATGAGCCACAGCCCAGCTGTCAAGCTGGGACGGCACGGCCACACTACACCTACACAGGTCTCCCAACAATGGCAATGGCTAGTGATACAAACCACTGCCATGTGCATGCACATGGGGATCTAGGCCCCAATGACTTGCGGGCGTGCTGATGGGGACTGACTGCATATCCGTCAAGCGGCAACGCCACGGCAACATGAATGTCTGCTGAGCATGGAACTGCTTCCGCGGCTGGATGAGTATGGCACACGACGACGACGATGTGGGCACAGGCTGAGCGGCCAAAACAAGTGGGACCTGTGGCACGAGGGGATATGAGACAGTAGTAGGTGTCAGCACTGCACCCTATGTACAGCACTGTACGGATCACACCTCCCGAAACATTGACAGGTGTCCACATTGACAGCCCCATGCCAAGACGGCTGTGTGCTTGCAGTCACACGTCACAGGTGAGAGGTTACATTGCACGTGCCAGGTGGCAGACGTACATAGTGGGAGCTGGCATGTGTGTGCATGTGTCTCCTGTTCAGGATCCACCAGATGGGCGCTGACTCTGTACTGACCATTGGACACAGCATGTTCCGTGGAAGGCTTGTGTGTGTGGGATGGTGGCACTGGATGTGCCTCCGTTGGGTGGGGGGCCATGCACAGGGCGGGTACGTTGATGATTGCGCATTGTTGGTCACGGTGGGTGCATCCAACTAAGATGTGTTGCCCTGTGTTCAATTCCTATGTCCGCATGATGATGGACTGTAGATGTGGGCAGACTACACATTGGTCGATGTGCTGTCTATATGCATGTGCCTTCACACCAGGCACAGCTGCCCCTGCACATGTGACCCCTGCTGGACTCGCTGCTGGGTCTGTGGAGCTGATGCACCTTCTGTGCGTGGGGCGGACAGCTCTCCTCACTTCCCTCATTGCGCATGTCATGACTTTGCCGCAGGTGACATGGATCATGGAGGGCCCACATGTACGCGTGGGTAGGCTACACATGATTGTTCACTGGTCGCCACCCCCAGTCAGTGTTTCGAATGGGAAGGTTGTCGTGCTGGTGGTATGTTCGATGTGGCGGATGGGCGGGCCTAGGTGCGGGCTTACATTCCGGACATGGGGGGTAGTTGGATTGGCGACTAGTTGCAGTACACACGGGACACGTCTCTTCCTTTCCACATCTGGGTCATCCCTTGTACTCACTGACAGTGATACAGTCATCTTCGCCCCAGCCCTCATGTCCTCCCCTCGCTCTCCCAATATGCATGCTGCACCTGCGAGGCTAGCGCTTGCACAGGCAGCCCCAAGCTCGCACCAGAGAGGGCAAGGAGTGTATGTGTGGGTCCAGTTGCACGAGTGGGCTGTCTCAGGGTATGATGTGTGGCGGGACGCCGTCCACCTGCGTGGTGCCCCAAATGGAGACCCGGCCTGCATGGACTATGCATCACAGTCTTCGCCTTCCGGATCCGCCACCTGCGACACCCAGTGGCTGTGGCTGCCCTTGCGGCCATGCCGCGTCCGTCTGTGGCTGATGGCCCACACATTCACTCTTTGGCCTCTCTGGGGAGGGCTCGGGGTGGTGGCGCACGCGCTTGCACTTAGTCGCAATGGCATGTGGCGTGGTTGGTATGATGGGCAATGGATGGGATGGTGCGAGCCACCTCCCGTGACGTCAGTGCTGCTCGTGCTGTGGTGCGTCCCCCTACACTTCCATTTGACTTGTGCCATGCTAGACGTTGAGGTTCTATTGCCTGCGTGATATGACCAGGAGGAGCGCGAGGAGACCTCTCACACACCATGCTCCACTGCCATCCCGTGCCCTGTATCGCCTGTGCGGATTGACTATGTTGGGGTTACACCTGGTCGACTGGGGCTGTGTGTGCCTTGTCAAGGGGCATGGCGGGCGCACAACAGGATCCAGCTTGTCCACAGAGGGTGGGCTGAGGTGCGCCTGGTACCGCTTTGTACGTGTGCCCGGCTGCTGTGCACACACGTGTTCACTCCCCCCGACAGGTGTCCTCTCACAATGCCCAGGGAAGCGGTGGTGTACTGTTCATGACCCCTCCCAACACGGCGTGCTCCAACTTGGCATGTGCGCATCTACCCGTCACACCCACCCACCTGAGCACTGCGTCCATACGACTTCACACGACACATGTGTGTCTTCCACAGTTGTGCTACTCATTTGCGTTGACATCCAATACCAGTGGACTACATGGTCATGTCACGACTGCCGTGTACTTCACATACTCTCATCCTCTCTCATTCGTACTTGTGAAATGAGTCAGCGGAGACAGTTTTGGTTTCAAACATTATATTGAGTCTTCTGTCCTCTGTGATGCAGTATAGTGGACACTACTGGCAGCGGAATACATGTTGAGGATATACTGAGCATGATTGCAAATGGGATAGGGTGTGGGGTTACATGTGATTGGCTGTTGCATGTGGGATGTGGGCTTCAGAGTGACATCTGCTTGGCCAAGGCTGTGCTAATGTACATTTACGTATAGCTGCGGAGCTGCGGACTTTGACACAGACGGTATACATGTAGCCTACCAGACCGCTTGGCATCATGGGCACAGTCCATCTCAGTTCCATGTGACAGGTTTGCTGCGGTTGTTCCTCATGCACGCGTGCATGTGAGATGACATCAGGGCATGTGCTTGCGTGCATGCAGCGGCGTGCCACTTGTTGTTGCACTGTGGTGGTTACTGGACATGTCACAGTCACTGGGGTCGTGTTGTTGTTGTATGCACTTGTCGTCCATGCAAAGGTCCTGGTATGGGATTCCCGGGTGGGGGTGGGAGGGGTGCAGCACCCACAGACTCCAGGCGACCTATTCATGTCCACTGAGCGGTCTGTGTGTCCATGGGCGCTGGATCCATGTCGTGTCCTGGTTGTTCGTGCAGTTCCGTCCATGTGGGTGCGATACACAGAGCCCATGCCACTGCCTCCCACGATGCATGCGGTGTTCCTGGATGTGATGGGGAACAGTGTGCATGTCCCGGTCATATCCGATGTCATGGCGATGTCGTTGATGGTGTGGTTACAGTTGCCGGTCGTTTGGTATGGCTGTTGTGGTGGTGACTGGCCAGTCCGTGCGGAAGCTAAGCATGGGTGCGGGGTTGGACATCATAGGTCAATCGGGGAACCTGCGTTGTGGTCCGACGAATTTACAGGTTGTCAGGTATGCGATGCCGTCCAGCAGGGCTTCCATGTCATTGGTGGTGTACATGTTTGCCAGCCAATGTAGCGGATGGTGGCTGTCAAGGTGTTGTTCGTAAGTTGTCCCTTGGAGGACCATGATGGGGCATGCTGGGTGACATTCGATGTAGCTGTTCTCGATGATCCGTCGTGTGGAGGCACAGTGGTCCCATTTCAGTGCGGGTGCGATGTTGGCCACATACGCCATGAACCCATAGGCAGAGCAGGCCCTGTCGTGTGCGTCCAGAGGGAGGAGTAGTGGTAGCAGGTCCGCCTTCAGACATGCCGGGTTGGAGAGGCATATCTCCACGGGATGCTGGTAGGGACACCTCCGACAGTAGAAGACGGGCATGACGCAGCTGAACAATGTGATGCGGTAAGTCAGTCGGTAACTTACGTTCAGCAGGGACAGGAGATCGCATCCCAATATATGTAACAGGTTGGTTTTGTACAGCTTGAGCTGTTCGGCGTAGTTGGGTAGGTGTGTTGCGGTTGCCATTTCGCAGCGGTGCGTTGTGGTGGCGTGCTCCGGCTGTGTGTGCAGTCTGCAATGTGCACGCTCCGAGGTTGCTGTGAGCTCTGTGTAGTCGTAGGGAGACAGGACTTGTGTTCTGTTGGCTTGTTTGGAGGACACGGGCCCTCATCCCACATGCTTCTCAGACAGTTCAAGGTCAGTGATGTGTGACTCCTTCCAATTAACTTGCATGTGGCAGACATGGGGGAGTGTTTTCTTCTTTCTTCCCCGTCCGTTGTGTGCTTCTGTGATATGCGCTATCTGCCCTGTGGTCGGTCTCCTCGGCATGCCTGTGTTGGTCTATTCTTGGACAATGGCTGTATTCACCGGCTTCTGTCGTAGGGCTGTGGTTTCGGAGTTGGAATGGAAGGTCATTCAGTGCTGTCTGCTCTCCCTTCTGTGGGCGGCAGGCTGCCTTTCCGCTCTGCGTTGGGCCTTGTGTGTGAATGTTATTCTTGGGCCACCTGTTGTCGGTCCCCGGGCTCTTTGGTGTTCCGTTTTATATGTCTTGTTCATATGTGCAGGGTGGTATGGGTGTTTCAGTGTGGTACTGGCGTTCCTCTTCCCGAAGGGGCCCTGCTTCTCCTAGTTGGTGTTGCCGCCGCTGTGTGCTACGCCATGTTTGTTACACTGGGGTGTGTCCTGCTGTTGCGTAACTTCACTGACATGTGTGCGTCGGTTGTGTGGCGTTGGGTGTTGTCCGTGAATTGGGCGTTGGGGACATGTCTGTGGCAGGCCTGTCACGTGTCATGTGCGTTCGGGGTGGGGCTGATGTGTGTGCTGCTTGGTTGTGTCCCTGTGTCTGTGTGCGACGCATGCATGGCGCTGCGGTTGGCCTCTGCGTTGTGCGCATGTGTGGCGGCGTCATCGCCGCTTTGGGGCCGTGACGGGGTTGTTGGTTCCTAGTCCCAGGTGGTGTGTACACATGTGTTACGCGATGTTACGATTTGGCCTGTGTGTCATATGTGGATGCAATGGTGGATGTGTAGTGTACACGCGCTGGTGGGGGTTGTCCGCTTTTTCCGCCCTTGCACTGTGTGCGCTGTTTGCGTGCACTTGTTGTGTGTGTGCCTACCTGCGTCTCCGCGGTACGTTGCGTCCTTGGTGGTGCATCAGCAGGAGCATGGGGAGGGCTTGCAGTGCTGGATTCATGCTCGGGGGAGCCGCTTCTTCGTTGTCCGTGCTCGGCGTCCGTGTTACCGCTTCGGTTTGTCGTACGGTATCTCTTGGCCGTGGGAGCCGTTTGTTTGCGGCATCGTAATTTATACGCCGGGCGGGACGTGTTTCGTCGGACGGTGTGTGTCAGTTAGGCTGCGCCGCTACGTGTACGGGCGCACTTTGATGGCGGACGGTGTTGCTGGCTTGCCGGCGGTGTTTGGCCTACTTTTCGCATCGTAATTGGGCGGGCGTGTGGACTGCTGCGTGCCGGCGGTAACTGGTGGTTTTTGCATCCGCCAGCACGGCGGTTGTGCTTCCACCCGCCATCGTAATGAGCCCCTAAATTACTTCCCACCCTATTCCCCTATAAACCCACAACCCGCTACAGAACTAAAACGCAAAATTTAATTAACATAAAATTAATAACTTCTAAAATGTAACACATACATTAAAAAAAATGCAATACTTAGACAAAAAAATATAGCACATACATTTAAAAAACATACTAAAATACATAACACTAACTAAAAAAACGATATTTTTAACAACTATACTTTTGCAAACGATATTAATGACTTCAATATTTTGGAAAACCATATTTCTTACCTTAAACTCGATATTCTTGACCACGATATTCTGGCAGTCGATATTTCTGTATCACGATATTTTGCACTCGATATTAGTGCAAGTCGACATTTCCTACTTGATATTCTGACTGTTTACCATTCCCTGGCGGAGTCAGACCAATCACAGCGCTGCATTGCAGCGTTGTGATTGGCTTAGGGAAGCCTGGATGTGCTTCCTGTTCCGGCGGTGCGGAAGGACGAGGAGGAGAGACAGTGGAGAGATGCGGCGGTAAGGTATGTTTTTTTTCTTACTTTAGCTCCCCTTCACCCCAGCCCCTTACCCCGATCCGTGCCAGCCGTCACTGGGGGTGCAAAGAAGAGGGGCGAAACAAGGCATTAGAAACGTAAATGGTTTAATACGGTTTTCTGTCTTTGGCCTCTGAGGATGAATTGCTTACTTTCACTAGGACCCATAGCACCCTTTCCACTGTGCATTTCACTACTAGTGAAATGTACATTTACAGCCACAGGTTGGCACATTCTTTAGATTACTAGATATCTGAGTAGATGAGCCTTCCAACTTATACAGTTAAAGCATCACTGAAGAAATGAACACTTGACTCCTCCCAGCTACTCAATGTTCCAAATCACTCATGAGGACAACGTCTCGACCTATTTCTCACAATTAATATACTCCTCTGTATTGGTTCCCAGTAGTTATCCTGGTTGCACCATTAACTTCTTCAATGAGTTCTGCAAAACCCCCAATATTTCTTCTGCTCCAGAACACTGTATTCCATAACTTGACCCCTAATCTTCTTGTTTCACCCAACTGCTTTTGGACTCACCAAACTCCATTTGGAAACACATGAAGAAATTCTAGTACTTCTAAACAAAAAAATGTTCTAGTGCATTAGATGTTCTAGCCCCCTTGTCCGCCTGCTAGCCTAGAAACAAGCAAGAAGACCAATCAGTGGTTCCCAGATAACCAGGGGTGTAGCTTGGTCAGTGAGATTGGGGGGTGGGGGGTATGAGCTTCAGATTTTTTAACAATCGTGCTGTCAGTTAATGTTAAGGTGCATGAGAGGGGCTTAAGGGGCAGTGGAAAGGGAGAGGAATGCAGATTGGTAGGGTTACTAAGTAAGAGAAGACACAAGATTTGGTCAAACTAATCAGCATTTTTTAAGAATTTCAAAACAGAGAGGGAGCATGTGTGTGCGTTTCGATCTGTGTATATGTAAAAATCTCTAGTGAAATACGGCAGACACCTTACCATACCCAATTGAAAGCCCTTGTACCCAAATATATATTAGAAAACATATTTACTAGGGGGGTGTAACACCTCAAACACCCCCTGAAGCTACGCCCCTGCAGATAACTTTAAACAATTGAAATGTCAAGGTAGAGCACTGGAAAGTAGTTTGAATAAATTGAAACTACACTCAAATAGTACCACCTGCAGAGTGCACGCTAAGGGCTACAAATCAGCATTGACCAGTGCTAAAAAGGTTTACCAAAACAAGTACCATGACATTTTTATTATCCTTGTTCTGGTGAAAGGCCTGTTCTTTTCCCAAATTTTTTGTTTTTACTACTTGAGCATGTCACTATTTGTCTTGGAATTTTAGATATTGTCTCTTTTTATTTCTTCAACACAGGCTTGACCGTGTTCACAGGATTTTGCAAGTCACTAACTCTGTCAATGAAGGGTTATCTTTTTGCCAAAAGCTTTCTTTCCCTTCTCTATATTATAAACTAGCATAAATTGATCCCTTAACCATTCCTCACTATTTGTATCAAAACTGCAAGTAAAAGCAAGTTCCCTCCAAACAGTTATATATTCTTCTACAGTTTCCCTTGACTTTGGCATACATTTACCAAAGTGATATCTTCCTAACACAGTTAAAACCTTTGGGAGAAAGTGTTAATCTCATTTTTTACACAGATTTTCATCTTCATTCAATCTATGTGCCTCCTCAGTTGATAACTCTGGTAAATGCTCATAAACTTCCTGTCCCGCTGGTCCCAAACATTGCAACAATAATGAGGTTTGTGTTTAGCACTCAGCAAAGTACACACAAACCCTGGATTAATGCGAAAATATTTTTTCACTTTTCCCCATTGTAAAACCAGTTTCCCTAAATTTGATAAAGAATAAATGGCGGGGGACAAGCATTCTTTATTTTGTAAATTTATAAAACAAACAAGAAATATACTCATAAAACATGCTGGTATCTGATGTGATGCCAGAGCAACAAGTTTACCTGCAATAAAATGTATTGTATAAAGCAAGAAAGAAAAAAAATGCAGTAACTTTTGTTGTGCATAAATACTGTTCGACAACCCTGTTTTAAATTTGTGAATCTCCAAAGACAGGAAAAAATTAGAATGTTGGCTGTCTAGGTTAATGTCACAAAGCAGAAAGTACACTGGTAGTAACTCCTACTTTCCCGTGACCTTTGAGAAGCAACCTCATGTAATTCGTGTTGAAAATAACAGGCCATATATAACCGTGCCTCTAATTGACATGACACTGGCACTCGGAAAGAGGCAAAATTGCTGGTTACCGCCGACAGAAAATAACTTGTGGTCCGTAGGCTGATGGAATACACCGTCAACAAAGGCCTAATCCGGAATGGGGAGACACTACAGGCGACGGAATGATATCAGTACAAAGGCATAGACGTAATTTCACAAGCATGCTCTGAACAGCATACGATTTACAAACAAGCGTAAAAGAACACACGCACTAAGGGGCACATTTACAAGCCCCTTATGCCACCACAACGTCACTTTCCACGACTTTGTGGTGGTGATAGGGGCTTTGCCTTATTTACAAGGCAGTGTTAAGCCACTGAACGTGGCTTAACGCTGCCTTGTAAATAAGGCCCCCTTTCACGCTATACTTAGCATGAAAGGGGAGGGCAATGGGTGTTGCTGTGGGCGTTCCACCGCAATACCCATTGATTTTGACGCTGCCCCATATTTACAAGGGTGGCGTAAATATGGGGCAGCGTCAAAATTAAGACCAGGGAAAACCTGATCTTAGGGCGCAATTAGGAGAAATGTTTAATTTCTCCGTTTTTGCTGTTTCCATGTGTGCTGCGTTGTGCAACACACATAGAAACATCAAAAGGCCATTGATTGTTTATGTGCAGGAAGGTGTTCCTTCCTCCACATAAACAATCATTTTTAAAAAGCAGCACACATAGAAGTTACAAAATGCCTTTTAAAGATTGTTTATGTGCAGGAAGGGACACCTTCCTGCACATAAACATTCACTCCCCTCAATGCAGACATCCTTGCACTATGGTGCAAGGGTGCCTGCGTTGGCACTAGGCAGATAAATGTAGCGCCAGCACAGGGGAAAATGCAGGGCTGCACCATATTCTTGTAAATATGGTGCAGCCCTGCGTTTCTAAAGTGACGGAGCGTGTCTTTAGCCTTCTTGGCTTACTGACACACTTCGCCACTTTCCTGTAAATATGCCCCTAAAATGTCACTGTCGTGAGGCAAGTGTAGCGTCACTGGTGAACGCACTTCGATAAATGGTGAGAGAAAGAAAATGGAATTATTTTTTTCAGTTTCATATAGCGTGAACTCGACCTGAAGATATCAGAGCGCTTCACATGAGCACCAGTTGCGTTACAGACGGACACATTAGTTTTGTTAGGCACGGAGATATTAAGGGCCAGATGTACGAACAATTTTAGCATGCGCAAACGGGTTAGCGACCCATTTGCGCATGCTAAAATTGTCATGGCCATGTACCAACACAATTTTGCGAGTCGCAAATGAATTGCGACTCGCAAAAAAGTGTTTAGAGACTAGCTATTTGGAAGGGGCATTCCCTTCCAAATAGCGAGTCTCAAACACATGTACTAATGTTTTGCGACCGCAATTGCAGTCGCAAAACACTCGCAATTACCACCTACTTCAAGTAGGTGGTAATGCATTCGCAAATGGGAAGGGGTCCCCAGAGGACCCCTTCCCCTTTGCAAATGCATACAAAATTATTTTTAAGGGCAGGCAGTGGTCCCAGGGACCACTGCCTGCCCTTAAAACTGAAACGAAAACGTTTCATTTTCTTTTTTAAATGCATCCCGTTTTCCTTTAAGGATTTCTTAAAGCCAATCCAGAAACCTTAATCTCTGACCCCCACTTCTGCCTGAAAAGGGGTTCCACATTTAATGATCTCATCTTCATCTCAAAAAGAAGAGCTAAATGGAGGAAAGCGTTCCACTCGCAACTCATGATCACTTCCTCCCAAAAATTTGCACACAGTCTAAGGCTTGTGGTAATCCCCTCCCCCACCTTTAAAGCGGATGCTACCATCACCATATACAACAATGGGACAATCCTCATCCAAGCGGCTGACCGTCATCTAGGTTCTTTTGAAGAAACGTTTCACAACATTAGGAGGTCTATTACGAACAGCGATCTCGATACGACAAATATGGGGCTTAGCCCCTCAGCCCCTTCACAGCCCCCCATTGCCTATTACCTCCCACCTTTCCACCCCTACCCACGCTCTCCTCAGCATCCCCGCCCCGAGCAGCTCCCACCTTCCCATCCCCCCTCCTCAGCCAATTGGACCTGACTCTCATATAATTAGCAGTGAGCCGCCCCAGCCCATTGCCCACCCCCCCCCCAATCTGGGCAGCCATAACAACTCCCTTTCTCTGCCAAATGGACCTGACTCTCGCATCATGATTAGCACGGATCCTACCCAACCCACTACCCACCCCCTAATCTAAGCAGCCATTGCAATTGCTCTCCCACTACCTCTACACTTACACTCACATCCTGCGATAGCCCCTGTCTACTTGATTCTAATATGTCCTTCACATGTCCCTTTGCGCACAAGGTGACCTCTCTGAATCCTGATCCCACTCTCCCTAGCTACATCAGTACTCATACGACCCCAGTATCTCTTAACAATCAGCTCAGGAGTCTCCCATCGCTCCCTGGCATGTCTAATTATCCTTCCAACTCAACCTCCTGTTGGGATCTCTTGTGGGGTTTTCTCGTGCGCATTCTATTCTGTCAGTTCCTTGCATGGAACACAGAATGCGCAGCTTGGCAGTTGCTGCCGGGGAAGCTGAGGGACCGCACAGAAATAAAGGAGACTCTGCCACAGACCTGCCTTTCGTCTTCCTTTCAGTGGCGACGAGTGGTCCGGCCCTCTGTCTTCCTCACTGTGTGCGGCGGGACGTCCTGCTGCTCCGAGACGACGCTGAGTGTCTCGCAGGGGAGGCATGAAAAAGTGAACCTTCCTTTGCCCCGTGATCGCTCCTGGTGTGATCGCTTGGGGTGGACTTGAGGAGTGTTATCCTGAAAGCCCCGTCTTCACCGAAGATTGCGGTGAGATTTTGGTCATTTTCGCACTCTCCCTCTAAGCTTAACGCTCCTCGCGCTGCCATTGAACTGTTCACTCTCTCACGCATGCGCGCATCCGAAAGAAAAGACTGGTGCGCGTCTACTGTTCGTCACGAACTTGCGCAAAGAAACGTAAGCGCCATCTTGAAGTGAGCAACGTCAGTACATAAGTGATCAGAGTCTGGAATCTCTATGGATTGACTGATTCCTAGTACTGGCAAGGCCTGGTTGCATGTATCAGCAGGGGATTGTGTTGTTTCTGAGAACAAGCTGGCAGACTGTGTAAATCCAGGCAAGGAGTTTAAAGAAGAAGTTCAGTTCAGCTCATTTACGCATAAAATCCTATATTTAAATTTACCCACTATGCAGCATTGTCAATGGGGCAGAATATATTCTTCAGTAAAGATTCTTCGGTGACACACACACCTGGTGTGTCACATGACTGTGCATGGTGATCACTGCAAGTACAGTGTTGCGACAGTGTTGCAACAGTGTTGCATCTCGCCAAGACTTGTGTGCTATGCAACTTCCTTTAAACTGTGTTTGGGGTGATCTCACTGTAACACGCACAGCAACACACGCATTCGGAATATTGTTGCCACGGTGACACGCACACCACGCGTGTCAGCAGAGTGTATCACCATTACTGCATTGGTTGATCATTTCTTGGTTGTAACTTTTGGGGCAGCAACTCACCCACGCAAGGCCACCAAATGGATCACGTAATTGCTCCACCTCCCTTTTTGCAGTCACCTGGTACTCCTCCTGTTGTTTGGCAACAGTGGAAGGAGACATTTGAAGCCTACATTGAGGCGATTGATGGTGATACCTTCACTTCGAAAAAGAAGAAAGCTTTACTCGTTTATAATTTGGGTGCTGAAGGGAGAAACATTTTAAAGACCTTACCCCTTGAATTCGTGAGAACATGCATTAGCGGAGGTGATGAAGGCGATTCCTTAATTGTTGATGACTACGCTTCGCTTGTTAAAACTTTAGATAAAAGATTCAATCCCAAGCGCAACATAATATTAGAGCGTCACAAGTTTTTGCAACGAGCTCAAATTCCTGGGGAATCCATAGATGATTTTGTTACTGCTCTCAGAATTTTAGCTGTCACTTGCAATTATAGGGAGTTCAGGGATGAGATAATCCGTGATCAGCTAATTGAACGCACATGCAACAAAAAGATTCAAGAGAAATTGTTATCTTCTGAGGATCCTGACTTGGAGACTGCTCTCATTTTAGCGAGAAGTATTGAGCATTCTCAATTGTGCATGAAAGAGATATGTGTGTCTGCGCCATCTGCATCTTCCAATGAAATAAAATTAGTTAGTACAAGAACTACTACTAAAACCACCAAGGGATCCAGCATGAATGTGCCTCGCATTTCTTCACCTGCACCGAGTCTGTCAAAAGCCAAATCTGATAGACAAGATCTTTCTTGTTATCGTTGTGGAAGCAGATCTCATTTGGGCAATTTTAGGTTTTGTTTTGCCATAAATCAAACTTGTTTTAAGTGTGGGAAGAAAGGACATTTGGCACGTATGTGTAAGGCTACGGTGCCTCATAAGGAACCATCGCGAACTGTCAAAGCTATTGAAGAGGACTGTGTTGACTATGGGGATGACAATGAAAGTTACGAATTACTAATGTTGTCTTCTTCCTCTATTCCATCAGATGGTGTAGTAGAAATTGCCTCCATTGTAGAACCCCATAGAAGGAAATCACCTGCGTGTACCATAAGTCTGAACGGGAAGAACATGAAGTTTCTTGCCGATTCTGGTTCTCCCTTTACCCTCATTATTGCCAAAGACTTGGAAAGTTTGAGTGATATTCCTGTTGGTCAATCCAACATAAAGATTTTTGCTTATGGTGGTAAAAGAGTTGAGGTCCTTGGTAAATTTATAGGCAATTTAGAGTTCAAAGGAGATTCAGCAAAAGGGACTATATTCATTGTAAAAGAAGGTGCAAACTTGTTGGGATGGGAGGAACAAGGTGAGCTAGGAATCATTCTTGACCCCAATCATCCTGATATGGTCCTGTCGAAACATGAAGCTAAACAATTTTATTCAAACCTCCCTGCTGTCACACCTGTGCACACAATTACTGCTGGATTGTCATCCAATGGGGATTGGATTCATAGCTACCCTAGTATTTTTAGTGGGGAGTTGGGTAAGCTCAAGGGTTTTCAGCACCGTATCATTCTCAAGGAGGGTGCAAGGGCTGTTGCACATAAAGTGCGCAAGGTACCACTTAGCATGCATGGTGAGCTTAGACAGGAACTTGAGCGTTTGGGCACAAAGGGGATAATTGAGCCCATTGAGGGGTCCGAATGGTTGTCCCCCATCGTTTTGGCGCGCAAGCCAGACAAATCTCTCAGAATGTGTGTGGACTTGCGCGACCTTAATGCCTGCATATGGGTGGACCGCCAACCCCTGCCCAACATTAACGAGATGTTGTCAACTTTGGAGGGTGCTAGGTATTTCTCCTCACTTGACATTTCCTCTGCTTACCATCAAGTCGAGTTGTGCATGGACTCGAGACACCTCACGTCCTTTGTGACACCTGAAGGGGCGTTCCGCTATATACGCATGCCATTTGGGTTGGCGTCGGCTTCCGCAGTCTTCCAGCGTCTCATGGGGAACCTGTTTAAGAACACTGCGGGAGTAGTTTTTTTCCAAGACGACATCCTAATCCACGGAAAAACTGTGCTAGAACACAACGCCAGGGTAAAGCAGGTATTGGAGATTGTCAAATCTAGTGGGTTAACATTAAGGAAAGACAAATGCAGATTTCTTCAAGATGGTGTAGATTATCTGGGGCACCACATTTCTGCTAACGGGGTGGAACCCAAGCTAAAGCTCCTTGATGCCATTCAAAACGCACCTGAGCCGCAGAACAAGGACCAGCTTCGTTCTTTCCTTGGGCTGGTTGAGTACTACGCCAAATTTGTAGCCAATTTCTCTGACAGGACTGTGTGTTTGCGTGAGCTCCTAAAAACGAATGCTAGGTATATATGGTCGAATCAATGTGCCTGTGATTTCAAGTTATTGAAAGAGGCAATTGTGCAAGCACGCCCACTCAAGTTATTTAACATTAATGATCGCTGCATTGTTACCACTGATGCTAGTAATGCGGGTTTAGGGGCAGTCCTTATGCAGAAAAGATCTGACAATAGGGAGGAGACCATAGCTTTTGCCTCTAGAGCGCTTCGGGAGCGGAGAGCACTTACTCAACGATTGAAAAGGAGGCCTTGGCTTTATGGTGGGGTGTACAGCATTTTCGTAACTTCTTGTGGGGGTACGAATTTGTTCTTAGGACTGACCACAAACCATTGGTAGATCTTTTTACCACCAAGGGTGGTGGCAGGGCCACTCCACGTATTGCCAAATGGCAGTACAGACTGAATGAATTTAATTACCGTCTGGAGTATATGGCAGGTGTGAAGAATCGTGTAGCTGACTGTCTGTCCAGGTTACCCCTCACTGAAGTTGTCTCCGACACTGAGGGTGAACATTTGGATATGGTGTGTGCTATTGGTACGGTAGCTGACACAGGAGCCGCCTTGTCTGAAGTTGATTGGAAACTGGCTTTGTCTGAGGATGTTGATATCAAGAAGGTGATGGACTTTGTGGTTCACGGCTGGCCTAACAGAACGGTTTTGGCTCCTGAATTAATTCCTTTTATGAGGATAAGTGATGAGTTGTCTCTGGTAGACGGGATTCTGCGTAGAGGTGGATTACTGGTTGTCCCCATGACCATGCGCACAAAAGTTTTGGATCTGGCCCATGAAGGTCATATGGGCATCCGGGCCATGAAGCGGAGAGTTAGGGAGGATTTCTGGTGGCCGGGTGTCGATAGGTCCATTGAGCACTGTGTTCGTGATTGTGGTGCGTGTGTTCTGAGTGACAAGACTCAAGTGACCTATCCCTCTTCCATTTGTCCTGTTGCTGTAAAGAACTCACCGTGGTGCAAGTTGGCTTTCGATATAGCTGGTCCGTTTGGTGGGTTGGGCAGTTCTCCCAAATACGCACTGGTGTTGATTGATTATATGTCCAAATGGCCTGAGATCAGGTTTGTGGAGGGGATCAATTCTGCTACTGTGATAAGTTTCTTCAAGGATGTTTTTCTTCGGGAAGGGTTCCCGGAGGAGTTAGTGACTGATAACGGCACCCAATTAGTATCTGTGGATTGGAAGAGTTTCTGAAGATGCATGGCATTAAACATACTCTCACCTCCCTCTATCACCCCCGCAGCAACGGTTTGGTTGAACGGCTGAACCGTGTGATCAAGGATCAATTGCAGTTGGCTTCAATCAATGGCTTGCACTGGAGAGTGGTGATTTCTGATATGTTGTGGGCAATGAGAATTACCCCTCACTCTAGTACTGGCATGTCTCCTTTCACTTTGTTAAGAGGTAGGGTGGCTGGTTCCAAGCTGAATAAGGACTGGATGTCTAGGAAGGATGTGGATCTGCAGAGGTTAGGCAAAGTAGCTGATGTCAGGGCTGCTGCCCAGGCCAAGTATGCATCTGCTTGTGTCAGAGTATCTCCCGTGCGTAATGGGGATTGGGTTAGGATTAAGAAACCAGTTCTTGTTCGTAAGGGATTCTCTCGGTTTTCTGCTCCTGTTAGAGTGAGAGAGGTGAAAGACCGAGTTGTTGTACTGGAGAATGGGAAAATTTGGAACAAGTGTGCTGTCTCAGTGGTGCCGGAGTCAAAAACTGAGTTCGTGAAAGGTAAATTTGGGGTGGACACTCCTTGTACGTCATTGCCTCCTGTTGTGGTGAGCCCGAAGATTCCTGTACCTGTCAAGGACACTGTTCCTCGACAATGCCTTCCTAGAACTAGAGCTCCCCCACCAAATTTCATGATTATGTTAGATTTTAGTTTTGTTTTTGTTTTATTGTCCAATAAGTTTCCATTCTTTGTTTATGTGAAGGGAGGGGGGTGTGTTGGGATCTCTTGTGGGGTTTTCTCGTGCGCATTCTATTCTGTCAGTTCCTTGCATGGAACACAGAATGCGCAGCTTGGCAGTTGCTGCCGGGGAAGCTGAGGGACCGCACAGAAATAAAGGAGACTCTGCCACAGACCTGCCTTTCGTCTTCCTTTCACCTCCCCTTCGCGGGATCACACAGTCCAGCATCACCCGAACGCCACTATCAGCTCTCCCTCCCCACAAACGGACCAACAGATACACGCCATATCTTCTGAGCATCACCTAGTCTCTGCTCCTTGCCTAGCTGATATCTCTCGGGATCTCCAACTACTTCAGGCTGACCTACAAAAGCTTACTGTCATCACCTCGGAATTGGCTAAAGACTTTCTGGCCTACAGGATGTTAGGGAAGAACAGATATAATCAAGCGCCAGCCACTAACTACTGCACTACTTCTATGTCCTCTCCCCTCTCATTGAAGAGATTATCCCCCCCTCAAAGGTGGAGGTCCATTCCCTGCCTGAATGCTACCTCCAGACCCTGTAGATTTAAGATCTCCCTAACAGATTCTGACATTCACTCCCTCCTTCTTACTTATAACTCTACTCATACAGTCAATCTGGGTAAACAACTCCATATTCAGTCTATCCCACCTAATCCTCTCAGAATACCCAGACACAACCCTAATACTATAAACACCTCCAACCTCAAACAAGTTCTCATCACACAATCTACCTCATCAGACTCAACTAGCCACTTGAAATGCATACTTATCAATTGTAGATCTGCTGTGAAACACGCCGCGGATATCGCTGATCTTATCCTGGCGCATGACCTTGACCTTCTAATACTTACGGAAACCTGGCTTAAGGAGTCTTCAGGACCAGTCCTGGACATCCTAGTCCCTCCTAGCCATAACATCATCAGACTTGACAGAGCGATCAAACCTGGTGGAGGGATCGCCTGTATATTTCTGAACAGTCTTACTGTGAAACAATCATTCACTGCTACTCTCCCATCTTGCGAACACATGTGCATAGACATATCAAGCAACCTCAGGCCTCTATGCACCTTGCACACATTCTATCATCCGCCGGGTGATAACTTCCCATTTGTTGAACAAATTATGGAAACCATCTCCTCAAATGTGGATCAGCACTGTCCACAAATCTTCCTCGGTGACTTCAATCTTCACTGGAATGACGATAATGACCCTGCAGTGAATAGCCTCAAAACCTTCCTAGTAGACCTAAACATGACTCAAATATGTGACACCCCCACTCACAATCTGGGCGCGATCCTGGACCTTATTATCACTAAACCCAACTTCATTCAACTTGACTCCATTGTCCCGTGTGACTGGACTGACCACCACTACATCTCCTTCCGCATCATGGAACCGTGGACTAAGCTAAAATCTCAGCCTAAGAAACCTAGGCACTGGAAATGATCCATCCCAAATGCAAACCTGGATGAAATGATATCCCTTAGCAACATGACCTTACCTCCTCCTACTCAAATGTCTGGGGTTCATGACCTCACTGAGCACTACAACAACTCCATGTCGAGCATTCTGGACGCTATTGCCCCCTTACAACTGAAAAGAAGGTTCACCAAAGACTCCAACCCTTGGTTCAACGAGGGCTTAAATACAGACAGACGCAATCTAAGACTAGCCGAACGATCCTGGAGAGGCTCGCCGTCTCTTGAACACCTTGTGCTCCTGAGAGCTAGGAGGAGCACATACAATAAACACATTAAGAGCGCTAAAGCGATCTTCTTCAGAAATCAACTTGATAAAGCCAGAAACAGGACAAAAAAGCTTTTTGAATTAATTAAACTACAATCCAACAATGTTCCCATTCTTTCGCCAACGACCTCCGTTACACAGCCAAACTGTGATGATTTCTCTGACTTCTTCATTGGAAAGATGGAAAAGATTAAAAATGATCTCCAGACATCGATGAACCAGCTGACAGACCCTTCCCCTCCCTCCCCCCAGTCACCCCCTGTTCTAGGGTACACTCCCAAAAATAGCGCCTCCTGGAACCTTTTCACACCCTATGACGAAATCTCGATACTTAACATACTTACTACACTTAAACCCTCCAACCACTTCAATGACCCGCTACCACCCAGTTTCTTCAATGAAATGAAGAGGTCCCTAGTTCCAATTTGGACCAAGATTGTAAATGCCTCCTTACAGCAAGGGGTGATTCCCGACTGTCTAAAGGCTGGCCAGGTTATGCCCATTCTTAAAAAACCCTCTGCTGAGCAAGACGACCTTAATAACTTCCGCCCAATCACTACCATTCCTACGCTATCGGAGCTGCTAGAGAAATGTGTCCATGTCCAACTCTGTAGCCACATTAATCAATTCCAGCTTCTTGATCAATTCCAATCGGGCTTTCGTCAGGGTCATAGCACCGAAACGGCCATTACCCACATCATGGATGACGCTCTAAAAATGCTGGATCGGAACGAAGCTTGCCTTCTAATCCTCCTTGACCTCTCATCAGCTTTTGATACGGTCAAGCATGACAACCTCTTGGATATACTGGAACGAAGGATGGGTCTCTCAGGATCAGTTCTGAACTGGTTTGCCTCATTTCTTCATAACAGATCGCAAAGAATTAAAGTCAATCACTCCCTCTCCAACTCTTCTCCGATCACTCTGGGGGTCCCTCAAGGGTCCTCACTCTCACCAACATTCTTCAACTTGTTCATGGAGCCCTTAACGCAAATGCTCAAATCATCCAATATACTGTACCACATGTACGCGGACGATACCCAATTGTACTTGAAAATCTCCTCCCCCGAAGACATCACTTCACTCAATTCGACCCTGCTCAAAACACAACACTGGTTGACTTCCAATCACCTAAAATTAAACTCCATCAAAACGGAATTCCTCCTTATCTCCCCTCCCAAACAGACCGCTACTATCACTGAATACATGAAGCAGCTTACGGCTCTCAACTGTGTTCCACACATCATTGACTCTACCAAATCTCTCGGAATAATACTTGATAATAAGGCCCTGAGCATGCAGGAACACATCAGCGCCGCCACCAAAGGAGCGAACTTCCAAATGAGCATACTAAGAAAGCTAAAACCCTTCCTTCCTCCGGAAGACTTGAAGTCTGCTGTTCAAGCACTAGTCATCTCCAGATTGGAGTATGGGAGCTCAACTCTCTGTGGGCTTCCGAACTACAAGCTGGCCCCGCTGAGGACCTCTCTGAACTCGGCGGCTAGGCTCATCACAGGATCCAAATGAAATAACCACATCACACCAGATTTGAAATCTCTAAACTGGCTTCCTATGGAGGCTAGGATTAATCTTAAAATTGCTTGCATGGCGCACAAAGCCCTTCATACACAAAAGTAACAAATGTTACCAGAAGGGTCAAGAGGAAATGTTAAGTGGAGAGTACATCCCCCGTGTTAGAACATTTAAGTCACATAAAGTACTCCCCTATTGCCTTATGCATATATAATTTTAGATGGATATGGACCCTAAATGAAGACAACTCTTTCAGGGAGCTCTTAAAAATATGTTTTTGGCCAGGGGGAATAAAGATTTAAAAATCTCAGAGAGATCCCGGTGTCCCTTTATTCTTGGATCTCACTGAAATATTAAAAGAATGTAAAAATAGGGTCATTGGGATATTATGGTCCTACGACCCTAGTGAAAACATGTTTCAATCCATAAACAGCCCCCTGTGGGTGCTGGACTTTCTTCAGGGCAAAGGTGTAACACCCCCTGGGAAAGAAAAGAAAACGAGGGTGTGAGAATTTCCCTACCCTAATTATAATAAAGGCAGATAGCTGCTCCTTACACTACTCATCAATGTGAAGTAGAGTTGATTGCTCCATCCCTTCTTGGGTGAAGTTATGTTTCGCGTCGGGCCTCACGAATAAGGGGTAGCCTTGTAGTCACACAGCCTCCAAAGATCCTGCCCCGTCGTACACCTACTCGGTGTGGGTCCCGCCGGCTCCATGGCCAAAAACAAATTTTAAAGAGCTCCCTGAAAGATTGGTTGAGCCCACCCTGACTTCTAGGCGCCAGGGTGACCCGATGATGAAGCATGACACCACTAGGGTGTGTGAGGGTATATAAAACAAGAAGGATTTGCTTCCTTGCCCACCACCCGGTGGTGTACTCTGTTGTCTTCATTTAGGGTCCATATCCATCTAAAATTATATATGCACAAAGCCCTTCACCTTAACACTCCTCTGTTCCTCGTCCGGAAACTGGAACTCTCGGGTGGTTGCAGATCTTTGAGGAGCTCAAACAACTTTACTGCTGAAACCACAAAAATTTCTTAAAGGAAGAAAACCTATAACCGAGCCTTCTCTGGTATCGCCCCGAGAATCTGGAACGCCCTGCCTCCGGAAATCAGACTGAATCCCTCAACGTCCTCTTTCAAAAAAGAAGTCAAAGCACTTCTTATGCATACGTTCTAAACCTTTACTGTAACTACTCCCCCCGGTAACTAGGCGCTGAGACCCCCTCCTCACACGTTTGCTCCCTTACTGTATTTACTGTATTTTTGTGTTGTTCTGTTGACTGCAGTACTCTTGTTTACCCGCTTATCCTGCCCTGTCGGATAGCTGTTCCTGTCCTTATGTGAAGCGCTCTGATACCCGCTTGGGTCACGTTCGCGCTGTATAAAACTTTATAAATAAACAACACCTCTGGTTAGTCAGGTTAAAGTGGTATCTTGGCAGTAACAGTTAGCAGCAGGTGATATTGAAGTGAAATGCGAGGTGGTTTTTGCCAATCGTCGCCAGTGATATGAAGGCGATGAAAGCTGGTAAACACTTCAAGGTCTTTATTAAGTCAGATGTAAGTCACCCCAGCCATCACTTCTATGCTGCTACCTATTCACAGTCGCCAGATGCAGCTGAATCATGACATTCCACATGGGGTATTAGCTTGCAGCAATACCAACATTTTTAGATGGAAGATACCACAAAAGTCTTAGGGATGAATAGTAAGTTGAACTTGAATGACATTATACATGTGATAGGAAGAAAAGGGACAAACAAATTTGACAGGGAGCGTGGCCATCTAAGACTTTGTGAGGTAGACAAATATGGACTTTCCTCTTTCCTTTGTAGGCAGCCTTTGGAGGACCATCCACTCAGGCGTGATGTGGTCATGTTCTTTCAAACTGAACAGGAGACTAACGAAATGGCATTTCTGAAAATGATTTTCAGACCTGCAACCGCTGCTACTAATTTTTAGCCATTATATGAGGATGTACACAACACTAGCCCACAGTCAGCCACAAAACCGGCCTTCCACACCACAAAACTGACCCAAAAAAAGCCACAAACCTGGTCCAAATAATGACCTATCAGAATGGCCATTTTACACTGTCAGATTGCCATATAAGTCACTCTGACCCTGCACAGCACCCGAAAAGGTAAGACTGATACTGTTTTAGGGGCACATTTATCAAATATTCACGTAGCGCAATGCAGCAAGCCACTTTGCTGTGATGCGTGAAAGGGCAGGTATGTGCCATATTTAACATCATACGGCACATTCCTGTCCTTTCCATGCGCTGGTGCACTCTTGGCTGAATAGCACCAACGCAGGCACCCTTGCACCATGGTTGAAGGGTGCCTGCATTGTATGCAGGATTGTTTTTGTGCCGGAAGGCATTTTCCTCTTTCTATGTGTGCTAAAGAATGCAGCACACATAAAAAGAGGAAAAAACAAGAAGAAGTAGATATTTTTCCTCGTTACGCCTCACCTGTGCAGGCGTAACATTTTGACGTATTCCCAGGTCTACCAGTAATGGTAAATCTGGAAATGCACCAAAATCCATGGGTGGCTGCATGGGAACACCCATGCTATGCCTCCCTGGGGCAGAGTAACGCAACGCATCGATATGCGCTGCGTTGCGATACTGTAGATTTATCAAACCATTCAGGGCCACACAAGGTGGGCCTTGCGTGGCTTGATAAATCTAACTTAGAAGCTGCATCGCCCTTGCACCCCCTTCAATGATGCAAGGGTGACACTCATTGATAAATATGTCCCTTAATTCAGCAGCATGTGAAATTTAGAGAAGGGTTGCTATACTTTTTTTTGGGGGGGGGGGAGTTTTATATAGCACATCCGAAGGTATCAGAGCACTTTGCATGAGCACCAGTTGTGTTATAGATGGACACATTCATTTTTGTTAGGCACAGAACGATTAAGTGATTTGCCAAGACCCGCAGGATGTTGAGCGTCCCTGCCGAGACTCAAACCCAGTTCCCCAGCTTCGAAGTCGACCGCCCTAGCTGTTAGACCACATCCTCTCTTTTAATAGTGTAATAGCTATTTGAAGTCTCAGCAAAGTGACCGATATTTAAATCGACATGGTGTGTGGACATGTTCAGTCCTGAGTAGGCTTGATGGATAAGGGTAGATATACACAAGGGAACACCAGTGAAAGCGTTTCTAATACACAGAACAGATACAGCAGGAGCAGCACTGCTTCATTCAGACACAGCAGTTACCATACGGATAACAGAAGGACATTCTCAATTCTATGGTAGATGAGAGTCATTCAACCTGCCCTGTTCCTTTCTTTGCATTTTGTCTTGCACTTCCATTTTTAGGGAAGCCTTTAAATAAAAGAACTACAGGTACCAGAATGCAAAGCCAGACCAATGATTAGATGGGTTCACATGCCTGACATGAGATGACTTGAGGACTCTGTTGCATTCGCATGCCAATGTGCAGGCAACAGCTAAACATGGTGGTACATGACACAATGAAATGTACCCAAAAATTATATTGCCCATTGTCAGATGTGGATAGTTGATCCTGTTCTTGCATTCTAGTACTTTCTTATAGATTGTCTTCATTACGAATATAGGCGAACAAGTATCAAAATGCAAAGTGGATGCCAAATATTTCCAGGCATGACTACATATACAAGTATTGCCAAATCTTAATTGTATAGAGTATTCATTTCACATATCTATGTATGACATGAGTGCAGAGCTTTATAAAGATTAACAAGAAATAACAGCACTAAAGATCTTATTATGAGTGGGCTCCTAAATCCAAAAGAGCGGCGACAGGAGGTACTGGCCAGATGCAATTATTGGATCTACCAGAACACCACAAATCTCGTGATTTTCGTCTGGAGAGTTTGGTTACTAAAAGCAGCTTAAACGTCCATGTGAAAGTGTGGTCCAAAATGAGGAATCACCAGGGGAATAAGACTCAAAATTACAGATTCACCATAATTCTTCCTTTCTTGATGGATCCTCAGGGTCTAACTCATAATGGAGTGGTCTTTCCCCACCCTGAAATTACCAGTACCTCTGATATTGGAACTCCATATGGTAGGGAAAATCCAGCCCATTTATTGGCCATTCATAATGAGGGCTTAAGTGGTTTACTTTCATGTTCATCCTTCATCTTTGTACAATAGCTTTACTTATCACGTTTGTCTCTCTGGAGAAGGCACTAGTTGACTAGTCAATTAGGAGATGTGGAGTGTTTGGCGTTAATATGCAGATCACTCACATCTCAGTGTGAATGACATAAATTAGCTTGTAATGTATGTTAGTCAAACTTTTGTGGTCCTTGATCCGAATAAAGTTACTTTGACTTGACTTGACATAAATTAGCTTAACTTTTTTTTAACTGATGCTGCCACCCAGCCCTCTGTTTTCAAAAACTGCTCACATGTGTAGGCATCCAAGACAGAATACAAACATGTAACTGCCTTACAAGCCATGTCAAAATGTTCATCTTTCCCTCACCTTGACAGCCTGACTACAAAAGCTTAATGTATAACTGAGATTGTGGGGAAATAAAAGAGTGCAGCATATTAAAAGATGAGTGGTCATCGCAGCCCAAAGGAACGTGAAAGAAAAACAGTTACCTGTCCTGTTCTTGATACTGTTTTACAGCTCTAGTAAACCATTTTGGCTCAAGGAACACAAGTGGTCACCCAGCTAATATGTAGGTAGGGCCATTCCTGCTCACTCCTTGTACTAAACGAGCAGACACCAAAGGAGTCAATATGATATGGAGAAGGCTGTCATGCTGTGATAGAGGACCACGTAAAATCAATTTAATTATCCTTTTTAGGTTAAAGCCTACCAGACAGTGGTGCTGTCTGGCTGCGAATCACTTCTTGTGCGCATTCTGAAAGCTTCCCTGGGAATGCATTCTGCCCATTGCTTACCATCGGTGCTGTGTTTTGTAACTCACAGTTGCTTATTTTCTATATGCTGGCTTTATTTGTTTTAGGCTGTCCAGCATGTCTTTGACCCTCCTGTGGAGCACAGCCTGTTTACCTGGCTCCTTGTATTTTTCCACAAGTGCTCACTTTCTGTAAACAGGTCTTTACATTTTGCTGTTATCTTGTCACATTTTCTGTGCACTTGAAGACAGATGTCAGATGTCAGTCTTTGTCTTCCAGCGGAGCTTGGTGTTTACTTTTCTTTCTCTAACTTCAAAGTAAGAGGATTTATGTGACAATCTTGCTGGTTACTGAGGTGGGAAAGGAAGGTTTTTTTCTAGCACACAACAACATGTAAATGTCTGTAAATGAACTGTGCAATAATTCAGAATATTTCAGAATTGGGAAAGCACAAATGAATCACTTATTTTTGTAATTCTGAAGTGTGGTGGAAACAAATCTTTTAATACGATCAAAGTACAATTTCCACATATTATTATTTGTGCGCTGTATAGTTTTATCAGTAAAACTGTATGTCTGTACAAATGTAATGTTCCTTTTAATTGAAAATATGTTGTCTGCAATGGTAGTGTGCTACAACACCATACATACTTCACTCTACGCCACTTTACTCAATGCCACTCCACTCTATAACACTCTATGACCCTCTATGCCACTCTATGCCCCTCCACTCTTTAACACTCTGGTCCACCCTATACCACTTTGCTCTATGCCACTCTACTCCACGCCACTCCACAACACTCTATGACACTCCACCCTATGCCACTCTATGTCACTCTCCTCTACCCCACTCTAATCTATTCTACAACACACCATTGCACTCTATGCCACTCCACTCTACGCTACTCCACTCTACGCCACTCCACTCTACAACACTCCACTCTGCTCTACAACACTCCGCTCCATTCTACGATACTCCACTCAACGCCACTCCACTCTATGCCACTACACTCTACTCCACCCTACGCCACTCCAATTTTTGCCACTCTACACCTCTCTATGCCACTCCCCTCTATGCCACTCCTCTCTATGCCACTCTACTCTATCCCACGCCACTCTACGACACTCAATCTACGCCACTCCAAGATACTCCAGTCTTTGACACTGTGCCCCCTTCACTCTACTTTACTCTACAACACTCTACTCCACTCTACGCCACTCCATTCTATGACACTCTAAGCCACTTCACTCTAGGCCACTCTACGCCTCTCCACTCTACTTCACTCTACATTACTCCACGCCACTGAACTCTATGACACATCACACTATGTCAGTCCTCTCCACAACACTCTATGACATTGTACCCCTCCCCTCTACTTCACTCTATGACACTATGCCACACCACTCTAGGCCACTCTCCGCATCTCCACTCTATGACACTCTGCAACACTCTATGCCACTGCATCCTACAACACTGTAAGCCACTTCACTCTAGGCCACTCTACACCGCTCCACTCTACAACACTCTGCAACACTGTACGCTACTCCACTCTATGACACTCTTTGCCACTTCACTCCAGGCCTCTATACTCCACACCACTTTACTCTATGCCACTCCGCTCTACGTCACTCCACTCTACGCCACTTCATGCCATCTATGCTACTCCACTCTACGACACTCCAAGCCACTTTACTCCACTCTATGACACTTTACTCCACCCACTCTATGCTACACCACTCCACTCTACTTTACTCTATGGTACTCCACTCTACGACTCTCCACTGTACTCTGCTCTATGACACTTTACTCCACTCTGTGCTATGCCACTCTACCCCACTCAACTGTATGCAACTCTGCTCTATGACACTCTACTCCACTCTACAATACTCTAGCCACTCTATGCCACTTCACTCTATCCCACTCCACCCTACGCCACTCCACTCCACGACTCTACTCCATGTCATAACATTCCACCATGCACCACTCCACTCTACGCGACTCCACGACACTCTACGTCACTCCACTCTACAACACTCTATATAACTCTATGCCCCTCCACTCTATGCCACTTTACTCCACTCTACACCACTCCATGCCACTCCACTTTAAACCACTTCACTCCATGACACTTTACTCCACTCTATGCCCAACACTACACTCCGACACTCTGTGCCCAGACATTATACACCACAACACTCTATGACACTCTGTGCCCCTCCACTCTAAGAGACTCTCTACGCCCTTTCTCCTCTACACCACTCCACTCTACTCCACTCCACTCAACACTCTCCAAAACTCTGTGCTAATCTATTCTACAACACTCAACTCCACGCCACTCTACTCCACTCTATGCAACACTACTCTACGTCACTCTACTCCACTATATGTCACTCTACTCCACTCTACGTCACTCTACTCTCCTCCAATCCACTAACTTTTAACTATTCTGCACAGCAACTCTTACATAAGCGAGACCTATTGTCTTTTCCAATGCTTGGCGTTTCTGGATACTCCATACTTTTATTTGGGATAGCAACACTCTTAAAAATATCTGTTTAAGATTTCCAGATTTTTACTTAGATTATCATACTTTCTGATCCGACGTTAGGAGGTGTTGACACTTTCCATGAAGTATTTGCAAAATTAATTTAAGAATGCCTTTTATCTAGGATCTCACATTATTAGGCGCAGGATTGGATTGTGAGCTGAACACCCAACACTAAGGGCCAGATTTAGCATAGTGTTGCATCACTCTTGCAACATGCAGGGGTCGCAAGGATGCAACACTAAAGTCAGATTTATCAAGCCACGTAAGGCCACCTTGTGTGTCCTGCATGGCCTGATAAATCTGGAGTAACGCAAGGCAGCTCAAATTGCTGCCTTGAATTACTTTGCCCAGGGAGGTGTTCCATGGGTGGAGCATGGGTGTTCCCATGGATCCACCCGTGGATTTTGGTGCATTCCCATATTTACCATTAGTGGTGGATCTGGGAATGAGTTACAATGCTACGCACCACCAGGTGAGGCATAACAAGGGGAAATATCTTTATTTCTCCTCGTTTTTTCCTCTTTCTACGTGTGCTGCATTCTGCAGCACACATAAAGGGAAATGCGTCTTTGGATTGTTTTTCCTGCACAAAGTGCGCCAGCACAAGTAAAGGACAGAAATGTGCCACATGATGTTAAATACGGTGCATTTCTGCCCTTTCACGCAGCGCAGGAAGGTGGCTTGCTGCATTGATCTGCGTGAAATATTAATAAATCTGCCCCTAAATATGTTGTAATGGTCAGAACTTAAGTCTGAATCATGACAAAAATGACTCTCCCTTGCGAGGTTAGTAAATTGACTACCATTAACTTTGGTATTAGTAAAATATATCCTGTACTGCGTTTAGAAACAAACAGAACTGCACTATAAAAGAACAACATAAAAACAAGTTATTGTTTTTTGCTTCTCCCTTATTAGTGACTGAGAATGCAAAATTGCTGACATGAATTTGTATGTCTTACTTTCCAAGAGAGAACTTGTGTACCTAAAATACACAGGGTGTAGATCTTCAGCCATGCGGCCAACTGGCCACTGGACACCACAACATTTGACCCGCCTCTAATGTGGTATACCAGGACAGATTGGAAGAACTTCAGGACCCAAGGAAGAGGAAAGCACGGGGTAGCTCTACCGCACAACACCGGTACTACCGCTGAAAAGCACTAATAAGGAAATGGTATATTTGATTTCTCGCTCCCCATGGGAACATGACACATGTTTAGTCAGTAAAACAAAAATAGTATGTGTAACTTACTTCAAGAGCACAGCCAACAGTAGGCTCTCTGGCAAGTCTTGTACCTACTTCTGACAGCCAAGCCAAAAGCGGCTCCGGTGTTGAAAATTCAGCAGTTCCTTCACCCCAAAACAAAAACTACAAAAGTCCAATCAGATTGGTGGGTTTTACATTACTTCTTTATTTTTAGTTCAAGAAAGTCATGAATTTTAGTAGTTCCAAACATTAAAGCCAAAAGCAAAGCCAACATGTTTCATTCACCACAGTGTACTTCTTCAGGGCTGTAATATAACACAACAAATGTCCATAAAAAACATGTGATAGGCAATATACATACATAGATACACAAATATTATCCCACATATGTTACACCTTAAAAAACACCATGTCCACATACAAAGGAAAAGAATACTGGTTAAAAACATATTAAAATACAATACAATTATCATAAAGTGCATGATGTTGTGTCACAATGTTCAAGCCCAATGTTTCCATACACATGGGTTTTTCATATCTATTTTAAGGAGATTGTATCCCATATGCAAATCAAAAAAGAGAACAAAAGAGAGGAAAATTTCTATACATGAATTCAAATTAATGCACTGGAAATGAGACGAAACCCAGTCCATTGATTAATCCAAGATTATATCCAAAGAACATATGGACACATAATATGCATCACTTTTGCGATCATAGGTCTATTATCATTAACTTCAAATATTCATAACCTGATATATACCATTCACATTGTATCGCTAACAAGCCAATTATTCAATGTTTATCATCAAAGATTCCTTCATTTATGGTTGTTTCATCAATACCATAGGTCTCAGATATGTTGCAACCGCTCGCTCGCTTTATTCAGAGTCAAGCCCACCTTGTGAGGGACACCTATTGAATACGATAGCACCCATGTAAATATATTTTTTTAAAAGTCTGATCCAATCATTGCTCTGTTTAAAATCCCGATATCATACCCCACTCTAGGTTACTCAAAATTCATACCAAATTAGTAATCAAATGTCTCCTAAAGCAGTCCAGTGCCAAGGGTTTCATATAGGAGAAATCCTCCACAATTTTATCTAACCATCAATAACACATAACCATGTTAGGATAAGCGTAAAGCAAAGAGCGCTGCAATCATGACATCAGGTTATCATTCCATTCATGACAAAATGTGTCATAAGGCCACATATAGGAACAAAAGAGTAACCACACAACTTCATCGACGTGAAATTTAAAGAACTCGAGTCATATCATAAAACTCGACTAATATTGGTCACATGATCATTCGAACAAGCATTTATCATGAATATCTAGAGAGAAAAGAGACAAAAAGACATGACCACATGTTAAATCAATAAAACACATCCAAGGTCAAGTCCTCAGTACTCAGAATTAATATGCCATTCACGGTTCCATACTTAAATTCAAAACACAAAAATCCAAATAAACATCAAGGTCCCCGACGCTCACGTTAGAAGCAAGTCTGGGCGTCAGACCAGTTTCTCAATAATCCAGCTAATACACATCATAACCAGTTCACTCATGTCTACCTACCCAAAACCGTGTCCAAGTACGCGCTCAGTAAATGACTGACACCACGCCAAAAAGGTGAAATTTGGGTGAGTTTCTCATTTAAGTAGCCTGCTGATATTTGTTGTTTTGGCTCTAGTAAGTTAAAGGTACCGTATCACTGATATGTTGAATGTTTACCACAGTGAATTAGTTACTAACATAAATAGTGTATGTCTTAGTTCTTGAAGAATTTTGTCATTCATATGAAGTCTGTAAATTAAAAAACTGTTTATTTTTAGTGGCTATAGGAGCAAAAAGTAACAATAATTTTGTGTACTGTTTAGTGTAAAAAAAACTGTCACTCAAGAGGGACTGCAGAAAATCCGAGATATCCTCCATCTGACGAGACGAGCAGCTTGACTAAAAATAATCAACGTCTGATGTGTGCCATCTCTGATATCCCTATCCCCTTTACTTCCTCTTCATCATCTGCGTAAAGTGCAGTCTTGGACGTTGTAGTGTCTCGTAAATAAAAAAACGTTGGAACTCTTTTGGTTCCCACTGTAGGCCTGGGACGTAAGCATTGGAGAGATGAGTTGAAGGCAGGCTTAGAATGTAGAGTTCTGACTTACACACAGCAGAGTAAAGATGTGTACAACTACTCACCGTGTGTGGCGTGCTTATTGGCGAGTACCTAGGCTGGCAGGATGCCACAGGTGTGTTTGGTGCTGTCAGTGTGGAAGAAGACTGATGTGTTTCAATTCCTTCCAACAGCAATATTCAGCTCTAAACTTTAGGTGTGACTTGAGTCTGATAGAGAGCCTCATAGTGCAAAAAAATGGGCCATGTGGTTGTGCCTTTAAATGATGTTTAAGTTTACCCTTGTGTTAGATCCAAACATTTTAAGGTCCTTTGCAACTTTTTATACACTACTCCTTCGAGGATTTTCTGTTCATTCGATGAAATTTCATAAAATTAGTGGATGGTTTAACCCCAAGGACATCCCCCTTTTGGTCCTTTTTAGGTCTTCAACTGTCAGCTTCTGTTGACTGCATTAACCTCTATGTATAATCTACAAGATTACTCTTGTAGCTTCTTTAAATCGTTCATCATGACCACTATGCCATCTACAAATATTAATATATTTACTTATAGCTCCTCTGAGGTTTCGCTTATGAATGCATCGAATAGCAATGAACTAATGATTCTTTTTATGACCTCCGACAAGCACCTTCTTTTCCTCTAAAGAAATGTTCATGTGTGTATATGACATGACATGAACACAAGCGAAATGTATGCAAGCCGCATCAAGGAATGAGGGAGTACAGTGAATGGGTGCACAGAAAAAAACATATAGTAAGAAGAAGCACATTTGGCGTGGAGGACAGGGTGTGGGTCATTTACATCAAGCAGTTATACACAAACGATCAAGTAACAGAAACAACAACCCTCTATCCATCTCCTGCCTCAGTCCACCCAGCTCAACAAGCTTCTCCTATCACAGAGACTTGAGTAATAGGTACCATCAACTAAAATGAGGAATGATGGTGCTCCGGGACCGAACGGGATCCTCGCATCTGTTTTGAAATCTGCCAAGACTTCCGGGCTGGGATTCTCACTCCACTCTACAACTACGCCTTTGCTACCACAATGATTCCTATCTCATGGAGAGGGTCAAACCTTTTCTCAATTTACAAAAAGGGAGACCGCTCAAATCTGGCAAACTACCGGCTCATTGCCCTCTTAGACCTAGAAGTAAAAGCTTATGCCAGCATTCTATTAGAAGAGCTAGAATATTGGGCAACAGACAAAAGAATCCTTCCTTTTTTTCAATCTGGATTGAGGCCCGTAAGCTCCCCGATGGACAATATCATAACACTGGCACACTTGTTGTACCAAGCCACACGTTGCAAGCAACCTCCATTATTTTGCTGCTTTGTTGACTACAGCTCAACTTTCGATAGGGTGGACCGGGAAAGGCTGTGGGAGGAATTAGCCGCATGGGGGATCCCTCCCCATCTCTTCAAGGCCATAATATCCCTATATCAAGGGACCTGGGTCCAGATAAAAACAAGTCCTACCACAGCAACTGCCAAGGTGCCAAGCAATAATGGGCTTAAACAGGGCTGCGTGTTGGCCCCACTTCTTTTCAACCTCTATACGGCCGATCTGGGTAACATATTGGAAGGTGCCAGTTTAATCACACCAAGGCTGGAGAGGGTGCATCTTCCAATACTGCAGTACACAGATGACATTGCAATCATGGGCCATTCTAGAGCAGGCCTACAGAGAGCCCTCAGCGCTCTCCATTGCTACAATCAAGCAAACAAACTTAAGGTGAACTAGGGAAAGACCAAAATTGTCATCTTCTTCAAATACCCACATGAGAAACAAGCACACTGGCAGCTAGGAGATCTACAAATAACAACAATTGCAAACTATAACTACTTAGGTGTTTGGTTTACCGAAGGGCCAAACCAGTGGCCCACCTAAAGTATCTTAGAAGCAAGGGCATTGCAATCATCCACAGCCTTAACTCCTAAATTATTGCCTATACAGTTCAACAGCGGAACCATTGGTGAATGTTCTGAGAGCAAAACTGATCCCAGCTCTAAACTACGGCCACTTAGCCCCCCGGCGCACTGGATACGCATCTCATGAACTCTCAAGTCTCAGCTTTCAAAAAAATCTTCCACACTCCCTGGCAAACCACAAGAACAAGGCTGAGACTGGAGCTGGACCTCGGGAGTCCAGCCCTCATGTGCCAAAGGGTTCTAGTAAAATACTATATTAGGACCCTGATGGGCCCCAGAAATAACACTTAAAGCACTACTCAAACCAATCTTTGAGGAGGAGGACTCCCAATGGCACTTACTGTTAGCAGAGGAAATCATTTGTTTGAAAATCGAGGCTGCCAACTTGCACAGTCAGGATATACCATTCTCAGCCTGGAAATAAGCAGTGAATGGGCAGGTTATGAAAACCTCATTTGAACGGGATGTCGAAAGGCTTTGTCACAGTTCCTACTTTGTGGCACTGGTCGCCTCTTACACACCGGGGAAGGCTCAGCCTCACTTCCAGCAAGCTCTAAGAGCCGATGCAAGTCGGAAAATCATTTTCATGAGGCTCCTCGCCCTACCGATTATGGACTGGTTGTTAAACCTGCCTGGGCTAGGTGGGATGAGGCAATATCTTGCAGATTATGCAACTACCGCTGAGAGTCCTGGCTCCACCTGTTGTGCTGTTGCCCCAAATTCGCTAGTGATCACTACCGACTGCTAGTTCCTTTATGCCGGGCCAACGGTGTTAGATTGTGCAGAAAAGCATTGGAACGTTTTTTTTTCTGCCAACTCACCAAAGACTCTAGCTAGGATGGGGAAATTCACAGACGCTATTCGATCCGCACTTCTTAACGTCTCAACTGGGTTATAATGATCCAGCCTTTGTGCGTTATCTGCACTTTCTTCTTTCCCTCCAAGGGTTGTAGGGACAGCTCACGTTGAATATCCCAAGGGAGCCAAGTAAAGTTAGCCCTGCCCTGGTGGTTAGGCGCATTGAAACACAAGCACTTTGCTTTCTCCTTGTTCCTTGCACTATCCCTGTGGACTTTCTATACAGAGTAACCGGAATGCAAGACCAGAAGGGACAATATCCAAGACGCTTTCTCCTTTAAGCATTTTAAAGTTGTTAACACATTAGCAAGGTGACAATGTGCTAGTTTCAAGGCATCTCGTGCACTTTCTTTTACCCTGAGGGACACAAGCTAAGTTAGCACTGCCCCTCTGGCCTTATATGCTGCAATACAAGCACCTCGCACTTTTTGAGAGAAACCCGGACGTGAGATAAGAAGAGACAACATTCATGATACCCTTTCTTTTAAGAATTTTAATGCTGTTCACAAATGGTGGTTTCTTTTAAAAAATATTAGATTGCATTTTCTTATAAGATTTTAAATATTGCTTTTTAATGCATATAGGAAACCGCTGTGTTCTGTTGTTTACATGTAGTGATTTTAAGTAATCGAACATAAATAAAATTCAATTCAATAAGAAGCACAATGAAAGAAAAGCCTGGTTCATAGGCGAAACACTATTAAAAGAAATGAAATAACATCAATATAGAGAGGAATTGTATTTAAGGATAACACTCCAAATTAAACAAACTGGCACAAGATTTTATTATAGTCCAAGTCGTTTCTCCCCTACGGGATAAAATGATTTCTCTTTCACCAGTCCAATGAAGGACTTTGTTAAGAGAACTAGTAACAGTCCTGCTGGAATCATGTTTCTGTTGCCTGAAATACATGCTATTTTGAAAAATGATTTAGAAAGCTCTAAAATAACATATTTTGATAATCATTCAAGAAGATCATTTGTTTGGGAGTGATCCATCAACCCTCAATTTCTATATAGTGGTGCTCAACATGAAACATATTGTGTATGAACAATAAAATGAATCCAGAGTACTTAAAAAAGAACCATTGACCATTTTTGAATGAAAGTATTTGGAGAACAATCCACTTAATCTCATTGTGTTTGCTGTGCTGCAAGGCATCTTAGCAACCTGTTTTGCAGGATGTATGAAGTGGTGGCTCACATCGCCTCTGGCAGGATAATTCAATGAATGTTGCTATGGCCTTTCAGTTCCTAGTCTACGAGAAAGCTGGTAACCTGTGGCCTTTGTCATCCTCTACCCTCCTATAGTGGTGTTTAAACAAAAAATAAAGAAACCATTCAAATTGTTAGTAAAATCAGTGATAGCTTCAATTTATTTTGGGAGGGTAATTTTAAACATTCCCACCATTGTTTGAATCCACAGATTTATTTTTAGTTTATTTTTCAAAAATATGTCTACAGTAGCAACCGACACTAGTTAAATGAAGAAGGCAAATACTCAACAAAAGAAATGCAAATGTAAAAGGTGTATCCACATTGAAACGCTAATGCCACACAATATTAATAGAGCACAGCATGTAGCATGCTACAAAACGTATAAGAAATTAAAAAGCAGAGACAGTAAAAGTACAAGGCAGATAGCATGCATTATTTATTTAACTTATTTATGAGTGTGTATAGTAAGTACCCTTCAATTATTTTGTAACACGGATACAAAAGACAGTCTAACTCATTATATAAACCAAAGGTAAAAGTAAAAAGAAAACATACTGGCATATAATGACCCAAAAATCGCACAAACATTCACAAGAGAGCTATCAATCATCATTTGGGTCTTGGCAAGCCTTTCAAAGAGACAGAAAAAAGCTCTTTGTTTTGCTTTCCAAAGGCTATCCTCTTAAATGGTCTCTTCAGGCTTTTCCATTTTCTCTGAGTTACACCCTTGCCAATCAGGGGGACCTCCAAATCCAAGCTAGTGATCTTTTATCAAGACAGACTTGCAGCTAGTCAAAGATGATATTATTGACTTTTTTGCTGCGAGAGTGACTAGACCCCAAGTATACCTTGCTTTTACATCTTCAAACACGACAACTTTCAATAAATATATGCTTGCAGGGACCTTCTTTTTGCCACATTTCCCACAAGGTCTCAACGTATAACAGCTGCATCGAAAAGCTTGAAAGGGGAGCAATGTAACTTGTTAGCAGGACTTTGCTGCAGAATAGTCAACTGCAAGTCCTTAGAAATGGCTTAGTAAAATGATGGGTCCCCCCTGCAGAATGTGAAGAGGGGCCCCTGAGTCTCCCATATCTCACTGTTATTCATTGGCCTTGGGTGGAATGGGTCCCCTCTTAAGAATTTGTGGATCCCTGAAGGATTGGGGCCCTCCCTGCGCCGCAGGGGCTGCAGGAGCCTGAGTTACGCCCCTGGTCATTAGTTCTTGGTAGAACTCGAATTAATATAATGCTAATTATGGAGAGAAAACATTACATTTAAGTTTTTAGTATGCTTGTCTTTTATTCCTCACCTACAATTGATTACTTATGGTTCAAGAGCTATAGAGCGCTTACTTTTTGAAAAATATATGTGTTGTGAAATTTGTGTAGCACTCCAAACTATAGCTTTACATTAGTAGAATGGAGTATGGTATTCAGTTGTATATACATGTTTAAAGTGTGCGTTCATCCATAAGGGTACCGCTGGTGAAGCAAGTGTGATAAGAAGGCCTAAGGAGGCTGGAAGAAGGGGGTGAGCAAGGTGATAGTAGTCATATTTAAATTGAAGATAAATAGGGCACTGACCTTCGAAGGCAAGAAGTTCTAGACGGAGATTCTTCTACATAATGCATTTGGGAATGGGGAGTCAGTGATGGGCGAAGATTTTTTTTTTTCATTTTTCCAAGTCAGATTTGTTCAACATACAAAGATCACAGAATTCAAAAGCATAGCATTAAGCATAAAATCCATAATCATAAAACATAAGACAGAAATAAACCACAAACCAGAGCTGGAGGAACAAATAAAGAAAGCAGAATGGGCAAATCCACTATTGGAGGGGTGGGATAAAAAATGAATGAAGAAAAAAAAAGGGATGGGCGAAGATTGAAGAACAAATGTGAGCATGCGTCGGCAGCTGAAAAATAAGCTGGCCATTTGCATGTTGGATGTGCACCAGTCAAGCAAGGGCATACGCAGGGGCACATGAAGGAAAACCAAGATCAAGATAGAGCGAATTACATATGTAATATGAAGAAATCTTAAGACAATTGAACACCTTTATGGAAATATATAATCTATGTTGGGCTTATTTGGTTGTGGTGGTGTACAATTTTCTACTTCTTTCTTCTGCTATTGCGTCTTTCACTTGTCCCTGTTTTTCGGGTGCTTGCCTATGTTAAATGAACTACCCTTACCAGAAATGTCATGCAGTTCCAAAGATGGAGAGTTCATTTGTGTGAGCAAGCTGACTGAAATCTTGAAACCAGTGCTTAATTTGTAAAATAATAAGTGCCAGGGCCCTGACCAGGAGGCCTCTGCAGCTTGCACCACCCATTGCCCCGTCATCGCTGCCAATGATGGTACTAAAACAACTACTAACCATCTCTTTCGCCTGCAAGTGCGACAGTTTCGATTATTCCAGGTCCCCGAAGTTAAGGGAATGGCTGGGAGGCAGGTATTAGTCATTTTAATGTATATTGTATTCATGTGGCAGAGTGTCATAAGTGTGATGATGACAATTAAGTGCTGGTGCCGAGCACCGGAAACCAATTAGATGCCCGTGCTGAGCACCGGAACCCACCGGCTCAAATTAAGCATTGCTTGAAAAATATTTTACTGATATTAAAAGGCCGGATCTGGGATTGTGCAATATTCTCTAATCTTTGTAAAGATGGGACATATTTTATATTGAACTCTGATAAAAACTAATGGTGAAAAATATAATTTCATGTGAGGCGTGCTTTGCTAACTTCAGGCCTCAAAAGCTCCGAACTATTTTCTTTATGCAGATTACTACACACATCGGAGTGGACACGGGTTAGGAATGCTAGCTACATCAGGATTTCAATGCAGAAAACTATTAGGGTTTATGACCTTGTTTCCTAACTTGCCCTTTTGTAAAAAGAAAAAAAAATGTTGGCAAAAACACGTGCTTCTCATTAGTAGGCAAGCATGCCTGGGACATTCCACTCCTCTGCTTCGTCTGGGTTTCAGCCCATTGGGACATCAAAGCTGAAAACCACCGTCAAAGAGCTTCTCGCTGCCGCCATTAAAAGAAGGCTTCGTGAGGCTAGTGCTGAAGGAATGTCAAATATTTTTATTAAAACAATCTTTTGGAAAACACGCTGATTAAAGGGGAGTCGGGGACCTTGAGCAGCAAAATATTTAGTCTGCTTCAAAGCAGTGAAAAAGCCCAGCTTCGTTCACCTTAGGAGGCCTGCCTTCAAATCTCCCCTCTTCTTTTTCCTGCTGTTAATAACTTTGGGAACGAATGACTAATAAGCTTTGCAACCAACGGTTCAGAGCTAATGGCTATCAAATTACAAATCTGGCATTTCTTTCCATTGAGAGTAAAACATTTCACTGAATGACGGGCGCTTAAAGTAACTGGCTCGCCTGGCACACTGCGGATTTAGGATAAATCGCTCACAGCCAAGAAATTGGTTTATTTATTTCCGTTTCAAAAATTTAGAAACGTTAAGTGGCACTGCCAAAAAAAACGATTTGATTTTCCCATAAAATGATAACAACAGCTAATTTTGAGCTCACGTTTGTCACAGAAAAATACCTTTACCGACTGCGCTCCGACATTTATCATAGGGCCGGTATCAAGGCTAATGGGATTACCGAGCGATAACACGCGGGTTTAATTCCCCGAGCTAATGAGAGCTAACGGTATTTAATACTGGCCTCTGGAAGCACGTGCGGAGCCCAGAGGTGACCACCCCCTTGAGGACTCTATTGACCCTTGACCTGCTGTAAAGCTCCAGCGCGAAATAATGGCCCCTGTCAATCTCATTCAAGGCTAAGCTCACATATCTGTTGTCTACAAAACGTTGAATGTTTTATTAAATAAGGTGTTGGAGATGGCTGCCGTTTTCGTGCTCGGCTGACTGCGACTTACACTGAACTACCATCAGAGCGAGCTCAGAGTTCACTCCCAGTATACCTTGGTGCCTTACCAGAGAACGTGTATTACAGACCACAGCTTGTAAAACTCGGTAACATGCAATTGGTCATTTCGCAGTTAGTTCAGTCAATGTGTTCAGACCTGCCACCATCTAAATATTTGTCACCACGCGAGGGGATGGGGAAGTGGCTTAAAAGGGCATAGCTTTGCGTCAAGCACTGCTTATGAGGCATTTCTGCCCTCGACCTAAAAAAAAACCCAAAAAGGAAAAGCCTATTCTGCTGCTGATGTCCTGGAGAGGAGAGGCTCGCTGTGTTGGAGGGGGGTAGCCTGAGGCAAGCACTGCTCATGAGGCACGTCTGCCCCACCTCAAAAAAAGAAAACAAAAAAGTCCAAAAGTTCATCATTCTGCCACTGATGTGTTGGGGTGTTTTTACCCCCCGTTATGGACATCTGCTGAGCAGAGGCTTCTAGCACGAGCTGGAAACCCACTCTATTCATGGGTTTCCAGCCCACATTTGATTCGCGGCATGTTATCGGCACCTCACCAGGTCACCATGTGAGGGGAGCCGATTGACAGGGCGGGCACTCTGTGTGTTGGCAGGTCTGGATTACGTCACACATGTTGCCAAATTCAGCTTCAGGAATATTTGAAGACCTCTCTTTTCTAACTGTTTTCTGAAGAGTAGTTGCTCAGAGGATCAGTTCAGTATGCTCAGTTTCATCCTGTCTTTCAATGGGAGCCTCAGGAGTGTTTTGAGGGTGGATTTGATTTTGTTTTTTAGGATTGATGGTCAGTCTGGGTGGCAGTACCAGCTTCAATATGGAAGATAAGCATATCCAATATTCTGGACCCACCATGAAGATGGATCTTGCACACCGTAGTTCGACTTTAGTGTAGAGAAATGGAAGTTGGGTCCATTCATCACTGAGCTGATATCATAAGAGAAAGCAAGCTCTCATTCGAAGATAACACTTTCTGAAAAGGGGCAGACTTGTATCCTGTGGAGCAGGGTCAGTCAAGTGCCCCTATATATTATTCTGTGCCTTCTACCTCTAGGAATTTTCTATTTGTCAGCCACTGAGATAAATGAAGCCCTGCATCGTCGAGTGATGTATGTGGTCAACACATCTTGTTGACTAGTTGTGACCTCCAATTCCCCAGTCTGCTGTGAATTTATGTATCATCTCTGTACATCAGAATTTTTAGCTTGCCCTGTTCTCAGAGATGAGATGAGTAGATAATGAGGACCTCATAGTGATTTTATTTGAGCCTAGGCAAAATTTAAATTATGCAGACGTAATTGACATTATTTTGGAAAGATTCCTAAATGATGGCACTTCGTGAGGCAGCCAGTAAAGTAAAGCGAAGAGTAGAGAGCGAATGGGGAGTTCAGAAAGTAAGTCATAATGTGTACTGACGACCTAAGAAGTCAAGAAAGAATAGCTGTGATCGAAAAGCACTGTGTCAGATCAGGTATGGAGATGTCTTTCAAACAGTCAATCAATCAATCAATCACGGCATTTATAGAGCGCGCTACTCACCCGGGAGGGTCTCAAGGCGCTGGGGGAAGGGGTAAGTTACTGCTCGAACAGCCAGGTCTTGAGCTGCTTCCTGAAGGAGAGATGGTCCTGGGTTCGCCGAAGGTGAGTGGGGAGGAGTTCCAGGTCTTGGCTGCCAGGTAGGAGAAGGATCTTCCTCCGGCGGTGGCTCTGCGGATGCGTGGTACGGTGGCGAGGCGTGGCTGGTTGATCGTAGCTGGCGGGTGGGCGTGTAGAAGGTCATGCGGTCGTTGAGGTACTTGGGGCCCAGGTCGTGGAGGGCCTTGTGTGTGTGGGTGAGGAGTCTGAACGTGATTCTCTTGCTGACGGGGAGCCAGTGCAGGTCTTTCAGGTGTCCGGTGATGTGGCTGTGTCGGGGGATGTCCAGGATGAGTCGTGCGGAGGCGTTCTGGATGCGCTGGAGTCTTTTTGAAGTTTGGCTGTGGTTCCGGCATAGAGGGTGTTCCCATAGTCCAGTCGGCTGGTGACGAGTGCCTGGGTGACGGTCTTCCTGGTTTCAGTGGGGATCCATCTGAAGATCTTGCGGAGCATGCGCAGGAGTGTTGAAGCACGAAGATGAGACGGCGTTGACTTGTCTGGTCATCGACAGGGAGGAGTCCAGGATGAAGCCCAGGTTGCGTGCGTGGTCCGTTGGCTTGGGTGCGGTGCCCAGGGCCAGGGGCCACCAAGAGTCGTCCCAGGCGGAAGGTGATGAGCCCAGGATGAGGACTTCCGTCTTGTCTGAGTTCAGTTTAAGGCGGCTGTTCCTCATCCAGTCGGCGACGTCTCTCATCCCGTCGTGTAGGTTGGCTCTGGCGGTGGTGGGGTCGTTGGTGAGGGAGAGGATCAGCTGGGTGTCGTCGGCATAGGAGATGATGTTGAGGTTGTGTTGGCGTGCGATGGCTGCGAGGGGGCTCATGTAGACGTTGAAGAGGGTTGGACTGAGTGAAGATCCTTGTGGAACGCCGCAGATGACTTCGGTGGCCTCGGATCTGAACGGGGGAGGCGGACTCTCTGGGTTCTTCCGGCGAGGAACGAGATGATCCATTCCAGTGCTTTCTCTCGGATTCCGATGTTGCTGAGGCGCTTCACTAGGGTGCGGTGGCAGACGGTGTCGAACGCCGCGGAGAGGTCCAAGAGGATGAGGGCTGCTGTTTCCCCGTTGTCGGTTAGGGTTCTGATGTCGTCGGTGGCTGCGATAAGGGCGGTCTCGGTGCTGTGGTTGGCCCGAAACCCGGACTGCGAGGGTCGAGGATCCATTCGTCTCGAGGAAGGCGGCAAGCTGTCTGTTGACGGTCTTCTCGATGACTTTGGCCGGAAACGGAAGGAGCGAGATGGGACGGTAGTTCTTGAGGTCGGTGGGGTCCGCCGTTGGTTTCTTCAGGAGGGCGGTGAGCTCGGCGTGCTTCCAGCTCTCCGGGAAGGTGGCGGTGTGGAAGGAGGAGTTGATGATGTCCCGGAGATGGGGTGCGATGGTGGCGTCGGCTTTGTTGAAGACGTGGTGTGGGCAGGGGTCGGTTGGTGATCCGGAGTGGATGGAGTTCATCGTGCGGGTGGTGTCTTCGGTGCTGATCGGGGTCCAGTTGCAGAGGGTGGTGGTGGCGGGCGTTGGTTCGGCGGTAGGGTGCGTGGTCTGTGCGTCGAAGCTGTTATGTATGTCGGTGATCTTGCGGTGGAAGAACGCGGCGAGTGAGTTGCAGAGGTCTTGCGAGGGGGTGATGTCGTTGTTTCCGGCGCTGGGGTTGGAGAACTCTTTGACGATGCTGAAAAGTTCCTTGCTGTCGTGGGCGTTGTTGTCCAGTCGTTCTTTGAGTGCTGACTTCTTGGTGGCACGGATCAGCTGGTGGTGTTTGCGGGTGGCGTGCTTGAGGGCGGTCCTGTTGTCTGTGGTCTGGTCGAGTCGCCAGGCTTTCTCGAGAGTGCGGCAGTTCTTCTTGGATTCCTTGAGTTCGTTGGTGAACCAAGGGGTTTTCTTGCTTCCGGGTCTGCTGGGAGGGTTTTTAGTGGTGCGAGGTCGTCGGCGCAGGCGGTCAGCCACTTGGCGAGGTTGCTGGCTGCTTCGTTTGGGTCCGTTGTGTTGGTGGGTGTGTTCTGGCTGAGGAGGCGGTGAGCTGCTCGGCGGTGATCTTGCTCCAGCTCCGGCGGGAGCCTGTTGCGGGTGGTGGTGGGTCGCAGTCTTTCTGAAGCTGAAGTGGACGCAGCTGTGGTCGGTCCAGTGGAGTCCGGTGGCGTGGCTGAAGGAGATGTGTTTGCTGGAAGAGAAGACGGGGTCAAGCGTGTGGCCGGCGTAGTGGGTGGGTGTGTTCACCAGTTGCTTGAGTCCGAGGTTGGCGAGGTTGTCCAGCAGGGCGGTGGTGTTTCTGTCGTTGTTGTTCTCCAGGTGGAAGTTGAGGTCCCCTAGGAGGATGTAGTCGGCGGAGGGCATGGCGTGCGGGCTGATGACATTAAGGTCCATGTTGAATATAACATTCATTTATTTATTTTGTTTGGAGTTTTTGTAAAACACTGCTAACCATCTTATGTATCCTATGAGTGTTTTGGAGAGAGAGAACAAATAAGAGTGAATGATGAGCAGTTTATAATAAAATTGCTGGAACAGTTGGTGAGGGGTTGTCAGTCCTCGATCAGCAATGGATAGTACCTGGAGAGCATCCCAGTCAAGTATAACCCAAACAAGATGGCAATTCCTTAATAACAGGACTCCTGTGTGACTGGGTGAGGAGACAAGCTGACTTTTAGCCTCTGACCAGGCAGGCCAAAGTTCCCATCTGAGCAGGGCTAGAATGGAGAAATTGTGGTTATCCAAATTCCTTGGTGATGAAATATATCTTCTGGAATTGAGGTACACATTTCCCAGTCTCATTTGGAGAATAATGTAATTCCACAGAGAGGAGACTTGGATAGGGAAAAATCAATCATCATATCTCCTTCACTTCTCCTAAATTAAAGTATGATTTGGTTGTAGTGGTTTACAATCACACCTCTATAAGCATATGTACATGTGGGTATCATGTAATACTTAACACTTGAAGTTTATTTTGGGTTGGTGCTCTGTTGCTATCCAAACACACTACTACCACGTGTGCGAATCACACTGGACCACAGGATCCACTGTGTATACTGAGCAACAAAAGAAGATACCACAGCACTCAAATGGAAGTCCAAGAGAAATTAAAGTCCATAAAGTAAAGATTTGCGTTGACGAAACCCGGTGGACCCTGCCCCCATATATATAGTCCAATACTCATCAGGGGTCTTTGCCCATATGCTTTAAACCACAGAATATCGCCTGTGATGGGTTTATGTTTTTAAGATTAAATGTAAGTTCTGTTTTTCATATTGGATGGTGGTTATGGACTATACGCTTGAATACTGATACGGTTTGGTCGCTTTTCTGATTCTACCACCTCCATATTGATATATCTAGACAGACATCACTACCAGCAGTTACGCCCTTCTTGGTATTTCTCAGATTTGTCCCAATTTATCCAGTATAAAATATATAGAGCCTTGGACTTTCAAGGACGTCACCTCACCAACCTTTCTTTTATCTAGATGCATCATCTCATTACGGGTTTTCTATTGTTGGAGCCTCTTGTTTCATCTTCAAACATATCCAAACTAGTGTTAGGTCAGTTTAAGCACAGCCAAACCCATGCTGAGGCCACTCACCAGATTAGGAGTTTCCTTCTGTCTGGTGGGCCTTTTTTTGGCGTTTCCACGGCGGTGCCTTTGAAAACAGGCACCGCAATGGGTACACCAAAGACAGTTCCTGCACAGCATGGACTGAAAAGTCCATGTCGTGGAAGAACTGGTGTGCATGCTCGCAGGGGGGGCACATGTTATACCCCCACTGTGTGCATCCACAGGGCGCAGAGGCACCAAGGGGCCCTGTAGGGGCCCCCTTTGTTTCCTTTCCGCCAGGGTTTACATGGAGGAGGACCATGTAAACCCTGGTGGAGAGGAAACTCCTAATATGCTTGGCAGGACCGCGGCAGTCCTGCAAATCATATGGATACCTCCTGATTCCTGCAACACCGCCATATTAGAGCGGTGGGGAGACCGCCGTGCCCCGCGAGTCAGGCGGTCCGTGGACCGCCAGATTTGTAATCAGCCCCTCTGTGTTAACAAGAATAAAAAATTATGTATGTTCTTAGGACCTGAAGCTCCTTCTATTGGTTAGTATGGGTTGCTTATGCTTATACTACTGGTGGGTGTTACAGTCAGACTAAGATTGGGGGGATGTCATGGTGAGGAGTGGCCCTCTTTCTCTTTGATTAAAATAGTCCAGCTTCAACCAGCAAATGCTCATTTCAGTTTTTACTTCTACAAAGCATAGGTTTAGTAACCTTGCATGAAACACTTGTTCTTATAAGGATGGTGTCAAAAGATCAATTATTTGTGAAAGGATCCTTAGCTATATAGCAAGTCAAGCTACCATTTCAAAGAACATTGTCCTAGAAAACCCTCAGTAGTTTCTTCATAGCCCGAGGAATGCAAATACAATAGATGATCCTTATATTATGTAAATTGTTCTTAATATGAGCATGGAATGTTTAATTTGTGAACATTCCCGATGTAATTGTGTACCTTCTATGTAGACTGTTCATTTTAGTATTTACTTGGATGGTTTGCTAATTTCCAGCAGAGTACCTAAATGAGCACACAATTAAGTGAGTTCAAATGTCTCCCCAAAAATATGCAATGATCTGCAGGCCACAAGCTCAATGTCGACTTTGCCGTTCATCCTCTTAATGTTGGTAAATTGAATACCATTAAATTGGGTACTAATAACTTCACTTTTTAGAGAGCTTAGAAATGTTAGGCCTAGAAACGTTATTAATGGAGTATGAAGTGCATTAAAATACCAGTGATTTTTAATTAAAAAAATTTCTTACCTTGCACATTTTCCATCGTGTCCCATCTTATTTTACACAGGCCAAACCCTGGCCTTATGTTGCTTTACCTATCAGCAGAATTTCTTCTGAAGTAGGCCTTGGTATGAAAATTGTCATCTTAACTTTGCCAGATGGATTGAGATGTGGATACTCTGAGGCAGTCAAATGTGATGCTAAAACATACATTGAAGATTAGAAATTTATGAAGTCCCACGGGCAGATAGTCTTGAAATTTGCTGAAAGTTCTGCCCACATAGTAAAAATACAACTTGCAAGTGCCTGCAATTGGCGGCCGCCAGACCTACTCTGCTTCAGTTGGCAAACTGCATAATAGAATGTACAGTTTCCACTCAACTCTACAACCACTGCTGATTTGTACAAATAATAACTTCGGGCAGTGCTTAATTTGTAAAAACATTAGTGCCAGGGCTATCGTCAGAAGGCCACTGCAGCATGCACCACACATTGCCCCTGCCATGCTGCCAATGATAGTAACCGCACTCCTACAAGTGTGACAAATCGGACTATTTCAGGCCCCTGAAGCTATAAAATTGGCTTGGGCGGCAGGTAATAGTCATTTTAATGTATCTGCATTCATAATCAACTGTTGCTGTGGTCATCTCTAAAATAGCCAGGCAGTGCCACCTTGTGGCAGGCTGTCACAAGCGCCGTGCTGACATTTAAGTGCTGGTGCCAAGCATCAGAAACCACCAGCTCAAATTAAGCACTGACTTTGTGTCAAGAATGAAATGTCTCTGACAAGACATACAGGCTCTTTTGGAGTCTTCTTGGAAAGCTACCGAAGAGCATGCACATTGTCAACTCTTCAAAATGCATCTATAAATTCCACAACAATATATGTGGTAGGGGTAGAAAATGGCAGCATAAATAAATTCGGATAGCCTGAAACATTGAGTTTCAGGTGCAAATGTCCATTCAGTTGAAGTTTGCTGTCCCTGCATTGTTGTTAATGACTGACAGATTCGCTTTTTATGTCAACAGACTCATTTTGTTTATGCAGTTTTATGTAGCGCAAACTTGGCCCAAGGACATTACTGAGCTTTACATGAGGAACCAGTTGTTGCGCATATATATATATATATATATATATATATATATATATATATATATATATATATATATATTATCTACTGGCGGTCGCCAGTAGATAGTTATAGTTAGGACCTATTATCCATAGGAAATCCGCGACATTCTATTTGAAATAACGTTGGCGCCGGTTGACGAATCTTCGCGAAGTTTCCAACTTGTTGCGGCGCTTCGCTCCGCTCCTACCCTGAAAGTCTCGGGTTGATTCGTCAGCGGGGGCCGAGAAAAAGGGGGTCCCAAAACGCGTTTTCCCCATTCATTTTTCCATAGGAACCTTTAGTCGCAGCTACAGCCCGAACTGCTGAACGGAATTACACCAAATTTGGCAAAGAGGTAGCCCTTGGTTCAGACTGGTGCCTTTTGCTTAAATGGTGTAAATCCGTTCAGTAGTTCCTGAGAAATTCACAAGTAAAGTCACATATATATCTATGGCCGAGTAGGGTCCGCGTACCCTCCCGATCACGAGCTGCATGCTAATTGGCTGTCAGCTGGCTGTCAACATTCCGATTCAGGAAGTGTCGGCAGCCATTTTGTCCCTCGGTAGAACCGAGGGACAGAAATAAGTGCGCAAAGCGCACAAAGGGAGCAGGGTAGAAACACCCTAACCCCCTAGGCCTGCTCAGGGGTCCCACAAGGACCCCTGGGCAAAAAAACATTTTTTTTTAAATCGGCAGGATGCGCTCAGGGTGCGCGGATCCTGCCGAAAAAAAAATCGAAGCGCGGTCTCCGCGCTTCGATCTAAATTTGCCCCGGGTGGCCCAAGTCCCGGGGGCATGCGGAGGTGGGTTTATTGTTTATATGGGGGCCTCTAAGGCCCCCAAGCCCGAGGACCGCCACCCCCAGGGCTTAATAAAAAAAAATGGTGCGGGAGGGCTCTCCTGCCCTCCCGCAGCCCCGGGGACCGCCACCCCCCGGGGCTTCTTTTTAAAATTGTAAATAATGTGTGGGGGCTCCAGCCCCCACACGCCCGGGACCACCACCTCCCGGGGCACATAGAAAATAAATGTGGGGGTCCGTTACGGACCCCAGAGCCCCGGGACCACCACCTCCCGGAGCTGTGCAATTCAAGGGAGGGGGCCGCGCGGCCCCCTCCTGGAGCCAGTGATGGCCCTGGGGACCACCACCCCCCAGGGCCGGCTCCTGCAGTGTCCCGGGGTGCCTACCCCCGGGACACTGTAGTTTGCTATGACAGGACGGGAGCCTCGCGGCTCCCGTCCTGTCATTGCAAACTTGCTTTGGATATTGGAAGAGAGGCAGGAAACCTGCTCTCGCTTCCAATATCCAAAGCAAATTGCTTTTTCACACGGGGAGCTGCATGTTAGCAGCTCCCCATGTGGAAAAGCAATGCCGGCTCGCGCAGGAGGCGGGGAGCCGGCGGGACTGTGGGGAGATTGGGGACCCCCCCACAGTCCCCAACGGAGAGGGCCAGCCCCGGGGGATGGGGTCCCCGGGGCAAGTAGTGGCCCGGGAGGGGGGCCACGCGGCCCCTTCCCCAAAATAAAAAAAAATTTAAAAAACAAAGGCCGGCCCCGGGGGATGGGGTCCCCGGGGCCATAAGTGGCCTGAGGAGGGGGGCAACGCAGCCCCCCTCCAAAACAATAAAACATTTTTTAAAAGGCCATGCCCCGGGGGATGCGGTCCCCGGGGCCGATTAAGGCCTCGGGAGGGGGGCCACGCGGCCCCCTTCCAAATAGTTTTTTTTTTTTTTAAATAAATAGGGGGCAGGCACTGGGGGATGCAGTCCCCAGGACCAATAAATTGGAAAATGAAGGGGGGCCACACAGCCCCCCTTCTTTAAAAAAAAAAAAAGAAAAACACCGGCATCGCGCCGGAGGCCACGCCCCTTCTTTCACCACTCTGCAAACGCGCCCCTGGCGCGTTTGCAGATGAGGAACGAATTCCCCTTGAATACTGGGGGTCCTGGGGCCAACTAGCCCACCAGGAACCTCCAGTATGCGCCAGGGGGCTGCGTTGCAGAGAGGTGTACAGAGGCCACGCCCCTTTTACACCTCTCTGCAACGCAGCTCTGTGGCGCTTTTTGGAGGTACATGGTGGGCTAGTTGGACTCCAGGGACCCTCAGGATTGAAGGGGATTTCATCCCCCAACTTAAAACGCACCACGGGGCGCGTTTGCACAGTGGTGAAGGGAGGGGGCGGGGCTTCAGGTGACATGTGTGCAAACAGGCCCCGTGGCGCGTTTTAAGATGGGGAATTAAATCCCCTTCAATCCTGAGGGGCCCTGGGGGCCAACTAGCCCAACAGGTACGTCCAGAAAGCGCCACAGAGCTGCATTGCAGAGAGGTGCAAAAAGGGGCGTGGCCTCTGTACACCTCTCTGCAACGCAGCCCCCTGGCGCATACTGGAGGTACAGGGTGGGCTAGTTGGACCCCAGGGACCCTTATGATTCAAGGGGACTTAATCCCCCAACTTAAAACACGCCACGGGGTGCGTTTGCACAGATGTCACCTCAGGCCCCGCCCCCTCCCTTCACCATTGTGCAAATATTCCTCTAAAATCAGCCGAACTACGAATTCCTATTTACTCACCTGTTATCAGGAGAGACCTCAGTGCTGCATCTTTCAGCCCAGTACTGATCCTGAAAAGTAATTTTAACCGTACTTACCAGTAACTTGAATTTCCTTCCATAGGATATCATTGACTGGTTTCACTTGGAAATTCTTCTAAGTGTGGAGTTTTGGAACTTTATAATATTCCTCTAAAATCAGCCGAAATACGAATTCCGATTTACTCACCTGTTATCAGGAGAGACCTCAGTGCTGCATCTTTCAGCCCAGTACTGATCCTGAAAAGTAATTTTAACCGTACTTACCAGTAACTTGAATTTCCTTCCATAGGATATCATTGTCTACTTTTTGCTGAAAAAGTTTCTGTCGATTTTTGAAACATACAAATATTCCTCTAAAATCAGCCAAAATACGAATTCCGATTTACTCACCTGTTATCAGGAGAGACCTCAGTGCTGCATCTTTCAGCCCAGTACTGATCCTGAAAAGTAATTTTAACCGTACTTACCAGGAACTTGAATTTCCTTCCATAGGCTAACATTGACTGGTTTCACTTGGAAATTCTTCTAAGTGTGGAGTTTTGGAACTTTATAATATTCCTCTAAAATCAGCCGAAATACGAATTCCGATTTACTCACCTGTTATCAGGAGAGACCTCAGTGCTGCATCTTTCAGCCCAGTACTGATCCTGAAAAGTAATTTTAACCGTACTTACCAGTAACTTGAATTTCCTTCCATAGGATATCATTGCCTGCTTTTTGCTGAAAAAGTTTCTGTGTCGATTTTTGAAACATACAAATATTCCTCTAAAATCAGCCAAAATACGAATTCCGATTTAATCACCTGTTATCAGGAGAGACCTCAGTGCTGCATCTTTCAGCCCAGTACTGATCCTGAAAAGTAATTTTAACCGTACTTACCAGGAACTTGAATTTCCTTCCATAGGCTAACATTGACTGGTTTCACTTGGAAATTCTTCTAAGTGTGGAGTTTTGGAACTTTATAATATTCCTCTAAAATCAGCCGAACTACGAATTCCGATTTACTCACCTGTTATCAGGAGAGAACCCAGTGCTGCATCTTTTAGCCCAGCACTGACCCTGAAAAGTAATTCTAACCGTACTTACCAGTAACTTGTATTTCCTTCCATAGGAATCCATTGTCTGGTTTTCAGCAGAAAAGTTTCAAAGTGTCGATTTTCACAAACTACATATTCCTTAAAAATCGCCTGTATAACTTAAACGCATTCTTTCAACTGTTTACAGGAGATGCACCAGTGCTGGATCCAGGATCCACCACTGAGTAAGAAAAAGTAACGATAACACTACTTACCTGCTAAGTGAATTTCCTGCCATAGGATAACATTGGTGATTCTATGCACTGTAAAAACCATAGGTTTCAGGCACGTTATAGTTAGAAATTAGCATTTAAAAAACCTTTGAAATTCACTGAAAAAACCATAGGTTTCAGACACGTTATAGTTAGAAATTAGCATTTAAAAACCTTTGAAATTCACTGAAAAAACCATAGGTTTCAGGCACGTTATAGTTAGAAATTAGCATTTAAAAAACCTTTGAAATTCACTGAAAAAACCATAGGTTTCAGACACGTTATAGTTAGAAATTTGCATTTAAAAAACCTTTGAAATTCACTGAAAAAACTATAGGTTTTAGGGACAGTTATAGTTAGTTGGACATTGCACTCGTACAAAACCCGTGAAATTCCCCGTTATAGTTAGTTCAGCTAACTATAACTCGCGCCCCGCAATGCACTGCTGATGACGTCACATATTACATCACTCATGACATGGTCAGTGACATCACTGATGACATCACTGATGACATCACTGATGACATCTCAAATGACATCACTGATGACATCATCCATGTGATAATTTCATTCATCTTCTCACACCCTAATATAACTTTTGATACACCCACTGTAAATTACAGACTGCCATTCTCAAAACCATAGACACTCCAACACCAATAACTACATACCCACTCACTGATTCTTAGGTCTACACACACATCCACTCACTCACCCGTACAGTCACTCATACTTACGGTCACTCAGTACAGGACTATCATATGCACTCATACACCTACATAGACACTCACACACCGCCACTCATCCATAGAGGTACTCACACACCTAGTCAGTCATGCAAATAATTAATCACACTGCCATTTACTCACCTATACAGTTATACACACACCAGCTCACTTACTCATACAAATACTAGCACATTCTTACGCTCTTATACAATCACTGATACAAGCACACACTCATCCATACAGTCACTCTCACAATCACAATCACACACTCTCGCTTATAGCTATTTATATACTCCAACACACATATATACTGCCTTTCACATATGTAGTTACTCACACATGTATCACTGAGATATACATTCACTCACTAACACACCTATACACACACTCACCCACCCATACAGTCCATCACAGATGCACTCGTGAAACCATGCACCCAGTGAATCACCCACTGATACATCTATGTGCAGCCACACACACCCCATCCACACAAACACTCAGGCACCCATACAGATACTCAGACAACCAATCAATAACACATAGACACTCATGTAGCTATTTGCAAACCCATGCAGCCACTTACACACCAACAGACAGACGGATAAAGACATTCACACAGTTTAGTCACTAACCCATGCATTTAGTAAGATACGTTTAATCACTCACTTATAGAGTCAGTCACGCACCTACTAAATCATCCATCCAGACACTTATACACCCACTCATTATTCAATACACCTTGGCATATATATTAAACATATTTAAACTTTATAGAAACACACAGTCACTGCATGATGTCATCAGTGATGTCATTTGAGATGTCATCAGTGATGTCATCAGTGATGTCACTGACCATGTCATGAGTGATGTAATATGTGACGTCATCAGCAGTGCATTGCGGGGCACGAGTTATAGTTAGCTGAACTAACTATAACGGGGAATTTCACGGGTTTTGTACGAGTGCAATGTCCAACTAACTATAACTGTCCCTAAAACCTATGGTTTTTTCAGTGAATTTCAAAGGTTTTTTAAATGCAAATTTCTAACTATAACGTGTCTGAAACCTATGGTTTTTTCAGTGAATATATATATATATATATTTTAGGTTTAAGTGATTTTCCCAGAATCACAGGTTGTTGAGACCAGAGGCCAAGATTCACACCTGGCCCCCCAGTTTCAAAATCACTAGCTTTAGCAGGTAGACCACAACTTCTCCGGTGAAAAATATACTAAAATCAATTTTCTACAGTCCAGAAACATTGTACATATCCACCTGGAGAAGAAACGTGCCGCCTGGAAGATTCTTCAGTGAGAAATGAGACCCAGGTTGTGATACAAGATGCTGAAAAGGCTAGCGCTGAAACAAGTCAGATTTGTTTTGCCAGGTATAAAAACCTAAATATGACTAATTGGTGGCTTTGCATGATTGTGTACTTCCTGGAGTTCACCATTAACAAAAAAATTTATATGTGTTTAAGGACTTCAAGCCACAACTTTAGCGATTGATTTAGGTTTCTTATATTTTCGGCATTTAGGCTCTTTACATTAAGCTGAGTACAATTATATAGAATATGATCTAGAACAGTAACGCAGTGAAAGATGAAACAAGAGACAAGCTATAAATGACAGGAGATTGTCGTAAATGAAGAGGAGAGACTTCTTTGTAATAACTGGAAGTATATTTATTTTAGGAGACAGCACGGACACCCGACCACAAGAGCCAGGGAAAACCACCCGCTTCCAACTGCCGCACAATCGAGCCAGCATGGAGACATAGAACCTAGCTACGTCCCATGCCACGAGCCCGGCAGCCAGAGGCAAGCAATGCATGCGCCGATGTAAATATAACACATCTCCTTCCCTTTAAGGGAATAATGCAAAACATAAAAAGAAAAAGTAAAACAAATAAAAACAATAGAAAGAAGACACTATAATTAGCTACATACAATGAGGAAGTGGTGGAATGGTACAACAATATGAAAAGTGAACAGTATTACAATAATGCAACTCCCCACTCCCTTCCTTAACAGCTTAATCACAAACAAAGTCTTTTAGATACTCAGGCGTCTTGTGTACCCTCACAGCTCTTCCCTCAGGAACACCAACCTTAGCAAAGGAAGTAACAGACCCATCATTGACTTTAGGCCCACCCACAACCTCCAAGGGTAAGAAATTCTGCAAAGGCTTAGTTTGTTTCTGGTACAAAGCCACCCTCCTAAGGTTCCAAGTTTGCCCATTGTGCAATTTGACCCAACATCCACCTGTCGACTTTACCTGAAAAGGACCCGTAAACTTGTTGAAGCCTTTATTAACACCACCAGGTTTCACCTTCACCAAGTCACCAGGTTGGATATTTCTTGCAGTCCGCACCTTGTTATCACAAGATGAGGTTGCGAGAGAACCAGTCTCATTCTTAAGTAACCAAGTTGGAACTAACTTTGTGCCAGCTTGCCTGCCCCTCATTAATTCAAAGGGAGACTTGTCCATGCCCTGATGAACTGTGGTTCGATACGCCCACAACATTTCTTTGATTTCTAGTTGAACTGAAACATTAGACGATAAAGCTAATTGCATGGTGCCTTTAACAAGTCTATTCACCCTCTTGCAAAGTCCATTGCCTTGAGGATTATAAAGAGAAGTACACAAGTGCCTCAAACCAATCCCACCAAAATAATCCAACATCTCTTTAGAGGTAAGTTGTGTACCATTGTCTGTAAGCAACATAGCAGGAATACCTTCCCTTCTGAACACCTCATTGAGAACCTTGATAGTCGACTCAGTGGTAATATTTCTCATAAAGGCCAACTCCACCCATCTTGAAGTGGAATCCACTAAAACCAAAGCAAACCTTTCACAATCATGCAATTCATTGAAGGGACCAATGAAATCCATGCACACTTTTTGCCAAACACCTTCTAAACCAATGATATGTTGCAAAGCAATGGGTTTATCTAAGCCAACACGTAACCTTTTCTCAGATTCTTTACAACCAGTACAATTTTCTACCCATGCCTTGACCTGACTATCCATTCCAGGCCACCAAAATCTTTCTTTTAAGCGCCTAGCAGTAAGGGTTTGGCCTAGGTGTCCCTCATGCGCTAAACCAATCATCCTACTCCTGACAGATTCAGGAGGAATGAATCTTTCGCCCCTCATCACAATAAAATCACTCTGAATGGAAAGTTCATCTTGCAACTGGATGAAAGGTCTAAGACCAGGTGAGACCAGGTGCTCTCCCTTGACACACCCTCTTTGATCATTTTCACTACACCAACCAGGATATTATCCTTATGCATCCCTTGCACTTAATCCTGCCTAGAAATGGCCTGGCCAACATCCTCCGTGATATCCTCCAGAGTAGCCACAACCTCTTCAGTAAATAAATCCGACACTACCGCTTTAGTATCCGGTAGTCTAGACAAACAGTCAGCTACACTATTACGCCAACCCGGAACATGCTCCACTCTACACTTGAAATCCTGTAATCTGACAGCCAGACGAGCTAACCTCCCAGAGCAATTCCTTGTGCCATCAGGACCCAACACTTTTAAAAGTGGTTTGTGATCAGTGCGAAGTGTAAAGGTGACACCCCATGATACCCTGAAATGTCTAGTGGCCCAGGCAGAGGCTAACACTTCCCGCTCTATGACCGAGTAGTTCCTTTTGGTGTCGGTCAAAGAACGCGAAGCAAAAGCTACAGTTCTTTCTTGTCCATCATGTTTTTGAGCTAATACTGCACCAAGACCTACGGAACTGGCGTCGACAGTCAAAATAGTGGGCAACCCAGGGGTGAATGGTACCAAGATATTAGCGTTAACAATGCTCTCTTTGACAACATTAAAGGCATAATCATGTTCAGTAACCCAAGCAAATTTCTTGCCCTTTCTCAATAACTCCCTCAACGGCTCTACTTTGTGTGCAAAGTCTTGAACAAATTTTGCATAGTATTCCACCATGCCTAAGAATGATCTCAATTTGTCTCTGTCATCCGGTACTTTCACATTAACTATAGCACTGACCAAATCATGCTTGGGTTGGATGCCATCTTGTGTGATATGATAACCCAAATAGTCAACTTCACCAACTCCAAAAACACACTTGTCTTTGCGTAATGTCAAGCCAGCCCTGGTCAACCGAGATAGGACTTGATCTAAGATGATGTTGTGATCTTTAGCATCTTGACCATGTATTAAAATGTCATCTTGAAAAAATACTACTTGATCAATCCCCTTCAAAATCTCTGTGATGATACGTTAAAAAACGCTGGCTGCTGAGCAAAGACCAAACGGGAGTCTATTAAACTGGTAAGTGCCTTCAGTTGTAATAAAAGATGTATACTTCCTTGAATCCGGGTGGAGTTTGATCTGATGGTACGCAATGCGTAAGTCTAATTTAGAGAAGACACAACCACCAGCCAGATTCAAGATGATCTCGTTGATGTTTGGAAGAGGAAAATTATCTATGATGACAGCCTTGTTTAAAGTCCTCAAGTCCACACAAAAACGAAGAGAACCATCCTGTTTCTGTGTGACGACGACTGGAGACAACCATTCAGCCGCTTCCACAACTTCAATGACCTTTTCATACATATTTGTTTGATAATATCCTTAACTTGAGCCCTAGCAGCCAAAGGAACCCTTCTGGCAATATGTTTGACAGATATGGCATCCTTTCTTAAGCTTATCTTGTGTTGAAATCCCACTGCCTCCCCCAAGGCCATGCTAAAAATTTTGTCATGTCGTTGAAAAATACTTTGAACGCTATCATCATTAAGGCACATCACCTGTTGTTCAGCTCTCGGATCAACTCTAATGTTTAGATCGTACTGGTGATGCCACCCTAAAATGGCTGGACCTTCCGGTGCAACATAAACCTTCCCATTAGTGGACCTGTCCTGGAATGTAATCCTTGTTTCCATATAACCCAGAACACCAATGTTGGTCCCTTGATAACCCTTCAAAACAACATCAGAAGGGATCAAGTTAACACCTTTCCAGAACACATCAAAAAGGGATTTTGGAATGATAGTATAGATCCAGTATCCACCATAAGCGACAGCATGTGCCCACTGCTTAAGAAATCAGCTTTGGGGCGAATTCTGTTCTTACGTGAACCATTGGAATCGTTCTCTTCTCCCTTAACAACTATAATTTTGACTTCATTTTCATCCTCTTCCTCCACCATTGCAACTTTCTTCCCTGAGGCTTTGCACATGCGGGCATAGTGTCCTTTCTTCCCACACTTAAGACATTCTTTACCTATTGCAAAACAATTTTTGGAACCCGCCAAATGAAAAGTACTGCCACATCTATGACAAATACGACTTGAACCTCTTTGTCTACCAAGTTCCAATTTTTCCCAGGATTGAATTTTCCACTAATGGCACTCCCTTTACTATATTTACTACGTACCACATTCACATCCTCCAACTCCCTATGTAAAGTAGCTACTTCCAAACCTTTGTCTTGTTGGATGACTTTCATTTCTCGCATACACTATTCTGACTCTTCCACCACCTTAGCAATTGTAATGGCTTCTTTTAATGTAGGATTGCTAGCCGCCCACAACCTCTCCTGAGCCTTTTTACTGTAACATTGAACAATTAGCTGATCCCTAATCATATCATCTTGCATGGGACCAAATTAGCACTTGGTAGACAGCTCCCTTAGCCTAGATACAAATTAATCTACACTTTCATTAACTTTTTGAGGTTGTGTGTAGAATTTGTGTCTTCGCATCACAATGTTCTCCTGTTTAGCAAATCTAGTGCGTAATCTGATAATAGCATCTTTGTAAACATCATCTACTTCTTCTGCAGCAGCTGGAAGGAATTTAAAGATGTGTTGACCCTCTTTTCCTAATGCCCCTAGTAATAATGCCTTTTTACCTACTGCAGAAAATTTTGTACCATCTAGGGCCACCAGATAATTCTCAAAGCAATCGCACCAATCCTCCCATTCCATTGACGGTTCCCCAGCAGAGACAAAAAATGGAGGTGGTGCAGTAATTGTATGTGCAATATTCATTTTAACAAATATACCAATGACCAGTAGTAAACCTTAAACAAACAGGTACAAATGCACAGTAATTAACACAGTGTAAGACTACTGTATAGCCTAGTAACTTGTGACACGCTATTTGTACAATTATTTGGTGTGAGTGTCACCGCTGCATGCACATTGGCTACTAAGTATGGACTTGCTGCTTGCTAAAAAAAACAGGTGTGCAAGTCACTGCTGTAACTCTCAACAATAATTCTGGCTCTGGTGTGCATATCACCGCAGTGTATGCTTCCAAATGGCTTATGACAAGCTTTAGACGAATTTAAAGGGTGTGCGTCTCACCGCTGAGGTTGTAACTAATGGCAACACACTGTAACAATAAACGAGGCCGAGGGTACACCAGCTGATAAGCCAGCGTAACGATGTCAAAAGGCTGCACACTCTGCCTCTGGAAGCTGGTAACACGCTCTGCCTCTTGCAGTACCAGAAGACGCCACACAGCCAGTCACGCGCTTGTAGCAGGGAATGCTGTGCCTTTAAATACCGCCTCAGAGCAGACTCCAATACGCGCACAGCAGCCTGAACTAGCCCCGCCTCTATCAGGAACTGCGAGGCGGAAAGTTACTGCGCATGCAAAGCAGCAGTAGGAGCGCCAAACTGACGCGTTGAGGGGACACCGGAGTCAGTAAGAACTTCAAGCAGGCAAACGTACCTTCTGTTTGTAGAAAGTAAACAGAATTACCACCACCGGCGTATGTAGTTAGCGTGAATATTGCGCTCCCACCGATGGAAATCGTCTTAGGGTGGAGCAGCACACGTAGGTTCGTCGTCTGGCAAGGTGATCCACGATGCTGTCTCCCGCTGTCTCTCTTCAATCGAGATAGTCGCCAAAAATATCGTAAATGAAGAGGAGAGACTTCTTTGTAATAACTGGAAGTATATTTATTTTAGGAGACAGCGCGGACACCCGACCACAAGAGCCAGGGAAAACCGCTTGCTTCCAACTGCCGCACAATCGAGCCCGGCACGGAGACATAGAATCTAGCTACGTCCCATGCCACGAGCCCGGCAGCCAGAGGCAAGCAATGCACGCGCCGATGTAAATATAACAGAGATATACTAGTAGTGATAATTAGCAATGGAGCAGAGGAAGGCATAAGTCAAATGGGGTCAAGAAGAAAACAGATGAATCCAGCAAAAGTCAGTGAAGCTGTATCTTTAGTTGCTTCCTGGCTCTTCCTGGATTCTGATGGTGAGTGGAAGAGTGTATCAGGTCCAGGATGCTGCCCAGGTGAGACATACGTCTCTGTCTAGGTAGAAGCAAGAACCTCCTGGTACATGTCATCTCTGGCCGCCACAGTGAAAACATTTCCAGATTATTTTATTTGGAGGTCATTAATTGAAGAGATTGTTCTGCGTATAACACTGCTGGCCCTCTAGCTGCAATTGTCTTTAAATTGCCTTTGGAAGAACTGGAATAAGTCTGCAACATATTTTTCATAACAGAAAGTGCAGTGAAACAATAAAAGCAACCTCAAGCAGACATTGATGAAGGTGGGAACATTAGGTGAAACTCCAACTGGCTGCGGTCAACAAAAGTCAACAGTGATACTGAAAGATTACCCTAAACCTAGCACCATGTTGAGTCTTCTTGGTAAGAAGAAGCAGAGACATGAGGAGTCTGGGTGGACCTGCTTCTCCTTTTGTTAAACTTCTTGTTTCTCTAATGGAGCATGGACTTGCTAATGCTCCCAACATGCTACAAATCAGTAGTATTCAAAGTTAAGTGGAAACAGAGTTTATAAAATGCGCATATTTTTGTGTTTGCTGACATGACACATCATTGTTTGAGCCATTCCCCCCGTATTATGCCGGCCTTTATCAAGAAAGCAAAAGCATGTCCGCGCCGCCGGTGCTGCAAAATCAAACCGGTCCACAGCCAGACTGCGTTGTGCACCAGAACCCCTGGCCGTTCTACCTTTGAAGGGGCTCCACAGAAAACATACTCTTGGGTCCTCTTCTGGAACTTAAGGAATGAATGTAAACTGCAGTGCAGCTCTACACTTGATATCTGTGGGGTACGTCAGAAAGGGGGGCTGACCTGTACCACATTTTGGTTTGAGACAAAGGTTCTCCTCCCCAGCCCAGGCCCGCCAAATGAACTTTGTACTGTACATGATAGTAGGGATGTTGAGAGGAATAGTAGCCTGAAAGAAGAGAAGATTAAGGGTTTCCTGATTAACGTTCAGTCTCTAATAAAAAATAAGGTGGAATTCACAGAATTTGTTGCTGTCCAAAATCCTGACTGTATCCTAATCACTGAGACATGGGCCCGTGACTTTCCTGTCCTGGCCCCGACTTGGTTGATGCGATTCCCCCTGGGTTAACTATTCTTAGACATGATAGAGAAAACAGAAGAGGAGTCAGTCTTGCTATTATCTATAAAGACTCGTTCCACTGCTCCACTGAACCTATAAAGTTCACTTTTCCCTGTGAGGCTTTATGGTTTAGCATAAAATTTCAGGGCACAGGCTACATTTTGGGCATTCTGGTTTATAGACCAACAGGCCCTAGGTTCGTCTTTACTCTTGAAATAGACCAATTGGTTGAACCTTACCTAGAGAAAACTAATTTTACCGTATTTGGGAACTTTAATTTTCATTTAGAGGACCTCACGTGTAGAAAGTCGGTTTCTCTTCTTGTCTCATTTTCATGTTTTGGCCTCTCCCAACTGGTCACTGACCCCACGCACTGTGGGGGGCACACATTAGATAGAATTTTCTCTAATGATCCACTGTTGAGGTTTAGCAAGGTGCTTCGCCATAGCTGGTCGGATCATCAAGCAGTCAGCTTGTGCTCTCATGGAAGTCTCCCTATGGCGACTGTCGAAAGGCTAATAAGAAATTGGCTAAGTGAGACTGGAAGGGTCTTTCAGAGGCATCTTTTTCCACCGCCCTTAAAAATAGTAAAAGAACTGACTATGATGATGTCAATTTGGCCGCACAAGACTTTACAGCCTGGCTTAGCTCAGCCCGGGACACGGTTGCCCCTTTTAAGGCAACTCAGAGCCACGGGGAGCTGCCAAAAGCCCCATACTTCTCTGACCAGCTTATATCTCTTAGACAAGCATGTCGGTGTCAAGAACGAGTATGGCAGAAAAAATATGAGCCCCAGGAATACAGAGCCTTGATTAGGGACTATAAATGAGCAATTGTAGAGGAAAAATCTAGTTTTTCTACTAATTAAATTAATGCCTCAAAATCATCCTCTAGAGAACTGTTCAAAGTTATACGTCTTATGTCCTCTCCTAAAAGTCCAAATAATTTGGATGTGACTCAGGATTTTTGTGATAACCTGGCTCACTACTTTCAGTCCAAAATCCTAATCATCTATTCAGAGTTCAGAGCTCCCTAGGATCTGACCTGCAGGACAAACCAGACTCCAGGCTGCGCAGAGAGGGGAAGCTAGGGAATGAATATGTATTCACTTCTTTTTCGCAAATCTCAGAGAAACAGACTGACAATTATCTTCTCAGCATCAAATCAGGCTCCCCTTTTGAACCCTGCTCGTCTAAAACCATTCACTTAGTGGTTAGCACGATCGCTGCGCTCCTGGCCTCGATCATGAATAGAGCTATTGCCACGGGATGTTTTCCACAGTCTTGGAAAGAGGCAGAAATCTTGGACCCTAATGACCTAAAGAACTATCGTCCTATATCTCTTTTTCCAATCCCTGCGAAAATTGTGGAGAAACATCTCAATGGTCAGCTCATGACATTCATTGAGGAACATGAGCTGCTGGGTGCCTCTCAGTTTGGGTTCCATAGCTGCCATAGTCCTGAAACTGCTTTGGTCTCGGCAGTCATTAATATTAGAACAGTGGTGGATGTGGATCAGGCTGCAGCACTGATCCTCTTGGATCTGTTTGCAGCATTTGACACGATCTTCCCGGTCTAACTCACCTCTAGCTCAGCTAGGTATTAAAGAGTAAGTAATGCTCTTTACTTAAATATCAACAAATCCTCTCTCAAAAAGCTTCGAACTGTCCAGAATGCAGCAGCGAGGCTCATATTAGACATTCCTAAATATCATTCAGTCTCAGCTGAACCAGGGGCGGTGCGTCCATTGGGGCGTTGGGGCGTAGCCCCCCCGCCCGCAGCTCCCTCGGCGTCTTTGAACCTAAGTAAACTGAATCAGTTTACTTAAGTTCAAAGACGCCGAGGGAGAACTGACAATCATGTCAGTCAGCATGACGTCGGACCGCCCACCCCTTCAGAGTCTGAAGGGCGTGGGCGGTCCTGCGTCATGTTGACTGACATGATTGTCAGAGGGACCAGGGGCAGCAGGCAGCAGCACAAGTGCGCATGAGTGGGGAAGGGCAGCGAATTTTCGCGCCGTGCCCAGTCATGCGCACTTGTGTTTGCACTGGCTACGCATGCCCATTAGGAGAGCGAGGTTGAGCAAAGGCTCAAACCTCGGTCTCCTAATGGGCAGGCGGGCGAGAGGTAACCGTGCCCTAAGCCAATCCTGGCGCTGCCAGCAGCGCCAGGATTGGCTGAGCCTGAGAGGGGCTTTAGGCGCAAACGGAGTCGGACCGGAGGCGGCGCGGACGGCGGACCTGCTCAGGTAGGATTTTCTTTTTTTTATTTCAAAACTCCCCCGGGTCTCACTGCTGTCAGAAACCTACGAAACTTTCCTGCCAAGAGAGAGACCGTAATGCGGTGTTAATTTTGTCCTGTATTTTTTCATTTCCACTTAGTGTTATAAGCTTGGTTGCGCTGTATAATGGCACAATGTTTGAATCGGTAGTTAAATTGTATTGTGTGTTCCTTGTGGTGTGCTTTTCATTGGATGAACAATACGAAAATGAACGTACATTTTGCAGAGCACTTGTCTCTGTATTGACTGAGGAGGTGTAATGTACGCTTGCACGTTTTTGTGGCCTTCTTCTATATATCGAACTCAGGAGAGCCTGTAAACTAATGTACATTCGAAGAAACATCATCGTAGGCGTCCCTTGGGAGAGAAAGTCTTGGGAGCAGATGTGCGTAGGGCTGTTTATTTCCTGTTGAGTCAAACCACGGCCACAGGAACATTACTGTGTAGTGCTTAAAAGCCGCCCGATTTGAAGCACAGGTGTAAAACCCTACATAGCGCAGACGTGACATGGTCAGCGGACATGCATGTTCACTCTTTTACCTGCTTCATACTGTCCGTCTGTGTCTTGAGTCTCGCTTCAGTGCACTCACTGGAGCTAATTAAGCCCTCCAGTACATCACATTACATTAAAAGTAAAGCGCTGTTTGTGCAGGGCTGCATTTGTCACTTTAAGAGTTCATTTCAATAAAGTTTTGTGAACTCTCTCGAACCCTTATGGTTACAAGTTCATCAGAAGGAAAGCAATGCTGGAACGTTCTTCACTGAACTTTACAGCCCAATGTTCATGGTCTCCTTGTTTATGTACTGACAAATGGCTTTTGCTGCCCGAATAAAACAGTGGTTTACTGAAAGCAGGCACTCAAAATGCGAGCAATAAAACCATTCATCAGGACATATAAAGAGGGGCCTGGAAACAGATGATGTATCTGGGTTAGTAGATACAGTGGTGGTAATCATGATGGCCTCAGGTTGTAGTCTGTATATTTTGGGGAAGGAAATCTCAGCCTTACCTTTGATGCACCCTCTGATCTTGTAATGCTGATCTGAGGTTTAGCAGATCTGCAGTGAGTCTTGATTTGCACCACACAGAATCCACAGTCATTGTTTGTATAACTCTAGTAGTTGTGTAGGATGCCAGTGCAGTGGCAACAAACTGTATATTGGTTCTGGCACTGCCACTGCAGAAGTCCTAGTGATTGCGGGTTCAGAATTCCTTCTGCAACTTACAAGTAATAATAGAACACCTTCTAAAAATAGAATATATGTTCTGTTTTTATAAGGCATTCTATAATTGCTTGAAAGTAGCAGAAGGGATGCTAAACCTGGCCCTAAAATGTTAGCTTAACTGGTGATGTCTAGATCACATTTCCTGCCTTGAAAGTGCCTTGCATTCAAAATGCATTCCCTGTCCACAATGCACCTCCTGTATACTGCAGTTGCGACAACACAGGGAAGATGAGAACTCTGCAGTGAAATGCAATTTCCCCACTTAAATGAACAGCAAATGTGCAGCTTCCATTCTGGGTCTGAGGATGCTGTTAAAAAAGTGCAGCACTTACCATCAGTATCATCAGGGCCACAATGGAAGTGCATTGTGTCAAGGTCAATGGATCTGGTGTGCCATAATTTAATGCTGTAGTGGTGCTGCAACAATTGTCAGAGTGGGGGTGCTGCCATCATTGTTGCATCAGTGAACTCATAGGTCTTGTGAAAATTGCAAAGGTAGCACAAAGCACAAGTGGCACAAATGAGATTGATCCGTCCATCAGGAACTTGGGAAGGGTGTAGTATGTAACTGGAGGTGGCTCATTGAGAGGCACACTGTCACAAATATATTACTAAGAAATGGCACGGCAGCGCACTTTCATTCACATTTAGCACATTTCCATTGAAATGGCCACCTCATTTTCATATCATGCAGTTCTACTGGTAATATTATAAAGCAATGATTTGCACACTCTTTTTTTCCAAAAAAAGATTCCTCCCGATCCTGCCTTATGATAGGCTCGACCGCGACTTTTACGCCCCACCACTTTCTAATGTCACCAGCCACCACTGAGCTGAACTAGTTAAGCTTCACTGGCTTCCAATTAGAAAGCAAATCTTGTTTAAAGCTCTGAGCATTGCATATAATGCCCTACACATGTTAGGGCCTAAGGCCATTAGAGCAATGTTCCATTGGAATCTGCCGACCATGTCTCTTCGTTCGGCAAAATATAATTTGGTGGTGATCCTAAAATTTCGAAAAGCAAGGTGGGGAGGTAGATTCTTCTCAGTGGCCATGGCCAAGCTGTGGAACATTCTTCCCCGATATCTTACAGGCCTAAAAAATCACAGCCTTTAGAAAGGCTCTTAAAAACTGGCTTTTTACCTCATAGTGTTGCAGCGTTGGTTGGGACCTCCAGGGTGTTCGTTTGATCTCAAGCTTAGGTGGATTAATGACTTTAGCACCTTGACGCTTTTGACCAAATAGGCGAACTAGGAACATGCGATTCAAAATTTTATGCTGGGAAGTTATATACTAATTGGTAAGGTCCTAAAAACAAAAACAAAAAACATATTATTTTAACAACGAACATATATCTCTGTCTTGTCATTTACTTGAGAATGGTGCAGTAATAGTCAAACTAACCTCTGAGAACCTAACTACCCTTTCAATCACTTTTGACTCTATTTCTGCATTCTCACCTGGCATAGCACTCATTTGCCTTTTGGTCTGATATGAGCTAAATAAATAGCACATTTACACAAACATGTAGCTAAATCTGACTAAAGGCTGGCCTGCTTTTATATTCCAAGGCTAAATAAGGCTGCCTGAGCAGTGGTGGCAAGCTGCGTCTGTGGAGGTACTTCAGTACACTCATTCTACAAAATGGAAATATGTTCAATAATAGCATAGTTGATTCACTGATGAGTGATGTACTCAAATTACTAAAATCACAGCTAAAACCACATTAAGCAGGAAGCCCATGTCAACGGACTGGGCACATTTCAACACCTTTGCTCAGTGACATAGTAATGATTTGCTTATTGTCAACATTAGTTGAATTTGAAGAGTTTAACAGCTCCATGATGTGGAAAAAGGATTAGCTTCCTGTGAGGATTCATGGGTGTTAGACAAATTGGACGTGTACATACACTGAATGTGGTTTATACGTTTGAGTAATAGGATGTGAAGATGGCTTCATACTGAACAAAATAGAAAAGTGTAGTACTTTTAATAGTCAAATTTGACAAAATAACATCCATTGGATGTCCAGTAGCTGACCTGAGTTTCCTTTATGTATTTCTCTTTAAATAGTATTACTTCACTTCCACTTTTATTGGCCGCCTTCATTTGTATGGGATTATTCTGCTGCATGCTTCTTAATGCTGTTTTGTCTTCTTTTTTTTTAATAGTCCACTCTTTTGTTCAAAATAATTTTATGATTTTCCAAATGTTTCATGATCATTTTTGCAACTAGATAAAAAAAATTTAGAAGGAGAAATCAGAAACACGAACAGCAAGAAGGACTAAAGGATCTACTATCTTCAAAGGAGGAAGAATAACAAAAGTATAAGAAGGTTATGAAGTTAAGAAAACAGTGAACATTTTCTGAGCTGAAAAGGATTATGAAAAGAGGATAATATGTATATTTGCAAAATGGTTTAAAACTATTAAACAGTGAGACACATTAGACAGATTACAAGTAAAACCTGAAACAGTTGATGTGGATTGACCAGAAGTGGAAGCTACAAACAAGTAAGAAAACACTTTTCACTTTTTTAGACAAGATGCACTTACTGCATCTAGATCAGAAACCCAACAGAGGGCAAGGCTATCGTAAGAAAGTGGAAGTGGAACAAAAAGAAGACAAGAAAAGGAAGGATGAACTAATCGGAACAGAAATGGAAGAAGAACGAGGAAGCGCAGTGGGAAATAATGGAGCTGCTGCACAAAAAAAGGTTTCAAAATGGCAATTGTTAACCCCTCAGAAGACTGTCAAATGAGGAAGATAACAAATTAAAGAAAGGGCTGAATTTCTACTCAGAGATACATTTTGATGCAGGGGATTAAAAAATGGACACATATAAAATAAAATGACAAATTAAAGTAGCATTATTCTGTGCTAACTGGGCGAAGCAAGGAAATTCTATGGCTAAGAGAATAGTAATTGAAACTAAAGCTGACTTGAATAAGATAGATTTACATTTCCTAGAGACACAGGGTGAATTAGAGAATCCACTCTCAATTGAAGAGAGAAGTGAAATACGCCTTTACAGCAGTTGGAGAGAGACCACATGGGGGAGGATTGACTACCTCCAGAGAAACTTCAGGATTCCGTCCAACACTGCCTACAGATAATAAGATTAATCTGTTTGTTCAACTGATTATAAAAGATTTGGAAAATCTAAAAAAATATTATGATCAAAGGAATGAAATACAAAATTTAACAAAAGAGGAAAGAGCAGATAAAAAAACTGCAACAGGTTATTTACATGCTAATGAAGGAGGCCGATCAATGCAGTACCAGGATGTATAATATTTTTGCACCGAGCTAGGCTAATGCTTTACCCACACGGAGATAATCCTTGCTATGTCTTCCATAAAATTGAGTTCTCTGATGGATCCATGCCCTACTGCAGTATATAATCAGATTAGCACAGCCATTACTCCTGTGGTGTGGACTATTAAGCTCCTTATTGTCTCAAGGTATCATTCCTTCTTCATTTAAGGCTGCCACAATTATCCACATACTAAATAAAGCAGAATCTGATCCTACCAATTTTGAAAAGTATTGGGGTGTTATTTTAATTCCCTGCCATTATTTTCTATGGGAGTGTGTTGAAGAATCTGCGAGTGGTCATGTGCGGTGCTTGACTTAGTACAAACCTGGTTGGAGTACACTTACACCTGTCTTGTGACCTTTAGGGCTGTAGAAACTCTAGAAGTATAGGTTGTGAATAGCCATGGGTTTACTCTCCGTGGGTGTATGTGTATTAATATGTCCCTTTCTAAAGCCCTGCCTGCATTTAGGAGTAGATATTCCCCATTTTCTTACCATTCCCCCGGTTCCTCCCACATTTACACCTAAACAGTGTACTTTTATGTGCAGTGATCTCTGCTACATTGACAGAGATCGCCTTACAGAAAAGATGAGAAAGAAGGAAGAGGAGGTCTCTGCCCGTAAGTTAGTACATAGCATTTTCTAGTACATACAAAGTACTACAGTAGGACTACAACACATACTACAAAGTGCAGTTTGTGATTACGCCCCAATGCTTGCAAGGGCTCACAAATTAACAGCAACAGTGGAGGGCAGAGTCTAGCCACATCCAAGATGGCCAGCTCTTGCCAGGGCTCTGCGACTGCCCAGCGCCTTCCCACTGATTTTTCCTCACCCCAGGGCATGCAGGCAGGCACCTCGATGGTATGGTGACCAAAACACACGGAGCACCTGCCGCTTTGTGGGCCTACACAAAGTGCTTCTGGGCCCCGTCTGAGCCTTTCGATCATCTGCGGCCTGGTCTCCGCCCTTCCTGATGCACCTGCAGAGGCAGGGGCGCCACTCTGTTGCTGTCCTCTGAGCCACTGGGGCCTCCCCACACAACTCGACTGTCCTTTGCCGTCATTGGCAGTCCGACACCCGGCAGGGGTGCAGTACGCCTGCATTTGTCATAGCCCTCGGGCCCCCTTAGTAGACGTCATGACTTTCTTGATGTGTTTTGCACCATAGGCGCGTCACTTCACTGCTGCCCATTTAGGGGCCCCTACTGCCATTTGCTCACACCAGAAGCCACGGAGTCCTGGATGACACTGGTTCACCTTCCCCAAGTTTACCTTTCTCTGGGCCCTTGGTGATCCTGGTGACTGTTGTGGTGCAGCGCTTCACCCCAAAGCTGCCCCCCTGGCTCTCCACACTTGGACTTTGACTGCAATGTGTGCTGGCTGCCCAGCTAAAACTCACCATGCCAGAGCTTAATGGTGCTCTCAGAGATCCACTGCGGTTTGTGGCCCTTGGACTGTTGGTGCTATAGGTGATGCTTCTGTGTTCTGGGAGTGGTACTAAACCTGAGAAGACTGTGAGCAGCATTGCCAGCACCCCCAAACTACACTTGTTACTCTCTACTGAAGTAGGACAACAATCCTGAAAGACATGTCTAGAGATATACAGCACTAGCTGCACCAACAATGGTGACTACTAAAGACTTTCAACTGAAGTGAGTGTTATCATGCACTGCATTTACCACAATGCATCTGGGCAAATTGTGTGCTGGTATGCCAGGCAGTGTGCTTCCTCCTCCTTTGGTGCAATAGGTGTGATGAGGATGACCCACTCAGCTTCTGGCCGCGCTGAGGAGATGCCTTTGGCTTCCCCCTTTCCTATGTCATTTGCTCCTCTTCAGCAGCTAGCCCTTCGGAGAAGGGTGTTGCCGCAATATCAGCCTTTACAGCTTTGTATGGGCCCAGCTGGACATATGCCTGGGGTCACCCATGCCTCTTCACGACCAGCACCTTAGGACCTTCACTTCGGACTCTTCTCTTGACGAGACCTCTGGCTTTGTCTCTTTGCGGATGTCCAGAGAGACGGAGAAACGTTTGCTGGTTATGTACTTATACAACTTGGTACACCATCTCTCGCAACTGGTTTATAAACTGGTGCCCGCAGACGACCAATCAGCTTGGGTATCCTTGGATCGTAATACAGTAAGTGTCCCACCATGCCTCGGAATACTGTACGACTCTAGTGCTTCGGTGCCAGAAAAACGTCCACCCACTTTGAAGGCAATGTATTCCGTCTGGGAAAGACTCTCATAAACTCTTGAATATCAAAAATTCCATCCATAAGGACACCCCACTCTGGTCCAATGGTAAGATTATTGTTGGCAGTGTGATACTTAGATGGCCACAATAGGAAGCGAGAGGGATTCTGAAGATCAATGACCTACTTGCTGAAGGCACATTTCGATCTTTCGAGTCGTTGCAATTGGATTTTGTTTTGTCCCAATCGCAACTATGGAAATATTGGCAATTACAGCATTGTCTTCGAGGTATGCTGGAAAAGGACCCAGTTTCTCTCCCGGACTCTCCTATTCAAGGATACATACGGTGCCGGGTTTCAGTTTCTAATTTATACCAGATCCTTATAGACAGTATGTATGCCCATAGTACGCGGCAGGCACTTAAGATAACCTGGCAGGCGGGGCTTGGGGTCACTTACTCTAAAGACTGGGCAGAACTCCTGACTACACACGACCGCCCCCTACAGGATGTGTAGGTATAATTCTCCCACTTTAAAATGTTACATTACTGGTACCGTTCTCCCTACAAGTTACAAAGAGCCAAACTATTACAACACAACGCGTGTTGGTGATGTGCTGAGGAAGGCGATGACCTCCATCATATTCTGTGGTCATGTCATATTCTCACTTAGCATAATAATTGTGGGACATACAGCAGACAATTCGCAATACTAGTGCCATTCTTTTCACCTACTCGTCCAAGCTTGCTCTTTTGCACAACTGTTTGGATATAGATGGCACAACCTCACACTAGCAGAGGTGGATCTATGGCAATGCCCCTTGTGGTTGCCAACATCTGTATACTTCGACACTGGCGTTCTTTGTAGGTGCCAACACACCAGGAATAGTTCAATTAGTTTTACCACTTAGCCACCTATGAAATGTGCGTGTATAAACTCCAAGACCAACTGTCCCTGTTTGATAATGTGTGGGGCCCATTCTTGCACTTAAGAGAATCATAGAAGGAGGTCCAGCGGGCCGTTGCCTTCTCCCCCCTTCATATTCTCTCTTTTTTCTTTCTTTCTTTTTGTTTCTTTTCCTTTCCTTTCCTTGTTTTCATGCCCATACAAGGGAGTTGATAAATGTGATTTTTGTGTTCTCATATGGGATCATCCGTTTATGTCTTAGATAGTGAGGGACAGCATTGAGTGACTATGTGAGACATATCTACCGGTTGTTTGTTGCTTTCTGATGGTGTTTCTTTCCTCATCATCGATATGGCTATTTTGGAGGTGGGAGGGAGACTTTCACCATCCTACGGACAATGTGTGATCTGTCAGGAGGGGAATTGTGGGATACGCTGCTGTTTTTTAGGGGAACTGGAATTGGATTGTTGTGTTATTTTATGTTCCTCTGTTCCTCTTTTTTCTTTGTCTTTTTTGTTCATGTTTCCTGATTCATATGTTGGACCTTTTACAGTGGTCTTTTTTGTTCTGCTGCATACATATGTGTGTTTTTCAAATGATACTATGCTGTTTGTTGTTTTGCTTTCTTCAAAATCCAATAAAGAATTATCACAAAAAAACAGAACAGCAGCAATGTTTGGACTCTTACCTGGGCTACGTCTTTCAACAGCATATTTATGGAACATTAATGGGTGCTTTCCTCTCTTCACTCCCTCCAAAAACCCTTTAACCTTCCTTTCACATGAGTAAACTTACATGTGTTTACCAGGGTGGGAAACAGTCTGCAAAATGTTTGTGAATACCCACAAGCCTATGGGTTTGTGGATGTTCACTAAGTTCTGCATAGTAAAACCCTATGATGCCCACTTTTCAAACCCACGCTAAATGTAGTACTGTATTCATCTTCCATATTACCTGGATTGTCCACAGTACAAAGTATCAAGCGGTTCAGGGGCATTGTGATCTTCCCGCTTTAGCAGCTACAGTGGGGGTAGTGTTTTCTTTATAGGCATCTGCCTGCAAAAAATCTCATCATTAACAATGGAATACAGAGTCAATAGAAGAGCAAGCAAGAGCAAGGAAAAATATAGCTGGGTAAATAGAACAGGAAATGAAAGAAGGAATATTGAAAGGAAGGGTCAAAAGAAGCAAGTATGGATGAATGAGTGGGTGGGTGGATGAATGTGCATGTGAATGAATGAGTAGGTGAAGGGTGAGGGAATGATAGGTGGAAGGACAGGTGAAAGGATGGCAGAGTTAAGGGATGAATGGATGAGTGAATGGATAGGTGGATGAACAGGTGAAAGGATGACAGTGTAAAGGGATGGATAAATGTAGGAAGATGCCTCTTTTGACATGGTTAGCCCCCACTTTTTGCCTGGTGCATGATGTGATAATGAATTGAAAGTGAACTGGGTCCCTGCTAACCAGGTCCCCAGTGCCAGTTCTCTTTCCTAAAACTGTACCACGATTGGCACAACTTCAGCAACCCCTGCAAGTCCCTAGTAAATGGTACCCCTGGTACATAGGACATTGGGACTGAAGAGGGTCCACTAGGGCTGCAGAACAAATTGTGCCACCACAAAGACCCCAAAACAAGACCATGCAAACTGCCATTGCAGGCTGCGTGTCTTGGTGCAGAGAAAACAGAAGAGTCGACATGGCACACAGTCCTGTGTGCCATGCCCCCATACAGTGCATGAGGTATAGGTTAGTCACCTCTACTGCAGGCCTTACAGCCCTAAGGCAGGGTGCACTTTATCTCCTGTGTGGACTTATCTGCATGAGCACATATGATCCTATAATATCTAAGTCCATTCTTTGATATTGTAAGTGCGCAGGGTAGCCATAGAGAGTAAATGTGCTGGATACTTGTCATCACGAGTTTCCTATCTCCATGATGGCTTTACTGTACCTAAGATGTTTGGTACCAAACATCTCATCTTAATAAATACTCACTGATGCCAGTGTTGGATTTATTAATAAATGCACACTGGAGACACCTTAGAGGATCTCCTAAAAATCCACCAAGCACTGGTGTGGTCTCTGACTAGTCTTAGCCAGCCTGCCACCACCTGACTTGTTTCTGATCTCATGGGGTGAGAGCCAGCACTCTCAGTGGCCAGGAAAAAAGCCTGCGCTGGGTGGAGGTGCTTCATAACTCCACCAGGCCGAGATGGCCTTCCAGGGTGGAAGCTTCAAAGGTGATGCCACTTTTAAAATGTGACCCAGGCAGCTCCACCTAGTGGAGGATGCTAATCCCCCTGTCTTGCTCCATATTTGGCGGGAGGACAGCTGGGAAAATTAGTTAAATTAGGAGGTGGGTCCCCACTCAGCCAGCACAACCCCTAAGGTGGGGCAGGCGATGTGGAGCCCACTTTTCATTTTCCTTCATCTTGGTTTGAGAGGGAATTGGCCAATTAGGGTCAGGGTAGTGCCCCTTCCCATTGTAAGTGGTCACTTAGAGGGTGTAGACACCCTAAAGGTAGATAGCCCATTAACTACTACCTGTCACCCCCTTTAACACCCCTACATTTATTATTTAGATGGCATCCCAGGATCCTGAACTTTAGATTTGATCGACATAAAGACGAAAAGGACAAAGAAGAGCTGCTGCCCCGAGAACTGAAGCCCTGCTGTAGAAAATTGGCACCAAACTCTGCCTGCTGCCTTAAGAACTCGACAATTGTGGTGTGCCGTCTCGTCCTGCAACTGTGAGGCCTCCAATGACAAATTTCCAGTGAACTCCCTTGGAGTAGGGGTACTACTCTTCTGCAGTTCGCAGGCCCCAAACCTGCAGAATCCGGTTTCCCGACTTGCTGCTCCCTTGCGGCTCTGGCACACCACTCAAACCATAAATGGTACATCAACTTCAGAGGGTCAAATCTGCCTCCTCACCAAGTTTGGAGGCACTAGGACCTACCGGAGCCATGCCGCACCAATACCTGGGGTACCAGACCCTTTGCAGCATTCACCAAGACGAAGAGTCCAATCCGGACTCCAACTGCCCAGGAAGCAATCACCTATCAAGGAACTTCAAGACCCTTAAGACCCACTTCATGAGTGGCCCAGCTGTCCTGGAAGCGCCTCTCCAAGCTGCATGCTCCTGACCCTGAGGACATCTTGACTTGTGCCGACCGGCTGACCTACCTGCTCTTCACCCAGCCCACCTGGCCTGGATATCGACAAACCAGCCATGCTTCCATGGTCCTGAGGACCTTGTGACCTGCTCCCTTGAGTGGGACCCCACGGACTTACCTTTAAGTCCCCTTGTGCAGTGTGTTTTCAGGTGGCCCCCTTCTCCGTAACGCACCAGCTACCATGGACCTAGGCACCCTGCTCCCGGCTGAATCCGGGATGCTTCCGAGAATCCGCTGGTGGAACATTGGGCCTGGCCTTGCTTGCTACCTAAATCCCAAAGGTGAACCTCGAAATCCAACTGTATGATTTTATATGCATTTCTCTTTTTTCACCCTTTGACTTCAATGGTGTGTAATTGAGCACAAATGTGATTTATTTTCTGAACTTGAAAAATCCCTATCTTAAAAAGTGCTTACTGTAGAATGGAGTTCTTGGTCTGAATAATTATATAAAAATCGGTGTTATTTTTATAAATTGGTCTTGGATTTATTCTTGAGTGTGTGTCTCATTTATTGCCTCTGTGAGTAAAACAAGTGATTAGCACTACCCTCTGATAACCCTAACTGCTCACCCACACTACCACAAATAGAGCTTTAGTATTATCTACTTTTGCCTCTGTATACCTATCTGGGTCTCACTGGACTCTCTGCACAGTGTACTTAATTTTAGTGCACTTTATAGAGAGCCAGCTTCCTACACCCAGGAAGCAAGCACCCATCAATGGACGTCGAGACCCCTGAGACCCACTTCGTGAGTGGCCCAGCTGTCTCGAAATTGGCCCTGCAACATGCCTGCCCTTGACCGTGAAGACATCTTGACGCATGCCGCCCAGCTGACCTATCTGCTCCCCACCAGCCCGCCCGGCCTGGGTACCGATGAACCCGCTTTGCTCCCGTGGTCCTAAGGCCCTTGTGACCTGCTCCCTTTGAGTGGGACCCCTTTGACATACCTTTAAGTTCCCTTGTGCAGTGTGTTTTCAGGTGGCCCCCTTCTTCGTAGCGCACTAGCTACCAATGACCTCAGCTCTCAGCCGTATACAGGATGCTCCTGAGAATCCACTGGTGGAACATTAGGCCTGGCCTGGCTTCTTACCTAACTCCTGAAGGTGAACCTCAAAATCCAACTGTACGATTTTATATGCATTTTTCTATTTTCTCCCATTGACTTCAATGGTGCGTAATTGCGCACAAAAGTGATTTATTTTGCGAACTTGAAAAGTTCAAATCTTTAAAGTTCTAACTGTAGAACAAAGTTCTTGGTCTGAAAAATTCTATAAAAATCGATGCTCTTCAGTGTGTGTATCATTTATTGCCTCTGTAACTACAACAAATGCTTAGCACTACCCTCTGATAAGCCTAACTGCTTGCCCACACTACCACAAATAGAGTGATTATCTACTTTTGCCTCTGTATACTAATTTGGATCTCACTGGTCTCTGCACAGTGTACTTCGTTTTAGTGCACTATGTAGAGAGCCAGCTTCCTACAATGGATAGGTAGATGGGCAGGTGAACGGATGACGAAGTGGATGTCTGGTAGTATATGGATAGGTGGTTGGACAGGCGAAAATATGCTAGCATAATACAAGGATGGATAGGTGGATGGACAGGTAAAAAGATGGCAGAGTAAAGAGATGGATGGATAAGTGGATGAAAAGATGAGTGAATGGATGGCAGGGTGGATAGAGAGATGGCAGAGTTGATGGATGGATGGCAAGTGGATGGATGGGTGGCAGAATGAATGGATGGATGGCAGAGTGAATGAATGGATGGATGGAAGGCAGAGTGGATTGATGCTTGGCAGAGTGGATGAATTTAAGGATGGGTGGCAGAGATGATGGAATGATGGATGAATAGCAGGGGAGCTGGATGGTAGAGTGAATGAATGGCAGAGTAGCTGGATAGATGGTTGGATAGATGGATGGATGGATGTATGGATGGATGGATGGATGGATGGATGGATGGCAGAGAAGATGGGTGGCTGGTTGGGTGGATGGATGGCAGAGTGGATGGGTGGATGGATGAAAGAGTTGATGGATTGATAGATGAATGACAGAGTGGATGGATGGATGGCAGAGTGAATGGGTGGATGGATGGCAGTGTTAATGGGTGGGTGTATGGCAGAGTAGATAGATGGATGGCAGAGTGGATGGATGGATAGATGGATGGCAAAGTGGATGGATCAGTGGATAGTTGAGTGGATGGATGTACGAATGGATAGATCGATGGTAGAGTGGACAAATCAATGGATGGCAGACTGTATAGATGAATGGATGTGTGAATGGACGGCAGAGTGATTTAATGGGTGGATGGACGGACAGATGGCAAACTGGATGGCTGGATGGAGATGAATGGATGGATGGAATGGGGGAACATTGGATGATGGATAAAAGAATGGATGGATGACAGAATATAAAGGTGAAATAGTGGATATCAGCAGGTGGATGAAAGGGTGAAATATTGAATGGATAGATGTATGGATGGGAGAGACAAAGAAGCTGTGCTAAGGAGGATTCGGCTCATTTGCTTCGGTTGCTTGGTGGCTCATCGCTATATTTAAAGTGGGGGTGATTTTAATTATCTGGCTGCTCCCTTGATGTGGGTTTTCAGTTCTCCACTGATTTTGACCCTGTGAATCAAGATCAAGGCAAATATACTACTAAATTACTTTTTTGTACACACTTGTTCCACAGGGGTCCTCCTTGAGCCCCCTTCTCTTTAATCTATACGTCACCCCTCTGATTTATTTGGCTGAAGAGCTGGGAGCCAAAATCATAGCTTACGCTGACGATACTCAGCTGCTGTTTACCTGGGGAAAATCAGACTGCTCTCCGGTACTGGCCAAAAATTGCCTCGCAGCAGTCTTTCAATGGCTTTCCTCAGCACAGTCTGAAATCCTGCTCTATGGGTCCTTCCCTTCCCAGTTCAGAGAAACTCTATGGCCAGCGGATTTTCCCTTGCCAGCCGCAACGGGACAACCCGTGAAAAATCTGGGAGTCTGGTTCGAGGAGAATCTTACTTTTTCCACCCAGATTAAGAAGTTAGCGGGGAACTGCTTTGGGTTACTTAAAACCTATAGGAAATTTCTCCCGCTTCTCCCCAGAGCAGCTAAGGAAACAGTGACCAGGGCCCTGATACTTTCGCGGCTCGACTATGCCAATGCTTTGTATGCTGGCTTGCCGGGCTACCTTCTTAACAAATTTCAGGTTGTCCAAAATGCTGCTGCTAGACTTGTTTTTAACATCTCGATGAGAAGCAGTGTCAGACAGCATTTGCGATCATTTCATTGGCTGCCTGTGGCAAATTGTGTCAAGTTTAAAGCCCTGGTCCTGGTCCATCGTGCATTGCATGACTGTGGCCCCTCCTACTTACGGAAGAGGTTCCAGTTCTAGGCTCCCGCCAGATATCTTCGTTCATCTTCTCAGTTCCTGGCCCATACTCCCCGCTTCCGGCTCTCTAGAGTGGGGGGCAGCTCATTTGCTGTCAGAGCTACTACAGCCTGGAACGCTCTCCCTCTGGCTCTCCGCAGCATTCAAGACTTCTGTCTATTTAAACAAAAATTGAAGACTTATCGCTTTACTTAAATGAATCTTCAGGCGTTCCGTGCTCACTTTCCTTCTCTCCAGGCTCGCGCCGGGACACTCCTCGGAGTATCTGTGCGCGCTACAAGTGCAAATAACATAACATAACACTTGAGTATACCACAAAATATCCAAGTCTGTTTTCTCATTAAGCTCAGCAAAGCAGAGTGTGACTTCTCTTCTGTACAAATCGACAACGTGTATTTATGGAAGGGGCTAAGGAATGCACACCTGGAAAAAGAACCTCAGCAAGAGCAGGAGTTTGCGGTAGTGGAAGTAGCTACATACCAAAAGATGCTGGAGTAGACGCAGCAGAGGAGAGATACATGGGGCGAATGAATTGGGGCTCAATGGAAGCAGAAACATGGGGCTGCTACCTGAACTGAGGGGAGGGAGTCGGGGCAGGACTCTTTTCATGGCGATGTGGTCAAAATGTAAGGTGTTGCTTGAGGAGATGCATTTTTAGCTTCTTTCAGAAGTGGTAAAGGATTTGTTTCTGCCAAACCACCATCTTCCTACATGTCACAGTTCGTTATCTCATTTCAAATACCCACCTACAGTTGCTTTCTTATCCAGAGACAACAACACTATGAGCATATTGTCCAGCTCATGGGCCGTCTCAGCAGGAACCGAGATGAAGCGATTGAGAATGTGGTAATGAATACAGGGTATCCTCCTACAGCAGGTTTAGAGTCACTGGTGGGTAGCATGAAGTAGCTCGTGAGGCTCACTTAAATATGTGCATGCTCGATGACTCAAATCTGCCACCTATATGAGCACAACCATTCACAAAAATGCAATTGTGAACCTTCAAGAAAGACCCTTCAGTCTAACGTGTGGAAGTTAGTACTTACTTACTTATGCCTACTACCCGTACGGGGGTACAGACAGTCAACCAGGACTCTCCAGCCATCTCTGTCTTGGACTTTTCTTTCACTCTGACTCCAGGTGTAGCCCATCTCCTTTGCGGTCAGATTTGAGTCCTCGGCCTGGAGAAGCTATAGCTGCTTATTAACACTAACATGGAAATGAGAAAGAGTAAACGTGCAGAAATACAAAACTTTTATTAAAAAACGGGAGGGCTCACTTCAATGGGGATATTTGCCACATATATCAATAGTCCCAAGACTACGTGGCTTGAACAATAACAAGCTATTATTTACTCAGCCTCAAGAGACCTGGACAGATAATTTGAATATTTTTTTCCAGGAGGAAAATTTCTGTGGCAGCCTGGTCCTAGTCTGATTTACCTACTGTGAGAACTTCTCCCATGCTTATTTTCTGTATTTTTAATGTATATTTGATGTCTTGCCACCCCAAAAGAACCCAAAGCCGTATAGGATTGACTTGTATCTCTGCTCACTCTTTCTCTATGCATCTCTTTCTCTCACCCCCCTCTATCTCTGTCTATCATTCCATTACAAAATGGGACTGTCTTGCTCTCTCTCACACACACACACATACTTTCTCCTGTTTCCTTCTCTCTCTCGCTTTCCGTCACATAGAATCCCTCCTATTTATATATGCATTGCTTAGCAAAGCACTGAACCCAAATAAAATAGGAGTTTTAATTACTATGTATAACTCCATTTCAAAGCAGGGTAATTGACAGATTGCTTTGCTATGCAGTGAACGCCAGGCAGTCTGACAATGAACATTAAATGTGGTGAGGAAACATGTGCTGAGTCTTCTGTTTTGGTTGCACTTAAATCCAAAAATACACGTTTAATTTAGTTATTTCGGAATTAATGCTAAATCCTGGATTCGTGCATTATTAAATAATGTCATTTGCTATGTATGTGGACATTTCCATGGTTCACTTCTAAATCTGCCAACAAACCAAATCTAACTTGTGATGGCAGCCTGCCCCGGAAAATATGACTGACCTTCCTTGGCAACCACTGTCCATGCAAAACCCACGAGGCTGTCGTTCCAGGAGCCTGGATATTTTAATGTATGAAATGTTTTACGTGGCAAATATTGTTGTGGGTGGTTGGAAGTACTCCACTCCTGGTCTAACTAAATATTGATCTAAGGAGGATGCGCTGCACATCACATGAAAAGTGGAATATTAAAATCGAAAACACTCAAGAAAATCACTTTGCAAATAAGGGAATGCAGAAATTGAATGTGTGGCGTATAGGCCGGCACGTTGAAGATTTTAATGCAAACCATTGCCTTTCTCAGATGTGATGTTTGGCGCTGTGATAGCTGCTGTATGCAAAACTGTGAATCCTCTTTTGAATGCAGACCTGAAAATGTGTTTTTAGCAACAAACGCAGGGAGTCTGCATTTTTTCCTGTATGACTCTTTCGTGGTCATTTTTTCCAAGGTGCAAATGCTAAAAACTGAAAGAAATCCAACTATCACCCAATTTGGCACTTAACGAAATATGACGAGGATGTTAATTGCACTCATAATTGCATTTGCCCTAGCACTTACAACCATGTTTTATCCGAACGTATGTGACCTGACAAACTAGGGTGCTTCAATTAACAGTGTGAAAAAAGAACAAACACCATATGTGCCATTATTCCCCATTTAGTTGCATTAATGTTGTTAATATTGATGTCAGTCTACACAGCAATACATGTGTATTAAAAAACGAGCTCAAGTTACTGTTGTCGAAATCTTCTGAGATTACTTCTCCATCAACCCTGAGTAAGAAATACGTGGTCAGGCAGGCCATGTGACCTAGGCCTGTGGCTACCGATTGACAGATCACAGGTGGGGTGACATGTAACAGCCGGAAAAAACACATGAACAGGAAAAACCCAGATTAGTCCCACAGATAGGCAGCAACACCACAATGGTCCCAGGAGATTGCCCCCAATAAAGTACATATGGCCGGAGGAGTGCACGCGTTGCCAAAGCACCATAAAATTAGATGCCACATGAAGTTGGGAACACTCAGCTCAGCAGAGCACAGCACACACAGTACACGCAGCGATCACATGCTCCCTATACTAGACATCTGGACATTTCACCCACTGACCCTCATTGTGTTCACGCAAGGTCAAGACTCACCTGCATTCAGTATTAGCAGTGGTGGCTCCTACGCTAAGGAGGAGGAGCGTCGCCCCACTGCTATTGCAGCAGTGAAAAAAAGAAAATGATAATAACAAGACGTTTTTATCATTTTCTTTTTCTTTAGGGAGTCGGGCGTGGCTGGCTCCCTGAAGCCAGAGCAGGGGAGGAGTAGTTTGCACTCCTCTAAGTGCACATGACAGTTTGGCCGGCCCTCTAGGGCCGGCCAAACGGTCATGAGCACTTGGCATGTTCTCCATTGGGCTGTTTGCACTGCACCATGGAGAACATGCCCAGCCTCCCCAGGCACTGCCTGAGTGTCCAAACAGGACGCTAAGGCCAATCACGACACTGCTCCTGCAGTGTCGTGATTGGCTGGTAGAGCCCGAAAGCCTGAGTGCTACCGGTGCTTCCAGCAGAGGAGGAGAGGTGTGCGGCGGCGGGAGAGGTGTGCGGTGGAGAAGATACATTTTCTATTTTTGTTGAATACCCCGCCACATCCCCCTCCACGCTCACCACCCCGTTCAGAGCGAGCTGCCACTGACTATCAGGTGGCCTGATTTACACCCAAAGACTAGGGCTGCATTCCTCTCTCTAAAATAAGATCTAAATTATTTTATGATTCTCCAAAGACTGTATATAATGGTACTCAGAATGAATGTATGTTGAGACAGTCCTCAGATCCGTTTCTGTGGATGTTTCCCGGCCGAAGCTTTTAATTAAACCAACTCTTCATGTTTTGCCAAACGCCTCTTGTCTTTTGTTTTTTCAAGGTAAATTCATATTCCAGCAACATTCTGGCAACCCAGATAGAAGAGATTGGTTCTTCGAGCATGACTGCAGCTGGAAGAAAAGGACCCTGCCTCAACGGATTCACATCTGTGCAGCAAGGAAAGTGAGCAGATGCCACAATTGATTAAAAGGTCTTCTGAATCCGCGGGGCTGAGGTCGGTCCTGAAGCCGCTGTCAGTGGGTAAGAGACAACATCTGATCCTTAGTCCCAGCATTTGGCATATGGCAAACTAGGAGGAAGCGCAAAAATTTTATCTGAATATCATCCTGACCTGAAGACACTCCTTGAGGTACACCCTAAACCCACCACTGACACACTGACATGTGTGACATCATTTACCCCTGTCTCAGCCCGTATCAAAAAAATCATTCTAAAACACTGGGCGATTCTGGGTACGGGTGACCTGTGCATTCCTAGGCCTAGGTTTGCATATAAGAGGACCCGCAATCTCAAGGACATCTTGATACACACAAGACCTATACAAGCTAAATCAACTACACAAAGAACTTTGTGGGGACTCCCACCAGTAACAGGACACCATCCGTGTGGTATGTGTGCTGTATGTAAACTGACATGCGTTGTTAAAGAGATCACTTTCTCCGCGACATTCAAATGGACACTCATCAGGCATACTAACTGTAACACCACCCAATGCATCTACATGGTCACCTGCCCTTGTGGCCTGAAATATATAGGGATGACCATGCGAATGGTCAAAACCCGTATAACAGAGCATAAAAGTAACATACGTTGCCAAAGGGTCACTACTAGACTATATACACACTTCAAAGATGCCAACCACCCCCCTGAATCACTCCGGTGGGTGGTTCTGGAAGCACACACACAGATATCTCAGTCAACTCTGTTTAGGATAGAGCAGAGATGGGTCCACAGACTATCAACATATCGAGAAGGGCTCAATGATGATATTCCATGGGGTTCACTCATTTAGATTGTACCCTAGAATGTAGACCTTCCAGCCTGGTGTGTGTCACTAGGTATCATGCGCTTATAATAGACCTTTATTATGCATGTACCATGATTTGTCGAGTGGTTCAACTGCAATGCTTTTTCTTTCAATATGAACCTGCACTACCATCTTCCACGATATTATGATCAAACATACATTGAGCAACCCTGGCATTTTATGCCATCAATCACACACTCTATAATGGCCACCACCCGGGCACCTATCTTTAAGCTGTGTCAGGTACCTTGTTCTAAACGTTCGTTGAGATAGTCTACATTAGTCATCAAGAGGTTGATTCAATCCGTTTGTTAACAGTTGTCATCATAACTCGGATTGCCTAACGTTAACACGATCACCAATGGGTTATATGTGACCTTCATCGTGTTTTTTCATTTTCATTATCCCCCACAGTAATATCTGTTAGAGACCTTGTTACATGTAATTATCCATTTACATTAATGCAGTAGTTTTGAGACTCTGATTGGTCAACGTTTGTAACTTCTGACATTCTGAGCCTCCATAACCGTCAATAGTTGTATTTGACAGGCCAAGATGGCCGCGCCATTTGCCACTCGTCAATGATCCCCGTATACACGTCCTGCTTAGAACTCTAACTCCCGCGAGATTCCACGCACTCGCGAGACTGCCCATACGCCGCCGGCGCACTGGAGGTATATCTGTGTCCACCCCGCTGCACGGATCACCATCCCGGTTCCGGCGGCAGGGTAGGTCACGAGAGGAGCGTTTAATGAACGCTGGTAAGTAGACACCTTTTTGCTACAATACTGTGAGACCCAGGGCGACCGGGACTACTTCGGAGGTGAGTTCTCGGGGCATGGGTGGGCTGAGGTACTGGTTCTGAATCCCTGTACTTCCCCATGGGCCATCCCCCCTTGTCGCCCCACACCTGGTGTTTTAGGTGTACCGTTGCCTAGACGACTCAGTGGTCGGCAACCCTGCCGCCATTTGAGCGATGCCGTAATGATGCTTCCTATCACCTGGGACACACAGGGACCTTGTTGACCTTCATGGGGGAGGTCAGCATTCACTGGACCTTCAGTACTCCCCCACCGTCAATTGCCTATTGAACGTTACTGTCGACTGGGCAGTAATGGTTGTTGTGAGATGGAGTTTTGTACTTTACTCAGCTTCTATTTTCCTTTACCTTACCCTTTTAGGACACAAATCGGTGTCCTTTACGACCACCGGACACTGTTGAAGTAACTTTAGATAACAGTTGTGGTGAGCATCAGTTCTGTCTTATCTGTTGTTTTATCCTCTACAGTGATGACATACACCCTGATATTCGGGATTTTTAAACACCACTGTGCATGAGTTTTTTAACCTTAAGCTTCACTAAGAGCACGTTGTGGAGCACGTATGTGTGACCTGGTCGTATACAGAATACACATACATAGGTAACCATGGTGTTGTATGAACAGACTTTTGAGATACATGCAGTGTTTTTAATATTTGCAATTCTTTCTCACCTTACCTCTAGGTTAACACCTGAACACGTGGTGGGTAGTTTTTCCCTTACCACGTTGTGTAGATAGCGTTTGTTCTGGTCCTGAAGAAGTGCCCTGATCTTCCTGACACCCATGGCACGAAACATGTTGACCGATTGAGAGTAGGGCGTACTTAGCTAGATACATAGCTTCTAGGTTTTCGCCACTCTCCATTTTTAACCAGGCAGTTTACCTTCTTGAATAAAATGACTTCTAGGACTAACTGACCTGTTTTAATTCACTTTTTTTCACATCTACACTCACTAGGCCCCTTACCCCCACTGCACCTAACGGCAGGAACAAAAGATCCCCGCTAGAGAGCCCCGTACTGGGTGCCCGTCGGGTATTGCAGCGCCGACCTGACGAGGGGCGGGCTCATATGATGAAGCATGACACCTAGCTCGCTAGGTGTGTGAGAGCCCTAGTTCCGAAGGGAGGTATTCCTTCCCCCCCCATCCTTAAAACCGTGGGACCATGTTGCCCTTTTTTGATCCTACCAATTGTATCTCGCCTTTTCTGTTCACCTTGACTTAGAGGAACTTCATACCCATTTTTCTCACTAACTGAAATTTGACATATTGCCCACTTTATGTGTCCGAACTGAGTAGTCGCAAGGTGGCCTCAGAGGCAATCCTGCAGAGGTAATTTTTCTTCGATAGCCAACACACTAGGAAAAGTGAAGGTTGTTTGTCGCTTGGACCACTGGGCGTGACACTGTCGGATCGCTTATCTCCTGGGCATGGTACAGGGTTGAGGTCTCACTGCTTTGACCACTGGGCATAATACAGAATGTATGCATAGGCCCTGGGTGTGATATAGGGCCAACACCTCGATCTTATTTTTTAGTCTGAAGGGTTTTCTCAGTGCTTTCTGTTTCTTAACATGGGTACTTTCTGAAAGAAGTGAGAGGTGTTATTTGCTTGGACCACTGGGAATTCCACAGGAGGTATGCATGACCCCTCGTTGTGTTATAGTGGGATTCGGACGTTAGGGAACATTCGGATACCGGAGACTAGGTGTAGCTTGTGTTTGGCCAAGGAGGGCCTGTGATTGTCAAGTTGATCCTTATTCTCAGTGTAAATTTTGCTATCTTTGTCCTAGAGCTGATGTTGACAGACTGTCGGGTTCACTTAGTCCCGTGTACCACGCAGAGTTTCTCCTCGTCATCGGGCAGCACGCGCTAGGAGCGAGCTAAGGTTTTTTGACAAAGCCACCATTTTTTCTGTCAGTTTTTTATGGCTCTTTCTCGCTCTCTCTTTTTCATCATTTCAGTGTTCAGATGTTACATTTGTGATGTTTTGGATATTCTTGATGTTGTGGTGCTGGTAAATTATTGCGGCTGTGTTTTATATTGAATGTTGTGTCTTGTTAATGACTTAATGTACGTATGACGAAGTTGTCATTCCCGCAAACTGTTGTTCCATATCTGCTATTCTACTGCAAAAAATTCACAGTGTTTTGAATTTAACCATTGCACTTTCTTTCAGGTTGTGACCCTTCATATGCATTGTTGTTTTGTTTTTGTGAAAAGTCTGTTTAAAATGCCTCTTTGTCTAAAGCTAAGCTCATAGTAAGTAGTTATTGCCGGCATAATCTTGTGTACATATTTCCCCCCGATCAGAGTAGAAATGTAAGATTATTTTGACCTGAGAAGTTAGAGAATACCGTTCTTTTGAAAAGTTCCCAACTAAATCATGTAGTCGCCTCTAATCCACATGCAAACTAGGTTCTCCAAGCAGGCTAAAAACGAGATATGTTTTGCAGTGAATGGCATGCACATACTAAGGCATACGCATTCCCCTGGACAGAGGAGAAAACATTCGACACCAACATAATAGAATACAGGAGGACACACATTCGGACCAAACATGTGGGACAAAAGAAAGCTAGAAGAGAAGCACTGCTAGAACTGTGGGCCTTCTTCGAGGTGAGCCAGACCAACCATCCCATTTCAGAGCACACAAGTAAGGCATCAGCACTTTCCCCATCGTATATGGGAGTGGAGGTGCTCTCCCTGATGCCTGCCATTCTAGCCGCTCCTGCAATAGGATACACCAACCCGCCAGTTGTGGGAGCCGGAGGGCCCCCCACTGGGCAGAAAGCCGCTATATCTAGGACTGGGAGGCTACCAGACTGGCACGCCCAGGCAATTCCAGCCTCACCCCAGCTTGATGCTAGGGTTCCCTGATTTGACCCCCTCATCCACATATTCAACACATCAAGCCCCAATGGCATGGGGAACCTGCACTCCATCCCGTCCATTAGAATGCTCTCATGTGATCTGGAGGTTCATATTGGTTCTGGACAGTGACACCACTACTGGGGGTGAGAAAGTAAGTCCCAGTCTATGAGGTCCGACATGGAGGGGTGAGCCAAAAGGTATACTCCCTCAGGGTATGCTCAGGCAGCGGAAGAGATGACAGAAAGTGAGTATGAGGGCAAATTCCTACCAAGAAGAACCTCGCACAGCTGTGAACAAAGCAGGCAGCCCAGGCAGGAGTTATAGGAGAGGCGCGAGTTATGGATGGGAAAAGAGAGAGCTCTTGCTGTGGAAGTGCCAAGAGAGAACAGAGCACCACACCGTCCTCTGGGGGAGAGCGGGTCAGGCCCAGGGTTCAACACAGAGAGGAGTCCGAAGTACAACCAGAGGGGTGATCCCCATTGGGAATCCGAGCCTCACCAGATCGTCAGCGTAGGAGAGGGGGCGACCAGTAAATAAGGGATCACGGTAGGCTAGTTCAAACCCAATTAAGACAAAGGAGAAGTAACGTGGCCCCTTTACTTGAAGTCAAGGAGAGCAGCGATGAAGGCGTCCGCCGCTCCTCCAGATCGTGCCAGTCACACAAACTGACCCCCAGAGAGATAGTGACTAGAGAAGAATGCGAGGTCTTTGCATGACCCTTTTGTCACCTGCTAGCCTGTTGGACCAAAATGAAGGGTCAATATGATAGACCTGGCCAGAGGAGGGATCCTTTAAACCAGAGGACATGGCCGTTCTGGAAGACTGCATCTGGCATGGAGGGGGGATCCTAAATGGAACTTCCCCTACATGCAAGATTGCCTAAGAAAAAGGAAGCGCTACGTTGGGGAGGAACAAGCGGAGCGTCTCCAAGCAAAAATATGCCAGTTATTGCAGAAGGGCAAGACAGGGACCATCTATGTGCCATGGGTTCAGATGGATAAAGAAGGGCTGAGGGCTAAACTGCCCCCATTGATGGATGAGGCAGGAAAATGGATCTTGGGTTTTGAGAAAAAACACTGAGGGAATAAATCTAGCAGTAGGCGATGTCAAGAGTCTGCTCAGCAGCCTCATTGGGGAGCAGACCAACATGGTGTTCATCCGAGCCCGCATCCTAGCAGTAATGCTGACCAACACAAAGCATGACAGGCCGCATTCAATTCTTTCAGGCACCACAAATGGACAGTCCTGACGGAAATGTTCCCTGACTGCCCAGATGTAGGAGGATTGATGGCAGAAAGCATGAAACCTGGGGAGACCTTAACCTGTTTTTTGGACAGAATGAGGGAACGATGGGCCCAGGAGACAGTACAGCCATGGACTGATACAGGCCCCCAGGGCCCATTCTTCTATAGCATCATCAAAAAGGGGCTGCCCACCAAAATTCAAAGTGGACTGGACAGTGTAGTAGGACTAGACACCAAACCCTGGTGAGAAATACAGGCCCACATATTACTCTACTACAGAAAGAAATAGGAAAAGGACAGGGAAAAACAGGAGCAAGCCCAATGAGACACCGCTAAGCTGGTCCAACACAGATTGAAAAAGGCCGTCCTAGAGGGGGCCGTGTTGGCCACAAGCGTGCAAATGGTAACAGTCTTGAAGGGAGCTCTGCCTCAGAACCCCAGAGGGTTTCCACTCAGCCCTAATGGCAGTGGTCAGGGAGGCTGGCAGCAGCCAGACCTCAGACAATGTTTCTATTGCCTCAGAATGGGCCACATAGCTGGCCGATGCCAGAAAAGTGGTTTCATGAGCAACAATCAATAAGCCTAGGCCAGTCCCCACAAAATCCCCATCCACAAAATCAAGCCCAGACCAACCCGAATGCACCTTACATTCAGCCACAGCAAAATTGTTAGGGACCACACCACCGTAACAAGGACCAGGAGTTGGCCGAACATGTGGCCACAGCAGCAGCAGACAGGGATTCCAGCCCAACAGGGACAGGGGCCGCAACCACTGCAGGGAGGAGTAACTGTCAGAGGAGGCAATACCTTTGCACCACCAGAAAACTGATATATGCAGTAGATTCAAACCCCCAATGCAGAACATACACTTCACGCACACCTCAATACACATTTCAGAATAAAGACTAGTAAGATAACATTAGGAAGTTCAAGCCTTTACTTGTGTTCGGGAAACTTTGGGCTGCTGTACGTTGTGTCGATCGGGAATTCGCACAAGAGTCCAACATTCAAGTGCCTGCAGGAGCCTAGGCCTCACTCTGCTGCTGATACCCGGGGTGGGGTTGGCTGGTCATGCTCTGGGGGAGGGCAGTCTGATGTGGGGGCAGGGCATCGCATAAAACAGGCACCCAGGTCCCCTAATCCAATTCCAGTTGGGACAGGCTCCTATTATGAGATCAAAGGGTCCCCATTCCCGGGCCTCTGGCCCAGGACCAAAATTCCCTCATGGCATGGTGTCCCAATCACCTTCAACTGCCTTCAGGCCAATGGAGGCCCCTTTTTGGTTCCAAAATGAGGCAATGTTCCAGTATCAGGAGCCAGATTTCCCACACGCTTGGGATAATGGTGCCCCTATAAAACTCCGACCATTCACAAAGCACCGCATGGCGCCGAGTTAGTTGGGACAATCGATCATCCAAGTCCGCTACCCGCATTGGGCGAAATTCTATGGCCTTGCACCAGACTCTCCATTGAGCAACATCCTGCCTCCTCCTTTCCCCAAACATCTCCAAAACACCCTCTCAGGTCATGTCCCTCCAAAACATCGATGGTAACGTTTCCCAGAATTGAAAGTCTTTGGCCACAGCCGGGGACAGCAGGCCCAAAAATCTTGAGTAGGGTGTAGTCGAAGGGAGAGGGGTACTGGAAAGGGGAAGGTCTGCAAACATCCATCACAGCTCCATGCAGGGTACTCAGAAATAGGCTCACCACCATACCACCATACGACCAACCTGACAGCACACAAGGCCTTACACACACTGCAAGTAAGTCCAATCTCGGACACCGCCACAGCAGAAACACATGGGGGCCATGGGACAGCTCTCCGACCCCGTCCGGTAAACGACAATGGAAATAACCAAATCACATGAGAACCTAGGCAAACACCCAAAAGACCTGCAAAAAAGAAGCACAAAACCAGCACAAAAGAAGTCTCTAGAAAAAGTGCGTGGTCAGTACACCTGATACCGCTAGGGAGAATCACACTGCACACCACGTGGCGGAGCTAGAGGGGCAGACATGTGACTTCAGAGCACGATGTGAGCATTAACAAACACCCAATTGTGATCCACCCCCTCTTCTACATCGCCCTGCAATCGCTTAGGTCAAAAGACACCGCTCGCATCAATAAAATTACCTCTGCGCAAATTAAGGAAGGTAGGAGGCTAAAAGATTGATGACGCCCATAACAAGCAGCTAAATAGACGAGGTCACCCGCTTCCTGAGACGTCCATTCCCGTTGTGATGAGGGGGGAGGGAGGATGACTCATAAATAAAAGACCCAGGCGACCCATGAATAAAACCATTCACCACTGAATTTCTAAATAATTTCCACAACTAGGGCCACCTTCCGGTACCCCATTAAAATTGCACAAATAAAAATGGAGAGCACAACCCCAAAATGGAATGTCACAGGAATCACCAAGGTTGATTTAGCATGATACATAAGGATGCATGTCTTTCTAAACTAACCTACAAACAACAGCTCTTAATCAACAGTTCAGCCGTCGAGCCACAAGTGTACCACCTTTACAGCGGTCCACCACCTCTGCAGAGACTACTTTCAGAACACCAACCAGGCCCAAGTGTGCAAGTTAAAGACCACGGACTGTGTTTTGTTTACGGACATTTGTAAACGAACTCTTTAGCACTTTAACCAAAGCAAAAGAAATACCCAGTCGCCAAAAGACTACAGATGTCTCCTCCAGAAATCATCCCGAGACCTGCAATGTTTCAAAAGTTATGTATTATTTTACATTTATATACCCTTTATTTAGTATGGGCGTGGCTGTATCCATCTGTAGCCAGACCAGAAATCTGCCTCGTCAAATGGAGCCTATACCAACACTTCTACAGCTCTTGCGCAGGGGCTTCTCCCACACCACTTACACACTGAATCTAACGCTAGTATTCCACACGCACTGCACAGCACACTCTTACACAACAACTGGTATCAGCACATGACCACCTTGGGCACCCAGACATCAGCAAGTTCATGCTATGTATGTTCACTGATACCACACGCAGTAGGTGCAGACAGGATTTATTTATCTCAAGAGGTAGCCCCCGAAAGAGAAAAATGCCTCCTCCACCTGTACCTATGTAGGATTAGGGTAAAGATTCAACCCAACAGAGTAGAACCCCATAGAGTAGTAGTAAACATAACTTGATACAAGACCAATCCCACAGCACTATACCTTTACACCGAGCCTAGAGAGATTCAAACAGAGCTAGATAGGATGCGCAGGCAGGCACCATAGGGGAGGATACTGTTTGTGTACGACGCTGTCTCTCTATATAGTACACTAAAATGAAGTACACTGTGCAGAAAGTCCAGTGAGACTCAGATTGGTATACAGAGGCAAAAGTAGATAATACTAACGCTATATTTCTAGTAGCGTGGGCGAGCAGTTGTGATTAACAGAGGGTAGTGTTAAGCATTTGTTGTACTCACAGAGGCAATAAATAAGACACACACTCAAGAATAAATCCGACACCAATTTTCAAAAATAACATCTATTTTTATATAATTTTGGAGGGCAAGAACTTCGATCTAAAGTAAGTACTTTTTATGATAGCAATTTTTTTAATTTCGCAAAATAAATCACTTTAGTGTGCAATTACGCACCATTGAAGTCAATAGGGAAAAAGACAAAAATGCATGTAAAATCGTACAGTCGACTTTCAACGGTCACTTCTTGGATTTTGGTAGTTAGCAAGGCCAGGTCCAATGTTCCACCAGTAGATTCTCAGGAATGTCCCAGATTTGGCCAGGAGTAGGGTGCTGAGGTTGTTGGTAGCTGGTACACGGACGGCGATTGAAGCATATGTATGCTCAATATATCGGGCAACACCTAAGAAAAATTATTTTGAATTTCCTTTGGGCCGGTCTCTAAGGTTGCACCGGAGCCCATGAGGGGGCCTTGATTTTTCCATATGGTCCCTCATCAAGCTTAAGGCCGGACTCCGCATTTTCATTCAAAACTATTGATGCTGTTTCCTCACTTTGGCCACAACCGAATACGTTCTTGACTTTGAACGTTTTTGGGTCAGATCGTGCAAAAAAAAATTATATTGGATGCTCAGATATTTGTGTTGTTTGTCCTGATGATGTTCCGATTTACAGCGGCTCGGAACGTTGTCAGGTTCCAGCCGCGGTTCTCGGGAGCTGAACTACGACTCCCAGCATGCCTTGTACTTCCGGGTCGGAGGTATGATCTTTGACGCTTCCGGTTTAGGCGGCACTTAATCCTCGCTGTGGCGGCAGGACGCTGCAGATTATTCCTTCGGAGAGCGTCACAGCTGAAGTTCCAGAAGCGGTTCGTTCTTGCATCAGGTGGAGGTTCGGTAAGGGTGCCTTTGCACCGGTCCTGTTGTGTTGTGGAATTCTGTCTATTCGAACAGCGCATGGTTATGCGATTTCTGGGTGCAGAGGAAATCGGTGTGCTTTCCGCATTTCTCCGGATGGAGAGAACTCTGTGACTTCTATAAAATCAGGTCATTCGCCGTGAGGGCAACGGCTGGGGACCTGTTTTTGGTATACATTGCTTTAGTTCTAGCGAACCGTGTTTCGAAATGGTCTGGGTGATTTTGCTTATTATCATATCTTGCCGAAGCCGGGTTGAGAACCGGCATACAGTTTGCGATTCGTCATCAGAGATATATATTGAAATATCTCTCTGGTATATAACTTTTACCTAATTGGATTCCGGAATTACAGAGTGGTTATCTGTACTATTTGCAGAGGATGTGTATTCAGATGCTATGTTGTATACATGATGCCAGTCAATGATGTTTGAATACTGTTTATGCCTATTTGTAACAGGGGTCCGTATTGGATTGGTGACGCCAACCCCTGTGATGTCCAGAAAGGCACATGTAATGGTGGGTATGAAAAGAGATGGCAAGTCGTTGTTTAACTAAAAGAGGACCATAGACTGTTAGTAATTACGTCCATATTGTTTAGATTCATCAATAATATTATTGTTTATGGAAACCATCCATCAGAGTCTATCCTTAACAAAGAATAGAAGAAGGTGCGGTTATTTTCTTTTACAGGTACTTAGCAGAATATTTCTCATAATTGTTATTATTGTCTGTGTCCACAAGAAGGAAAAGGTTAGGACTGATTGTTGTTCTTTCCTCTTCCCAGGTCTCCCTCCCTGCTGTTCCCATCCTTTCCTTCCCTCGCTGGATCTCATCAACCTTCTGTGCTATAATAGCATACAGAACTGAGACGATCAAGAGGTGGACCCCTGTTGTGCATCGTACCAACTCCGAGGTATCATCTGAGGTTTCAAGAGCTACAGGAGCTGACAGATGATGACCATAGCAAATTAGCCTGGTCGAAACGCCCTTGACGTTTATCTTTGGCATACATTGAAGAGGAAGCATTCATTGCTACTTTCGTTCTTGTGATTCATCGGACCAGTTTCTATGTTAATTCACCTGCCTGTGCCATTGTTTCATTGTTTACACTGTTAATTGTGTCTTTTATAATATCCGTTGGGTAACTGTATGAGCACCTTTTGTCCATTGTCCTATTGTCATTTTATATCATTTTTTTAGTAAAAGTTGTTTTTGAAATATATATTGGTTGATTGATTATGGATATCTCTTCATAACCTTTTTTTATTTTTTATGATTTTTGTCCTATTCATATTGTTTTCAATATTGTTTTCATTTGTATTCATATCAAATGTTTCCTTTTATGTAATTTTGTGCTTGAACCACTGTTATTATTATAATCTTTATTTGCCCCAGTTCGGGTATTAGGGCTGCCCATGTTTGATGTAACCCCTACGAAGAAGGGAGCCACCTGAAAACACACTTCACAATGGAACTTAAAAGTAAGTCCAGGGGGTCCCGCTCAAGGGAGCAGGTTGAAAGAGCTTCAGAACCATGGGAGCACAGCTGGTTTGTCGGTACTCAGGCTGGGTGCAGAGTAGATAGGTCAGCTGGATAGCACGCATCAAGATGTCCTCGCGGTCAGGAGCAGGCTGCTTGGAGAGTTGATTTCAGGACAGTTGGGCCACTCACAAAGTGGGTCTTAGGGGTCTCAACATCCCTCGATGGGTGCTTGCTTTCTGGGCAGTTGGAGTCCGGAATAGGCTCTTCGTCCTGCTGTATGATGAAGTGAGTCCAGTACCACGGGTATTAGTGGGACACGGCTCCCGTAGAGCCTGGCGTCTCCAAACTTGGTGAAGGGACAGATTTGATCCTCCGAAGTTGGTGTACCACTGTTGGTTCAGATGCTAAGACAGATGCACCAGGGAGCAGCAACTCGATAAACAGGACTTCGCAGGTCTGGTGCCTGAAGTCTGCAAGGGAGTAATACCGTCACTACAAGGGCGATCTTTGGTGATTTGTAGAAGGCTGGAGGAGTTCCGGGGTTCTTGGAGTCCTCACAGTTGCAGGATGAAGCAGCACACCATGACTGTTGAGTCCTTAAGGCAGCAGGCACGGTTTGGCACCAATTTTCTGCAGCAGGGCTTCAGTCCTTGGGTCAGCAGCTCTTCTTTCTCCTTTTCTTCTCTGTGTCCGTCGAATCTAAGTTGTCCAGGGATGCCACCTAAATACTACATTTAGGGGCGTTACAGGGGGAGGCAGGTAGTAGCCAATGGGCTATCCACCTTTAGGGTGTCTACCCTGTGGGAAGGGGCACTACCCTATCCCTGATAGGTTGTTTTCCTACCATCTCAAGATGGAGGATTTGAAAAACTGGGGTCCACATCGCCTGCCACACCTTAGGGGTGATGCTGGGTGAATGCGGGCTCACCTCCTCATCTAACTAATTTTCCTGCCTTTCCTCCCACCAAATGTGGATCAGGAAATGGGATTTGGAATCCTCCACTAGCTGGAGTTGCCTGGGTCACATTTCAAAGGCTGCATCGCCTTTGAATTTTCCTGCCTCGGAAGGCCATCCTGTCCTGGGGGAGATGCGAGGCTCCTCCGCCCAGAGCAGGCTTCATTCCTGGCCTCTGAAAGTGCTGGCCCTCTCCCCATGAGGTCAGAAACCTGTCTGGTGGTGGCCGGCTGGCTAAAACTAATCAGAGTCCACATCAGTGCTGGGTAGGTTTTCAAGGGACCCTCTAAAGGGTCTCCTGTGTGCATTTATTAATAGATCCAACACTTGCATCAGATAGGATTTATTAAGACAAAATGTTTGGTATCAAACATCTTAGGGTACAGCGAAGCCCTCATGGAGCTAAGAAACTCGTAATGACAAGTATCCAGCCCATGCACTCTCTATGGCTTCCCTGTGCACTTACAATAGCTAAGAATGGACTTGATATTGTAGGGTTATATCAACTCATGAAGATATTTCCACACATGGGATATAGTGCACCCTACCTGAGGGCTGTAAGGCCTGCAGTAGGGGTGACTTACCTATACCTCATGCGGTGTATAGGGGCATTGCCCACAGGGTTGTGTGCCATGTCGACTCTTCGGTTTTCTCTGGACTAAGACACACAGCCTGCAATGGCAGTGTGCATGGCCTTGGTGAGGGGTCTCTGGGGTGGCACAATTTGTGCTGCACCCCCAGTGGACCCTCTTCAGTACCATTGCCCGAGGTACCAGGGATACCATTTACTAGGTACTTAAAGGGGTTGCTGAAGTTGTGCCAATTGTGGTACAGTTTTAGAGAAAGAACACTGGTACTGGGAAACTGGTAGGATTGTTGCAGGGCCTACTCTGCCTTGCATTCTCCTGTCGAGGTCAGTCCCTCTGGGGAGCTGGCCTACCTCAATAGTTTCCGGACCCAATTCAAAATGCCCTTTGTCTATCTCTTTGGTGTCCCCAACCTATCTTTTTATTTTGGAATCAGAGGTGTCCACCTCTGCTACTTCTAACTTAGCCAGGGCAACACCCAGTTTACCCAAAGACATCACCTGCAGCTTGAGCAACCCCACCATGACCAACAGGGTCAAGGGGCCTAACTTACTATTTGACATGGGGTCAGACCACCATGCTAAGGACTGTGCAGCCATAAAGGCTTACACCCAACAGAGGCTACTGACAGCTGTCAATGCCCAGAACCACACCTTTAGGTCTTCACTGACAAGTGAAGGAATTAACTTACAGGATTCTTGGGGTTCAGGTTGCCTGTCTGCTGCTTTGGAGTGGGGGTCTACTACCTCCTGTGGTAAACACCCTTCTTCCACCCCAGGTTCTGTCAGCTGAGGAGCCACCAAATCAAGCTGAACAGCTGCCTGACTAGTCAGGACTTCTTGTGGGGCAGGTGGGGCTGCACCTGTACCAATTTTGAAGTTCTCCCCTACTGGTGTAAAATCTCCCTTGTTTACTGGAACTGTGGCAAACAGTTGCCCACCTTTCCTATACTTTCTCTCCTTTTTCTTTTAGGGCTTACTTGCACTAGTTGCAGGTTCAGCCCCCCCCCCCCCGAATCCTTGGATGAGGTCTGGCACAGGGCCAGTACCTCTGTCTGATTCAGACCAACCTCTGGGTGGTCATTTCTAAGGAGACAGTCAAGGGGGAGGTCTTTATTAACTACAACCCTTCTCAAACTAAGGGACCCAGCTGTTTTTAGGGGCACTACAGCCACAGGCCTATCAGTGATCCCCCCTGGGATGACCCTTACTTTTCTCACCTGGGATATACTGATTGGAGAGTACCAGTCTGCCTTGCACAATAGTGTGACTGGCACAGGTATCTCTCAGGGCAGTGGCTGGGATCCCATTCACCAGTAGCTGGTGGAAGGGTTTACTCACCTTTTGGGCTCACTTCCCAGTTAAAGGCTAGGGTGGCCTCCTCATCTGAGGAGTTACCCTCAAAAGCGGCACTAGCAACCCCTGAAGGTGTACTAGTGGGTTTCTTTTTAGGACAAAAAGGGTCCCTGGCTAGGTGTCCTGTCTTGTTGCAGTTAAGGTACCAAGGGGTCCATTACGATAACCGGCGGTAAAAATACCGCCAACCGCCATAGCCTGAAAATACCGCCCGCCTGCAACATTGAAATACCGAACGAGCAATTATGATGACGCAAAGCAACCACCGCCCGCAGCGGAAAAAAATAACAGAATACCGCCCGTCCATGTCAGAGTCCAAGACAAACCGTCCGCCACGGACGCAATACCGCCCGAAAAATCCAAACACGACCGCGCGGACGGACTACACACCGCCCGTCAAATTATGATCCCCCCGACATGAGGGCGGGAAACCAACACATATCCCGCCCGCAACGGCGAGCTACAGAAATGAATAACTGACAAGGCAGAAGGCCTGGCGGCCACGTCCGTGCACGGAAATCAGTGGCGGCACAAACAATTACACACAACACGGCCAACAAGTCCACACAGTAAACGACGCCAAAATACACAGACACAGAACCCAACCCAAAGACACATCCCCCTGCCAAAATATAGAAGTAGCATAAATCCCAGGACACCACGCCCAACACACCTGAAAACGATAGACCATCACGACACACCCACATAGGTGAGTACAAAAGCAGCCCCCTCACAGACCACAAACCCTTGCACCACGACAAAGCCAACACCACAGCAGAGAACACGGAGAGACACAGAGGAAAGCAGCATACCACACGCACACACACATCACATCCATCACCACAACCACCACCACCCTAAACACCGGCACCACAAACCCCCTGCACATTACACACCAAACACACCACACCAGCACCACAAAAACTACACTACGCACCATGGCAACACAACGAATGCCCAAGTTCACTGCCACAGAGTTGACGGTCATGGTCGACGAGGTCATCAAGGTGTACCCACAAATCTATGGGAACCAGGTCCAACAGACACCAGTATCCACCAGAAACAGGATGTGGAAAAGGATCGTAGACCAGGTGAATGCAGTTGGGAACGTGCCACGCAACCGGGGGAAATAACCAAGAGGTGGCAGGACATGAAAAGCCTGGTCAGGAAGAAGGAGGCCAAGAACCGTGAGCTGGCTGACAGGACTGGCAGCGGACCACCCGCGCCATTCAAGACCTTCAAGGCGTGGGAGGAGAAGGTGCGAGGCATACTACATCCGGAGAGTCTCATCGGAATACCAGGGGGAGTGGAGGCTGGTAAGTACAAACAAATGCATACCAGCACACCGCTATGTACTGTCAAGCACTACCAGAATGCCATAGCACCGAGGGCCAAACACCCCCATGTCCAGCACACAATACACCAGACATCTCTCACACATGCAACAGACACTCCCACACACTCAGCCCAAAGGTACCAACAAACAAAACCATGGGGGCATGTGTACAGTCAGCCAGCACCACAACTCCCACCAGGTCCCCCTGTACTCCAGATGTGCCGGAAGGAGCACTTCCCACACCCATGTGTCAGCCATAGCTGCACTAACCAACAAGTAACAGGTAAGTAGCCGTACCACAATCTCCGAGTATCGGAGGGGGGACTGCAGAAGTCCCCCCCACCCAGGCTCCCACTCCGACAGCGCAGCAAGATGGAGCACTCCCCACACCCATGTGCCAGCCATTGCAGTGCACACCCACACACGACAGGTAGATATGTTACCCTACATGGAGGGCTGTCTGTGGATGGTAAACCATCACCACGACCCACAACACGGCCCCCACACCCACAGACCAGCAAGATGGAGCACCCCTCCCTCCCACAACCATGTGGTAGCCATTGCATTCCACCCTCAAAACCAACAATTGGGTAGACAACTGTACAGGGCGGGGTGTCTGTAGGCATGAGGACTGTACTACGACTAACATGTGGGACATGTCACCTAGCAGAGCGACAGGTAGCACTGCTCCCTGTTACAAACATGTGACCAATGTGCACCCGGACATCAATTACAGAGTCATATCCCACATGAGCCATCTCAAATGCAGAAACACGTAACAAGTCACGTCAGCATGCACAAGTCTAACTGGAGTACTGACCCACATGGCGTGCACTGTGTCAGTCATCACACACATCAGCAACACCATCCAAGTCTTGTCCATGTAGTCGTGTCTGCTTCTACCCTTGACATAGTACAACATCACCCATGTAAGTCTGTCTCGTCCAAATGAAACATAGTGGAACACCAGTAATGTCACATACACCACTGGACCCATGAACCACACAGCTACACAATGCACATTCTAAATCTCATCCATCCCATCATCCAGCCCCAGTGACATGAAAGGTATATCAGCTAAACAGTTGCCCCATAGACGGTAGTACAGCAAAGGGTCCTGCCGATGACCAATACTGAGTCTGCTGTGTCTGAAGCGCACGTCACACTGTGAGTAACAACATACAAAATGTAGTCAACACCCCAAGAGCACTGCATTGCTGCACATGGCTGAGAGTAGCACGCACACCAAGGAATCGTACCATCTGCAATACGTTGTGTGGCATACAACCATTACTCACTCACCACAATGCTTGCTGTGGAATGCCCATAAATGACAACAGTGAGCAGATATGCTGGCAAAGTCAGACATACACACACCTTTGTCTCTGTAGTGTCGTGTGGCCAAAACACATGTCCCCTTCTGCACCCATATGTCACTGTACGTACCACAGTACCATATTCCAACACTAAACCGTCCATGGGGCTGTACCCCGTTCCCACCAAAGCCACAAAATGTAGGGGTACTGCAACACACACCAATTGGCATTACAAATCCGTCCCATGCCAGATGCACCTATCACACTATTCCATTGCCTTGAGCACGCACACACATTGTAGAGACATAAACACGCATCAGGCAAATCAGTGCACAACTGTGCACAAACTGTGCATGTCAGACATCTAACACAAACCATGCAAGGTGCAACACAATAACTTTTCGTCTCCGCCCCACAGGTGACGACCAGCATGATGCTGCGGATGGAGACACCAGCCATCACAGCCAGTCCACAAGCCCCCCACATGGACTCACGGATGTGGAAAGCCTGGACACCTCTACGGACGAGGACTCCCAACCTGGCACATCTGGCGTGGCAGGGTGCAACAGCACACCAGGACCCCTCCTACCCACCAACCCATCTCCCAGGGCTGGTGACCAGTCCCAGGCCCCTGCTGCCACGGTCATTGCAGCCAACACCAACGCCGCAACCACCACCACCACCACCACCAAGGCCTCCCTGACCACTCAGCCATCCCAAGAGGTGGCACAAACCTCCACATCTACCCTGGGAGCCAGGAGGAGGCCCCGGGTGACCAATGTGGCCAGTGGGCAGGTCGGTGGCAGCAGTCCAGGTGGGAGGAGCAGGGTCAGGCCAACGCCAACAGAGCCTGGGAGCCAAGCCCTGCCGCAAATAGCCAGAGTCCTTGGGGCCTATGAAGAGGCCCAGGGACAATGGGCCAGGTCAGCTTCCGACACGAGGGAAGTCCTTGGGGTGTTGAGGTCCATGGACGCCCACTTGGGCCGACTTGTGGACCTCATGGGCCAGCTAGTGGTGGAGGTGAGGGCCCACTCAAGGCCAACCACAACACCTGCGCCACCACCTGCTGGGGCGCAGGGACGTGCAACATCCACTTCCCCTGCGTCCACAGCGAGTGGGCAATCCTCAGCCACCACCAGCAGCCCACAAACACAACCCCCTCCCCTCAAACGTGGAAGGGGCCGTCCGAAGAGGAAACAGATGTCCAGGGAGGACTTCGCACGCTCCAAACGCCAGTGAGTCAGCCAGCCATGGTGGCCACCCCTGCATTCACTTGGACTACCATCCCACCCCACACTGCCAGTCGAGTGGCAAATGTCTGTTGGACTGCGGACCCAGGACAACATGGGTACACCTTGACCATCACGCCGACAGGACCGTCAACTCATTGTACAGCATGCACCACCTTCTTGATCACCTTTTGCACAATCACATGTCACCTTTAAAATAAATACACCTGAATCACATCCTATGTCATCTGCTATGTTTATTATCAATGGTGCACAAACGTCTGCATGTTCAGAAATCCATCTGTAGTGTGTTCTGTCGATAGGCCAGGAGAGGCTGTAGGGACCTAGGGGTGACAAACAGAACAAGAGTCCATTGAGTGTGTGTGTCACACACTCATCACACAGTACTTGTCATCATGCCTAAGCAATGTACACGCATCTCACAGAGCAACAGGGCACAATGTCACAGCCACTCTCAGTGGCATACTACCCTGGACATGGACCATTGACACACAGCACACAGTGAATAATAGGCCACCCTGTCAATGCACACATACACATATACAACTACAGCGACATCAGCCGTCGTACATGGACACTCAACGTCAAGTGAAGTAGCGGGCGATGAGCTGCTGACGCTCATTCACTGCTTCCTCCTCTCCACTGTCCTCGTCACTGGACACGGCTTGGCCTGCAGGCGGGGGCCCTGGCTGAGCACCGTCATCCACTATCAGGGGGATCCGCCTGCGAATAGCGAGGTTGTGCAGCATGCAGCATGCCACAACAATCTGGCACACCTTCTGTGGGGAGTATGCCAGTGCACCCCCGGTGCGGTCCAGGCACCTGAATCTGGATTTCAGGAGTCCAAATGTCTGCTCCACCACATGTCTGGTCCTCCCATGTGCCTCATTGAACCTGACATCAGCTGGTGTACGAGGATTGCGGAGTGGACTCAACAGCCAAGGCCCATTAGGATATGCAGAGTCACCAACAATCCACGCACGGTCCGGTTGCAGATTGGTCATCAGACATGGGAGGATGCTGTGGCGCATGATGTGCGAGTCATGGGTGGAACCGGGAAACTTCGCACACACTTGTGTAATAATCATGTCCGCCAGGCACACCACTTGCACATTCAGGGAGTGGAAATGTTTCCGGTTCCTATAGATGTGCTCATTGGCCTGTGGTGCAACAAGGCCAACATGGGTGCAATCAATAGCACCAACAACCTGGGGGATGTGTCCGAGTGCATAGAAAGCACCCTTCACCGCAGGCAAATCACGGGCCCTGGGGAATCGGATGTACCGGTTCCTGTACCGCATCATAGCCGACAGGACATCCCGTAGCACCTTGCTGAACATGGGCTGGGACATCCCACCTCCACTGCCCACCGTGTGTTGGAATGAACCGGTAGCGAAGAAATGCAGTGCAGCCATCACCTTGGCCGTGGGGGTGAATGCAGTTGGATACACCCTGCGAGGACGAAGGTGGGGTTCCAACATGGCACAGAGGCGATGCAGGGTGGGCCGGTCCAGACGGAACTTCCTGATGACCTCCACATCCTCCATGTCTGACAGCAATTGGTAGGGGCGATGTATGTATGGTCTCCTCCTAGGACAGATGGAAGTAGACACATGTCAATGCAACACACAACATGGCATTTACACATACACAAAACAAAGATCACTGTCAAAGCAATAGTATCAACGAACAGCTGACAAGTAGGGACAGCACAGCAACATTACTCTTACACAGATCCCCTTACCAGTAGCAAGGACCAACGACACATACCATTGCCATGAGCATGCACATGGGGAGTGAGGCCATATTAGCTTGATAGGCATGATGACGGAGTCAGACTGCATATGTGGGTAGCGGCAACACCACGGCAATATACCTAGCTGCTGTGCCTGACACCGCTTCCGAGGCTGGGTGAGTATGGCACACACCAACAACACAACGTACACAGGCTGAGCGGTACACCAATCGCAGCAGCTTGGTCATGCAGAATCAGCCCCAAGGGGGCTATATCAGTGTGGGAGGGTGACAGGCTTTACCACAGCTAACAGGGACTGCTGACTGCCACCCCTCAACAACACCTGCTGCTGCTGCCACCTGTCCACCTTAATGTCGACGACTCTGATGACATGTCCATGTCCACTCACCGGCGAGGAGCTGCAGTTCCTGGATTCCGAGCTCCACGCACACTGCCCAAGGCGAATACCGGCAAAAGTCATGTGTGTGTAAGACAGCTACAGTGTGTGTGGGAGTGCATGTGGGGGACACACATGTCGTTCATCCGCAGCACTATGAGACTGAGCCTGTGGGGTTCCAACATGCACCGCTTACCATGCAAACTACAGGTGGAAGGTGCATGTAGGCTCTCAGGTGTTTCCCCATGCATGTCCCTCCCGAGTGGTGGCACATGGCATTTTCATGTCAGACACCCAGTGATGCAGACACTTGGCAATGCATGATTCTGGGCAGCTATTGCTTGTGTGAATGGCTGGCTGGCTCCCTGCTGGCCTTCTCAGTCTCGGCAGACCTGGGCTGCACATTGACCACCCAATCCTAGTAGGAAACTACACTGACTGTACAGTGGGTTACATGTGTCATTATTTCACGACTCTCCTGATATGCGCTAACTCAGCTCTGTCGATTGAACACTCCAGGCCTTGTGTAGGGATGTGTGTGAGAGATGGTGGCACTGATTGTGTCCTCCATTGCGGGGTGAGCCATTCACAGGGCGAGTACGTTGAGGGCTGCGCAGTGTTGGACACAGTGAGTCCAGCCACAAAGATGTGTAGCCTTGTGAGCCATGTGTCGGTCTACCTGACAATGGACAGTAGATGTGGGCAGACTACACATTGCTCAAAGTGCTGGTATCCTGAATTGAATGGGATGGACAGGTACTGTGTACACACTCCCACCAGCATGCATTCACGTGTGGGGTACACATGCTGTTATGCCATGTCCCATACCATCTTGGCTCTGTTACACGTCTCTGTTCATTGAGGATGGGTCAGCATCATGCCACTGTTATTGGTGGATGTGGGTGATGCTGTGAAGAGTACGTGTGATATTCCAACCCTCATGTGTACCATCCCTGCAGTTGGAAGTCCACCAGCCCAAGGCCTTGTGATGAGCCATTGCATCCACATTGATGCTTCTGTGTACGTGTAACCGACAGTGCAGCCAATCCCACAAAGAGGGTGACGTCATCTGCCGTATGTGTGGCCATGTTGCGGCGACTAATCGGGGGTTGCTCCCTCGTATTGACAGGTTGGCACGGCGCTGCATGTCACCACTAATGGTCTGCTATTGACAGTCACACAGCCTGTGGCGGATGCACGTTTGTAGGGGCATCAGCAGCAGGCAGGTGTACAGTACTGTGGGTTTGTGTCCTTTGCAGCGAGAGGCTGCATGTGTCCACAGCCCACCCATGGTCTGGGTAATGTGATGTTAGTTGTGTGATGCAGTGGGTTGTGAGTGTACTCTGTGCTGGGTGCAACTCACATGCAAAGGCGTGTCCTGAGGCTCAAGATGTTATTTGGGCACTCAGCATAGTCAATGCGTTCAGAGTCGTAGGCCTCAGGAACAGCCTGTAGTCAGCTGGGGTGGCAATTCACATGTATGTGTGTGGTACTGTGCATACTCTGATTTCGACCTTAACACATGTGTGCGATGCCTCACCACATATTCCTGATACTCACACATCCGGCACACTGTGCAACAGTAGTTGTGGCCGTGCGATGGACAGTTGTCTGGCATGGGCTCATGACCATTGTGGACTGTCATGTTGCAGTCAGTGTGTGTGGTGACACATTCTGCTCCATGCAGGTATGTCCTTGACCTAATTCTGTAGTGGTCATCCTTAACACCATCAGGAGAGTGGGTGTGAACACGGTGATGAGTGGCTATGGCCGCAGGGTGACAGTCCGGGTGTTGTTCCATGTGCACAACACATGTGTCACATATTGGCGGGTTCATAACCTGTACGACAGCCATTACGTGTTGATTGTGGTTGCTGTATACATTTGCACTGGTATCATGCAACATGTGCACTTGGAAATGTTCTGTGCTGGCTCCCTTGCACATGTATGTGGATTTGATGCCAAATGAGTGAGGCCACCTCGCTCTCCCTCATGTGTCAACTACCATGTGTGCTGAGGGAGAGGGGACGGTCAACAGTGGTGAGGCATTGGATGGTGCAGCTGCACAGGAGCTGGGTGAGACAAATGTGACCGGCGCATCGGAGGGGGCAGACGTGTGCTGGATGACTCACAGGCCAATACGACAATTGCTGCGTCAACTGAGTACAGAGGTCATGTGTCCATGTCTGCTAGCACAGGGGACGTGCACTCTAGCTCCTCTGCAGCCACGCGGAGGCCAATGCCCGCCCTCCCAACTACTTCCACTGGTGCAACACGTGTCGGCACTAGGATGACGGTTAGAGTGTCTTTCACACCAGGCACAGCTGCCCCTGCGACCCCTGATGCACTCAGTGCCGTGTCTGTTGGGCATGTGCGGCATCTGTGCGTGGGTCAGTCAGCCTCCCTCAATGACTTTATTGCCCATGGCAACACCTGTCCGCAGTTGACATAGTTCATGGAGGGCCTACATTGGCACGTGGGTGGGCTACACCAGTATGTCCAATAGTTGTCCCCCCAGTCAAGGTGGTCCTTGAACTGGGCCACTGTCAGGCTGACATACCTGACCTTCCCCCACCCCCCGGACGGTGGCGCATCTGACAACAGCAGGGCACGAGTCCTGACAGAAGAGGTGGTGGCACGCAGACGACATGACAGGTAGTGACGTCACGGTAGATGGCCTGCACCATCAGACTCACTGCCCCCCCCTCGCCCACCCCACTGATGCGATTGCATCATGGGAGCACGCGCGTGTGCAGCAGCTCCAATCTCTCCCCAGAGAGGCCAAATAGTGTATGTGTGGCTCCATTCGCTCCAGTCACCGGGCTCACGGTACAATAGGTGGGGGGACGTCGTACGGCCGCATGGTACCCCGACTCGTGCCCTGGACCACAGTGACGAAGCATGGCTGACTCCGGATTCCGGATACACCACATGCAACACACAGCAGCTGTAGATGCCCTAGCGGCCCATGCCGCAGACGCCATCCCAGACGACATGTCGACACCCCCCGGTGCGCAATGTCATAGCATCCGCTGCCATTGGCAAGGGACCCATGGTGTGTGATATGGGCCTCCTGGTGAAGAGCCTCCGAGCCATCCACCGCCAACGGGTGTCATGCAACTCACACACTTCGCAAGAACATTAGGTAGCTCTGCCTGCGCACCAGGGCTCGAGTCCGGGTACCATGCGGGTGTACGGCGTCCCACCACCCATTTTGCCGTGAGCACGGTGACTGGGGCGAATGGAGCCACACATACACTATTTGGCCTCTCTGGGGAGTGATTGGAGCTGCTGCACTCGCGCGTGCTCCCATGATGCAATCGTATCAGTGGGGTGGGCGAGGGGAGGCGATGAGTCTGATGGTGCAGGCCATCTTCCGTGACGTCACTACCTGTCATGACGTCTGCGTGCCACCACCTCTTCTGTCAGGACGTGTGCCCTGCTGCACACTGAGAATGTATTGCCTGCGAGATGTGACCAGGAGCAGGGTGCCATGACCTCCCACCCACCAAGCTCCACTACCATCCCATGCCCTGGGTAGCCTGTGCAGGTGGACAATGTAGGGGGTACACCTGAAGGCCAGGGGTGTACATGTCTCGGCACGGGCCTGGCTGACGCACAGCAGTATCCAGCATGTCCCCAGAGGAAGGGCCAACGTCCACACCTGATGCAGCATGGGTCGTGTGCCCGCCTGTTGTGCACACACTAGTCCACATTCATCCCCAGACAGCAGGTCTTTCCACATACCCAGAACAGTGGTAATGTACCCCGCAGGGTTCGTCCCCACACAGTCTGTATCGACACTGCATGTGTGCACCCACCCGTGCCACAGACCCACCTGTGCCAAGAGACCCCCGCTTCACATGCCACATGTGTGTATTCCACAGTTGTGCTTCTCTCTCAGGGGCGGACATCCAATGTCACTTGACTACATGGTAATCTCACGAGTCCCGTGTGCTTCTCACACTCTCATCCTCTCTCATTCGTACTTGTCAACGATCAATGATACTCCAGAGTCAGATATTAGCTTTAAGGCATGTATTTAAGCTTACTTCCTCTGTGATGCAGGATGTGGACACTACTGGCAGCGTAATGCATGTGGAGGTTATACTTAGCATGGTTACACATTCTAAAGGGGGTACAGGTAGATGTGATAAGTCGTTAATTGTGGAAATGAGGCTTCAGAGTTAAGAATGCCCTGCCCTTGCTATGCTACAGTACATTAGCTCATCACTGAGGTGCCCTAGGCTGTGACACAGACAGTATTGGTTTACCCTACCAGACAGCTTGACATCATGAGCACAGTACATCTAAGTCACATGGTACAGGTTTACGACAATAGTGACTCCGACACACCTGCGTCAGAGGTGGCATCAGAGCATGAGCCTACATGCATGCAGCATAGTCTCACATGTTGTTGCGATATGGTGGCTACTGTACATGACTCAATGCCCGGGGACATGTTGTGGGGTGTTGCATTTGTTGTCCATGCAAATGTCCTTACACTGAAGTTCAGGGGTAGGTGTGATGACAGTTCTCAAGTTATTCAGCAGACAGATCAGCGTGCACTTACAGGTGCCTGTGTTCAGGTGCGCGGCATGCATATTGTGGCAATGTAGTTCGTGCAATGTTGGCCATGTGGTCACTGTACACAGGTCCCATTCCTCAGCCTCTCCGTGTTCATGCAGGGACACGGGATGTGGTGATGGACAGGGTGCATGTCCCGGTAATGTCAGGTGTCATGACGGTGGTGTTGATGGTCAGGTGTCTGTTTCCGTGTGCATGGTATAGTTGTTGCACAGCTGACTGGCCTCTGCGTGCGGACGGCAGGCATGGTTACGGTGTGGCACATGAATGTTAAATTGTGGGTATTGATTTGGGGACCCCTGAATTGACAGGTTGTCAAGTATGCGATGCCTTCCTGCAGTGCATCCCTCGCATTGGTGGTATTTGTGGTTGACATCCAGTGAAGCGGATGGTGGGTTGCAACGTGTTCCTCGTAGGTTGTCCCTTGTAGGATCCTGATGGGACATGTCGGGTGACATTCGATGTAACTGTGATCCAGCATACGTTGTGCGGAGGCACACTGGTTCCATTGCAGTGTCTGTCCTATTGCTGCCACAAACGCCATGCCCCCATACACTGAACAGTTCCTGTCGTGGGCGTCCAGGGGTGAGAACAGGTGTACCAGGTCCCCAATTGGACATGCCGGGTTGGAGAGACATAGATCCACAGGCCAGTGGTACCGGCACCTCCGACAGTAGAAAACGGGGATGACGCAGCTGAACATTTCAATGCGGTAAGTTACTCGATAACTTACATTCAGCATGGCCAGATTTGCACAGCCCACTGTCTGTATCAAGCTATTGCTGTACAGCTGCATCTGTCTGGCGTAGGTGTATAGTACTGGTGCCACGTCCATTTTGCTGCTGGGTGCTGTGGTGGCGTGCTCCGGCTGCCTGGGCTGACTGCTGAGTGCGACCTCGGACGGTGCTGTGTGTTCTTGAATGGATGTTAGGCGGCAGGACTTTGTGTATGGCTTGGGAGGCGGCCACAGGCCCTCATCCCACATGCTCCTATGAATGGTCAAGGACAGTGGTGTCTGACTCCTTCCTGATTACTTGCATTTGAGCCACAAGGCGCAGTGTTATAATTGTATTTTGTGGTTTTATCTTTCTTTCATGTTCGGCGTTATCTGCCAGTGGATGGTTGACTCAGCATGGCTATGTTTGGGTTGTGGTTGTTCCAATGGCTCCGTTCTCCTGCAGGATATGTTGCAATGTGATTTGGCTGTGGGAATGGAAGGACATTCACTGCTATCTGCTCTCCCGTGTGTGAGTGGGTCACTTCTTTCCCGCTGTACATTGGGACTTGTGTGTGGGCGCCGTGATTGTGCACACCTGTTCTCATCCAGCAGGGTTTCTCTATTTTGGACATGGCATGGCTTGTTGTTGCGTGCAGGGTAGTATAGATATTGTTTGTTGTGACTGGCGTGCCTTTTGCGGTCAATGTCCATTGTTTGTGCAGTTCTGTCGCAGCTGCCGTGTGCTTCTCCATGCTTTGCACACAGGTGTGGGTCCTCTTCCGACGTCACTTTGCTCCCCTGTTCGGCACACTTGTGTGACTACGTTTTGGCAACTGTGAGTTGTCGGTTGTGGTCATGGTTGACGCAGGGGGACCACGTGACTTGTGCCTTCAGGGTGGGGCTGGTGTGTGTGGTGTGTTGTTGTGACCCTGCGGTGTTTGCGTGCAGCCCATGCGTGGCGCTGTCGTTGGCTTCTGCGTTGTGCGCATGTGCGTCATCGCCGGGGCGCTGCGGTGCCCTGCCGGGTAAGTCACCTCCTGGTCCGGGGTATTGGGTGCCCAGGGTGTTGCGGGTTGATTATATTTTACAGGTGGGATATGTGTGGGTACAGTGTTGGATGTGTCCTGTCCCCACAGGGGTGTCTAGGGGGCCCATGTACAGTTTTCCCGCCCTTGCATTGTGTGCGGTATTTGCATGCCCTTGTTGTGTGTCTGCCTACCTGCGTCGTCGTTGCGCGTTCACTCCTAGCTGCTGCATCAGGTACAGCATTGGGATGGCCTAGAGTGCAGGATTCATGTCGGAGTAGGCCGGGTTGGTGTTTCTGTGGTCGTCAATGTGCTTTCCGCCTCCTGTTCTCGTGCGGTGTCTCTTTGCCGATGAGGCTGTTTGGTTGTGTCATAGTAATTTGTACGCCGGGCGGTGCGTAATTTCGTCGGACGGTGTGCCTCCGTTGGCTGGCGCCACAACGTAAACGGGTGCACTTTGATGGCGGGCGGCGTCGCAGGCTTGCGGGCGGTATTAGCCTGACTTTTCACATCTTAATTTGGCGGGAGTGCGGGCAGTTGCTGGTGAACGGTAACTGGCGGTTTTTACCTCCGTCGGCACGGCGGTGGTGTTTCCGCCCGCCATCGTAATGACCCCCTAAGTCTTCTTCAGGTTCCAGTGCTTAACCTGGTACCCACCTTTATTTTGTGGGGTGTCTCGGGGCCCACCCTCCATGACAGGTTTTTGAAGGCCTACAGAGGACTCCTTACTTTTATCTGTTTCAGAGTGATCCACTTTCTTTTCTGGGGGGTCTTTTTGACCTCTTTCTTTTGGTCACCCCCATCATGTCTAGCTTTGGACACTCTGGTTCTTACCCAATGATAAGCCTTCTTCCCCAACTTTTGGGGAGAGACTGGCCCCAGGACTACTAGGTATTGATGCAACTTTTCCTGCACACAATTACTTAACAGGTGTTCTTTCATGATCAAATTGTAAAGCCCATTATAATCATGGACATTTTTACCTTGTAACCAACCACCTAGTGTTTTCACGGGGAAGTCATCAATTGTGGGACTGTCTACATCATTGCTGCCAGTTGTCATTCTTGTACTGTTTTTGTGTGGTTTCCTACAATTGGGGGGTTTCTGCTGTAAAAACGCAGTCCTCAAAGTGTGTAGAATGCAAATAAATAGAGAAGTAGTAGTAATCAAAACTAAAACACAACTAGCCCCTAACAATGTGACTGTCATGAAGTGTGGGGTAAATGATGTAGTTGAAAATTCAACCAGAGGGGACAATGTTAATATTGATGTCAGTCTACGCAACGATAAATGTATATTCAAAACTGAGATCAAGTTCCTGTTGTCGACATCTCCAGAGATGACCTCTCCATCAACCTGAGTAAGAAATATGTGGTCAGGCAGGCCTTGAGACCTAGGCCTGAGGCTACTGATTGACAGATCACAGGTGGGGTGGCATGAAACCAGCTGAACAAACACACAAACAGGAAAAACACAGATTCGTCCCACAGATAGGCAGCAACACCACAATGGTCCCAGAAGATTGCCCCCAATAAAGCACACATGGCCGGAGGGGTGCACATGTTCCTAAAGCACCATAAAGTTAGATGCCACATGAAGTTGGGAACACACAGCCAATCAGAGTACAGCACACACAGTACAGGCAGCGATCACACACTCCCCATACCGGACATCTGGACACTTCACCGACTGGCCCTCATTGTGCTCATGCAAAGTCGAGACCCACCTGCATTTACTATCAGGTGGCCTGATTTACACCCCATGACTAGGCCCGTATTACTTTCTCTAAAATAAGATCTAAATTGTTTTATGATGATCCAAAAACTGTACATAATGGCACTCTGTTCCTGTTTTGCCAAACGCCTCATGTATTTTGTTTTTTCAAGGTAAATTCATATTCCAGCAACAATGTGTACATGGCCAGGGAGAAAATAACAGATTAGGACAAATGGTACTCATGCTGATGTGCGTTTGCACTTGCAATTTACCTATGGGCATTACAATACACACAGACATAGTAAGTTAATGTTTCCATCATATCGTAAGAGGAAATCATGTTCTGTCCTTCCTGTGATAAATGTGTCAGACACATAGGGGCCCATTGCGAGTTTGCTAGTAAAAAGGGGCCAGATGTACGAAGCTTTTTTGTGTTTGCAAATGGTCCAATTTGCAGCATTCACAGGCAATTTGTGTTTGCAACTACATACCAAATTGGTATTTGGAAGGGGTGTGTTTCGGGCGTCCCTTCCAAATACCAATTCGGTATGGTATGTATTCATGTGTTGTAACCGTATTTCGGTCACAAAAATTATTGCTTTACTGACTATTCAAATGTAGTGGTAAGTAATTCGCAAATGGATAGGGGTCTCGATGGGACTCCTTCCCCTTTGAGAATGTTGAAAAAAATACTTTTTGAGAGTAGACAGTGGTCCCAGGGACCAAATCCAATCTTGTAAGGCATCAGAAGGAAGATTCTGAGGAAGAGTCAGCCTCTGAAGATTAGATTGTTCACCTGATCTTTTCTCTAGGTGGTTTACAAGGTCAAAGGAGACATTTCCAGCGCTGGTGCTGATTAAACATCAAATGATCTCTAATACCCTACCTCAATGATACATTTGCAATGGTATGTGTGATGTTCTATAAAGACTACAGGAGCCTTTGACCCTGTCCGAAGCTCAAAGCCACATGCACGAAGGCCTATGTATATGTATTGCTGGCACCGTCTGTGTCAGGGCGTTGCCTAGAGAAAACTCCATCGAAGCCCATTTCTTTGTCACTCACACTGAGGACAACACCCTGATAAGCTACAAGGCTGCTGAGGCACTACCCTTAATCACATCTACATGTGGAGTACAGGAGTGAAATATGCATGGTCTGCTGAATGACTACTGAAAGTCTTCGAACTGATGGGAGGTCTAAGGCGAATACTCATAGATGGATCTGTGCAGCCCATGATTCTTCTTTGATGGATTTCCTTCAAAACAGGAGATCAGGTTGAAAAAAGCTCTAGACGAAATAGACATCGTCGCGAAAGTGGAGGGACCCACTTGGGGTGTCACTGATCATAAATGCAAGAAAACTCAAGCGGCCTGATGTAGTGTGAATCTGCCGGTACATGCAAATGCTAAATAAAGCAATAAAAAAGGAACTCCACCTTGCCCAAATAGTGGATGACATTGTCCCAGAAATCAATAGGACCAAATGGTTTTTGAAAAATGACCTGCCAACAGAATATCACTAATTGAATCTACACAAATACTCAAATTTTGTTGGTCATTCATGTTAGGTCTTCAAGATATGAGCACCTCAGCTTCTGCATTTCAAGTGCAGCTGAGGTGCTTTTGCTATTTATAACTGAGGTATTACCCAGTCTCAATGGAGTGCTAAACTTCAGTGATGGCATCCTTGTATATGCAGCAACAGTGGAAGAGTGTCATATATGTTTGCAAGACCTGCTGTACAGAATCAGAGACAGGGGTGACATCCTCCACAAAAACAAAAGGTGATTTCCTCACGTCAGATAGAATTTTTGGAAATTACTTCACCTCTGATGGAGAAGAGTGTGTGACATTAAAATGATTTCACGTCCAGGACGTCTCTGAGGTTAGGAGTTTTCTGGACATGCGGGCGGCTCATTCAAAACATGACGACCCTCACCAAATCTTTGAGGAATCTACTTATGGCAGTGGAAGCCTGTGTGTGTTCAGAAGATCAAATCTGCTTTCCAAAAATATAATGAAGCTTTGCTACTTGATCTTACTCTAAGACCACCATGAGATTTTGCGATGCCAACAAGCCAAAGAGCACTGTGCCTGTGACCTATGCCAGTGAGGCCTTTACTGACAATGAACAAAGGTATTCATACATTGAAAAAGTGGCTATCACTATACTTTGGGGCTGTTGTCATTTTCACGTCTATCTGTATGCCAGTTATTTTGAGTGTTCACTAAAAGGCATGGATTCCACTTTTAAAAAGCTCTGCATCTAAGCCACCACTTCAAATAGAGATATGGATCCTCCAGTTGCAGGAATATTCCTTTAAAGTTGTCTTCAAACATGACCAAGAGAACCCGACAGATTTTCTCTAGGTCACACAGGTTTAGTCAGACCAGGCCATTGAAAAAGAACAATATGTATAGCCAGTGATTTGTAACTCTTGACCAACAGCATTGACAATAGAAGAAATCAGTGCCACTACTGAGAATGATGAATTCTTGAGCTTGGCTCAACAGGTGGTGCTGACAGAGGGTTTGGAAAGTCCTATTGAATACATTATTATGTAGAACATATAAAGACAATAGGCAATCACAGTTCTTGCTCAACATACTAGAGTAGTTAACTGAAATTATGGGGGAATACTATGGTGAGAAAGTCATATTGTCATACCTCGCAAACTAACTTCATGTGCTTAGCCTGGTGCACAACAGAAATCAAGGTATTTCAAAGACAAAATTGTGGATACAACCATAAGTATGGTTTCCAGGCACTCAAAAGCAAGAAGAAAGGATAGTAGCCCGTTGCCTTTCTTGACAAGCAATAGGGCCCCCTACTACTCCTGCTCCGATTATTTCTGAGGAGATTCCAACTGATTCATGGGTTAGCCTCGGTGCTGATTTCATGACTCTGCCTGCTGGAAGGCACATGATGGTGGTTGTTGACTGTAGTAAATATCTAGAATTAGAGGTAGTTAAGTCCACATTAGCTGACGAGTTGATATCCGAATTTGAATGCATAATAGCCACTCATGATCTGCCCAAAAAGATCCAAACTGACAATGGGCCAGCATTCCAGGGACAGGAGTTCACTAGTCACTTAACATTGTACACCAGAATATAATGCCCAGATGGCTTAAGTTCAATGGAGAGGTTGAACGCTTCATGTGTACTCTAGGCAACATAACATGCATACTAGAAATGAAGAATGACAACATGGGGTCGGCAATCCTATTCCTAAGATTATATTGGAATATACATCATTGTGCCACCAAAAGTGTCTCCGTGGCAGTGTTGTTCAAGTGAACTCCAAGGGATACCATTCTGCATCACTCATCATGGGTGCTGGATGCTGATACTGCCAAACACGAAAGGAGTAAGAAAGCAAATGCCTGAGTGAGCAAAAGCAGGAGGGCAAAAGGCAAGACACTGGTGGTATGAGATCATGTATTGCTTAAAGATCGCAATCCAGGTAGTATATTCAAACAGCTGCTTGAACCTCACCCATGGGCTGTCCCACCTGTAACAGGGACCACAATAACTACCTATCAGGGTGATTAACTTGAAATGTTTAGTTCTTCAAGAGAATCCAGCATCCTGTGGTAGTGGCTACTCCATTAGTTAATGAAAATTGGAAGCATCTGTTGACAGGTAGAGCTGACCATTGTTCTCTATGCCTGACACTCAAGGGAGATGACAAGAAGGACATACATACTAGCTAAGTCCAAGTCTGAGGCCATCTCAGTGGTATCGGAACTGTTTAGTTTGATACTGCCATTTTGAACAATAACTTGTATGTTGAGTATTACTGCAAGAATTATCAAGAGTTTGATATCTATTTTTTTTTCCATGTTTTGGGGGGAGAGTGTTGTGTCCAAAACAGTTTCATGATGGAGGCTGATCTTGACATTGAAGGCATGGTCTTCCCCATGTGTAGGCCAGCTTTGTTTAGCCTTTGTGATGTCAACCAATGGTATTAATAAAGGGGCACTCCACCAGGTAGTTGAGTATGCAAGTGCTGAATACTTAGCATGGTATCCATGTGTCTTTAGTCCGAGCGAGTGTTATGTTCATGGCACCCTCATCGCCCCCAGTTAACACATTTCCACAACGCAGCTGAAAAGGGCCAGGAAGGGAGCGTGTCTGAAAGAACAGGAAGTGAGGGACACAGGAAAAGTGTGTGAGAGTGAATGAAGCAGGGTGGGCTAGAACATGAGAGGGACAGAAACAGGAAGCAAGGGAGGTGACAGTGAGAGAAGGTGTGATAGGGAAGGAGGTAGGGTATATGGAGTAGGGAATGAGGGACTGAGAAATTATAGCTAATTAATATAATTTGTTTGAGAAACGCATGGAAGTCAGAAGAAACGTGCAACTTCACATCCCCTTTATAACAGACAACTATTCACCATTTTCACTAACTCCATAAATTCACAGTATTAGGTAATGTAAGGCTTTCGCTTTTCACCCTTTAAGCTATAGTGGAAAGAAATCCTGATATAATACATCCATTAAACGCGAAAACACTTTAGAAGTTACAAGAAATGGGTGCACTAATGGGAATTGGAATGGTATCTGACACAACTGCCTTTGTTTGTATGAATATGATTTTGTTGCTTAGCTTCATTAGGACTCCACTGAGAATTGTATGCTATTCACATATTTGGCAAAAGAAGATCTGCTTAAATGATATATGAGTGCAAGCAAAAGTAAGCCTCTTTACATCTTTCATCTCCATTACCTCCCGTCCCTCCCTCGCCTTCCTTCAATACCAATGAGGCCCCGCCTCCCACCCAGACCCACCCCCAGCATAAAAACTCTGCCCGCCCCCACCTCCACCTGTTTTTTTCTGTCTCCCTAGTGAGACTTACCTTCAGTTCCTCCTTGTGGCGGTGCCGGGGAGTCTTCGTGTTGGTTCTCTGCGACGGCGGTGCCCTCGACGGAGTTCTCCTGGCGATGCCTCCTCTCCTCGTCTCCTTCGTGGATGGGGGCGGAGCGGTGGCTCAGGATGCTGCTGCGTTGTTTGGCGGTCATCCTGTGGCTGGGGCTGTGTTTCCGGGTCGGGCTGTTTTGGATGCCTCCTCTCGGACTGCACTCTTCTGGGAGACCTGGTAGGACGGGTTTGTGCCCGGTCTTTTATTTTAGATGGCGTTTTTGTGGTTTTAACCTGTTTTTGGCTGTTTCCTGGCCTGGGCTTTCATTGGAGGGTTCCTGCTGGGTTTTTCTCTACTTTAGGGGTCGGGATGTTGCTTCTCCATTCCTCTGCTGCCATGGGTCGCAAAAGGGTGTTCAAGCGGAACAACCTGGTTTCTTCTTCCTCTTCTTCCTCTACTGATGGTTCTCCTGTTCCCCCCAAGCGCCCTCGGGGTCGGGGCCTTTCTGGGGGTGATGTGCCTCTCATGTCCAAGGATGAAGTGCAGGGCATGATTGAGGCTGCGGTGGCTAAGGCTCTTTTGGCTCGTCCGGTGCCTGCTGCTCCTTCGCGTCCTCGCTCGCTGGATCCTGCTGGGGCTGTTTCCCTGTCGGACGAGGAGGGTCCTTCTACCTCCTCGGGGGAAGTATATCTCCAGGGAGGAACGCTGGGATGTTCTGGCTCATGTGCGGGACAATTTGGGGTTCCCTCCGTTCCAGATGGGAGAGGGAGATGGTAGTCTTTTTCCTCAGTATGCTTCTCCCTCCAAGTTGGGCATGCCCTTTCAGGGTCCGGTCAAGGACATGGTGTTGCGGGAGTGGCGTGAGGTAGATAAGTTGCAGGTCCCTCGCTTCCTTCAGAAACTGTATCTTTTGGAGGGGAGGATCCCTTGCCTCACAGTTTGAAGCTTGACTCTATCCTGGCCACTCTGATTGGCAAGACTGCGATTCTGCCTGAGGATTGTACCCCGACGGATGCTACTGATCGGAAGGTGGACTCTGGCCTTAAGCGCTCCTTTGCTGCTGGGAACCTGGCGCTGCGGGCTAGCCTTTTCTCTGCCTACTCAGCGCAGTCTCTGGTGCAGGATTTCGGAAAGTTGGCTGCCGCGGTTCAGGAGGGGTCTGACTGCTCTGACCTCCTGGCTGCTATGGAGCAGCAGGCTCGGCTGCTGGCGGACATTTCATCTGACGTGATCAAGTCTTCCGCTATGTCCACTGGAGCTTTGGTGGCTGCGCGTCGTTCCCTCTGGCTCCGGTCCTGGAAGGCTGATCCTGGTGAGAAGGCGGCTCTGTTGAAGTTGCCTTTTGATGGGCTGGCGCTGTTTGGGGAACAATTGCCTGCCCTGATTTCGAAAGCTTTCAAGGAGCGGAAGCATGCCTTGCCCTATAAGGGCGGTTCGGCTCCATCTGGCAGGCCTTGGAATAGGGCCCCTCGTTCTTCCCCTAAGCGTGATTCTCGTCAGTCTTTCCGCAGGCGGAGGTTTCAGCCCCGTTTTTCTCCCAAGCACGCTGCCTCCGCGTCTAAAGGCCCTGCCACGAAGGGTCCCTGACAACTACTGTCTGGCCGCTTCCCTGCCGGTGGGTGGTCGTCTTCGGAGTTTTCCTCCTCGGTGGCAGCAGGACGTTTCGGACGGCTGGGTCCTGAGCACTGTGGGTCTTGGGTACGTGATCGACTTTGTGCTGGTCCCGCCGGATTCGGGGGTTCGGCTGACTCCGGTGCCTGTCTCCGGTCCCCGCAGGGTGGCTCTGCTGGACGGGGTGTCCTGTTTGCTTGCCAAGAATGCCATCTGCCGGGTTCCTGTCGCGGAGGTGGGGACGGGGACCTACTCCATTCTGTTTCTGGTGCGGAGGTGACCGGCGGCTTTCGGCCTGTCCTGGATCTCAAGTGGGTCAACTCCTGGATTCGGCCCGTTCACTTCCGCATGTTGACCCTTCAGGCCATCATTCCTCTAGTTCAACCTGGCGACTTCCTGGCTTCCTTGGACCTCGAGGACGCCTATCTCCACGTCCCTGTGGCCGCTTCTTCTCAGCGTTTCCTGAGGTTCGCTGTGGGAGACGCCCATTTTCAGTTTTGCGTGCTTCCCTTCGGCCTCAGGTCCGCGCCCAGGGTTTTCACGAAGGTCCTGGCGCCTCTCATGGCTCTCCTTCATGCGGAGGGGGTTTTCATTCACCCTTATCTGGACGACCTCTTGCTGCATGCTGCGGGGGAGTCTCTTTTGCTCGCTCACATTGGGAGGGCCTTGGAGGTTCTTCAGGGGCACGGGTTCTTGGTGAACTGGGGAAAGTCTTCTTTGGTCCCCTCTCAAGACATGGTGTTCATCGGGGCTCGTTTCGGACTTTACTCGGCCTTGTTACCTTGTCCGACAAGCGCTTGCTCTCTCTTCAGTCCCAGGTTCGGGCTTTGATGTCCCGGGCGGCTTCTCCGGCGGTCCAGTGGCTGCGGGTGCAGGGGCACATGGCTTCCGTGGTGTTTCTGGTTCCTTGGGCTCGTTTTCATCTCCTCCGCCTGGCCAACTGGATCCTGTTGGGTTGGTCTCCGGGGTCTCAGAGTCTCCTGTCCCTGCTGCCCATGTCGGACCGGATCCGGGGGGAGCTCTCCTGGTGGCTCTGCCGGCATCACCTTCTGGCCGGGGTTTCGCTGGCTCCTCCGCTTGTGGTGACTACGGACGCCAGCCTGTCCGGTTGGGGTGCTTGGCTGGGGTCGGATCAGGTTCAGGGGTGCTGGTCCCTTCTACACTCACGGAGGTCCTCCAACTGGCGGGAGTTGAGGGCGATTTGGCTTGCCCTGGTGCACTTTCAGGACTCTCTGCAAGGTCGTTGGGTGTTGATTCAGACGGACAATCTGGTGGCGAAGTCCTATGTCAACCGTCAGGGGGGGACCCGGTCCCGGTCCTTGAACTTGATTGCCAGCGTCATCTTTCAGTGGGCTCAGGTCTGGGTGCTGGGTCTGTCAGCTCTCTACATTCGGGGGGTGGACAATGTGAGGGCGGATCTGTTGAGCAGGGAGATACCGTCCTCTCGGGAGTTCTCTCTCCTTCCCGGTGTGTTCGCCCAGTTGGTGAGTCGTTGGGGCCTCCCTGTGGTAGACCTGTTTGCGGATCCGGGGAATGCCAAGGTGGTCCGGTTCTGTTCTCTGGGCAGGTGTCCCGGGTCTCTGGGGGTCGACGGCTTGACCTGTCCTTGGCCTCGGGGTCTGCTGTATGCCTTCCCCCTTTCCGCTGCTCCGCTCCTTTCTGGTGCGGGTCCGCAGGGACTGTGCTCAGGTGTTGTTGGTGGCTCCCCGCTGGCCGCGGGCGAATTGGTTTCCTCTCCTGTCCGGGCTGTGTTGCGACCGGGAGTGGGTCCTTCCTCTGGTTCCGTCCCCTTTGGAGTTTCCGGCCCTTCCTCTGGATTCTCTGCGGAGGTTGCACCTGACGGCCTGGCGGTTGAACGGCAGGGCTTAGCTGGGTTGGGGGTTCCTGCTCCTTTGGCTGTTACTTTGCAGGCTTCCCGTAGATCCTCTACTCTGCTTTCCTATGCTAGGCATTGGCGTGTCTTTTCGGCCTGGTGTGCTGGCAAGGGTGTTGATCCCACGGTTGCTGACCTCTTTGTGGTGATGCAGTTCCTTCAGGATGGGGCTCTTCTGGGGTTGTCGGTGGCTTCTCTGCGGGTGCAGTGGGCGGCTATTCAGGCTTTTCGGGGCTCCTGGCGTAATTTGCGGGATGACGGGGCTCTGATGCCTCGTTTTTTTCAGGGACTGTTGAATTTGTTTCCCCGCCCTGTTCGGTCCTTCCCTTCCTGGGATTTGCATTTGGTGTTGCATGTCCTGTCTGGTCCTCCCTTTGAGCCCCTTGAGGGTCTTGAGTTGCGTCTCTTGACCTTTAAGACCTGTTTTTTGGTGGCTATCACCTCGGCGCGGCGCTTAGGGGAGTTGGGGGCCTTGTCTTGTAAGTTTCCCTTCTGTAAGGTCTTTTCGGATCGGGTGGTTCTGGTTCCGGTTCCGTCCTTTGTCCCTAAGGTCAGTTCGGCTTTTCACCTCGGGCAGGAGGTGATTTTGCCTGAATTCTGTCCTGCTCCTTCCTCTGCTGAGGATTGTCGCTTGCATTGTTTGGATGTCCGTCGGGCATTGCTGTGGTACCTGCAGGTTGTCGAATCCTTCCGGGTGGGGGACTCTTTGTTTGTTAACTTCGGTCCGGCTCGGAAGGGTGTTAAGCCTTCCACGGCTACTTTGAGTCGTTGGATTCGGTCCGCGGTCTTGATGGCTTACCATCTTAAGGGGGTGGCTCCTCCTGTGGGGGTTCAGGGGCGTTCCACTCGCAGTATGGCGGCTACGGTGGCTGAGTTGCAGGGGGCTTCTGTGGTGGAGATCTGTAGGGCGGCGACCTGGTCTTCTCCCTCTACGTTTGTCCGTCACTATCGTATTGCGAGCCTGGAGCGTTTGGATACTGTTCTGGGCCACAGGGTTTTGTCCTCTATGCGGGACCAGGGATGTTGATCTGTTGTGTTTGGGGGCACTGTATTAAATTTTGGTGTTTCTTTCTCACTCAGTTGTCCGTCTCTGTTTTCTTCTGCTTGCTATGTCCTCATTGGTATTGAAGGAAGGCGAGGGAGGGACGGGAGGTAATGCTTCCATTTCTAACGATAATGGCATTACTCCTAGTCCTACTCCCTCGCCTTCCTTCGAGGACCCTCCCTCCCTCCCGGTGCGGTTCAACTGAGTGCTAGCTCGGCTTGTTTACGTACAGGTGGAGGTGGGGGCGGGCAGAGTTTTTATGCTGGGGGTGGGTCTGGGTGGGAGGCGGGGCCTCATTGGTATTGAAGGAAGGCGAGGGAGTAGGACTAGGAGTAATGCCATTATCGTTAGAAATGGAAGCATTACTGAAAATGAATTCCTAGAGGCCTACACATTCAAGAAAATGAGCAGCAACAGGGACATTTGCAGAAACATTCTGTAACACAGAGATAATAAGAGATGCAGAGATAGAAGGTTGGACCATTTTGTTAAGGAGATGCAAAAGTATAATGTGTGTTATGATAAAGAGCATTAGCTGTTTTCACAGACTCTGTCCACAGACCTAAAGCTTAACTGTGTATGAAAGGCAGTAGAATTTATACATATCACACAATGAATCAAAACACGACCATTAAATAATTCTTCAGAAGTGTGAAACATGCTGGGTGAATGTGCTTATTAGAAACTGCAAATACAATTTTTTTAATTGGAAGCTGCTTCTCAAAACCACAATTTTCTGAAGAATATGAATTGGTGCAATTGTCTGTTTTAATCTTTGGTGTCACAGAACAGATTTCTATGACCAGCACCCCCACTTACCTTGCAGACAAGTTAACCCTTTCTGGTGGCTCTAAGCTCGCCCACAGCCATGGGACCATCAGACTGCAGATTAAGAAGTGTAAACAAAAAAAAGAAGACAACTGGCCTTTTCCACCTATGCACTCAGGATCTGGAACAACCTTTCTGTATTCACTAGGAGCGCCTCAAAACTGTGCCAATTTAGGAAAGAGTTGAAGATGTACCTCTTAAACAGAGATTCAGAGCTAAGTAAAATCATAACAAACATGGAACCAGATTCCCACTCTGCTGATTCAATCCCACCCACACTAATTAGATTGGTCAACATCCATATCACCCTTGGGGGACCCACCTAATCAAATCCTCTCTCACACTTGGTGAAATTCCCGATTGTTTGAAAATGGGACAGTGTATCCCACAACTGGAAAAAACCCTGACACTGATCAAGGAGACCTAACCAAATTCCAGCCAATTACTAATCTACCTTCTCTGGCAACAATCGTGTAAAGTTGTGTTTCTTTCTAAATGAAGCAATTCATAGAAGAGCACAACTTACTTGACAGTTTTCAATCCGGCTTCAGACCTTGGTTAAGCTCTGAAACATCCATGCTACATGGTACACCCTCCGTCTCGACATGGACAACGACCTCTGTCTCCTCTACAAAGGAGACTCATGCCTTCTAGGACTCCTTGATATTTGACATGGTTAAACACAACGTCCTGCTTTGCACGCTCAAAGAAAGAATGGTAATACGCAGTACTGTATTAAACTGGTTCCACTTCTATCTAAACAACCGCTGTCAACTAACCAACCTGAATACCTCTTTATCTAATTTTGCACCTGTGATACACGGGGGTCTTACATGGATCCATACTCTCTTTCACCCTCCTCAACCTGTATTTTGAAACTCTGACCACTATTTCTCATCAATCCAATCCTTTTCAAGATCTTTACATCTTTACACTAACGATAAAAAAACTTTACCTGAAAGTGCCCTTGCTCAACGACATACTCCATCTGAACCATACCCTAAAGGACATCCAATCCTGGCTATTTCTCAACCACCTAAAGCTAAATATGCTAAAGACAGATTTCCTCCTCACAGCCCATCTCTGGTACAAGACTAGCTTTATTATCTCAATGTTCTGAACTATTACCCGAAAATCATTTATTGCAGCAAATCAATCAGAATCACTATTGCAATTTCACATAAACACCTCCACTAGAAATGCCCAATACCACTCAATCTCCTCAAACCCATCAAACCTTTCATTCCAAAAACAGACTTAAAAAACATAGTACAATCTCCAGGTTGGGCTATGGAACGCACCATTCAAAGGTATTCCCAAAACTCATCTGGCACCTTTGAAAGCCACTCTTAACTCGGGATCGCGATTGCTCTTGAGATCTAGGCGTCTTCAACACATCACGCGGAGCTGATGTCACTAAACTGGCTCCCACTAGGAGCATGAATCCTCTTTAAAGTGGCCTGTACCATACACCAAGCTCTGCATTGTGGAACACTGAAATATCTAGCACAAAAGCTCGTCCTATTCAGGGCAGCCTACTCCTTGTAGGATTTCCTACTCATTGTACCACCAAGATTTTTTTTTAAAACAGAACTTTCTCCTGGTCCTTTTTGGGAAATTAATGCAGAGTCTGGTACTCAATCTCAGCAGAGATTTGCACAGATTCTTCTCCCGAAGTTTTCAAGAAGAACTTAAAACAGTTACTAGTCTTCATATACCTACTAAATTAATCCTTTATGTTTCCCGGGCAGTTGTTTATCTCCACATTCCAACCTCATCTCGCCTGCTAGTACCTAGATGTTGCCAGACCTCCTTTGGCTCACTGTAAAAACTATGGGCCTCATTTACGAGGTCCTTAGCGGCACTTTTGCGCCGCCGGAGCATCACTTTGTTGACGAGCCGGTGGCGAAGTGTGCCACAGCATATTTACAAGGCCACGCAAAGCCACTTTGCTTGGCTTTTCATGACCTTGTAAATATGCGCCCCTTTCACTCAGAACACTGCGTGAAAGGGGCGTTCCATGGGTCTTGCTGTGGGTGTTCCCACGCAACACCCATTGAATCTGAAGCATTCCCAGATTTACGTGGAATCGTAAACCTGGGAATGCGTCAGATTCTAATGCCGTTAGGGAGGCACAACAAGGAGAAATATCCTTATTTCTCCTTGTTTTTCCTCTTTCTATGTGTGCTGCAGTCTGCAGCACACATCGAAAGAGGAAAACACCTCTTGTGATTGTTTTTGTGCAGGAAGGTGTCCCTTCCTGCTCAAAAACAATCACCCCTAAAACGCAGACACCCTTGCCCCATGGCGCAAGGGTGCCTGCATTGGCGCATGGCAGCCCATTGTGCGCATTCCTGCCCTTTTCTTTTGACGCAGGGCAGCGTAGCAAGATTCCTTGCGGCGCTGCCTTGTGCCAAAACCTCTTAATAAGCCCCTATGTCTCTGAATATTCTTTTCAATGTACTCTGATGCCTCTGGGTCTTGTACGTGCCAAATAAAACTACTTAAAGTATATAACTAAATAAATAAACACTACATCGTAATATACTTGTCTTTGACCCTGTAGAGTACTCCGCTACCCTTTGCTAGGTTCACACTACAGAAATCCCACATACATATAGACATAGTATATATGATCCCAAATAGTTTTCAACCAACCTCAGCGATACAACAGGGCGATAACCTGATGTAAACACATTACAGAAAGTAATAAGAAAAGGGGGAAACAGTGAAGATGTTGATGACAGACGTCTCAAATCAGAAAAGGGGATTAAAGGAATCTAAGAAACAGTTCACAAATTGTGATGTGGATAAAACTTGAGATGGTCTGGTTAGCAAAATAGGCACAGATCTAATGGGTGAGAACAAAACAACAACGACAGGGGGAGCAGAAAATCCAGGCGGACACAGGGAAACACATTTGGCTCCTGCAGGGTAAAACCTGGACGCCATGTGCTTCTGGTTTTGTATTGCAAAGCTGTCACGTGTGAGCCAGGCTGGACCGGGGCATCAGCTGCGCCGGGAGGGCCCCTGGGGAGGAAGCTGCCCGGCTGGCCCATCAAGGTATTTGCATAAATGAAATCACATCCTCCGCCCGGAAGAGGAGGACTCCTCTTCTCTTTGTTCTGGGTCGCGCGCGGTTCCTGTGTCGCAGAGACAACTGCGACTGACTGCTGAGTGTCAATGCTCACACGTTCCTCACTTTCACTACACGGGCCCTCTCGCGCACCACATTTGAACTCTTGCGTACAGTAGCTCTCCTCAGAACAGAAACCAGGCCGTTAAACCCTGGTGTTTTTACAACGTGCCCTGCTGTAGCCCTGGTGTTAACAACTTTCATGCTGGGGGGCGGGGGAGGGCCTCCGAAGGGACTCCATCCATCAGGCGCAGCATCTGTTAAGGGCTGCACGTCAAGGAACACATTTTTTGTGAGGGGGCGATATTTCCTTCTTATGTTAAATTCCGAAGAGGCGGGAGGATGCTGGGCGATGGGGGTTCTTTCTACCCCTCTTACTTGCACATGTGTCTCAGAGTAACCCCTTCTGGGCCTCTCTATCGCTCGAGAGAATGGGAGCTGTTTCTCTCAGTCCTTGCCAGCTGAAGGCTCACTGTTCATCCAAACTTAAGAAAAGCGAAATTGTGTCGTCGTAAACACGACAAAGACCTGAACACATACTATGTATTTATTACTCAAATTGAGAATCGTTGCTGCACGTAGCATAATTTTTTTATTTAGTTCAATACTGTATTTTGTAGCATAAATTTCGCTAGAGAGAGTGTGAAAGCTCCGTGCGATGCTTAAAACCGTGCAATGCTTAAAAACATGCCAACCATGGCTACCTTGTGTAAGTGGAAAGCGGCTGTAACTGTACTTTCCTCGGTGGTTTCAAAACGAACAAAAAATTGTTATAAAAAAAAACAGACGAACCATATATACTGACTGTAGCAAAATATAAAAAAAAGTATTTGAACATGCAGGGCCTCATTTACGAGGCCCTAGACGCACTTTTGTGCTGCCGGAGCGTCACCTTTTTGACGCTCCGGTGGCGCAAAAGTGCCCAAGCATATTTACAAGGCCACGCAAAGCCACTTTAGGTGGCTCTTTATGGCCTTGTAAATATGTGCTCCTTTCACGCAGAACACTGCGTGAAAGAGACGTTCCATGGGTGTTGCTGTCGGTGTTCCCACGCAACACCCATGGAATCTGAAGCATTCCCAGATTTAAGAGGAATCGTAACCCTGGGATGCGTCAGAATCCTACGCCTCCCCAGGGTAGGCATAGGAGTGGCGCATCGAGGAAAAATACTTTTATTTCTTCTCGTTTTTTCCTCTTTCTAGAAAGAGAAAAATGCCAACAGTGATTGTTTTTGTGCAGGAAGGTGTCCCTTCCTGCGCCAAAACAATCATCAGGGGAAACACAGGCAATCAATCGGGTTTGTTAAAGCGCGACTACTCACCCATAAGGGTCTCAAGGGGCTAGGGGTGGGGGGGTGCAGGTTCCATTCCATCAAGGAGGGGGTCTGTCGAAGAGCCAGGTTTTGAGGTTTCTTGCGAAGATGGGGAGCGATGTTGTCTGTCTGAAGTGGAGTGGAAGGGCTTTCCATGCTTTGGCCGCGAGGAAGGAGAAGGAGCGGCCTCCCGATCTGGTCTTTCTGGTGCGGGGGACCACGGCGTAGGAGAGCTGGGCTGATCGTAGGGTCCTTTGGGGTGCGTGGAATTTGAGTCGGCTGTTTAGGTATGCTGGTCCGGTGCCGTGGAGGGCCTTGTGTGCGTGGGTGAGCATCTTGAAGGTGATTCTCGCCTCGACGGGGAGCCAGTGGAGTGTGCGCAGGTGATGGGAGATGTGGCAGTGTTTTGGCAGGTTGAGGACCAGTCTTGCAGCGGCGTTCTGGATGTTCTGTAGCTTGCGGGTGAGGTTTTTGTTTATTCCGGCGTAGAGTGCGTTGCCGTAGTCGAGTCTGCTGGTGACCAGGGCGTGAGTGACGGTCTTTCGGTGTTCAAGGGGGATCCATTTGAAGGTCTTACGAAGGAGGCGGAGCGTGTGGAAGCAGGAAGACGAGACAGAGTTGATCTGGCGGTCCATTTTGAGCTCGGAGTCCAGGATGATTCCCAGGTTGCGTGCGTGGTCCGTGGGGGTTGGCGGGTGTCCGAGGGCGGGGGGCCACCAGGTGTCGGGGTTTGGGCCCATGATGAGTACTTCTGTTTTGTTGGTGTTTAGTTGTAGGCAGCTGTTTTTCATCCATTTGGCGACGGCTTCCATGCCTTCTCGAAAGTTGCGTCTGGTGGTGTTGGGCTCGTTGGATAGGGAGAGGATGAGCTGGATGTCATCTGCGTATGACACGATGTTGAGTCCGTAGGTTCTGACGATGGGGGCGAGTGGAGCCATGTAGACGTTGAAGAGCGTCGGGCTGAGGGAGGAGCCCTGGGGGACTCCGCAGGTGGTAGGTGTGGGGTTCGAGAGGAAAGGGGGGAGTCTGACCCGCTGCGTCCTGCCGGAGAGGAAGGAGCGGATCCAGTCGAGGGCCTTGTCCTGGATTCCTGCGTCGTAGAGTCTGCGTATTAGGGTGCGGTGGGAGAATGTGTCGAACGCCGCTGATAGGTCGAGGAGGATGAGGGCTACTGTTTCTCCTTTATCCAGTAGGGTGCGGATGTCGTCTGTTGCGGCGAGGAAGGCGGTTTCCGAACTGTGGTTTTTTCTGAAGCCGGATTGGGAGGAGTCGAGGATGTTGTGTTCTTCAATGAATGTGGCGAGTTGGCTGTTGATGGCTTTCTCGATGACTTTCGCTGGGAACGGGGGCAGGGAGATGGGTCTGTAGTTTTTGAGGTCGGTGGGGTCCGCTGAGGGTTTCTTTAGGAGGGGATTGACCTCGGCGTGTTTCCAGTCGTCGGGGAACGAGGCGGTCGCCAGGGAGCGGTTAATGGTGTGGCGGAGCATGGGTGTGATGGTGTCGGCGGCTCTGTTGAAGATGTGGTGGGGGCAGGGGTCCGTGGGGGCCCCTGAGTGGATTGACTTCATTGTCTTCAGTGTGTCTTCGGTGGTGAGGGCCGACCAGTCGTCAATCGCTGGTTTCCGGGTGTCGGGGGTGGTTGGTGAGGGTTCAGTGTGTTGGTTGTCTTCGTCGAAGTTGTCGTAGATGCTCTTGATTTTGTGGTGGAAAAAGGTGCTGAGTTTGTCGCAGAGGTCTTGTGAGGGAGGGATGTCGGTAGACTCGCTGGTGGGATGGGCAAACTCCTTGATGATGCTGAAGAGTTCCTTGCCGTTGTGCGCGTGGGCGGAGATTCTGTCTTCAATCGCTTTTTTCCTTGTTTCTCTGATGAGTTGATGGTGGGCGTTGGTGGCGGCTCTGAAGTTGTTGTGGGCTTCTGTGGATTTGGTGTTCCTCCAGGCCTTTTGATGCGGCGGCATGTGCGTCTGAACTCTCGAAGTTCGGTGGTAAACCATCTGGCTTTCTTGGCGCGGGTATTGTTGTTTTTCTTGAGGGGGGCTATGGTGTTGGTGCTGTCCGAGATCCATCTATGCAGGGTTCGGGCTGCGGTGTTGGGGTCGTCGTTTTCCGCGATGGTTGGGGTGGAGTTGTTGAGTGAGGAGGTGAACTGGTCATCAGTGATTTTGGTCCAGTTTCTTCATGGGAGCAGGTGCTGGTGTCTGTGGATCGTGGGTGTTCTGAAGGTGAAGTGGACGCAACGATGGTCGGTCCATGGGAGTTCGGTGGTGTGGCTGAAGGTGATGGAGTATCCTGTAGTGAAGAGGGGGTCGAGGGTGTGTCCTGCTGAGTGCGTGGGCTCGGTCACGATCTGGCGGAGTCCAATGTTGTGGAGGTTGTCCAGGAGGGATGTGGTGTTGGGGTCCAGTTGGTTGTCGAGGTGGAAGTTGAGGTCTCCCAGCAGGGTGTAGTTGGTGGATGCGATGGCCTGCGGGGAGATAATGTCCGTGATGGAGTTGGTGAAGGGTCCGCGGGGTCCAGGGGGTCGGTAGATGAGGGTTCCTCGGAGGGTGGCGGTGGGGCTGGCCAGTATCTTGAAATTAAGGTGTTTCATCAGTTCTGTGGGCATCAGTTCTGTGGGCTCGTCGGGGAGTGTGCTCAGGCGGAGGCTGGATTTGTGGACGCTGGCGATTCCTCCTCCTGGGTGGGTGGGGCGGTCCTTCCTGGAGATCTTGTATCCTTGGGGGATGGCGATGGCGATGTCCCGTCCCGAGGTGGTGTTGGTCCAGGTTTCGGTGAATAACGCTACGTCTGGGGTGGTGCTGTCGAGGAGGTCCCAGATTTCTGTGGCATGTTTGTGGAGGGATCGGACGTTGAGGAGGATGCATTGCAGGGTCTTCGGTTCAGTTGTTTTCATGTGGGCGGGTTGGGCTGGATCCGTGTTCTTGGCGCTGCTGCAGGTGTGCCGTCAGCGGTGACAGCTGAAGGGTCCGTGGGTGTCGGCTGGTGATGCTAGCTTGCAGTTGTTGTTGCGGCCTGGGTTGAGTGCGTGGAGTGCTGCTGGGTCGTAGCGTTGGCGGGGCGGAGGTCCAGGGTTCCTGGCACTGGTCGCGGTCGGGTCGCGGACTGGCGCAGACGGGCTTGCCTTTGGCGCGCCAGCGGCAAGCCCGCTGCCCGCGGCCGCCATTAAGTAGGGGTCGGGGAGGGCTGGACAGCTGGGAGGCGGGAGCGGGGAGGGGAGCTGGATTGGGTCGGTCGCGCTGGAGGGGAGGGGCAATGGGGGCAGTAGCGGCGGGGAAAGGTAAAGGGAGGAACTAAGGGATAAAGAAAAATGGGACAATAAGCAGAAATAAGGCACAAAAGAGCAGAGATGCAGAAAAGTGTAGAAAGGTGAAAGATAAAAGAGGGTAGCAAAACGAGTGAAAATGAGTGAAAGAACAGAGCGAGAGGAAAGGAAAATGAGCAGAAATAAGGCACAAAAGAGCAGAGATGCAGAAAAGTCGGGAAAGGTGAAAGATAAAAAAAGGGTAGAAAAACGAGTGAAAACGAGTGAAAGAGCAGAGTGAGAGGAAGGAGACAGAGGTCCACTGGACCACCAGGGATGAGGCGCAGGGAAACCTGCGGGTGGAGGAGGGCCTCGATCACCAACACTCGAGAGTGCAGGGGCAGGCCTCACTTAATGGTGGAGCTGCGAGGGTGGGAGAGCAATTTCACTGACAATGAGTCAGTGGTCTTGCTCGCCTGTCCCCGCAGCGGCCGCCATTAAGTAGGGGTCGGGGAGGGCTGGACAGCTGGGAGGCGGGAGCGGGGAGGGGAGGGGAGCTGGATTGGGCCGGTCGCGCTGGGGGGAGGGGCCGCGGGGGCAGCAGCGGTGGGGAAAGGTAAAGGGAGGAAATAAGGGATAAAGAAAAAAGGGAAAATAAGCAGAAATAAGGCACAAAAGAGCACAGATGCAGAAAAGTGTAGAAAGGTGAAAGGTAAAAGAGGGTAGCAAAACGAGTGAAAACGAGTGAAAGAGCAGAGTGAGAGGAAGGGAAAATGAGCAGAAATAAGGCACAAAAGAGCAGAGATGCAGAAAAGTGCAGAAAGGTGAAAGATAAAAAAGGGTAGAAAAACGAGTGAAAACGAGTGAAAGAGCAGAGTGAGAGGAAGGAGACAGAGGTCCACTGGACCACCAGGGATGAGGTGCAGGGAAACCTGCGGGTGGAGGAGGGCCTCGATCACCAACACTCGAGAGTGCAGGGGCAGGGGCAGGCCTCACTTAATGGTGGAGCTGCGAGGGTGGGAGAGCAATTTCACTGACAATGAGTCAGTGGTCTTGCTCGCCTGTCCCCGCAGCGGCCGCCATTAAATAGGGGTCGGGGTGGGCTGGACAGCTGGGAGGCGGGAGCGGGGAGGGGAGCTGGATTGGGCCGGTCGCGCTGGGGGGGGAGGGGCCGCGGGGGCAGCAGCGGTGGGGAAAGGTAAAGGGAGGAAATAAGGGATAAAGAAAAAAGGGAAAATAAGCAGAAATAAGGCACAAAAGAGCAGAGATGCAGAAAAGTGCAGAAAGGTGAAAGATAAAAGAGGGTAGAAAAATGAGTGAAAACGAGTGAAAGAGCAGAGCGAGAGGAAGGAAAAATGAGCAGAAATAAGGCACAAAAGAGCAGAGATGCACAAAAGTGCAGAAAGGTGAAAGATAAAAAAGGGTAGAAAAACGAGTGAAAACGAGTGAAAGAGCAGAGTGAGAGGAAGGAGAGAGAGGTCCACTGGACCACCAGGGATGAGGCGCAGGGAAACCTGCGGGTGGAGGAGGGCCTCGATCACCAACACTCGAGAGTGCAGGGGCAGGCCTCACTTAATGGTGCAGCTGCAAGGGTGGGAGAGCAATTTCACTGACAATGAGTCAGTGGTCTTGCTCGCCTGTCCCCGCAGCGGCCGCCATTAAGTAGGGGTCGTGGAGGGCTGGACAGCTGGGAGGCGGGAGCGGGGAGGGGAGCTGGATTGGGCCGGTCGCGCTGGGGGAGAGGGGCCGCAGGGGCAGCAGCGGCGGGGAAAGGTAAAGGGAGGAAATAAGGGATAAAGAAAAAAGGGAAAATAAGCAGAAATAAGGCACAAAAGAGCAGAGATGCAGAAAAGTGCAGAAAGGTGAAAGATAAAAGAGGGTAGCAAAACGAGTGAAAATGAGTGAAAGAGCAGAGCGAGAGGAAGGGAAAATGAGCAGAAATAAGGCACAAAAGAGCAGAGATGCAGAAAAGTGCAGAAAGGTGAAAGATAAAAAAGGGTAGAAAAACGAGTGAAAACGAGTGAAAGAGCAGCGTGAGAGGAAGGAGACAGAGGTCCACTGGACCACCAGGGATGAGGCGCAGGGAAACCTGCGGGTGGAGGAGGGCCTCGATCACCAATACTCGAGAGGGCAGGGGCAGGCCTCACTTAATGGTGGAGCTGCGAGGGTGGGAGAGCAATTTCACTGACAATGAGTCAGTGGTCTTGCTCCCTTGCAACATGGGACAAGGACAGGAATGTTCTGTATCGTGTAGATATGGCACATTCCTGCCCTTTTCTTTTGATGCACAACAGCACAGCAGGAAGTCCTGCTGCGCTGCCGTGCATCAAAAGTTTGTAAATTAGGCCCATAGAGCGTACATACGACCAATTTGGCACACATTTTACAGGGATTATTGGCGATAGCAGTGCAGCTGGTGTATACACATAGGTGAGTGACGCATGCCAGCACTATAAAGACACAGGGCATCATTTAGAAAAATTTTACGCACAGCAGCGCCACAAGCCTTCCTGCTGCGCTGCCGTGCATCAAAATGAAAGGGCAGGAATGCGCTGTATCTACAAGATACCTTCCATCATTTTGCAAGGGTGACTGCGGTGAGGGGATGATTGTTTTTGTGCAGGGACACTTCCCTGCACAAAAACAATCATTAAAGGCATTTTCCTCTTTCTGTGCATGTTGCAGAATGCAGCACACATAGAAAGAGGAAAAAACAAAGAGAAATAAAAGTATTTCTCCTCGTTGTGCCTCCCTTGGGGAGGCGTAGGATTCTGACGCATTCCCAGGTATACAAAATGTTGTAAATCTGTGAATGCATCAAGTTCCATGGATGTTGCGTGTGAACACCCACAGCAACACCTATGGAACGCCCCTTTCACGCAGAGTTATGCGTGAAAGGGAGACATATTTACAAGGCCATGAAAAGTCACGCAGGATGACTTTAAAATGGCCTTGTAAAAATGGCCTTGTAAATATCGGAAGCCCATTGCGCTGCCGGTGCGTCAATAAAAGTGATGAACCGGTGGCGCAATGGGCTTGTAAATAAGCCCCTGAATATTTTCTATTATTTCAAATTAACTCTTTAAAACCGGAAGCAGTGAATTAATTTACAACGTCACATCCAGTCACACAATGGCACTCTATTGCAGCCTTCCTGCAGGAGAATTACCCGCCACGAAGCTTTCCTTTATTCACTGGGCAGAAAACGAGTATTGTTAAATGTTAAAGAAATCCATCTGAGCAGTACAGGGGGAGAGTTCAACGGCATTATAAAGCGAACCACCTGCTGCTGTTTGTTGACAGAACAGCGCCGCCTTCTCCAGTTTTTATAAAGGTCCAGAAAGGCACACCCTGGGAGAGAAAACATGTTTTCATTTCAGACTTGTCGGCTTTATTTCTTAGAATTGCAGGTTAAAAGTGAATAATAATAAAAGAATAATAATATGCAGACGGAATTTTAAGTGTGCGTGCGCAGGGGGATTAGGAAATGGGCTTGGTGTGGGTGTGGTTGTGATTTTTGCAAATAGCTGTCCCAGAAACGCCTGGGTTTCGCCGAGGTCAGTTTAGGACCACTCCCGTGACCTCTCCAGCAATCTGCCAAGACTGTTTGAATAGCCCCAAACAATCTGTTAATGGAGAGGAGAGCTGTCAGTCTGTATAAACTATTCACCAATCAGCGATGTTTATATCGCTGGAGTAGGTGCGGAGTGACCTGTTCATGGCAGGACTGCATTACGTCATGAAATAGATTTCATTGTTAAACATTTCAGCTGGTTTGTTTTTCAGCTTGAGTGTGTGACCGCAGCCCTATCTTTATTTCACCTTGCCAGGATTGTGCAGTAAATACAGACATTGCATAATCATTGTGCTTTAAGAAGGTGTGGTTTGGAGTTTAACTAACCCTGTCTCACTGGGTTTTGTTTTTTATGGCCAAGGCACACGGTTAATAGCAACACCGAATATACCATCAGTTGTACCGCTCCAACCCCAGCCACTATCTGCTTTTTCTGGGTAGTGAGCCACTCATTTTATTCATTTACCTACCCGGGCCCTTTTTATAAAGTGTTGTGGGAGGGGGGGGGGGGAGAATATGGAGGGAGATGGTGCAGCAGGCATGTGGGCCTGTTTCCGCACCCCTGGGACTGTGGGACACTAGTATTGCAGAAAGGGCCACCGCACATGTTCTGCAATACACATATCACTCTATATGCCAGATTCTATGACTGTCCAGGTGGTTGGGTCCAAGGTCCAGGCTATCCAATTGGTCAGCTGGGAAAGGTGGTGTACACTAATAAGAGGCCATGTGTGCGAGGCACAGGCTTCCCGATTTGTTATGTGCATAGAAACTTGTCCAACATCAGAGAGTGGCGCGCGTCCCAAATAAAGGCTTTGATTATCAAGTGAATTTCAGAGAGTAAGCCTTTGGGGGGCAAGAGTTGGAGCTTGCCAAATAGGTAATTAAAACGTGGGGCAATGACTATTTTTACTGCTTGGACCCGGCCCCAGAGAAACAAGAGAAGCGCTGACCACCCCTTGCTACAACTTCCATTCCATACGGACATCCTAAAGTTTCCGTGAGGTAAAAACCTCTAGGCAAAACATTGGCAGGTCATTCGAAAAGAAATAAATAGAAAATAGAAGTTGAAATAAAACTGATAGCATTAGGAACTTACTCATTAAAGTTAGGAGAAGTAAACGTAGTTTGCTATTGTGCAACACCCCTTGCAAGATTGCTGACACTGTTAAGTAGAAGGATAAAAATGATCCTGCATGGTAAGCAATGTTTCTTAGTAACCTATGGTAGGCGGTGGCTATACACTGAACAATCCTGACAAAGAATATGAAATCCAGTGCAAATATATTGCCATCGTTGTACTAAAATACAGCAATAAGGTGTATTCATTTTGTCTACATTTTGCTATAATTTAGTACTTTAGTTAGATAAAACACATTGAATAAAAGAGAAAGTTCACTTCTCTTGCTAAATATATTTCTTTTTTGCCTTTGACATAAAGGGGAAATTGAATAGTTAAGAAATTGATAAGAGATAGAATGTGATACAATTATTAACTGACTAAAATATGGGGTTAGATTCCACAAGAACAAGGACTAAAAGACGGCAAGGATTTAATCTTCAGGGTGAGTTCAAGAATAAGAAGGGAAGAGAGGTTTGCTACTGTGTAACTATCTTGCATTTCTCCCCTTTCTCCTCACCCCTATTTACTTTCCAGGTTCATAGGGCATAGTGATCCATCCGTAGAAATATCATTTATGATGGAGCAAGGCAGGAATAACCTATAAGGCAAAACAGCACACATAGAAACTGTACCAAATTGGGTTATTAGTAGGGCAGGATGTTCATCCTACTCAAGTAATAAGTCCCAAAAGATAGAAAGGGTCAAACACACAGTTTCAATAATTTAAACCTGGCTCAAACCCTGATAGCTATGCCACAGAGCAGACAGGTTTACCTTAGGACAATATGCAAAAAGTTTAGCAGCAGTAAACCAGTCAAAAAATCAAAACACAAATCAAAAACATCCCACAGCCAAATTCTAAGAATGAAGACAAATGTATTAAGTTAAATGACACTGAAACGACAACAATCAAATAAGGTTATCCAAGATATGAATTTGTTAATTTTTAAGGTATAAAGCACCAAATAATATAAAGTGTCAACCAGAAATCCCTGTGGTTAACTTGGACCTAGGTGTAATTGCAGGTAGGCCATGAAGGAGCACAGGTCAGATACATCAAGCTGATCATCCTTGTCAAAGTTTTACCTTCTAACTTAATCTTTTTATGGAAGTTGAAATCCTCCAAGGTTGAAGGCTATATTTGACAAAGTCCCCTCAAATCCAGATAGTCGCTGGAGGAGGTGCTGCTGAAGTTGTTGCTTTTAGGGCGAGAAAGCAAAAGACACACAATTTGGCAGGAAAAGCTCTAAATGGGAGAATTCAACTTTCTGGGCCACCGAATTTCTCTCGTTGGGCAGATCCTTTGCGCCTTCACCCAGTCAAAGGTTTCTACCTTTGAACATAGTCTCTTTTTGGGATTCAAAATCTTCCACCAGGACAAGCCTTAAGCTGTATCCGACAAGCTCTTCTGAAATCGAAGACCTTTGCTGCATGGTCCTGCTGTGCCTCTGGAGGTCCTGGAAATCTAAACTATCTTTAAGTCCCACTTCCAACGCTCCTAGGACTTCAGGGACAGCATTAAGGGGCCAGGACACACTCCAGCGGAGGCCACCAGCAAGGTCCAGTCCAGATCCGGTTGTAAGTGGTCCACTTCTCACTCCAGTGAAAAGGCCTCTGGCAGCTTGTTTTGTCCCTGTAGCCACACAGGAAGTCAGGAAACTGACCCTTTAAGTCCACTTCTTAGTCCGGGGTACAAATGGGAGCATGTATGGCCCTGCAGTTGACCTCACAGGTTACTGACAATAGGTCCTGTCCTCTTCTGTTCTGCACCAGGTCTAGAGTTCTTATGAGAGGCTTGTAGTGTTTACCAGTGACATAACTGGTAAGCACCAAGGCCCAGGATCAAGAGTGAGGGGGAAGTTTATGTGTCTACCTGCCATTGCGTGTACAATGGAAAGTCCCAAACCCAAGTGGGCCGTACAGAATAAAAGGCAGGTGCACATGAGGGAGTGGCCAGTGGCAGCCCCAGTACTGTAATCAGCATCAAATGACCTATGTGTTGAGCGTCATTAATTACAGAACCTGGTCGACCCCACTGTGACCTAACTCGGGCTGTGATCAGCCAGCGCCTGCATCACCACATTGGACATGAAGGGGGTGCACGACCAGTGCCTTCTCTGTAATGCAGCAAATGCCTTCACTGCCCAGAAGATGAGCCACTGCATCCCTTGTTCCTCCAGGCAATGCGCCACTGCTTCACCTGACTGGATGCCTCACAGTGAGCCCCTGGATATTTCAAGGCAAGCAGTACAGACTGTGCCTTTCCCTAGTGATACCTCCACAGCAGCAAGGGCTGGACACTTCCGAGAGGGCCCCCAGGCAGTCGAGCTGTGTACACAGCGGGACCTTCCCTACCAAGGCATTCCGTCTCCTCTTAACTGGCCCGATTAGCCCCCCCCGTAGGACACATCCAAGATGGAAGTCTCCAGGTATCCACATGGCAACAGTGTGTCACCACCGGTTCTAGCCGCACCTCCACATAACAAATGTTGCCACTGGTACTGCTCGGCTGTAGTATCCCTGCAGAGTCTAGTGCCTGACTAACATGTCCAACATTCTGGCTATTGAACCTTTCGTCATTGAGGGAGCTCCCTGCACACAGGCACTGAAATGAAGGGATTGGGTGGAACGCCTGGAGCTCTACTTTGAGGTGACGGAAGTCCCAGATAGCCAGACGAGGGTGCTCCTCCTCAACCTAGGAGGGAAGAGCATACACAAGGTCTCCAAAATTGTTATGGAGGCGACACCCAAGATGTACGCAACACTCGTAGCTGCCCTCAGTGGAAGTAAGGAGCTTTCTAGGGATGGTCAATTATTGTGGCCGATTTATAAAGGACCTGACCACTCTGACACAACAACTTCGAGACCTGAGCAAATCCTCAGCTTTCTGGACATGGGGTGAAGAACAGGAACGGTCGTTCTAAACCATCAAGGATGCCATATCAGCTGACAATACTCTGGCCTATTTCCATCCCCAGCCATTTTGACCCAACAACAAGAGTGTGGGGACTGGGCACCAGTAGCATATGTGAGCCGATCATTGACCTCTAGCAAGCAGCATGACTCACAAATAGAAAAAGAAGCAATCGCGATACACTAGGGGTGCTGGCATTTTCGTCTCTATGTTTACGGATAGTCTTTTGTGGTCATGACGGATCACAAACCTATGGTTCCTTTGTTCCGAGGCACCACATCGAAGCCTTCTCCTCGCATTGAAAAATGGATGCTACGTTTGCAGGAATATGACTGCCAGGTGGAATATCATTCGCGAACCAGCAACCATGCAGTCTATCTCTTGCGTCATACTTGGACAGCCACCCTAGAAAAGGGAAGGTGAGAATGACAAAACAGAAGAATATGTGCGCTATGTCACAGACCTGTCTTGCCCCCTGTTCATATCCTTAACGCCATACACCAAGCCACCACGAATGATGAATACCTGCAACTGGCACTGGAGGCTGTCACATCAGGTCAGTGGCACAAGCTAAAAGCTCACCGAGCACAAAGAAGAACGGAGGCACAATGCATTCTGGACTCCCTGCATCAAGTATGCCACAAATTGGCTGCAGATCCGGACAGCTTCCTTCTGTTGGGGTCATCGAATCATCATTCCCATGAGCCTAACCATCCGTGTGGTACAACTGGCCCACGCTCGACACCAAGTAATGGTCAAAATGAAAAGCAGCCTCCGCAGCAAGGTATAGTTTTACGTCAAGGAAGAGTTAGTTGAAATGACTGTCCGTTCTTGTCCATGGCATCAAGCAGCGGGAGCCCCAGATCCACCAGCTCCTGTTATCACTGAACGAGGGCCCCAACAACCATGGGAGTGTGCGATCTTAGATTTTGGGTGTCTGCCAGATGGCAGATACACCATTGTCCTTACTGATGACTACTCAAAATACCCAGACGTTGAGATTGTCAACACCTAAGACGCCCACAAGCTGCTTCCCAAATTAGAAAAAATTATGGGAAGGCATGGCCTCCGCCAAGAAATGAGAATGGATAACGGCCACCGTTTCACAGTCAGGAAGTAACTACCTATCTGGCATCCCTGTATATCAAGCAAAGAGAATCACCCGCCATTTGACCCAAGCCAACGGGGAGGTAGAAAAATGTATGAGAACACTGAATAAGGTGATTAGAATAGAGTATGCCAACCAACAACTGCAGGAGTGGGCCATCTACTATTTTCTGAGAGAGCATCGACAGACACCCTTCACCACCACCGAACAAGCCCCAAGCCATCTCAGCATGGGGCGTGTAGTAAATTATTCCATCCCGCACCACCCTGTGTGGACGCCTTCGCCGATGGACAATCGTCAGGTACTAATTAAGAGAAACGCGACCAATGACTGAGCCAGCAGAGACTGACAGGCCAAAGAATCAGACATGCAAATGGGCAACCAGGTCCTAATCAAAGATCATTTCCTACGGAGTAAATTCAGACTTCCGTTTGAGGGTCAGCCATGGGTGGTCCCTCAGAAGCATGGCACCAAGGTCACTGCCCAGATAGGCGACGACAAGATTACACAGAATATTTCATACTTTAAAAAGTTTTGGCCCAAGTCAACACACCCTGCTGAAGGGGAGAGTCAAGACGCTGATGGAGTAGACAAGAGGAAGGATGAACAACTCTCAGCCAAGGAAAGGCCGTGACGGAGATGACAACCACTCCTGAAGAACTGGGACAGACTCAAGTATCAGCGCACAAGACCATGAACAATGTGGATTGAGAAAAGGAGAGAAGTCTAGAGGCATCAGAGAACCAGATGAGGCGAGAGGAGAGAACCAGATATAATCTCCAGCCCCATCCACGAGGCTGAAGGTCCATGTCATGTGAGGCTGAGGCCTGCATTCCGACGGTTCTAAAGAGACTGCCATGTATCCTTTAGACTGCAAGTTTTGGTTGCCTGAAGGTGCAAACCAAACCTCAGGCAGCAGTGTGTGCTTCCGTAATGTTGGTACTCATTTATGTTGGGGGTCTATTTTATGCTTTCTATAAAGGGGGGAGGAATGTAGTGTTTACCAGTGACGTAACTGATAAGCACCAAGGCCTGTGATCAAGAGTGAGGGGGGAGATTAGGTGTCTACCCACGATGCCGTAGAGAATAAAAGGCTGGTGCACAGGAGGGAGTGGCCAGTGGCAGTCCCCGTACTGTGAGCAGCACCAAATTACCTACATGTTGAGCATCATGATTTACAGGCCCTGGTTGGCCCCATTGTGCCCTAATTTGGGGCCATGATCAGCCAGCGCCTGCATCACCACAGGGCTGGCGATGAGGTGCAACCTTTGTTCAGTTCCCTAGCCAGTGGGTGGGATGACTGCTATCTATTCCTTGACCAATGCGCTAGAGGTTCCCAAGGGCAAACCTTCCCATGTTTACAGCACATCCTGTTTGACTCACTGCAAACTATCCCACAGTGCACCATTCTCAATAAAATTCAAGGTGGCCAAATCTTTCTGTCCCTGGATGGAGCTTGTGGGACTGAGCTGTCTCCTTACACCCAGCCACTCAAAACTGGCTCTTGGGCCAGCTACTCCCTCCACTGAAACTAAAGCCAGGAGGCTAACATGTGTTTTGGGATCAAAAGACATCGTTCTTACCTTATCAATAAACTATAGAAGTACAGGTCTCCCTCTAGCACCTTTTAAGTTCAGGAAGTTTCTGGACACCCCTAAACAGGCCTGCTTAAGTTAAGCAGGGTTACATTCCTCCTCTCGGCCATTCTGCCAGATCCTGGCTTTTGCCTCTGTTGTGAGCACAGTATTTCACACCTCATCACTGAAGCCTGACAGTCCATCTTCAGGCAGGCTAATGACAATGAGCCCGCAGGGGCGCCAGGCCCGGAAATTAAAACTCTTAAATAGTTACTTCCCCAGCATATGTATCAAAAATACAGCTTCACCATTGAACTGGATTTTAAATAAATATTAAAAAAGAGCGGTTAGACTGTCTATGTAGCTTATTGCAAACTAAATATACAGAATTAACAGAGTAACTGTCCTTTAGATTTTTCTTCATAGAACCAGTTAAAGGCCTAACACTGAAATAGCTTTTTGGGGCAAGTCACTGTATGAAAATGCAAACCTAAATTTCTTACATGTTCCACCTTTAAATCCCAGGCACTCTGCCTTGTGGGCTACGAGGCTTGCTTAGGGTTAACATAGTTTATATTTAAAAGTATGGTTTTCCTACTGTCAAGTGTTTTTTTTTTACAGGTCTGTCTGCAGGTTGAAAAGTAAGTTGCAGGAGACAGGCACAATAGGTGTTGCAGTCCACAGGTGATAGCTAACTTTCTATGCCTTTGGGGTATTTTCTAACATCATACTAAGGCCTTACAGTAAAGTTAGATATGCTAAATGGTGATTAGTTTTTTTTGGAGTTTTATATAGCATGAACTAGACCCGAAGGTATCAGAGCTCTTTACATGAGCACCAGTTGCATTACAGACAGACACATTCATTTTTTTGTTAGGCACGGGGAAATTAAGTGATTTTCCTAGAATCACAGGACGTTGAGCATCCCTGCCAAGACTCGAACCGGGTTCCCCCGCTTCGAGGTCAACCGCCCTAGCCTTTAGGCCACATCCTCTCCATGAACTTTACCATGTTTTAAGGTTCACAGTAAATGCACTAAGGCCTGGAAAACAGGACCTCAGTGAACAAAGTTAAAAAACCAGCAGCATTAGTCCACAAAAATGGGGTTGACCATGCAAAAAGATGTACATTATTACAGAAATGTAAACCTGATGAAAAAGATTCGAAACAGATAGTACCTTACAACGTAAGAAGGAAGGAACATTTCATGAGACAAAAAAACCTCACATGGTCAAAAGAAAAAAGTGATTTCCAAGTTTTCCATGAATCATAGATTATGTGGAGCCAGACCACCCCAACAAATTCCTCCTTTTCCTCTATCCCATCACACTATCAATCATTTGCACTGGGCTGATCTGTAGTGGTTTTCAGAGCACAGTTTCATTTTTATATTGAAGGTATTTTAATACAAGCTGAGGGGCACATATGTATCATTGTTGTTGTGCCACCCTTGCGCTACGCAATGGGGCACAAGAGCGATGCAACAACAAAGTCAAATTTATCAAGCCACACAAGGCCACGTTGCTTGCAGCTCTGATGATTTCATTCGGCCATTCCAGTGTTTCTCCCTTCTCTTATCTTTCTTCACTGTTTCTGTCATAGTCTCATAAGTAGTGCTTGTTCTATTGAGTGTTTGTAGTCAGACTGACAGGGAGGCTCGGGTCAGCATTGGCTTCCATGCCTCTGTGTCCCGACAGCTCAGCCATCAGAAATCCTAGACCTAGCAATCTATCAGCCACTTGTCCGGTATCCATTATAGGCCAGTAACCCTTTCCTGTCTGTGGCAGGGACACCATCATTGATTTACACCACCGGAGTTTGCCATGCCAGACAGTGAACTTTGCACAAAAATCAAACAATGGTCCCATGTGCCGGGCAAAATTCCTGTATGTTAAGCCAAATTATTTTTGTTTTACCCAAACAGAGTCCTGCTTCGGTCATTTGTTACAGTAAAACAGAGAATGAATGTCGAGCAGATAAAAAAGTAGGGTCCTCTTTACATTCATCTGTGCATTCAGCATTATTGAATGCACATGAATTCCCACCAGGCAGGGAGGGTTCTTTAAATGTGATAGTCTCAGTAGCTGACCAGTTGGCTTGGCAATCTGCCCACAAAATCATAATTTACACCCTGAATTCTGTTTATGGAACTTTGCCTTTCTATCCCTTAGCATGTTCCGTAACATGTTATAATCTATTCATACATAGTTAGAATAGTCATTTTCTCCTGCTAAGTGAGATAGAATTCTATCAGGTTATCTTTCAAAAGTTCCAAAGCACATAACGCCTCTGGGGCAGAAGCATGTAGCACAACTATAACATTTTGTGAATTAGAAACGCATGCTTTTTATTTCGTGCATTAAAGTAGCCAATGAAAAATATTAGTCAGACAAAGACTATTGATTGCTTTGCTTGTTGTCTCCTCTAGAAGAAATCAAGCTAACTCATTTGGCTAGGTTTAAAGCCACTGAAAACAATTATCAATATTGTAAAAGGTATGAAAAAAGCATATTTAATGAACTACCCTGACTATTTAGTAAAGGAAGAGAAGCAGCCCAACAGCTAGCCTCGACACATTCATTGTCATCCATCGTTCAAAGAAGTACTGGAATACTATTTTGACCAAAACGTTTGTCACATAGTCCACTGCATCAGGACAACACCAGTATTAAAGCTGTTAGTGCAGTATTTGCATTACTGCTCAAAATCACCCATTTCTCACAAAACCATTGTCAAAAATGAGATTATCACTGAGCTAATTTTGTTTATTTAGATTGGTAAAAGCCATATCCGGTTTTCACAAGGTGAATTGTTGGTCATGTGTTTGCAATAAGGCCCGCATTTATGGCATTTTGTCATAGGGCAGCGCAGCTAGGCAGCTGGCTGCACTACCCTACGCCAAAGTGAAAGGGTAGGAATGCACTGTATTTAAGCAATCAGATGCATTCCTGTCCTTTCTGCATGCGCTGACGCCATTTTGGCAGCCTAGGGCCATTGCCGGTAGGATTGTTTTTGGGCAGGAAGGGGCACCTTCCTGCACAAAAACAGTCCTACGACGCGTTTTCCTCTTTCTATGTGTGCTGCAAAACACAGCACACATGGAAAGAGGAAAAAAGCGAGGAGAAATTACCGTATTTCTCCTCGTTACGCATCACCTCGGGAGGCACACAGATTTGATGCTTTCCCAGGTTTACATCACTTTGTAAATCTGGTCAGCATCAAATTCCAGGGGTGTTGCGCGGGGAAAAAATACCACAATGCCCATAGAACGCGTCCCGGGCGCAGAGTAAGGCGACGCAGTGATTTGCACTACATCACCGTACTCATGATTTATGAGGCAACTCAAAGCCAGGAAGGGTGGCTTTGCGTGGCTTCATAAATCTTTATTAGAGCCCTGCGTCATGCATGTACCACTTTAAGTGATGCAGGGCTCTCATTAATAAGTCCCTAAATCTCCAGGCTCTGCTGTTTTGGGGGCATATTTACAAGCCCATTGTGCCTCCGAAGTGTCACTTTTTGTGACACTCCGGCGATGCAAATCACAAAAACATATCTATGAGGCCACGCAAAACCACTATGTGTGACTTTGAATGGCCTCATAGATATGGAGTATGGCAAGGCAGCGCAAATCGCTGCATTGCCTTAATCTGCGCTCGGGAGGCGTTTCATGGGTATTGCAGTGAGTTTTCCCACTCAACACCCATGGATTTTGACACTTCCCCAGATTTACAGGAGCATGTAAACTGGTGAAGTGGCAAAACCTTACACCTCCTGAGGTGAGGCGTAACGAGGAGAAATAACTTTATTTGTCTTTGTTTTTTCCTCTTCCGATGTGTGCTGCATTCTGCATTTTTGACTGTCGGTATCTTTACTGCACAATTAGATTTGATTTTAGTGCTGACAGTGTTTTGTTGGATGTTAAATGCATGGGAATGGTCGCCTGGCATTCCATAGAGCAGTACGTTTAGCAGGTTTGGGAGGTAAGAGGGCATTTCCTTGCCAGGACTGCCCTGCACTTTAGAATTTGCACCTTCTAAGATACAGGGAGCTCCTAGTGGTCTGGAAATGTTCTGCCTATGAAAATGTTGCTATCGAAATGAGTGAGCAGGTGTAAGGCAGCCCTTAACAAGCTTGCCTTGTTGTGACTCGGGTGTCCCAAGGGATAAAACATACGCTTCCCATTATCTTTGTTTTTCTCGCTCTTTAAAATGGTGCTTGCTCGAATGGTTGTGCCTTTTACCGGACTCCTTTTTCGCTTTTCTGTATGCTTCGACCTCACTCCATATTTATATGTCTTATCACCTTTTTGTGGCAACAATCAGTGTATTCCTTCAGCAATCTAATGTTTCTTTAATGACTTCTTTTTCAATTCCTGGTTGCCATATCTGCCTCTCATGCATGATTTCTGAAAAATCATCTTTTGCACCTCGCGTTGCCTTTAACACTTATCCTGACTGGTCCAGGCTCCTTTTCAACGAGTCTGTGTCAGATGTGGCCCAAAAGGACATTGTTAGCTTGTACTTTAAATGAGCACACAATACAGGTCAATATGTACAATCAATAATACATGTTTAACATTCCTCTGTCTGTGCTAGTTTCATTGCTCCCAAGTGGCCCTTTTAAGTGTCAACAATTGAGCGAATTGTGATTTTTGTTAGTCAACATACAGAATGGTAGGTGGTGTCACAGGACATGGAGCCGAGCCACATGGCAGCAATGGGCAAAATATGAATTTGCGTGTAAATGCAATTATATAGCGCTTCAGTGCATTAGTTTGTTATATTAATGCATGAAAATTGTCATAATCTGCAACTCTGCTCACAAAAAATCTGCATATGTTCCAGGTGAGAATTATGCCATGCCTCGTCTTTTCAAAATGTGTTTTCTCCTGGTTTATGTCAGAGTAAAAGTTTTATGAACTTGATGTTGTATATTCAGAAACAGTTCTCTTGTGTCTTGTAGACAAAATGGCTGCCTATTTTTCAATGGCATAATCATAGCCAGTGAGTTTGTCATAATGGTGCCTGTATTTCTGTATTTGTCAAAAAATGAGTGGGCGTCATGAAGCCCTGCTGAGGAATCAATGCGCCCATGTTTACTGTGGTGAGTCAAACGAGACTTGTGCTGTTTTCTGACGATGGTCTGCTTCTTCAGCACAATCGCCATTCAGAGCATGTTCTGGCCCTGTTTGTGTGGTGACTTCTTAACAGCCTTGTTCTTTGTTCTCTTCCCATTCAGTGAAGGTCTAGTTCATGAGTGTAAATTAATTAAGTTGTAGTCCACCACAATTAGGGCTTCCACAGTGGCATAATTGCTCTCCGAGAAAGTTCAAGTCTGGAGCCAAAGGCAATTACCAGAGCCATTGCTGGGAAATAGTCCCATCAGCTGTACTTAAGAAAGAGATAAATAAATGGCAGTTTTAACTTTTTCCTTGTTAGATTGTTTTCTAATACAGGCTATACAATTTACTGTTATAATATACAAGGATTTTCTAAAATTGGAATTCCAAATATTTTTAAATTAATTATTTAAATAAATATTTGTTAAAAATACATTATGCCATGACTTTGTGCGAAGTGCTTTTACTTGAAGACCTCCAGATGCACATATGTATACTTTCTTCGAGCCACAACACCAGAGTCTTTGTAGTACCACTTTTCTCATTCTTCACTGTCCTGTAACGTTCCACACAGTATAGTGTGAATTAAGTATATAACTAAAGAGATGCAGAGCAGATCCTTAACAGGAGAGTGGTTGCCTGCCCAAGTGGGGAATAAGACTTTGTTATAATAGAATCGTTCAGCTATGATGTATCTAATGATTAAAAATTGTCAGGCTGATTCACAGAGGCAAGTTACACTTTTGAGTAATTTACACTTTTGAGTACGTTTACTACTTTTTGGCTATTCACAAAATCTAAATTTACTCTAAATGTCTAGCTCACATGTCTCCACCAAATTGAAGAGCCTGGCGGCTATACACATTAAAGTAATTTACACTTTTGAGTAAGTTTACCACTTTGTAGCCATTCACAAAATCTGAGTGTAAATTCTCTCCAATAGTCTAACTCACATGCCTCTACCAAAATGAAGGGCCTAATGGCTATACACTTTAAAGTAATTTACACTTTTGAGTAAGTTTACCACTTTGTAGCCATTCACAAAATCTGAGTGTAAATTCTCTCCAATAGTCTAACTCACATTTCTCTACCAAAATGAAGGGCCTAATGGCTATACACTTTAAAGTAATTTCCACTTTTGAGTAAGTTTACTACTTTTTGTCTCTTCACAAAATCAGAGCGTAATTTATTTCAAAAGTGTAGTTTACACTCAGATTTTGTGAATAGCCCAAAAGAAGTAAAGTTACACAAAAGAGCAAGTTACCTTTGTGAATCAGGCCTAGAGCGTTTAAAAGAGTCGAACAATCTGTTACATACCCCATTAGGCTTCTTTGCACTTTTGCACTTATAATCCACAACCTCCTTCCTCATCTTGGTCTGTAATTTGTTCCACTACAACTTTAACAACACCGCAGATATCCTTATCCCCTCTCGCAATGAGTGCTTATATGAAGTAGACTACTCCTACTTTCTTCATTAAAAGAATATTCGAGTGTATCAGCAAATGTCACAACTTTCATAAAAGTTGAGTGATGAGTGAAGACAAGACTCTGCATATTGCAGATTACTATATGTAATCATAGCAATAACTCCCTATATTTCTCCTTCTTAGGCCTGTAATTTCTCTGTAAGTATGACAGGGTTCTGAAGTTTATACCCTTCTAATTGGTGACATACACATTTTTCACTGCTCTCTACAGATGCTCTTAGAATGCAACTATCACTAGAGGTACAGTATCCATCTCCACCCAGCAAGATGACATTGACTTCCATTGACCTTCATCCATGTTCTGATGGTTTTCCAGGGTAGCATCTCACCCAACATGTTGGTGTCTGTTTGCCACAATTTGCAGGGAGGCAGATTTTGGTGCCCTTCCTCCTCCCAGAACCCCCTTACCCAAACGTCACTGCAGTGCTTCTCATATGTCTAATTTATTCTAGAGAACAGAGGTCCCTAATAAACAATAATTCCCAAAAATTATATCAAAATGGTGCTTTAATGAAAGCACAGAAAATGAAAGTAGCGTTAAGACAACAATGCAGTGGGTATTTAGTGCAGAAATGTGCTCGGTGCTCTCTTAAAGGTGATACGCACAAGAGATAAATCATGATCAGTAGGTGTATCAATAGAACAAGAATTATACGGCCCATTATAGTAAAACAGTGTCCATATGGTCCGTGTTTAAAGTCAATGACGTTTCACTTCCTGCGAGAATCTCGGGATCATCATATGTACTAGAGAAGATAGAGGAGCCTGAGGAAGATTTGAAACAATAAATAATAGAGACATGGAAAGAAAGCAGAGATATTTAAAGAGAAAAAGAGAGGAAGACAGAAAACGAGGCATATTTACATATTTACATGATGGTTTGAGGTTTCGTACTCCCTTGATTGTGAGCGCAAATCACACTAAAAGAGGGAAAAATGAAAAGACAGAAAAGTAAAATGAATCTAGTTATCCACATGGTGGGGCCAAGTGATAAAGGCGAGTACTCGATAATTAGGCTCAGCTGGGAGGAGGACCCAACGGACCAGAGCAGAGGGTGCCAGGAAGTAATGGTTGGAGGTCTCTTACTCACTAGAAGGCATGTGCAAAACACACTAACGAAGGAAAAGCTGAAAAACACAATAAATAAGGATGTTAATATGGTGGAGTCAAGAGAGGAGACTGCCTGGGAAATTGGTTCACCTTGGAGGGGGACCCCCAAGGCCCAGTGGAAATGGTGCCAGACACTATAACAAAGGGAGTGGCATTCTACAACAAAATATACTCAACACCAGTGTGATAAAAAGTTCTGCTATCTAGATATAGGTATCCCTACTTCAACTACACAAATCACTTCAGGTAGGAGAGGTATGTAATCCCTTTAGGTGCAGACTACTTAGCTTCACAGTTTAACATAGCAAGGTGTGCATTACAGTGGTTCCTGCATTGTCTTACCTGATAAATCTTCCTCAAAGTCTCTGAAACATATTTAACATGTAATTTTGTCTTGAGTGACAGATATGATCCTGCAAATGCATCAGGTAGCACTGAATATACAGGGCCCTTTGAGTGTTCTGGACTCTAATAAAACCAAAGCTCTGCCACAAGGTGTGACGATAAAGAATCAATCTGCATCATCTCCCACAAGCTTGATTGCACCTTCTCCATTGAGTCTGTTATAGGCGTAAACAGAATTCTCATCTCTGGCTTCTTCTACTGTCGTGCCACCAAGTTCCAAAATGACCCATTTATTGCCATGCGAGATGATGATAGTTGATCAAATCTGTTGAAAAACACCATCATTTTAGAAGGCCACTCTTCTGCCATAGGAAACTCAGGATTTTCTCTGATACGAGACAAATAACCTTGGAGCGCTGTCTTTATACACATAATACACATTTACATATACCATTTTACTTTGTATTCCTTATCTTTTTTATTGTCTACTATACTAATTCTCTTATTCTCGGCCAGCCCCTTGGTCATTGCACCATTGATCATTTTCTGGAGCTCAGTTTCTTCCTGAGTTTGGAAGAGATGGATGATATGAATGTTCTGCCCTTATTTCCCACTCTTTGCCTTTTTGGGAGGCGAGTGTGGTTTGAGGATTAAGAGTATCTCCTCCTTAAATATCACCATTTGCTAAATTATTTTGTATTTTATATATAATTTGATTGTTGGAATAATTTAATTAAACATTAGTTCCTATGGCTATTATTGTATTTCCCTGCCTCAATTGTTTTCAATGATGACGGTGTTGCAGTACCAATGAGTGACCACATGTGGAGCTTGACTTACTCAAAGGGCCAATTTAAATCCTAGCACCTTTAAGGCAGTAGTAACACACAGAAGTGTAGTTTGTGAATAGCAATGGTCTTATTTTTTCGTGGGTGTATATTTCTGCCTCCCTAAACCCCTCCTAAATTGTCCCTAAACCCCTACAATTTAGTAGTAATCATTCAGAATTTTCCAGCCACTCCCCTTTGCACCACCCACATTTACTACTGAAATGTATACTCATGTCTACAGCAATCTGCACCACAATGGCAGTGACCTCTGAATGGAATATACAGGAGGCGGAGACAGAGTTCTCCAGCCATTGGTTTGTGAGTATACAAAAAGCAGTTTGTGAATAGGCACAAATTTCTCTCACCCATGTGTCACAAAAATAAAGTGTATTTTGTCTGATACAACAGGGGATCCTGCCTCCTGTCTGGAAGTCTGATCTCTTAAAAAGACAGACAAACAAAATGCTCTTGTAAACAGTCAGCTCCTTTCAGCTATGTTCAGGGGTACAAAGAGTGCAGAAAAGGAGGAAGATTGTGTTGTTAAAGTTGGGAACAAACGATATGGATGATATATGTGCTTTTGACTCATATTTGCAAATATATTTTCTGACATTATTTTATTTTAATTTTATTTTTGCTTTGAATGATGTTAATATTGTATACACATGTCCAGCACACCATGGCATTTAGGTAGACCTGTTATCACGATTGTTTTTCCTGGCGAGAGACACCAAAAGCAGGGTTCTTTCTTCAAAAGAGCATAACTGTTGTTCCCACATGCTGAGAGTCTTCTCGCAATTGAATTGTGATATTCCAAGATTTTTCATCAGGGACCACTATGGTTGACATAGCGGACAAGAAATAGCAGACAAAGGTGTTAATGATGCCATTTACACGTCTGTAGAGTTCAAGCAACAATGAACTGGAACACGCTGATGACAACTCTGCTCTATTGTTTGCCCTCAAAATAAGGCAGGGGGAGTGAGCAGTGACTGGGCATGACATCTGCCAATTTTTGGCAGATTTTCAATTACCATGCACCTCTTAGTAAGGCACTCCAGTTTCCTTAAAATGATAGTTGGCAAAATTGATCTGAGATTTAATAATCACCGCAGAAACCTACTGTAATCTGCAGATTACAAGTTTTAATCTGAGAAAAACTTACTCATTCTTCCATTCTTGTGAAGTTTGTAAATTGGGTACCAATAAATCTGACCATATATCCTTGATTGCTGTTGCTCTTGGTTAGTGCCACAAGATGAAAAGCAGAACACCACAGCAGACCAAGCACAATATGGCTTAGCAGAGTTTCCAAAACCTTCTGATCTAGATGGCTTGATGCTCTCTGACCATCCTTACTGGACTCAATCCTAGGAAATCTTCTGACCCATGTTTTCCAAAACAGCTAGCACACGCTAACTAATGTCAACCTCTGACATACTGCCTGCTTAGGTTTGGTAAAAACTACTGTTCTACTGGATTGAGTGCCATTCTGCAACCACAGTTAGCTTTACCACACAGCGAGCCACTGTTAGCATAAATCATACAGCTTTGCCATGGGCAAAATGCCCCTTACTGCAAAATTCTGGTAGAAAAAGAGAAGCAGAAAATGTCCCTAAAGCTCTTTGATGGTGACTAGAACCCCAAATTGGCAGACAATTACATTCCCCATTGGATGGGATCCTTGTAATAGTTTCCTAAAGAGCTTTACCAGCTTGAAAGACGTTCTTTTGTTTGCACTTCATGCGTGGCAGCTGACACATTAAATATCACTTGTCAATTTGGACTTTGGCGACCATATTCGGCAGCATCCCAGACTCTAACTGGTAGACAGACATTCTTAAAATTGCAAATGGCAGTCCCTGGAAATCATTACCAGTGACAATCCAGAGTTTCCAAAATATAACAAGCCACACTGCTGAGAAAATGTGCACGTTGGAGTTTTCACCCTGCAATACATAATCAGGACCATATCAGACCAAACCATGGAAACCATAAATAATATCCATACATGACAAAATGTGGAGTTGACATCTTGTGTCTGAGAAACCATAACCAGCAACATCCCTAACCACGTAAACCAAAAGTGATGGTGACCTAGGGAAAAACATGATCTTCAAAGTTCAGTCCCTGGAAACCATAGCAAGCTTCTACGTGGAATAGAGTATCCATAAGCCAGGGAAATGGAGCCATTCTGTAAAAGCTACACAAGTCATAGTAGTGATCACTACTTCTCTGGGCATTGTTGAGATACAATATATTTATCTTGGGTTTACCCTTTCACTGGCCCATGTCTCAAGAATATCATTAGGCAACCAGAATGATCTTAGTAGCAATTAGCCTGTTACAATGTAACAATGTTTGTAGCGAGATGGAGGTTGAGAGCTTCCCACAAATGGCAGTCCTATAGCCCACTTCCTTCTGTTCTTCAATTGTTTCAGGTTAGCTGGAGGGAATACACATAGTTTCCAGCCTGAAAAGTCCTTGGAGGGGTCACCTGAACCCCTTAATGAGAGGAGAGCCTACTAAATTCCAAGTCTCCTCTCTGAATATGGAAAACTCATGCCAGGGCAAGTCAAAAGTATTTGTAATGTGGTAAACCCCTTGTGTATCATAATGCTGGAACCAGCTTGATTGGCCGGACCTTCAAATTTGTAAGGATACATTGGACACTGATGGGCAGAAGGCGTCTGCCTAATTGCCTGGTTTTAAACACCAGATATTAGCTGCCTCACAGATCACTGTTATTTTTCTGGACCTGCATGACTTTTTGCTATTTGAGTGCATCCAGAGTCTTGAGCCGGCATGCTGCCCACTTTTCCTGGCTAGACAAATCCTGTGACCTTCCTGAAGCTCAACTTGCTTGCCTCACTGCTGAGCTTTCCAGACATTAAAGCACACAGCAAACCGGAAGCATATGGTGAGCCAAAACAATGCCTGAGCCTCCTGTACCCTTCATAACAAGAGCGGGTTTGACTGTCAACTATTTGACCTTAATGACTGTGGGTGTACTTGAACAACCAATGAGCCCCTCGATACCGTACCAAGAATTAGAGGTGGGTGGCCTAAGGATGTGACAATGGCATTTGAAGATGAGAGAATGGTGATGCGGTCTGGCAAGTGCATCCTTCTGCCAAATGCCATTATTTTTGTTAATTTCACTAATCCCTTTTGACCTGCCATTTGTGGTGGGTCCGGCATCCAGTTGGTTGGCTGGCTAGCTGGATTGAAGAAATTTTGTGGTCCACTGTGATCACCCGGTGCTCCCAGGATGTTACTCTCTGTGTGTCCAATGACATCCGAGGTACCAGCACCTACACTGTGCCCTCTCTGTACGTGCATATAATCCGAGACACTGCTCTCTTGCCTTGTAGATACCCTTGACACTGTTGATATCGTTGAATTTACTTTCTGTAACAGTTCACATAAAATTACACTTTTTAAGTAACAAAAAGGATACAAATCAGCCTGCTTTAATGTAGCGTTTACAACCCTCCATTTTGGACAACAGTGTTCCTAATCTTAAAGCTTCCAATCAGTTGTTTGTGCACCTTTTCCTAAAAATGTATGCTCGGAGCTTCTCAAACAATAGAGCTTCGCGAACATTAGAAAGGATCATGAAAATGATGTCATTTTTTTGCCAGAAAGCCTGTTTCAGTACTGTATTCCACCAGTAATGTTTTGTCCTTGCCTTTGGCATTATATTTTGTGTTTTCTAATAATCTGACTTGAATTTACTGTAAATATATTCAAAATATTCACGATAATATTAAAAGTGTTGTAGACACAACATTGGCGCCATATTCATACTTTACTGTTGCACTGATAACTGTGGGCCACTGTATCTAGATGCACATCACACACCCTACCTTTAGTCAAGGACACTTAAATGACCCACACATTCAGTTGTGGACTGAGCACCTCACATGCTGATTAATAAAAATCCTGAACTCTCACTCATTAAGTGTTCTCAGTGTCCCATGAAATTACCAATTCCAGGACACCCAGCATTACAGTAGCCTAGCCAGCATCATGACCCCAGCAACATCAGCTTTTAACTGCACTGAGGAGCAGGGACAAGCACTCAAATTTCACTCTTGTGCCCCCTAGAAATGTAATACAAAAACTACAAATTCAACAAAATGAATCTCTGGGTGTAAATTCCAAGATCCTAGCTCAAGGAATAAAGATCTCTAGATTTTTATGTCCAACACTAAGAGGCATATTTACTAGTCCCTAGTGCCACAGGAACAACACTTTTAGTGATGTTCCTGTGGTGATATGGGCTTCGCTTTATTTACAAGGCAGCGTTAAGCCACTTAACGTGGCTTAACACTGCCTTGTAAATAAGACCCCCTTTCACGCTAAGGGCGGGCAATGGGTGTTGTGGTGGGCGTTCCACCGCAACACCCATTGATTGTGATGCTGCCCCATATTTACAAGGGCAGTGTAAATATGGGGCAGCGCCAAAATGAAGACCAGGGAAAACCTGGCCTTAAACATGCGCAATGAGGAGAAATGTTTAATTTCTCCTAGTTTTTGCTGTTTCTATATGTGCTGCGTTGTGCAGCACACATTGAAACAGCAAAAGGCCATTGAGTGTTTATGTGCAGGAAGGTGTCCCTTCCTGCACATAAACAATCAATTAAAAAAATGAAGTTTTGCAACTTCTATGTGTGCTGCATTAAGCAGCACACATGGAAGTTACAAAACGCCATTTAAAGATTGTTTACATAAGCAATCTTCCCCTACAACGCAGGCACCCTTGCACTATTGGTGTCTGCGTTGGCACAAGACAGCAAAAATTAGCGCCAGCGCAGGAGGAAACGCAGGGCTGCACCGCATCCTTGTAAATACGGTGCAGCCCTGCGTTTTGGAAGTCGTGGAGCGCAGGGAGGCTAACCAAGGACCCAAGGAGGGTAACGCAGCGCTCCACCACTGCCTAGCAAATATGCTCCTAAAACTTTACAGCATTATTGCATATGCAATGTCTGTCCAATTATACCTTTCATTTGTACCCTGATAATGAAAGCACCATTTGCTGATGGGTAGTCAGCTGGTGGGCATTACCCACCCAGCACCATTCACAGTGCCAAAACGAAACCTCCGGGGGTTTTAGCTACACTTGGTGCACAGGCAAAAACTAGGGGTGTGCAAAATACATGTAATTTTTTTGTGTAAGTAATAATAATAGTATGACTTATAAAATGCATAGCTACTTCAAAATGAAGTGTCCCAGCGCTGAAGGTCCAGCTCCCACGTGTCACATATGCATTAGTTCCTGTTGAATCAGCTCAGCCCGAACAACCAGATTTTAACATTTTTCTGGAATAGGGATTCCAAAGGGACCTGATGGACTGAGAGAGGGAGAGAGTTCTAGAATTTAGGCTCTAGATAGCTGAAGGAGCTACCGCCAATGCTCTCTCTCTTAACCTTCGGGATGCTGGCCAGCATGGTAACAGAAGATCTGAGGTTCCTAAGTGGAGCATAAGGTTTGATAAGTGAATGCAAGTAACGTGGGCCCTTATTCACAAAGACCTTGTGGCAATAGTACAAGGCTTTCAAAGAGAGTCTCTGCTTCAGTGGAAGCCAGTGCAGCTTGGAGAGCGCAGCCCCCATGGAGGTGTGTTTGGGGAGATTCAGCAGAAGGTGCGCTGCTGCATTCTGTACTCGGAGTCTCTTCAAACGGGTCTATGATACACCCAGATACAATACATTGCAGTAGTCCAGCTGAGACATGATTAAGGCGCAGACCACTGCTTTTTTTGCAGATTCTGGCTGGAAGTAAAAGATTTTTTTGAGGGTCTTTAGAATCCCAAAACATTTCCCTGCGAGAGCCGTGATTTGGTTGTCAAGGAACAGCTTCTCATCAAACCAAATACCCAGGTTTTTAAGCCTGGGTTTGGGGCAAGGTGTGGGATCAAGAGTTTCAGACCACCAGGCGATCGACCAGATGTTAGATTGATTACTCAGGATCAAAACATCGGACTTCCCTGCATTTAACTTGAGGCAGTTCAGATCCATCCACATGGTGACCTCCGCAAGACAAGAACTTAGCGAGGACGCCATGTGGATGGAGTTCTGAGAGAGGGTAATGATGAGCTGAGTGTCATCAGCATATGTGATGACTGTGAATCCATGGCGTTCGATGACTTCAGCCAGGGGGCTCATGTATATATGAAATAGAGATGGACTCGGGGAGGAGCCCTGCGGCACTCCCTGCTGCAAAGTGAGCATGTTGGGATGATAGGGTTTTTGAAGCACCTGGAAGGTGCGCTCCTGCAGAAAGGATTTTCGTGAAATTTTTTCCAAAATTACATTAAATTCCACATAATTGTTTGAAATCCAAAACTGGCATTTGGCACTTTATTTTATCATGAAATTCATCATTGTGTCTACATTGGAGGATGCATTTTGCACAAATAAATAGTGCCAAAAATACACCACAAACAGCAGCCACTCATGGTCTGTCGTTCATGTTGTTCCTGTGCATTTGCTCTAAATGTTTACTCAGAATGGCACATAATACGTGATGTGGCATTATGACATCAATCAATCACATGACTTTATTCGGCATAAAAGAATACCATAAAAGTACAGATAAAATACATCAGAGTTAAAAACTAGTCCAGCAATCTAAAAATTTCCATAAAACATAATCAATACATCAGTGATTAGGATACGCATCCCCTTGCACAATTCCCTCGTAATACCAAAAATGAATTACATCACTGGCGGGTGTAAGCTCCCCCCAAGCCCTTTGTTGCCCTTAGCCTGAATGTTGCCCTTAAAAAATTTACAGTACAAAATAGAGTCAAAGCATCTGGGGATAACTTTAAAAATAACAAAGCTACCCTCGCCTGTTTAAATCTAGCTTTCTTTAAAATTCTCTTTAAAAAAAGGATCCTAGGTTGTGAATAAAAGGGACATAGTAAAACCAGATGAAGGGTATCCTGCGGAGACCATAGGTCGCAGCCGCATGGTCCCTTCATCTCTATAGACGGTGTATATCCCGCCGGGTCAGCTAATACATGATGCAGGAAATTCAGCCTAAACCGTGTCATTAGGAATCTATCATGGGCATTATAAAAATAAGACAAATAAGGTTCAATGCCCACAGATGTTTTAGTTAGAAGATATTCTCTTACAGACTGCTTAATCAGCTCCCTGTCGTCCCTGAGTGTTATGGTATGCTTAAAAACCGATCCTTAACCATAGCCTTGTCCTTCATAGATATTTTAGAAGGGTTAATAAAAAGATCTGCACATCCTATTCCCTCCAGGGTCTCCTTCACATATTTTAACCATGGGATTTTAAGCCCCCGATCACGGACGAAGCAATCTGCTATAATCTGCCTGCAGAAAGCCGCCTCCTCGCTTGCCCAAATTTTGATCCAGCAGACTAGGGGTCTAACTCCCAGCCTGTCCGTAATATAGCCAACACCAAGTTCCTCATGGACAATGTGGGATGATGTACTCTGGGGCACTTTAAGCAAACGCCGAAAGTATTTATTTTCCTCAACTTGTATGTACTTTGCATTAATAAATCCCCATACCTCACTTCCATACATAACCTTAGCACAACACATGGAGCTATATAATCTCAAAATTTGCTCAGGTGACCACCGCCCTAACCTATGTGCAAAATTCATGATCGACCCAGAGCAACTAGTTAAGTTACGACATTTCTCTTCCATTAAATTTTTAAAATTCAGACGGTCATCAAATAAAATCCCCAGGTACGAAAAAGAATGCACCTTTCCCAGGCGATGTAATCCAATAGTATAATTGTACATTTTACTTGGTTTTTTTACCCACTTCCATGACATATGATTTTGACAAGTTGGGGGACAAATCTAAGTTCTCCATAAAAGAAACAAAGCCGTCTATCAGAATCTGCAGCCCTTTGGGTGTGCAAGCAAGCAGGACCGCATCGTCCGCATAAAGCAGGACGGGAATTCCTCGAGAGCCAATCCTAGGTGAATCCACTTTTAAAGTGCTAAGTGCCTGATCAAGTCTATTTATATACAATGTAAACAAAAATGGGGCCAGAATGCAGCCCTGTCTGACCCCACTAGAGCATATAAAAGGTTCTTTAATGCTTCCCTCCTGACTATACCTAACCGTAGCAGTGGTATTTGAGTGCAAAGTTTTTAAAATGTTAATAAGTCCTGGATCCACGCCAAGGTCACCCATGATTGCCCATAATTTTCCTCGGTTAACTCGGTCAAAAGCCGCCGTCAAGTCCATGAATGCCAGGTACACAGTCCCTTGGCTTGCAATGGTGTACTTGGCTAAAAGTAAATATAAATTAAGACATTGATCGGTGGTAGACTTCCTGGCCTAAAGCCAAATTGGGTGTCAGTTATAATATGCTGATCCTCAGCCCAGTCCATTAGCCGGCTGAGGATGACCCGCCCTAAGACTTTTACTGACACATCGATTAGGGAAATTGGACGATAACAAAGTGGGTTATCCCTGTTACCTTTTTAAAAATGGGAACAATCGTAGCTGTAGACCATGATGGCGGCATTACTGTGTCTACTGCTGTGTTAATGACCCTCGTCAGAATGGGTGCCCAAAGATCCACCTTACTCAAAAGAGATCCGGTGGAATCCCATCTGGCCCTGGAGCCTTATTACGGGTCAAGCCATCGATCCCTACCCTGATCTCATCCAAAGAAACATTTATCGGGGCAATATTTTGCTCCCCCCTGTTGTCCTCGTCCTGGTCCTTATCTGTACAATGGTTGTAGAGCCCATAAAAGTGCTCACGCCATTGCTCCGGCAAGATATTATTTGCTAGCCCTGGTTTATTTACCTCTTGGAAACTAGGGTTGTTTATAACTTTCCAAAAGGCAGTTGTATCCTTTAACTCCATTGCCTCCCTCAGGTCCTCCCAGGCTTGGATTTGTAATTTTGTTTTGCGGCTTTTAACGGCTAACTTATAATTTTTCCTACAGAGGGTCACCATACCCTTATCTCTCGGGGAAGATTTTAGAGCAACTTTCAGCTCTCTCAAGGCACGAGAGCACCGTTGGTCAAACCACCTTGGGTCGTCCGGTCTAGCTCTATTTGATGTCGTCCTGAGCAGACCATCAATAAATAGGGCAACACCCTCAAATGCCCTAATTAATTCGGCCCCCTCTACAGCCGGATCTAAACAACTCAAGATGACCTGTTCGCCATCATTAAGCAGTGCACTATAGAAAGCTTCACTGTTGGCCTGTGACTATCTCAACCTCCTGCCCTGATCTATAGCACATGCCACCCCCCCCCCCCTAAATGGTTCCTGACGAAGATTCAACTCAGAGAGGGACAATACTAAAGGGTTATGATCACTGAAAATACTCAGACAGATTCTAAAACCCGTCACCCAGTTTTTTAATGCAGCAGAAACAAAAATAAAATCAATAAATGAAGCACATCCCCTGCCTTTAAATGTGGGGTGGATTGATTTGTCCTTTTTGACATCAATCAAATCCATAGTGTGTGTGAGGGCATGCGTATTTAATAGCTTGCATAATTCCCGTCCCTCCCTGGTATGTTCCATGTGCGGGCCCTCTTCCAAAATTACATTAAATTCCACATAATTGTTTGAAATCCAAAACTGGCATTTGGCACTTTATTTTATCATGAAATTCATCATTGTGTCTACATTGGAGGATGCATTTTGCACAAATAAATAGTGCCAAAAATACACCACAAACAGCAGCCACTCATGCTCTGTCGTTCATGTTGTTCCTGTGCATTTGCTCTAAATGTTTACTCAGAATGGCACATAATACGTGATGTGGCATTATGACATAATTTCAGGAGTTTAATGTTAAATTAACGTAATTATACTAATTATGATTGTGTAGCACACATTTTGCAGGGGTCCTTGCAAAACTGGAATTCAACTTCTGTCAACTCACCAGTCATAACAAAACAAACTATAAATTAAATGGATAATGATGCGTGATTTACATGGATTAACATGCAAAGTCATAGGGATTTATGTATCTATCTAAAATATAAAATGAACACAATTCATAGGCAGAAATCTATGTAGTATATATTCCAGCCGTTTACTATTTTTTGTAACTCGTGCCCTCAAAACTTGGCAAGTGCTTATTAAGCAGCTTCCACTACATCCCATATTTTAGATGACATCAGGTTTCCTCACTCAGCGAAACAGGTCTGGCAGGAATAGGATGAGACATGCACAATTGCCATTGTTTTTTGCTAAGTATGAGATGACATCAGGGGTCGGAGGGTGCTTATTTGTAACAACATAAAAGCTTGTGGACAACTGGTATCGACTGGTTCCCCGAGAAAACCTCAGTATTGTTTTTATAATACAACAAGCTCAGTCTGAGCACACCTGTTCATTCACACAAATGTTGTGTTTCCATGAAAATTCATCTATAAAACCTGCTCTATACTTTTAGCCCTAAATTGTAACAAATTCTGTTAATGTATAGTACAGCTCTTGCTTTAATCTACAAACTGCAACACAATTGTGTTGTTTTCTGTCAACTATATCTTTGTTATTCAAGAGAACATAGTCTAATGGACTTTTTTTATTATTCAATATCAACTATGTAATATTATGTTTCTTTTAAACAAAAAAGAGCAAGGATTTTTGATTTATGCCTTATTAGTCTGATGGAAACAATCCATTCCCTAGGGGATGCGGTCATTTACTCTGCTTACAAAAGGGCGGGGTGGTGGGAGGTAGAGAGGGCCCTCAGGAAGTGAGAGTATTAGGCAGTAATGAAATCCTTTCCACAGATGGGGCACGGCTTCCCCAGACTGTTGTGCTGCTGATTCTCAACTCTGACCTGCATGGACCAGCCTTTATGGAGCCTGCCAGGTCTCCAGTTTGTAGAGGGGCACTGTGGGTCAACTGCAGTTCAGTAGGAAATGAGTGGATGCTAACGGATTACTCAACCCAGGAGGATCCCTTGCAGCCATTTTACTTCAACACTGTTCAGCTTCCTTCTGCTCAGAGCTCAGAAAATGATTGAAAGTCATTGCCATGAACCTATTTATTTAATTGCAAACTGAACAAAAGTTACCCCAGTAGGAAACACAGGCAGAATATATTATTATATTAGTTTGCATTATTTAAAAAAAATACCCATTGCTTTAATGTTACATGCTTAGGTTACAAAGTATACTTAAAAATGGAAACTATGAACCCACATGGGGCATATTTATGCTAAATAATGATCGTGTTTGAAATGCAGCTTTATTATTTTGAATTGTTTGAACTGTTGTGCTGAAATCAGATACAGTCATAGGGACATACTTGTAATTTCTCAATATGCACATGTACCATGAACAAATGGTAATAGCAGGTTACTCTATGGGGTATATTCACAAGAACGTGTGATAACTACCGCAAGAGCAGCGTAACACAACTTTCAATAACGCAGCCTATCACGGGAAAATAACCCCGTGTCAACGTGGAATTCACAACAAGGCGGTACCACGCGATAGCCACCAGATAACGCGTCAAATGTGAGCGTGAAAATCAACGCCACGCCCAAAAAATGCAAAACGCGAGAAATCATGCGATGAGGCCAATCGCGGTACAGAAATCAGCGAACACCAGCCATAGGCCTGTAAATCCCACGCGGCCGGCGGAAAAAAGCACCATAAAAGAAAGAAAAAAAAAAGCCCAAAAACTATTCAAACTGCGTAGCAACATGGATGCACCCGGACCGAGTGCAGAGGACAAGCCGAACACCACAAGCCCTACGGAGGACCATCCAGGAACCCCGCTGTCGGGGAAGGGCAAGGACAAGAGGAAGAGGAAGACCGGGTACAGTCCGCAGGAAGACCAGATCATCGTCACGGGGGTGACCGAACACCATCAACAACTGTTCGGCACCTCCACTGCGGCACTGGCAACCCAAACCGAAATATGGCAGGCCATCGTCACCAAGGTCAATGCAGTCGGAGTGTCCAGGAGGTCACTGGAGGAGGTCAAGAGGCGCTGGCATGATCTGAAAAGTCAGACCAAACATAAGCTCGCCGCCAACAGGGAGGCAGCAACGGCGACTGGAGGTGGGAGCCCTGCGACACAGGAGGGGCTGGAGCAAATGGTGGCCACAGTCAGCAGTGAGGAGACGGTGGCAGGATTGGGGGGCCTGGACACAGCACGATACGACCTGACCCAACAGCAACAGGGTGAGTAACCACTAGGGACGGGGGGAGATGGGCACAATGGCACACATGCACAATTACGCGCAGCACACAGCACACCCACAATGCCCGTGGAACATGTCCCTGAATGCCTTGGCACACTGCAGCACACATAGAAATGCCAAGCAGGCCCCCATCCACAATGTGCACAGAGGGCCCCCCCTATCACCAATATCACAACCGACCCGTGCACATGTGCCGAATCCAGCAAAGCAGCTGCTCCGTGACCCACACTGACTATGCAAGTAACACTGCATGTCCGATAGCATGGCAGCTGCCCCAAAAAAATTACATGGCCCACGAAGCGACATGGAGGTAGCCAAGTGCGGATCACATCCGTAAAGGAGCAGGTCACACTCCGACGTGTCCACGTGCACCCACAACCCATGCCTTACAATACACGCAGCAGACGAACAATGCACCAGGCCACAAAAACAGTCCGCGAGCACACATGACCCAAGTCAAAAGCAAATCAGGCCCCAAAAAGCACACAATTCAAAGGCACCCCGCCTCAAAGGGAGAAGGCTACACGAATTCAGAGCTGCAGGGGCAACTCCCCCACAATGCAGCACACACACATAGCACTCACAGGACATCCGCAATGAAGGCAATGTGGTACAAAGTGCAACACCAGCACCACAGGACAGAGCCCACAACAGGTTCCTCTCGTGCATAGTAACTGTCCACCCACATCTGGCATTGCCTGACACTGTGTGATGATAATGTACGGGTACTACCACACATCCGTCATGTAGTCGAAAAACACACTGACTGCCATCAAATAGCCAGCACCCCCCAAACAGTCACAATGTACATTGGCATGCAGTCTGAATGTATACATCTGCAAATCATCACCATACATGTGAAACACTGTTAACCTGCATCTCCCCTTTACATTGCAGAGGGACAAACAACACCCCCTGCAGAGCAGACCACACATCCCACCATTGATGATGAAGAGGACAACCTGCACATATGTCAAGACACCCTCCAACGGATGTTGGACAGCCTCTGCACCCCACCCCCAGGAGCAGGCCAGGCCAGCTGCCTCGAGGTGACCCTACCAGCTGCACAGACCACACAGCAGGAAACACACACCACCACGGCTGTCTCCCAGGACCCCCCGACCAATACATGGAATTCCAACGGCGTGTGTTGGGTTGCCAGGTGGAGTTGGCTCATCAGCTGCGGGTGGGTTTCGAGCTCGTGGCAGCCAAACTCGATGCCATACTTGGGTGTCTGAGTCCTATCAGGGACCACGTACAGTCCGTATCGGACACCCCCTGTATGCACCATGCTCCGCCACAGACCTTGGCTAACCTCGCTGCTGCCATGAGTCTAATACAAGCACTGTCTGGTAAGACAGGCACCAGCCACGACAGCACAGAGTTGGCACAGATGCGGAGGGCAATGGGGACAATGGAGCAGATGCAGGCTGGAAGTATGGCTGCCACGGCTGGACACCAGCGAGCAGTGGCTGGGAACAGCAACGCCCTGCAGTACTCCAACTTGCCATTGCTGCCACTGAGCCGTTGCCAGATGACTGCAGCGGGAACATCGACACACACAGCTCCGACCCCTGATGTGTCCGTGGCACACTGTGATGCTGCCCCATCACCTACGCAGTCTGATGTGTCAGGGGCACACAGTGATGCAGCCATCACCCCGCCACACACACCGGACACACCGGACACAGAACCCGTATCAGGGGAGTGAGAAGGGGATGGGAACTACTGTGTGAGGAAGGAGGCAGTAGCATCCATCACCGCCATATGGCCTGTCCCTGCCTGCTCATGACCTATGCATCATGCCCTGGGAAATACCTCCTACTGACCTCCGGAACACCCTGCGACATTCACCCGGACCCCGACGCGGACTGCCATTTCTTCCCCGCTGGCCAATCACACAGCAATCCTGCTGCGGACTGCACTCTCCCTCTTCCTAATCACTGTGCAATCCCCAAAGGACTCTGGTTGGCCCACCACTGGGCTTCCATGTGATGTGGGCTTGGATGGCCAGGTACAGCTCCAGCTCCAGCTCCGTCAATCACCTGAATGTGAATAAAACATTCTAAATCACACAGATGTGTCATCACTATGTTCACTCACGTATGGAAGTATGGCTGGATGTGGGGACGATGATTGCACATGAAGGTACACCCTGGTAAGTAAGTAAGTAAGTATTGGACTTGTAGAGCGCAGACTTAGCCCAAGGGCGTCAAGGCGTTATTAGCAGACTGCGAGGAACAGACCAAAACAAAAACAAGCTCATCCTGATGTCTGTGAGAAGAGCCAGGTCTTTAAGGTTTTACGGAAGAGAGAATGGGACAGCTGACTAGAGAGCTCTTCCGGGAGGGAGTTCCACAGCTTAGCCGCAGCCGAGGAAAAAGCTCTACCTCCCCACCTTGCCTTCTTAAACCTCGGTAAAGTTAACAAGTTTTTATCTGAAGACCGGAGCAGTCTGCTGGGAACATACCGCTGGAACATCGCCTTGATCCCATCTGGGCCTGAGCCAAAATAAGCATCATGAGTCAGGCACAGAGTTTTGAAAAGGATCCTACGGTCCACAGGCAGCCAATGCAATGACCTGATGGAGGCTGTGACTGAATGGAATTTAGGTAGATTCATCACCAGCCTGGCCACCGCGTTCTGTACCAGCTGCAAACGTCGCACCAGACCCTTGTCAATGCCCAGATAAAGGGCATTACAGTAGTCCAACCTAGACGTTACCAAGGCAATAACAGCCTGCTTGCGTGCTTCAAATGAAAGGAATTGGGCAATTTTTCTAAGGATCCTCATGATCCCGAAACAAGTGGACACTGTCCTGCTGACCTGGAGATTAAGGGAAAGTGAGTTGTCAACAATGACCCCTAGATTTTTCCCATGTGCTACCGGACAGGGGCAGACGCCAAGAGAGTCCGGCCACCAGTCACCGGAACAGATCTCCAATTTACTGCCAAAAATCAGGACCTCAGTCTTCTCACCGTTCAGTTTCATAAAATTTTCCACCATCCAGGAGGAGACTGCCTGCATACAATTCCTGAAATTAAGGGCAGAATCCCTAATGCTATGAGCAATAGATACCATTATTTGGGTGTCGTCCGCATAGGACAGCACCTCTAACCCAAAGGATCTCACAACCTTAGCCAGAGGGGCGACATAGATGTTAAAAAGTGTTGGACTCAGGGAGGAGCCCAGAGGAACACCACATGACAGGGTTTTAGAGGCCGAGTAGAATTGGCCGAATTTCACAGTTTGTGCCCTTTCATTGAGAAAAGAGGTAAGAAGCCCCAGAGCCGAGCCCCCGACACCTATCTCTCTGAGGCGTTCAACCAGCCTCAGAGGAGACAGGGTATCAAAGACAGCGGTAAGATCAAGTAGAACAAGCAAGGTGGTATGCCCAGAATCCACTTGAGTACGGATGTTGTTAAAAACAGTGGTTAATGCTGTTTCCGTACTATGGTGACTTCTAAATCCATGTTGTGAGCCATCGAGTAAACGGTGATCCTTTAAGTAAGAACTGAGATGGAAGTTTAGGTAGGTTTCAAGAATCTTCGCTGGAACCGGAAGTAAAGAGATCGGCCGGTAATTCTTCAATTCTCTGGGATCCAGGGAGGGCTTCTTCAAAAGTGGCTTCACCACTGCTGTCTTCCACAAGGTGGGATACTGTCCCTCTGAGATGGCAACATTGAGGACAGCCGTAAGGTGAGGGATAATAACCTCACGAGCGATTTTTAGCACCTTGAGGGGGCAGGGATCCAACGGTGAGCCCGATTTCACTTGTTCCAGAAGGCGGTCTGTCGCCTCTGGCAGCATACTGGGAAAGGTGAGAAGCCTGGGAGTGTTCTCTGAGAGCAGGCCCTCACTTAGAAGGGGGGTAGAATGAGCAGGTGACCCCACCTTGGAGTTAGAAGCTTCCAACGAGGAGTAAATGTCTATGATTTTAGTTTGGAAGAAATCAGATATTTTGTCACAGAACTCCTGGGAGAATTCTGAGGAGTCTGTGACATGGGGAGAGATGAGAGAATTGATAACTTTAAAAAGATCCCTAGAAGATTTCATAGATCCTGTGATCTTTGAATAGTATAGCCCCTTTTCCTCCATAATGGCTGCTTTGTACTCTTTTAGACATTGTTTGTGGAGTTTCCTACCCAGAGGCTCTAAATTAGAGTGCCACAGCCTCTCCTGTTTATGGCATCCCTGTCTTAGCTTTCTGAGTCTTTCCGTAAACCAGGGAGCGGAGGTTTTTTTTCTAGCTGAGTAGTGGCTACTAACAGGAGCAAGCGTGTCCATTGCTGCTATCAGTAGCTGCGATAACTCAATGGTTGCCAAGTTGGCATCATGGGACTTAGTGGGTTCATAGTTTTTAAAGAAGTTTGAGAGCGACTCCTTACTTATGAGGCTAAAATTCCTCCTTTCCTCCACATTCCTATCACCAGGAGGAGCCTTCCCTGATGCCGAGAAACGTAACTCAAAAGGGATGGCACAGTGGTCAGTCCAGGCGAGGGGAATCGGTTCTCCAACCCTGATGCGAGGGTCATTAGAGAAGACGCCATCAAGGATGTGCCCTGCTCTGTGGGTGGAATTTTTGACCAGCTGTGAAAAACCACAGCAACCCATAGTTTCCAACAGACTTTGAGTGTCCCTACAATGAATGTTATCTAAATGAAAGTTAAAATCACCCAAGAGAGTGAGATTTGATCTATCCAGATAGGGTTCTAAAAGGCTACTAAAATCTTGGCTAAAAGAGGCCCTGGAGCCCGGTTGCCGGTAGCACAAAACGCCGGAAAAGCTCTCTGTAGGATGCAGATTAATTGAAAAATAAAGAGCTTGGTAGAGGTCAGGCTAGGCGGTTAGTGCTTGAGTCCGGCAAGCCAGCGTCTCTCTGTACAGGATGCCCAGACCCCCTCCATGCCTGCCTACCCTGTCCAGTCTGGCGAAGGTGTACCCGGAGGGGATGGCGTCTACAAGGTCAGGACCTGAGGAGTCCGTGGCCCATGTTTCAGTAATGAAGACCCAGGTTGGCTTCCTCAATGAGACAAAGTCCCTGAAAGCCACCTTGTTCTTAATCAACGATCTTACATTAATAAGAAATCCTTGCGCTATCTGTTCTTTAGGAAGGGGCCTAGTGACCTCATTTCCAAAGGGATATTACAAAAGGAAGCATGCATCACAGAGATATTACATTCAGTGCAAACCAGGTGCTGCTTCTTAACTAGGTGTTCAGGGTCCATGGAATGATGACAGGGAACCCTTGCTGGTCGGAGATCTAAAAATACCCTTCTGGGATAACTAATCCGTCCCAGCCGGTCTAGAGGAAGAGAGACAGCATCTATGGTGCAGGGCGCGGTCTTGGCGCGGACGGGCGCAGACAAGCTTGCCTTTGGCGCGCCTTTGGCGCGCCCGCTGCGCGCGTCCGCTGCGCGACCAGCAAGCCATGCCAGATATATAGTCTCCGAGGACTAGAATGCTAACCCCCTGGCTCCACCCCCCAGCACACCGGAAACAGCCTGAATGTGCGCCGGCGCCCTCCACAGCAAACGGGAAAACCCGCGGTGGACCGGGGCACTGGCGGAAACACAGAGGACGCGCTGAGAGGGAACCCAAATGCCAGGAAAGTAAGTACAAGCGACATCTATGCGCATGTCTATCCCTGAGACACATGGCCAATTGGATGACTGTGAAGGTGAGTACTAGCTGTGTCCCCATTGCACATCAACATCAATCTCACAACACCCCTACATAGGCACACGTCCATGTGTTGAATAGGGCCGTGTGTAGGAGTGACCAAAACTGTGGCAGGCCAGGAGTGGTATCCCACACCACGTGTGACAGCAGAACTTCACGTCGCATACCGACTTACACACATCTGTGTGGACACAATCTGTTGTGATGTATGACATTGCTCCACATGGTCAGAGGTTGGACACCATACACACATAGCTGGAGTCATGTGAGTGCACATGTCGTCCAGCACCTATCCAAAAACAATGTCTGGCTCACAGAGGCGGAGCCTGCCAAAGGGACACACACCCATTGCACATGCGTCAGTCAGTTCCTCCCTGTGTTGTGACGAGGCTCATTGTGGCACACGAGTGGACAATTTAAACAACACACCTCACAGTTAGACACCAGTGGAGTGGCATAGGCTTTATTGGCATGTGCGTGTCAGTACGGACGAGGCAACGGCCACAACAGGCAGGGACATGCTTAAGACACTTACACGCAGCAAGGGTACATGTCGAGGTTCAGATGATGGTGGGGCTGAAATGGACAACATTCATCACGGATGGCAACGCTCACAGCCCACCTTGCCTTGCTGGACGAGTCATGTGTTGTTTGGCGTCTGCACATTGCCCCGTGTGAGGGGCACGACTCACTGCACGTGAGGTCTGCATGGTGCTCTGCCTCCGGGGTGCGCCCATTGTCTGCTCTGCCGACAGCGATCAGGTGTGAGGGTCCGACAGGTTCACATGTCGTGCTACATTGCCATGTGTGTGCTCTCACCCAGCAGTGTGTCCGAATTGGCAACGTTGCCAGACGGCGCTGTGTTGCTCCGACCATGGACCTGCGTCGCCTTGCACAGGTGTGTGTACACACGCGTTATTCCACGCACATGCATCCAGAGCCCGAACGTTGGCAGGCGTGTCCTCTGTTGTGGTGGGATATGTGAGCAATCCCCACGATGCAACAAGTTGTTGGGCCATGTGCTGTGGGTGGCAATCGGATGTGGCTTCAGGAACGTAGTTACTAGTCCATGAATGCCCGTGAAGCTTCATGTGCAATGTGTTCCAATAGTACGTCGTTGTCGTGTTCAAGGAACACCAGGGTGAGCCAATCCATTAGGTGGTCCGGGCAGGTGTGCTCAGCCCACGCCGTCTCACCGATCCGCAACACAGCCCAATAGGGGAGCGCCTCGATGTGGTCACTGCACACGAGAAATTGTGCTATCTCCCATGCTCAACTACCAATACATACGCAGTATGTCAAGGCATCCCATGCACGGCTGTCTCGGTTACACTCCTGTTCGTGATCCAACAGGGGGCGCAGACACGAGTCATAGTCCAATTCATCAACAGTTGTGTTGTATAGGCAGACATCCATGGGACACTCGAATGTGCATGTTCGGCAGTGGAACCAGGGCTGGACGCAGGTGACGTGGGCAATGAGGAAGCTGAGCCTGTAACTGATCCGCAGCACTGCCAGTGGCAGTGCGCCCAGTAAATGCAGCATACGTGCACGGTACTGTTCCACGTGGCGGGGGTTGTGCATGTGCCCGGTATGGCCTGCCATTGCGTTGGTGCGTCTCGTGAACAGGCACTCTTCTGGACTGCAGCAGTTGTGTGGAGGATATGCCACAGCTCTGAGCAATGATTCGAATGTGTGTGCAACGTTGTGGGTAATGGGTTGCTGTTTCCGTGAGTGTCAAGGGTATCCCATGTGGGGGTACCACAGGCAGGGGCTTCTGTGTGTGGGCTGTGGATGAGTCAGATGGTTCATTTGCGGAATGCGTGGTGTGGGAGTCGTCCCCATCTGCCATTGCATCTCTATCAGGGTGTTCCAGGCGCGTTCTGGTCCAAGGTCAGAGGTGCAGGTGTCCTCCCGCATTCTGCATTGGGACAATGGTGCTTTCATCCCTGATGTTTGTCTGACTACTACTTTCGTTTTCGGAATGTGATGTGGATTTGGCGCTGAGATTGGGACACGGCCTTGGGCTCATGGTGTACGGATGGCGATGCACACACACATGTTGGCATGTGGAGCCAGGTGCCCGAGCGGCCTTGCGCTGCTTGTGCTATCTCACTCCGTCTCTCTCCCTCGCTCTCTCCCTCTCTTTCCTTTGTTGGGCGCATGGCACACCTTCTTCTCTTGTATTTGGTCTTCCAGGCTGTGTGCTACGGATTGTCCAGTGAGGAGCAGCTAGGACTCATCCTAACGGTTGTTTCTGCTTTGGTTTGTATGGTGTTCTGTGTTGGTGATTGCATTGCTGTATGACTGATTCTCCATTTTCTGGCCACGCATGTATGTTTATTTTCCTGCTTGTGCAACATCATTCAAAATGTTTGTTTTGGGATTCGTGGTGTTGGTGTACAATTTTTTAGTCCGGGGTTGGGGTTGGTCCCGGGGGGGGGGGTGTTGCGGGCCTGGGTGTGGTGTCGTTGGGTGTTGTGGCCCTCTTGGGTGTCCGGGCCGCATGATGGGTGGCTCCATGACATCTGCTGCCCTTCGGATGTGGTCCTGGGCTGTGCTCCCTTTTGTGGTGCTGGCTGCCGTCCGACTTTACACCAGGTCAGAGCAGGGGTAGATTTCCTGGTGCTAACGCGCCTTATCGCCTGTTTTGTGTTATTATCGCGGATGTGGCTGGTTGTTGTGAATGTTGAGGTGTGCTGTTGTCTCTGCTTTTGTCACGGGAACGCCTACTCTGCATTTCATTAGCGATATTTGCGAGGGTCCTCTGTGGCGATGTTTTTTGAGGCTGCTATCGCGGGTAAACTGGTGCTGTGGGCTGTTAACACAGGCTTGTGAATGGGGGGGTAAATTTATCACGACTTTGGCTGCGATAAACTGCCGTTAATTCGGCGATAGCTCCTTGTGAATATGCCCCTTTGTGTACACAGGGCACCAGGAGAGACTTTATAAACCTCATACACTAAACACACCACGCAGATACTTGATCACTGGGTAAACGGGCGTTTAAGTCACCTAAAGTATGACTCAGAGGGTTGTTTTTGAAGTTTCTGGCATCCAGATGCATTAATTCTACACAACTCTTACTCCATAGGCATGTTCTAATTGTACACCTGTCAATAGGTTCATTCGTTTCTGTAGTAATTATTATTTGATAACACACTCCTCAAGAGAGCAATGCCTCTGTTTGTCAGGGCCCCAGGACATCGCGGTCTGATTTGCCAAATTTTGCATCTACGAAACAAGAAAATTGTGGCAACAAAACAAAATATGCAGTATTTTTGCAACAGGCACAAAACGTGACTGTCACAAAAATACTGTGGTCCAGCCAGAAGCAATCAGCACCGCACAGTATGCATCAGTGGGGAAGAGTCTTTCCCAGGTGGTGTCCCTGCTCCAGCACCTATCTTTAAATGGTTTGTGGAGTCACAGTATTCAGCTGTGGAGAGGAGTGTGGCGCATTACACAATCACTTGGTTCTGCAGATTGGGGAGGCTCTGAGACTTGAGTGCCTCCTCTCAGAGTATGCTTGCAAAGAGAGAGCTCTCTGGGAACTGAAATCGGGGTAAGGAAGACCTGTCTGCCCCCAAGGATTTTGCACCAGTGGAATTCCTTCCTTTAGTTGGATATTACTCAGGGTGACGTGCAGGCAGAGCAGACGACCATATGATTTTCAGGCAGTGACCAGACCAGGCTTTCTAAAGAGTACCATCATTGACCTTTCCTGCATACAAGTATGCCTGGTGCTGCCTAGACTGGTGTAACACTGAGCTATGACACATAATTTTTTCTCCCTACTCCTGATCTGTTGCTATGCAATGCATGTTTCTAACCGTGCTCTACCACCTTAATATCGGCTTAACAACATTCGTGGTTGATAATGTTGTGGGAGAAATATCATCAAATCAAGGATATTGTTGGACTAAATATTAGGGTGAGTGGGTGAAATTTTAATCACGATGTAGTAATCGGAGTAATTTTGGTACGTTACTCTTGTGATGCAAAATTACCAGAAAATATGTGATTACACCTGCTTGTGTGATTTAGAGTAATTTAGTGTAAAAATGCCTATCGCAAGAGCACAAGAACACAGCGCAAGGGGCTGCTGCTGCTTGTGTTCTGTTGCATTTAGTGCCAGTTTCTTTACGCAAAATGTATGCCCTCCTCGCGTAAATCTGCATAGTCTCACATAATTTTAGAGTGATTTCACGTAGTTATGCAATAGCAAATTACCCGAGTTATGCCCACTCCTACTAAATATCCAAGGTAAGAATATTGTTTTTTTTTTAATTTGTAGAAAATATTGATGTAAATAATATTGATTACTTTAATGTTACTGAATATATCGAAATTGCTTTTGCTAGAGTATATTTGTTCACTTATTTGTTTTGTTTATTTAGTGTTTATAAATGTTTGTTTAATTTAATTTAATTTTTATATATTTTTTAAGTTCTTGAAATATAGGGGTTTTATTATCATAATTGTTTTTAGTGGTTTGTTGGATTTATTTTCAGGGAGTAGGGCGGAAAGTGTTTTAAATTTATAGTTGTGTACTTTTTTAAAATCTCAATTGGTTAATTTATTAATTATGAAAAGTAAATAATTATTGCATATAGTAATGATTTTTATTTGTACTGTTTTTCATGTTTTAATAAACTTCTGTTTACATTTGTTTCTTACTAACTTTTTATAATAATGGCATTATTGATATAAAGGGCCTTTGAACTATTAGCAAGAAATGTTGTATCTGACTTATTGTTTTTATATTCACGTTGTTGGCTCTTTTCATCAGGAGTTCTTTTTCCTGCACCTGCTTTCTAAAATGCCACAGTCTAACCCTTCTCTCTCTCCTTACCCCATCTGCCTCTCTTTTCCTCTTTTTTCTCTTTTTCGATGTTATGACTCATGGTCTGTCCAATGATAACCGATTTGTTTTTTCATTTATGTTTGAAACCTAGTGATTGTGGCATTTGGGCAATTTACTATTTCTGCATCATTCTTGTAAGATCAAATATTTTCTATTGGTTGACATTCTGTTTGCTTTCTATCTAATAAATAATTGTTGCTAAATAAAACGGAAATATAGCAGTGAAATTCACTATGTTCCTTCCCAACCAAAAAATAAAAACATTGCTAGATTCTTGCTCCTATCTTACAGGAGACAGGACTGCACCCTGGAGCCCCTGTCAACGAGACGCCTCTGGCACAGAGTGTGCCCTAGTCCCGGGTGCCGAGTATTTCTTTGTTGATATTAAGCAGTAATGTCTCTGTGTCCCTGTGAGGTCTGAATGAAAGTCACTGAGAAGGTGATTTGATTCTGGGTGACAGAAAAGTTAATGGATGACTGCTGTCTCAAGTTCCTTTGCAACACAGGAGAAGCCTGAAATATGTTGGTAGTTTGAAAAATTATCCAAGTCCCCCAAAGGAGTGATGACAGAGTTTTTAGGGTATGTTTGCTCTGTAAAGAGGGCTATATTGATTAGTCTGGTGATGAAGGGCAACAATGCAGTAATATCCAGCTACCCACTTGTATGTCGCAAACATCCCAAAACAACGAGGATTATTTGACAAACATCAAGATATTTTTGAAATCATCATCAGTGACTGGTGAGAACTCATGAAGAAGGGTAGAGCAGGCAGGTACTGAGTGAGGGTTATCGTGTTAATTTATGTCCTTCCTGTGCTCTGCCTTGATGTTTCAATTGGTGAAGGTTAGCTGTGAACCATTTATTGGTCGTCATTAGATTAGGATAGTGGGTGGACAAGTAGAGAAGAGTATCTAAAGCAAAATAATATTTTTAAAGATGTCCTAGAATTAATGCTCCAGAATTAATTTAATTGGGTCCAATGACCTGACCAAACAGAATTTGCTCATGTTACAGTTTTTATCATTAGCACTGATTTTGATTCAATTAATGATTGCTTGCTGTCTCTCAATTGCTGTCCTTATCTTATCATGGAAGCTTTAATTTTATTAAGACAGCAACTCTTCTAGGCCCCCTCTCTGCCAAGAAAAGCCCATCAACTGGGTTGATTCAATAAACACTGCAGAATAGCTAATAATAGGATACCCTGTGCCTTGAATTGCGTCCCTAGAAACCAAGCAAGCATTGTCAGTGTCAGAGGTAGTTATAAGCTAGCTATTAGGGAATGGTAAGCAGAAGGTAAGGAAGAAACTTGGCAAAATTTGATTAGGGCTTGCAAAGACCGAGATCTTAGTGACTTTGAAAAATTGTGAATGCCAAAAAAAGTAGATGCAATGATTCTAAAGGGCATGGCATCAACATTAGAACCAACATCAGGGTGGAGCATTTCAGTAATATTTACTTCTTCGGTATGGATGGGGTTGATGGTCCATGGGAGGCCCCTTTCAGCTTCTCATTAAACATCCTTTTCTCCATTGAGGAGGATGTGGATGCCATTATTGCTGGCCCATCATTTAAGGTACTAGGACCTGATGGGGTCCCTATGGATTTGTACAGATCAAACACCACATTTTGGGGCCTATCATAATCAACATTTAAACACTGCAGTGAATACTAGTATTCCAAGCTCATAGCAGACAGCCACAATAGTTCCTATATACAAGAAAGACAACAAACTAGTCTCCAGGGGCCAGATGTACGACCATTGGATTTAGCGCCTCGCAATTTGCGACAAATTGCGAGGCGCAAATTGCGAGGCGCTAAATCCAATGTACAACAGTGTCTCAGACACTGTTTGCAATTCCCAATGGGGTCGCAAATTGCGAGGCTCATGAATATTAATGAGCCTCTCGCAATTTGCGAGCCCATTGGGAATGACAGGCCCTCCCAGGGATGGTGGCCTGCTGGGCTCAGCAGACCACCATGTCTGGGACTGCTTTTAAATAAAGCAGTATTTTTTAAATGCAGCCCGTTTTCCTTAAAGGAAAGCGGGATACATTTTTTTTTTTTTATTAAATGAAACGTTTTCGTTTCATTTTTTAAGGGCAGGTTGTGGTTCCTGCCCTTAAAAAATATTTTTAGAGGTAGTCACAAAGTGGAAGGGGTCCCCTGGGGCTGCGACTGCATTACCACCCTCTAGAAGAGGGTGGTAATTTGCGAGTGTTTTGCGACCGCAATTGCGGTAGCAAAACATTCATACATGTGGTTGCGGTCGCTATTAGGAAGGGAACGCCCATTCCTAATAGCGACTTGCAATTCCTAAATAGCGAGTCGCAAATGAATTGCGACTAACTATTTAGGAATTATACATAGCCCTTTCACATTTTGCATGTGCAAACGGGTCGCAAACCCGTTTGCGCATGCAAAATAGGGTCGTACATCTGGCCCCAAGTGTTATAGGCCAATTTCCTTAACTGATTCAAAGATATTCGTTTTCACAGAATTGAGGTGGAGCCAATGTGAACAAGGTGCAGTTTGGATTCACAGAAGGATTGGGAATCCAAAAGCAATGTTGGAATTTAAGCCTAATCATTGAAAAGTACACTGCTGCTAAAACAGGACCCATATATCTTTCTTTTATGGACATCATCAGCGCCTTTGACTGGGTTAACCAATCAAAGCAATGGGATTTTCGGATGCAGATGTGTCTACTCTAACCTCTTGTGAACGTTTAATATATTAATAGGTTGAGTGATTTTCTGCTCACCATTGACAGGGACCAGTCAAAGGTGGGATCTCTGTTTGTTTCAGCACTGCTTTATGCAGACAATGCTGTTTTAATTTCTTGTACCCCCAATGGCTTAAGAAGCCTCATTTATAGTTTTGTCAAGTTTAAGGGCAACCTCGAGACCAATATTTCCAAACTCATTATATGGTCTTTTGTCACCAAAAACATAAGGTTATACCAATCACTATCAGAGGAAAGCCTATCTCAAAACTCAATGCCTTATCATATTTGGTGGTGACATTTGATGTGCAGTGTTCATGGCTGTCCAGCATTTCGCATAGATGTTTCTGTTTTAACCAGTCTGTGGGGGTAGTCTTTGAGTTAGCCAGAAAGGTGGGGGAAAAAAACTGTACTACCTATTTTAGAAATCTATAAACGCAAGTGCCCCACAGTTTCTACCAAAGGGGCCACCGTTTGGGGTTATCAAAATTGTTCAAAAATTTAGCAGGATGAGAATCGCTTTTGTAGGAGACTGCTAGGTCTCCCACCTCTAGTCCACATTTTTGCACACATGAGGAGCTGGGGCTTTCATATATAGAGGATTTATTCAAACTTGCGCCGCTCCTCCTCTGGATTTCTATGTGGGTAAATAAGCAGGCCCATTTTAATCACATGGTCATTGCTCATTGCTTAGCCTGTTAGCGGGGGCCATAAAGTTAAATGGCTAAGCTATATTAAGAGCAATGCAAAATCCCTGGGAAGACTTAAATTGTTTACCTCCCCACACTTGATTGTCAAGTGAGACACAGAAAGGGCCCCAAAAAATTAATGTCCATTTTGAATGGTAGACCGAGAAGAGGATGACCTTAAAAAGCCCACTGTCAGGATCTGTTATGATTCAAGCTTGTGATGGCATGGAACCCTACTTCGATTTTGTGAAAGACGTCTGGGAATGATCTCTGTTAACCAAATTTCGGTTAGGTACCATGAAGAGCCATTTGTGTTGTCCTCTTGATCAAAATGACTCAGCATCTATTTTAATTTTTTACTGTGATGAGGCATCCAACCAGACCCTGATGCATTTTATCTTCTTTTGTAAATATTATGGGCCCGATTCCGATCTCATAAGGAAGGCCTCCAAACGGGATTTGTAAAGAGCAAATCCAATTTGGAGCCTATCTTTCCGTCCGAATCGCCCCCCGTTCCGAACGACCAAGTACGATGCGAGTATCCCGTACGCGCCGTGCGAACCGTTTACGAACCCAAACCTGTCCATCCGACACGTTTGTAGCAGAATCGTGTACGCTTTTCCCCACCCGCCCCGTTTTGCTATGGGAGCCTGTGTATGCGTCTGTACACAGGCACCGATAGAGTTCAATGGAAGTCCGGCCGAACCGAGTCCGTAACCATGCGGTTGCATCGTACTCGCTCGGTTGGACTCGCACAGTGCGACTCGCTTGGAAAGCCCTCCAGGCCCGAGTTGTACGGAGGGCATTCCTAGCGAGATCGGAATCAGGCCCTATGTGTCTTTTAAGCAAAAACTTTTATTGCCAATTTTAAAATCACATGACTTTTATTAGCACAAACCTGCACTTCATTTCTTACGTATGACACGTAGCCCCATGCTGTGCTCTGCTATTGGGAGTTTCTTAAAAAATGCCACTCATCTGCATAACTCCATTAACTTTTAAAAGGCTGTTAAGTGTTTCTTCTTAACTTTTTTAAAACAATAATGTAATATGTTGTGTTTTGATTGTGCTTTTATGATTGCTGCAAAACAAGCAAATAAAGCTTATTAGAAATGAAAGGAAGTTAATTGAGTTCAAAAGTAGTAGTTTATTATTGGAAGGGTAGAGTTAAGGGGGAAGTTATTTATAAATGATCTGACACAGACTAGGAGCCCACAAGGAGATGTTCAGAAATTCTGGAAAATTATTTGAGGCAATGTCCCCATGACTTGTGACTCAGTTGGGACACTGATGATTTGATAAAAGCAAAGATGTGCATTTCTTCTATGGTATGTGTGACTGTGCATAACATAACACATGTATTTGTAAAGCTCACTTATCACCCAAGGGTCTCAAGGTGCTGAATAACAGATGTTTATTGTTACCCAACAGTACTCATTTTTTCAACCTCAGATGGATGAAAGGCTGAGTGGACCCGCCGGGGTCGAACACAGACCCCTGCAGTGGATGCATTAGTCCACTAAGCCACCAGACCCGGCTCACTGAAAGATCATTTGCTAGATATTTAGGAATGGGCAGACAAGTCTAGCCTATAACTGTAATGACATACTTCACTAGTAGTGAAATGCACGCATGCACAGCGAGAGTTCCATGGCCCCAGTGAAAGTTAGGAATTTACCCCAACAAGCCAACAATTGAATACTACATAAGACCACTTATCTCTATAACATCTTGCCTCACCCATCTTCTTTGCCTCGTCCATTTTACAGGCCTCTTTTTTCAATCTAGGGCTGTGCTTCCAGTCTTATCAAGAAGCTTGGAGAATGGTGGGGGTAAGTGTAACCCTTTTAATCATTCCCCTACTGCTCTGTCTGGTTCCCCATTGGGAATCATGCCTTGCTGGTTCCAATATCTAGGTCTAGATTCCTGCCCTTCACCTTGTCCTGCTTCTGCCATGAAGCCTCCAGGTTGCCAGCAAAGAAAGCAAGGTAAGTAAAAAAATGAGCGGTTGTTTCTCTCTGCATGCCTGAGTGGATGTTTTTGAGTATGTTTGTGACTGTTTGAGAGTGAATGACACTGAGGGAGAGTACATGTGTATTTGAGGGTCAATGCAAGTGAAAGTGAGTGAGAAGTAGTGAGAGTAAATATGAATGCATGAAAATGAGCATGGGTGAGTGAGTTAAGGAGTGTGAGTTAGAGGGAGTGAGTGAGGGGGAAAATGTAAGAGGACAGGGGAGTGAGTCAGGGGTATAGCTACCAATAGTGCAACAAGTGCAGTTGCACCGGAGCCCAGAGGTCTCCAGAGCCTACTAACTCCTATTTATGAAACAATAGCATCTGTACACCAGGAGTTCAAAGTCCCTTTACAGAGCCCCCTGTACATCATCAGTTGTGATAAGAGTCTATTCGATTGAAAATCTTTATTCGTCACAATCGTAATGGCCATAAAAGTACTTAGACAACAATATACAATAAAGAATAAGCATATAAAATCAATATACAGTATACAAGGTTAAAAAGTGACACAGTTTGAAATCCACGTCCACTCTTTCATACTAACTATTAAAAAATAATAATTTTCCTTAGTCAAATCACACCCCTTATCTAAAGTGCAATGCTAAGGCATGTAGAAGGAGATGAGAGTCAATGAGTGTAAAAGAGTAAGTGTGTGTGTGTTTGCAAGAGTGAGAATCAGTGAGTGTGAGTGTATGTTTGTACATTTGTGTGTGTGACAGTGAGCAGGAGAGAGTACGAGTGAGAATGAGTAGTGCGACCGAGTTAAAGTGAAGGGGCAAGAGAATGAATTAGAGAGAGAGTATGAGTGAATGAGAGTGTGAGTGTCAGTAAGAGTATGTTTGTTAGTGTGCTTTAGTCTCTTGCCATGTTATACTCAAAATAATTCAAAATAATTTTTGGCTTATGGGGGCACTCAAGTTTGCATGCTGTCGCTGGCATGTAGGATGTAAATCTAGTCATAATGGCAAAATGCAGGCCCTGACATACTAACGTAATTCTTTCCATACGGGGACGAAAATGCTGGTGCTGGCATACTGGAGGTACCCCTTGGCCTCAGAGAGGGTAATCATGGTATTTTGGGGGCTGGGGGATAAGGTTGCTGGCAACAAACTATGATAAGATACTGGTTCTGCAGATCATTTTTGAATTATGGTTTACTAATGGTATATGGACAGTATCAAAGGCAAAATTCTGGTGCTGCTATACTGTGTGTAATTCTTGGCATAAGGGGGTATCATGACAAAATGCTACCATTGACACACTGGAGATAATTCTTAACATATAGGAAGCACCCACGGCAACTTTTGAAAAAACTGGGGTGAACTTGTAGCACGTGTTATGCCCCACCAATTCCAAAGATCACCAGTCGACAATGCTCTGTGCCTTTATTTTGTTAGACCTCTTACCTACATTTCAACACCATCTTCCACAAGGTGCTGTCGACAGCTGTTGTCATGCTATTGGCTTCAGCTTCTAGTGCTATTTTATTTAACCTCCTTTCTATTTATTTTAATTCTCTACAAAAAATATGCTGTAGCCTCAGAGTGCCTAGGGTCAAATATATAGAAGCTTGAAATTGGGTTACACGCTGTATAAAAACTGAACATATCTTGGCGTGGTATTATCAACTGAAGGAATCCATCAAACATGTATGCTGATAGAAAGATGAAAATGCCTTGGTGGAGAATGTGCAGGATTAAGGATGGGAACTCTTTTCAAGCACCTTGCCAACAGACTCAAAAGAACTGTGGAGAATAGAGTCCGGCACGGGGAGAGCTAGCCAGAAGTCTGCTTGAAGAAATGGCTTATTATCAATCTCCTGAATTTCAGTCTGGTTCCATGTGTCGAGGCAGAGGTAGAGAGCTCCACATGCCCCTCTGGCACTGCCAAATTGCCGGATATGCCAGTCTGACCCTGATCACAAATCACGTGTTGCAATCTGAAAATGTTGGTAGTGAGTGTCAGGCAGCAGGTACAGAAGATCCACTCTGTGTGGAAGTCTGCAGTTTTCTTATGCAGGCACAAGTAGGATCAGTACCCTGTCATCATATCAGTATCAATGTGGCTCTTGAAAGACAGTGGATAACTGAGTAGTCAGTCAGTCAAACCACTTTATTCAATTGATTAAAACCATAAAAGTACAATACACAATATAATAAGATCATGTTACCCAATAAAACAAATGAGCGACTTAAAAAGAAATTAAAATAGCAAAATCAATTGTCAAATGCATAAAAACTCTAAAAATACAGTCAAGGGTAGTTTCAGAGAGGGGTGAAACAGAATTTTTCTTTACAATCAGTGCTCATACAGGTTCTAACATAGGATACCTTCTTTTTCTAAGACGAGCTGCTGCAACTAGAAAACTCACAATATTAAAAATCTCCCAAGTAGCCAGAGTACACTGCATTGGTTATGTTATTTATATTTGTAGCGCGCACGGATACTCCGAGAAGTGTCCCGGCGCGAGCCTTGAGGAATGCGGGGATCAAATTAAACAAAGAGAAATGTTTTCAGGTTTTTTTAAAGCAGAATGGGGTCCTGAATGCTCCGGAGAGCGAACAGCAGCGAGTTCCAGGCTAAGGCGGCTTTCAAGGCAAAGGAACTGCCACCCATCCTTTGCAGCCGGAAGCGCGGAACACGGGCCAAGAGTTGTGTGGTAGAGCGCAGATGTCTCGCAGGCGTATAGAAAGAGAAGCGCTTTCGTAGGTAGATAGGGCCTGAGGCATGAAGAGCGCGGTGAGCTATAACTAAGGACTTGAATTTAACCCGTTCGGCTACGGGCAGCCAGTGAAGGGCGCGCAGATGTTGTCTCACGCTACTTCTAGCGGGGACGTTGAGAAGAAGCCTGGCTGCCGCATTCTGCACAACCTGCAGTTTGTTAAGCAGATATCCCGGGATGCCCACATAAAGGGCATTGGCGTAATCCAACCGGGATAAAATCAGGGCTCGGGTGACCGTTTCTTTAGCGGCGGTTAAGAGAGTGAATTTAATTCTGTACTCTACAACTCATGTATTTCACAAGTGGTGGAGTAAGGAGTTTGAAAACTAGACAGGGAAAATGTATGTCCTCTGCATGGTACTTTCATATACGGCAGCCCAGTCTCATGTCAGGAATGTCATAAGGGAATGGGAACCGAGGCAAGTGCAGATCTTAGAACGTCCCTCTGTTTATGTGATGCTGCACTGAGCCCTCAGCCGCCTACCCTGGCCAAGCTTCAAGTACACGTTTTGTACCCAGCATAAATTGTGGCAAGGTGCAGCACATTATGGCATACAAAAATTCTCTTTGAGAATTATTGCACATTACATTTTTTCTAATTTGCGCCTAGGAGTAATATTTCTTTACAAATTGCTCATACACCACACAGACTTCATGGCATTAAGAAACGATATGAAGCAACACCACACAGAAATATCTAACTAAGGGGAGACAAGTAGAAAAGGCTTGCTAATTAGCAAAGCAGGGAAATCTGTCACTAAGAGATTGTACCCAAAGTGTGATGGTTTCTTTGTTCTTAGACTCCCATGTTTTGTATACAGAAGGCTTTGCTGAATATGTTATCAGGTTACATGACCAGTGTGTTATTAGATGATGCCTGTTAACTAAATATGGCATACATTAAGAGTGGACCTACAGTACCTACTGTAAAGAGTTCTAATATACTTATTAGTGATTATTGTACACTGCATGGAGATGAAGAAGGGGTGTACAAAGATGTAACGTTTTTTCCAGCCTCTGTGAAGCTATATGTGAAACTGCATTTCACCAACTTTACACATTCTCTTGCTTTACCACTACTGTGTGAAAATCATGACTGTTGTAACAATTTACATCACACATATTCTTAATCAACAGTACCTAAGTGTTTCTGAATAAGAGGAACTTCAAGTAAAAGAGATAGGGCCTTATTACAAGTTCGGCGGTCCCGAGACTGCTGAACCAGCAGTTATGGTCCAGCCTCCGTGACCTTGGCGGTCCGTTCGCCATATTATGAGTACTGTGGTCGGACCGCAACCTGCCCGCTACAACACCGCCAGGATCCTGGCTGTGTGTAAAGTGGTGGATAACGGAGGCTGTGCCGATCCCGGCACCACCGTCCATATTACGAGTTGCCTTTCCCACAGCCTTTTCATGACAGGGATCCCGCCATGAAAAAGCTGGCGGAAAGGCAAGGAGGGGGCCCTAAACTGGGCCCCTGGGCGTCAAGCTATTGGGTAAAGTGGCTGGGGGCACATGTTGTACCCCCCTATGCCTGCACTGTGTGCCAAGCACAACATGGTGCATGCCAACAGTGCACGCACGACAGTGAGCCGAAGCATGCAGACTCCGCAGGACCACCACCGGCATTCCCCGGCCCCGCGGACTACTCATAATATGGAGATCGGAAGACCGCTGACGCTGCAGTCTTCTGGCGACTGTGGGTTTGGCAGTCCGCTAGTGGGACCACCAAACTTGTAATGAGGGCCTTTATGTTTCTCCCAAGTTCAGTGCTATTGTCCATAGAAAGGCTCAGCAGAAGGTAAACTTCGAGGGAAAAATGTGCTCTATCTCTACCACTGTTTATACAAAGGTTTTGAAAAGGCAAACATGCAGGAAAAAATCTGAATGCTATTTTGGTGCTACCTTTTTGGTTAGGGTTATAAACAAACTTGCTTAATCAATGGGAAACTTAGAAAGCTTCACAAAGGGTGAATATCAGAACACTGGAATATTCGCCTGTTAAAAAAAGCAATGAAAAACCATAACACGCTCCTAAAGTCAAAATGACCAAAGGTGAATGCATCGTATAATTTTATCAGCCAGCATCAATAGTTCTTCAATTGACATATGCATTCCACCTAGTACTGATTGTGTGAATGTAACAGTTGCTTATCCGACAATTGGAAGTATTATTTTACAAGATAAGCTGAAGAACTGAGAAACGTAGACCATTCAAAATTACCAGTCAAAGTAGTGAAAATCAAGCTTGATTTCCCAGGTAAACAGACAACAAACTCAGTTGGGAATAACGAGAGAGTTGGGAATAACGAGAGGTCACAGGCTTAGTGCAAAGCTGTACTACTTATATGTGATCCTTTTAATGTATCGCCTTCGCGGCTTTTAATTAAGATTATATTCAAATGCTTCTGGATGAAGTAAATAATATTCAGAAACAAATGCCTCCAGTTTTCCAGAGTTTACTTCAGTAATCATTGCAGACTCCTTCCAAAAACCAGCTCCACAGATGTAAAGTCCTTCAACTGAGAAGTATTGTTCTGTGATTCCCTCAACGCCCAGGGATTATAGAGTCAATTCCCATCTTTTGATTGTTGTTGTGGTGGCTGATTCTTATTCAATTAGGATCTCCCTTTAAAAATAATAGATGATGCATATGCTCTGTCAAGTTATCCAGCAGGATCAAGTGGGTGACTGTCTGCATCTTCACAAGAAAAGATGACAGTCTGCCCAGAAAGCAGATTAGAAAGACGAACCTGTTTCCCTTTCCAAAAACATTGTCAACCTTCCTCTTTAGTTTCAGGCTGGCAATAGTGATGGCACTTGGGGGAGGAAGAGGAGGAACCTCTCATGCTCATACCTAACATGCTGCAAATCACCACTAAGATCCAGTGGCGGCTGGTACCCTAAGTATTTGGTAGGGCAACCACCCAAATATTTAGGGTACCAGCCACATGTGGCTGTCAGTCAAGACTCGTTATAAACAGTGTTTATAGTAAACCACGACTGACAGCTCTTAAGTTTAAAGCACGGCTGAAAAGAAGTTAAAATGAAAAATAAAAATGCACTTGCCTTCGCTGGCTTGCCTCCTCCGGTCGTGAGTCCCTCAGCGCTCTTACTGCAGCAGTGGAATTCTCCACTCAAATCCTGACGCTGCTTTCATGCTGCAGATAAGCAGCATGAAAGCAGCACCAGGATTGGCTGGATCAAGCTGCCTCTATGCTCCTCGAGGCAATGGGGGCCTGTGTCTGCTCTCCACCTATCTATCTTAGGCAGCTAGGTGGAGAGGTTTACACTGCGCAAGTCAGGCTGGTCGTCGCAAGACAGCCGGCCAAAATGACCTGCGCAGTGTAAACAGGTGGAGTGAGCACCACTCCTCTGCTGCCAATCAGCAGCGGTGGTCCCGCCCCCAAATAGGGCTCGGCTGGCGAAAGGGGAAAATAAAATGGTAATAAATGTATTTTACTACCATTTTATTTTTCTCCTTTGCGGCGGCACTGGCAGCAGGGGGGCAATGCTCCTCTGCCCTAATGGAGGGGCCGCCATTGCTAAGATCCTCATTACATATCGGGATCAATCCTGGGTGCACATTGATCAGTGTTTGAATACAGATATTTTGGGATATGTTATGTATGCTGTGTACAATTTGCACATTATATTAAGTTTCATGCCTAATAAGAGGTATCGCAGATTAATTTTGCATAATGTCCACCATTTCAGGTTGTGCAAACGTGAATTGTGGGCTATTTGGCCAAAATTACCTTGACAAAAACTTTTCATGTATGCAAGTAGCATTTAAGGTGGAATCGCAGTTCGGGTGCAGAATCATATGGTGTGAACCTAGAATCAGGGCCTAGGGTGCCTGACCCCAGGGAGGTCTTTGCTCATAGGTGTACGCCTCTCTATTAACAGTGAGCCAAGTTGATGAGTAAAGGCCTATACAAATGGCTTCCTGAAATCTAAATCATATGCATTATGATTCTTTAGGATCACCAAGTCTGTGCAGGTAATGACACACTTCGAGTGATCTTGTAGGGAAACACAAACACAGTCTCTTCTTGGGTGGTTAGCCTCAACACGATGAAGTCAAACTTTAATTCCTTCCAGTGCAGTTATAATGTGTATGCATATTAATGGGTTAAACTATTGAAATATAATTTCAAAGGTACTGTATTATAATTGCAACTGTAGCTACTGTTTTTCTTTTTGCACAGGGAATTCATTACATCCAGTGCCCTGGTTATACAGGTGCCATTTCTTCCTGTGATTGCACAATTGTGATGGATGGCAATCACTCTGAACCACTGGTAATTACTCAGGGTGCATACCATTCTGTTTACACCTTTGTTCCATTACAGGCAGGTATTAGTCGTATGTAGATCAATTTTGACTTTGCACAAATTGGACACTCTAGCTCAACCTGGCTCGCTGGGCTCCTATGAGTTAGACGCTGAGCATCATCAGATGCAATTGCACAATTTAGGGCACCATCAGTGAAGTGCAGCTTGAGACCCAATGACACATGATGTTCTGAAACTACTTATGCGCATACCTTTGCCACTTAGGCACTTTGAAAATGTGTTGCACATTTTTTTGAAATGCACTTGTCCTATACAAGTGACATTAGCTTAGAATCAGATTTCAATTGCTTCAAAAGACCGGTGAGTTACTGGTGTGTTGGTCTGAGGAGAACCTCAAAAAAAGTTGAAACAAGTGCACATCAGCCCGTCCCATGTTGTCAGACTCTCTAAAGTACTTAGTGAGAGAATCATATTTTGGGAACCATAGGTACATGAAAAGCCATCTGTCACTACTTATCGAGTTACTTTCAAGTTACCAGGTTACTATTTTTTAGACTAATGTGTTATGTGAAGGTGTAACCTGGTTGTTATTCCTCTCCTGTCCCCTTGGCGTGAGATACTAAAACACATTGGTGGCTCCTCCGCTAAGGCAGAGGAGTGTCGCCCTACCGCTTTTTTGCAGTGAAACATAGAGAAAATAAAATGATAATAACTTGCGTTATTATCATTTTATTTTCTCCTACTTCCTTCCACAGCTTGCATGAGGGGTCGGGGGCAGGAGAGGAGTGGTAGCACCCTCCTAAAGTGCGCAATGACTGCTTGGCCGGCCAAAACAATCTGGCGCACTTCGCATGTTCTCCATGCAGGCTGCATTACAGCCTTCGTAGAGAACATGCCCAGGTCCCCAGTCAGCAACTGAGTGCTGAAAAACGGCGCTCAGACCAATCACAATGCTGCTAAGGTAGCGTTGTGATTGGCTGACTGGGAGCCTGGGTGTGATTCCTATTGAGGCCGAGCGAGGGAGGGCTACGGGGGAGAGACGCGGCAAGGAAGTGGCGAGAAAGTACTTTTAAAAAAAATTTAATTTTGTTATAGCCGCTTCCCCCGCATCCTCCCCCTGCTTCCTTCCCCCTACCTTCCGTGTCCTGCCCCCCCTAACTCCGATCCGTGCCGGCCAAACATGCCAGCTGATGGGATGCCAGCAGAAGTGCCATATCTTTGTAGATATAGTGCAATCCTGCTATCTCCCTTTCACACAACTTGTGCACAAACCTTGGCTTCTATGCTGTGTTGCATCATTTCTAAGTAGATCTGGTCTGCTTTACTGTGCAACTGCAAACCTCAACATCGTGCCCGCCCCCCCCCCAAACAGGAGACAGAACCTGGAGCAACACTATATTGTACTTCTGATAGATGGTCATTTTCTTTCGGGTGGGCTTGTTACGTTATATCGCGCAGCATACATCCCAGGTTACCATGACAGTTATAAAACTGTCCCAGCATTAGTGGCTGATAAAGGCACACATTTACTAGGTGCATTGCACCATAGAATTATCACATTATAAATCACATTTATCGCATTACAATTTTTCAGAATATAAATCTGTGCATATAAATAAACAATGATTATAAAAACGATAAAATTTAGAATTTAGCCATACAATAATCTGCCCAATTTACTTTTCATCTATGTTAACTGCTCGTGACTCATCTTCTGCTGCTGCGAATTTGATGTAAAAAAGTGTTGAAAGTCAAAGTTCCAAAAGTGCTAAACAAACTATCACAACAACATAATCGACCACACTTTAGAAAGCTTGCTTTATTTGAATTAAGTCAGAAAACAGAGTGATATAAATGTTTTAGTGTCCTCTTTTCTCTTGCTTTACAAATAATGAGCGACTGCTGAAAGCTCTTGTGTCTGGTTTCTGCTGATGTATCTGTTAATCTGACATTACATTCAACAAAGGGTCAAGTGAGGTAGAGAGAGGGCATTTGTGTTCTGCGAGAAACTCATTAAAAATAAAAAAGCAAAGTAAAGGTAAAGGTAAACATAATAAAAGAGTTGTAGCAGCATGTCAAGCCTGTAAATGTGAACTTGTCTTGTCTCGGGAAATTAATGATTAAATGTCAGCAATAAAACATTTTTGTATGGAGATAAGGCATTCTGTCAATAGGTGCAGTAATTAACCATTCAGGTAGCTGGTTTATTCTGCATAGACCCATAACTGCTGCACATAGCAAATGCAATGTCCATGACCTCACCCTTAACGTGGGAATAACAGAGATGACTTCACACATGATATAAACGATTTCATTTCTTACTGCTCACATATGGGTGACAGGACAAGGCACACAATATGATCACATATGTGTATGTGTTGAAATTTAAAGATGTAGGCCCTGATTCACAAAGGTAAACTGAGACAAAAGTCTACCTTTACGACTTTCGGTATTCACAAAAGGCATTGACTACTCGTAAATGCCCTTTGTGAATACCAAAAGTCATAAAGTTCAACCTTGACAGTTATATCTATAATATCTAAATAGGATTTGTCCAGCTTCACTTTCTAACTGAGATTTGGAATTGCGTTTTTTTTAAAAGTGTCCTATTTATCTAGGCGACCATATATTTCAGATGTTCAATCTTGCAGTCTAATTTTTCTAAAGCCCACATGTGATTGTCTTAAATACTGTAAATATTTGCTCCTTTAATAAATCTCTATGGGTGCCATCTGCTGCATGTAAAAGACAGTAAACCCAACCATTGCGATATCAAAAGAGCTAGTTAGTGCAAGTTCAAGTTGCAACGCCTGAACTAGAATTGCATGGCTTACTGTAGTTAATTTTAGCAGAATCTCCCCTTCATATAGATTAAAAGATATCCATTTCCTAAATGGAATGTGCACAAGCGCACATTTGAGGACGGGAGGAATTTTAACTCTGTAAATTTCTAATAAATTATTAAAATGCCTCTTTCCAGAAGCTGTAAAAAAATTATTTCATACACCAGCCTGTGCAAAATCCTTATTCCTTAGATGTGAGCGATGTGGTTTACTATCCAGGTTCTTGGAGAACACTCTACCTAGATATGTATAGGTTTTTACCATTTCCAGGAAAAGGGGTGACAGTATATTGTTCCCTTGAAAGCCAATACTTTAGTTTTGGATATATTATTAATTAAGGAACTCCTCTTTGCATAAGTATTTAGGGTTCCCAAATTTAGTTGAAGACCTGTTGGTGTTAGATCGAATAGAACCACGTCATCTTCACACATTAAAATGTGCAAATCAAAAGATGCGGTACTTGGTGGAAAGTTGAAGATATTTGAAAATTGTGCATGTAAATCGTGTCAAAAATAGAGAAAAGAAGAGGAGCCATCAGGCAACCCTGTTTCAAACCTTTCTTTGTTTGAATTTTGGGGGTTAGGCCTATATTTTCGCCCAATTGATCTCTGCACTATGTAGAAGGACGAAGAGCTATTATCAGTCTTAGGAGGTTCATAGGAATATCTAGCGCAAGTAATTCCCTCCATAATGATGGTTTGTCCACTTTATTAAATGCCGTTGTAAAGTCTATAAAAGCTGCAAATAAAATGTGCAACTTTCCAACAACAAACAATGGATTTAACCCAGATCTGTGATTGGGGGTAAATGTTTGATTTGTTCAGCATTCCGTCCATCTGTTCTTTTTTGTTTGTTGCCCTAAGTGGCAAGGGTATGCCCAGACATGGGTCCCATGCTTGCTATTCCACCGGATTCAAGCTAGCCTGGCTGATGAGGGGTGATACCCGGAAATCAGTCTCAGGATACTTGTTTCTGGTCCAGGGAGGACCTGGACTGGCAGTTCGGGCTGGACTGTTCCCATGGAGATGCAGGGTCAAGACTGATTTGCTTATGGCTGTGTCCAAACTGGAATTGAATGGCGAGCAAAAAAACAGATGGATTTAATCCAGATATGTGACTGGGGGTGAAGGTTTGATTTGTTAAGCATTCCGCCCATCATCTGTTCTTTTTGCATTTGTCGCCCTAAATGGGAAGAATATGCCCAGACGTGGGACCTGTGCTTGCTGTGCCACCGGAATCAAGCCAGCCTGCCTAATGAGGGATGATACCCCAAAAGCGGTCCCAGGATATATGTTTCTGGTCCAGGGAGGACCTGGCTTGGCAGTTCAGGCTTGACTGTTCCCATGGGAAGCAAGGCCAAGACTGATTTGCATATGGCTGGGTCCAAACTTGAATGGTATGGCGAGCAAAAAAATGATGGAATTAACCCAGATCTGTAATTGGGGGTGAATGTTTGATCTGTTCAGCATTCCGTCCATCATCTCTTTTATTTGCATTTGTCGCCCTAAGTGGGAAGGATTGGCCCAGATGTGGGCCCCGTGCTTGCTATGCCAACGGATTCAAGCTAGCCTGGCTGATGAGGGGTGATACCCCCGAAACCGGTCCAAGTATACTTGTTTTTGGTCCAGGCAGAACCTGGCTTGGCAGTTCGGGATGGACTGTTCCCATGTGGAGCAGGGTCAAGACTGATTTGCATATGGCTGGGTCCAAACTGGAATAGCACGGCGAGCAAAAATCGATGGATTTAACCCAGATCTTTCACTGGGGGGGGGAGGTGATTGTTTGATTTGTTCAGCATTCCATCCATCATCTGTTGTTTTTTGATATTTGCAAATTGTGCAGGTAAATCGTGTCAAAAATAGAGAAAAGAAGAGGAGCCAGCAGGCAACCCTGTTTCAATCCATTCTTTGTTTGAATTGTGGGGGAATCAGGCCTATATTCTCGCCCAATAGACCTCTGCACTATGTAGAAGAAGGAAGAGCTATTTTCAGTCTTAGGAGGTTTATAGGAATATCTAGCGCAAGAAATTTCCTCCGTAATGATGGTCTGTCCACTATAATAAATGCCGCTGTAAAGTCTATAAAAGCAGTAAATAAAATTTGCAACTTTCCAACAACATACTTATCAATTATAGTTTGGACAATGGCGATATTATCATTAACTGAATGATTGGTTCTGAAAATGGCCTGTTTATGTGGTATTATTCTTTTCCAAAAGCCCAGTCTTGAAGCTGTTTCAGGATATTTTCCACATAGATCTTTCTGGAGGCATCAAGAAGAGCGATCTGGCAAAAATTACTTGGAAGAGATCATGAACGTCTCTTATGCAATGGTGTTATGATACTTCCTTTCCAAGAGTGAAGAATGAGACCTGTCTGATCAGAATGTTCGAAGAGTGAAGTTAACTCTCTGGAACCTTTTTTTAAACTTTTACAGGAATTTCATATGGCCTATTGCTGAAGAAGCTTTTCCTCTTTTTTATTTAAGCTTCTATCTGATTGTTGGAGAAATTATTTCCACTAAGGAGTTTGCTGTATTCTGTATGAGTTTTAAGGTGCCTTTGTCGGTTTCCCTGTACAGATTTGAAATGCATTTAGGATACCAAAAATAAGTGAATCGTACTGTGGTCTGAGAAATTTTGGGCACATTTTTTAAACAGCACTACATTTTTAAGCAATTTAAAAAAGAAAACTTTTTCAACTGTCAAGATAACTATCTTTCAAATGCTACTATCTGAATAACTACTCAATGGATTTACACCAAACCAAGAAAATGCACTTCTGCGAGTAATAATCTACTTTCATTCTGATTTTAGTGTATTTCCATTCAGCAGATTTTGATAAAGCTTCCCATTAGAACTGAAATGGAAAGCAACCCTCCTTTATCTTTTACCTTTTGGATGGATCTGCACAAAACGTAACAACTTCAAAAGAGTCCAGGTTTACTTTTTGGAAAACTTTAAGCAGATTTGTCAAATGCCTCCGAAGTCATTAGCAAAACAAAAATCACTGTTTCAATAGAAACTCAGACCTCACAATAAGTAAAGGGTAGCTGACTCTGTGAAATATACACACACTCGGGAAGCAACAGCAACTGATTGGAATTAGAATGTTTAGGTTTTGTTTACTTTTCGTGACCAACGCAGGCAATGGTCAGAGCCAGTGGAATTATGAATTTCTGTCACTGTGGCGGTAACCTCTTGATTATGTACTAACTGCATTTGTTACATAATTGTCTGCATTGCCTAGTCGCATTAACGGAGACACAACAACTTTTTTAAAAACTTGTATCTCTAAAACTGCTGAATGGATTTACATCAAATCAATAAAAAATCTTCTGACTAAAGTTCTAATTTAATGCCGAGTTTAGGGGCATATTAGCAAGACTGGCGATAATTGGCTTGCTAATAAGCGTTATAGAATTCCAATAGAAGCCCAGGTTAGATGTGCAGGACATCTAACCTGGGCTTCTATTGGAATTCCATAACGCATATTAGCAAGCCCATTATCGCCAGTCTTGCTAATATGCCCCTTAGTTTTTTCACAAACTGGAGGACAAATCCACTACATAAAATGCACATTTAAGTCATGAATTAAGCACTGTTTTCTATGGTTTTTCCTGATACATTACTCGCGTTTCCATGCCTCTGGGTCCCCCATTCACTTTGTTGGTGCCTCCTTCTTCCTGTGGAATTGTTTATTCTTCTGTGCGGAACACACTTTTAAACTCATAAAACCATGAAATTAGACTAATCGTATTGCACATACAATAAGGGGGAAGAAGTAAAAGACAGACAGAAACAGAGCAAGAGCATGGAATGAAAGACAGAGAATGAGATTGAAAGGAGAGAGAGACAGAAATAGAGAGTAAGACAGACATCAAGCGAGAAACAGGGAGAGAAAGAGAGAGAGTGTGAAAGAGAGAGACACAGAGTGAGATAGGCCTCAACTGGAGAGAGTTAGTGAGAATGCAGGATGAGGGAGGTTGAGAGACAAAGAATGGAGATACAGAGACTGACAAAGAGAAAGAGAGAGAGGGGAGAGTGAGAGAGAGGCAGAAAGAGGGAGAGAGAGAGAGAGAGAGAGAGAGAGAGAGAGAGAGAGAGAGAGAGAGAGATATGGCACGTAAGGGAATGTGAGATATCTGTGACATGCATTGACCATAGAGATTTTTCCTTTGTCAGTCTACAAGGCCATGACATATTCCACAGTCATCCAGGGTAAAACTCTAACATGGAAGGCCTACTCATCCCACAAGCCTTACCTATAATGCATTTAAATCCACCTGCCACTTTATAGCCTACTTGCTGTACATCCATTGAAGAACGACTAGGTCTATCCGACATGTTGAACCATGATGGGAGAGACAAGTTCCACCAATATACTTAATATTTCACCCAACCTCTCAGAGGCTCATCTTCGCTAAAAAAGCAAACTGGATATCCACCCATCCCATAACTGTGATTGTTAAATATATATTTTTGTACATGATCATATTGCAACACTTTCGTTTAATGCAACTACAAACAGCAGTGATTTCAACAGTGATTTCATTGGTGATGCAATGAGTGATGTCATTAATGATGTCACTTTTGATCCCATCAGTGATGTCACATGTGACATTATTGATGTGTGTGGCGGTGTCTCAAATTGGTTTGCTCTCAAAACCATAGCTGGAAAATGTTGATTTTTTTGCATTTGCACCAGAACCATAACTCTATTTTTAACTGTATTGTTTTTAAATAAATATTTAGGGAATTCGTTTATGTTACTCTGCCTTCACCAGTTATGTGTCCTTCAGCATCACTGGGTGTCCAGGCTACTCCTTGTGCTGAGCTGGTCGCCAGCAGGCAACCGCCACTCCTGCGGCTGCTTGGCTGTGCGTTACCCTTGGTAGGTTGGCCGCAAGGCCTGGCCAAAGACAAGGCTCTATGGCCTGCCCTTGTGCCTAACCTGCTGCAAGCATCCAAACCCCATTGAGCGTGGCGTTCAACTGTGCATGCTCTTTGGCTGTGCACAGCAGGGGTACCTGAAGTGTTCGCAGAGGGGGTTGTTTACAGAGCTTTGCATGTGGCCAGGCCCCCTGCCCAACCTGCCACAGGCAACCAACTCCCACTGTGAATGGCCTTCCGATGCATATCTGGAGTTTGGGTGCAAGGCTTAGCCTGTGGCCAGCCTCGACACTAAACCCAGGATGGAAGGCCAACTCCTGCTGCTAATGCCTTAAACTTATGCATCAGAGGTAAGCCACATTAGATTTTTTCCTTTTTCTTCAACAACAGAATGTAGAACCTGCACTTCATAGCAGCAACGAAGAGAGGGACTGGGGCTTGAGACAGTTCCAGCATACGTGCCCCTATATGTCATTTGAAAAAACAAGGGTATGCAGTTCCTAATGGGGGAGGAAGGGGGACCAGGTGTCAAGATTAGAAGGAAAAATAGGGGGATTGCTTTAGGAGCAAGGGCCCTCACACTCCCCAAGGGGTGTCATGCTTCATCCTTGGGCAGCTCCTCGTTGGGTCGGCGCTGCAATGCCCAACGGGCCCCGCAGGTCTTTTCTTTTTGCCGATGTGAGATGGAAGGGGTGGCGGGACATGTGTTTAGAAGAGGTATGAGTAGATGTGGAGGAAAAAAGTGAGTGCAAGATAAAAATAGCTACAGGAATCCCACAGGGTTCTTTATTAGCTGGGTTCCTATGCTATGGTTAAAATAGAGACTAAAGGGGGGCGTGGCTTGGACGGCAGTGAGGATGGCTACCTGAATTCGTCACTCCGTCGGACCGGAGATTAACGCTGACCTTTCCCGAGTCCTGAAGTCAGCTGATCGCGACCCCAGAACGGATTAATGCTGTGAGAAGTGCCGGGCACTGGAAGGGTCCGTCAGATCCGTCTGCGAAGGCTGAATATTCTCCCTGTTCGAAGTTTCTTGGCGCTCAGGGGAGGAAATAACAAAATGGCGCCTGCCCGAAGGTCTCAGTGAAAAGGTCCCGTTTGGCGGAACTGGCGGCTCCTGCAATCTTGCAACCTCCTGCGGCGCCTAGCTGATCACTCGCAAGGATGGCAAGGTACTTTTGGCAAAATTCATGATCCTTGAAGAGAACTTTGTTTAAGTTCTCGGCGTGCCTGACCTTAAGATGGTGGCGATACCGAAGGACTTTTAAGCTGAATAGACGGCAATGTGCACTCTGTCCATCCAGCCTAACGTCTGCCTGGAGAATCCAAAGCGCGTCATGTGCTTGCCGGAGAGCTGTTTTTAGAGCCAGCTTGGTGACCCCTTACAGCGCTATTTATATCAGCACCTAAATGCCACCTAAGTCTGCACAGCTCGTGATTCCATTGCTGCAGTGACCGTGACATCTCTGCCTTGCCACTTGCTAAGAGCCCTTCTTTGAACCCTGCTGTCCGGTTGTGCATGTGTGAGGGGAGCCTAGTGCATTTATGCCTCCTTTGATAGTTCCCTGGACAGTGCTGCAACCATAAGCCGAACTCTGGCTCTGCCGGTGTGTGTGTCCCTGAGTGAGGTCGGTAGAGTGTGAAGCTGCTCACCGTGCTGGGGAAAAGAGTGCTCTGGACGTGTGGCCATTTTATCTGTTAACTCTGACTACTGGGAACACTATCGGATACCTGAGAAACGCTGCTACACTGCCAACTGTTAACGCGTAATGCCACACCTGTGCAAATCATCGCATATATGGCCTGTGCGTTTTGACCAGCTGATCCTCCCTAGGTGCCCGCACATCGGTCATACCTCGATATAGGAAACGACTGTTCTCTCTCTTTATAGAGGCCCTGATGGTGGAATTCATCACGGCACTTTCAAGAGGTCTTTAGGCAAGAACCGCTATCCTAGCAGTTAACTACGGATTTACAAGGTCCCAGTCTCCACATTCTTCTTGAGCGGCTTTCGACGGTCCCACCTGCGTGATTGCGATCTCTCTCCAAGGCAGTCACTCTGTAACAAGGGTTACCCTTCAATCTATCTATCCTCCATTGCAAACTCAGAATTATGGCGGACAGAGACTCCAAACTCCTAAACAAGAGAAACAAAGGCGAACCCTCGCTGTCAGACTCGCCCATCAAAATCAAATCTGACATTAATAGCACGCTTGACACGATTCTTAAGAAATTGGCTGATGTCCATGAGTTGGCCAAGTCCACCAAGCAGGCTACGGACGCTATCCAGCTGGAAATCACTGCCATCAGAGCAGATATGAATACTGTGAACAACAGGCTGTCTGTAGCAGAGCAAAGGATCAGCGACGTGGAAGACATCTCAACTAAATCTTGTAATGAAATAAAGGCCCTAAGAAATGCAACGTCTACGCTTCTGAAACAGACGGCTGAGCTTGAAGATCGTAATCGCAGAGGGAATATCCGCATTCTTGGTGTACCGGAAGGTTCAGAAGATGCCGCGAGATCGTGCTTGGCCTTTTTAGAAGACTGGATTCCTAGGTTCACCGGCTTAACCTTCGATCAACGGTTTGAGCTGGATCGGGCTCACAGGATACCAACCTTCAAATCCTCCTCAAGACAAGTGGTCCGTCCTCTTATCTGCAAGCCACTAAGATACCAGCACACTGAGGCTATCCTTGCTCACGCTCGTAAGTCCCGGCAGCTCACTTGGAACGGCCACAAAATTATTTTTACACAACATTACTCCAAACCTACAGTAGACATTAGGAAGGGTTTCCTTGCCCTACGCGACTGTCTGAGGAACAAAAACATCCAGTTCTCCTTCGTTGGCCCCGCCAGGTTTAGAATCATAGTCAATGGTAGACATCTTTACTTCAATGATCCTAGAGATCTTTCGGCCTATCTGGATGGCCCCTCGGTCCAAGATATGGATTCCTCACATTCTCTTTCTAGCAAAAGGAAGCCTTCACCGGGCCCAGGCTGAAATAGATTTTTCTGGCACTGTGTTTCATGTAGAATCCTAACTCTTGCTCATAGTCCCTGCCAGGCCCATAGGATGTTTCCTGTGTTTGCTATTTTTCAAGTTCTCCACTGGTTTACTTTCCTGAGGTAAATGTTCTACTCCTCAGATCGGATGCTTTCAAGTTTATACTGTTTTGGGATATACTTAATCCTCTTTTGATATCAATGTTTCTCCGCCCAGTCCTAGGGAGACTGATTGTGTAGGGGTTTTGTTGTTGCCGTTGGCCTTTTTTAGAAGGGTCACCCTATTGTGGACAGAGGTTTATTGTACACTCTTATGTCACTTTGGGAAATATGCGTGAGAATGAAGTTCACACAATTCCTCCGGGAGATGGTTTCGACGTGCCTGCCGTCGCACCTCCTATATGCAAATTTCTCAGGGGAGGGGAGGGTGACGAGGGGGGGTGGGTTGAGAACACCCAGGAAGAGCTAAATTATCCTTACTTTTATGTTCATTGTGTGTTGGGTGCTTTCCTTTTTTCTATTTTTTTCTTTTTCTCTTCTGTTTCTCTCTTTCTATTCTGGCTTGCTGCTCTTTCATGGTCCTTTCTGCAAGAGTACAGATTTTGCCTTGCTCTCCTTGTTCTAATGTACCTTGATACAAATCACGTGCTAATTGTCGCTCTGAAACTGCATATGATGTCCCTGTGTGTTGATCCTTCCCGGGTGTCTGTTTCTGGACTTCCGGTGTTTGGTTTTGGTATACCGCTTACATACATCACCACATGATGGCTCACGCTAGTTCACATATGTTATCAGAAGACCTGAAGATAGTGTCTTTGAATGTTAAAGGCCTCAATCACCCCATCAAACGACGTAAAATTCTTGACTATCTGGCTAAAACAAAAGGAGATGTTATTTTAATGCAGGAAACTAAACTTTCTGAAGAGGATACTAAACTTATTAGAGGCAATTGGATCTCGCAAATGGCCTGCTCATCAGCTGTTAAAAAGAAACGGGGAGTGATTACTCTAATATCAAAAAACTCGAATATTTCTTTAGAATCTCAATCACACGACAATGAGGGCAGGCTGTTGATTACTAGTTTGAAAAAGGGTGAGGACTTAATCCATGTGGTAAATATTTATGGGCCTAATTCTGATGACCCGAATTTTTGGTCCGGGGTAGCTAACACCTTGGAGGGTCTCCCTCAGGATGACCTCATGGTAGTAGCAGGGGATTTTAACATCCCACTTGACCCGATTATCGATAGACAATCTAACTGCCATTATAGTGCAACGAGCTCGAATGCCATACTCCAAACGATTTTCTCCAAATTCAACCTGAAAGACTCTTGGCGCCTCCAACATCCAGATACTAGGGATTTCACTTTTTACTCCACCCCTCACAATTCCTACACCAGAATAGATTATATTCTTGTCTCTGGTTCTTACACTCGGTTAATTGAACATACAGATATTGCACCCAGGCTAGTATCTGACCACTCATGTATTAGCCTTAAACTGGCCGGTTGTCATAAAGAACCCGTGCCTAAGAGGTGGCGGTTTAATGATGATGTCCTATCTGATCTGGTAGACAAGAAGAGGATCGAGGAGGCCATTGTGGATTACCTCAGACATAATAATGTCTCTGAAACCAGCATAAATAATCACTGGGATGCCTTAAAAGCCACTATTAGGGGCTGTTAATTGAAATTAAAACAAAACTAAATAGACGTATAAATTTGGGCCTAACCCAATTAGAACAGGAGATCAAAAATCTAGAATCAGCTCACTCAAATGCTTTACACGACTCTATTATACTCACTACCTTAACACAGAAGAAATATGAATACAATAAGATACTAAGCGAACGTGCGGGGTGTGGGTCAATAAGTTCAAAGCTTTGAATTTATGTGAAGCCAATAAGGCAGGTAAATTGCTCGCTTCCTACCTTAAACATAAACAGAACCAACGGGTTATCTCATCTATTAAAGACTCTAATGATCAAATCCATACTAAACATAAGGACATCCTCGATACTTTTAAATCGTTCTACCAACAGTTATATGACAATAATCAAACTTTCAACACAAAGGAGTGTATCAAATACCTAGATAGCCTCAAGTTGCCGCAGCTTTCAGAAGCTAACAGATCCATGCTAGAACAGGAAATTAGTGAGTCAGAAATTGAACAGGCAGTAAAGTCATTGAAGAATAATAAAGCTCCCGGGCCCGATGGCTTCTCTGCCTCATTCTACAAGACCTTCCTGGATTACTTAAAACCAACTTTGAAACAAGTGTTTATTTAACCATATTGCTTTTGCCGGAACACCACCAGACTCTATGCTTGAGGCGAATATAATAGTTATCCCAAAAGAGGGGAAGGATCCAACTATGCCAAAAAACTATCGACCTATCTCCCTTATCAACGTAGATTGTAAGTTGTATGCTAAGATTCTGTCCGTTAGACTCAATTCGGTTCTACCTAAATTGATAAGTAGCTCTCAAGTTGGTTTTCTCCGTAACCGTATGTCGAACGATAACACACGTCTGCTCTGTCATGTATTGGAGAATGCCGCGTCCAAGCCTGAGCCATCAATCGCAATTACATTGGACGCTGAGAAGGCCTTCGACAGAGTCTCGTGGGCTTTCTTAGAACAATGTATGCTCTCCTTCAACTTGGGGAGGACTTTCTCCTCTATGGTTCTGTCCCTCTACTCGAATCCATCGGCCCGTATTGCTGTCAACTGCTCTCTATCCGACCCCTTTTCTCTACACCAGGGCACTCGGCAGGGCTGCCCTCTATCCCCCTCACTGTTCCTGCTGGCGCTGGAACCCCTCATTCAGAGCATTAAACTAAACCCGACTATTACAGGTGTGAACATTCATGGTGTTCAAGTGAAACTAGCTGCATACGCGGACGACATTTTAATAGTGACAGAGCAACCGGGGCCATCAATAGCTGCCCTGATGGATACCATAACAGAATATTCTGCTCACTCAGGATACAAACTCAATAGGGATAAGTCTGAAGTTAAACCATTGAACGTGCACTGCACTAGAGAGGTTCAAGGGGGATCGGGCCTGGCCTGGCAGTCTGGTTACATTAAATACCTGGGAGTTGATTTTGATTATAATATTATGAGCACACTAATTCAGAACGAGAAAGTACTATTGGAAAAAATTAAAAACTTCTGGACTCCTGGTCCCCGAAGTTTATTACATGGTGGGGTAGGGTTGAAACAATAAAAATGATGGTCACCCCCTAGTTAACTATCTTATAAATATGCTTCCACTTTTACTAACAGATGATTTTCACAAAAAACTGGACATTCTCCTATCAAACTTTCTTTGACGCAACAAAAAAGCTAGGATTAGTATTAAAAAACTGAGACTTGATGAAATGCTAGGTGGGGTAAACCTCGCAGATTTTAGAACATATCAGTATGCTTTCTTGGCTAAACAAGGCTTATATTGGATCTCCGAGCCTGGAGATTACGTCCCTGTCTGGCTGGAGGTAGAGAGAGCTATTCTTAATAACATGAATCCCTTCTCACTCCTTACAACCAATCGCCTGTATCCCGCTTGCTCTAAGCCCATTTTTAAAAATACTAAAATTGCACTCTTGAAAATAGACCAAAAGCTGGAGGTCAGTGTTAAGGGCTCCAAAATGGAATCATTATGGTATAATAATAAAATACTCTACAAGGGCAAAAGTCTGGACTGCGAGTCTTGGCTTAAGCATGGGGTGTCATTTCCTTGTCAATTAGAAAATGCCTCTTATCCGATAACGTTCTCGGATCTCCAAGCTAGATACAATTTACCAAACATTGAATTCTATAACTTCCTTAAAATACGAGCTGCCATATCAAAAGCCAAACTAACCTCTACCCTGCCCTCGTTGCCATTATTTGTGGCTAAAATCAACAAGTTAGGCCATCAGGTTTCCCTGATTTATAAACTCTTGCGCCCCAAAACTTCGAATCTCAACTCTCATGTAGTTGAATTTTGGAACACGCACTCCTCCGTTCCTTTAACTGATACACTGTGGGCTAAACTATGGCACTCTGTTTCACGTAACAAAGTATCTCGAGTACTCTCCCAGACCAAATATTGGCTACTAAACAAGGCCTTTTGGACACCTGCACGGTTATTTTCCTTGAACATAAGAGATGATGCATTGTGTTGGAATTACAAACATGTTACAGGGGACCTAGCTCATCTTATTTTCCATTGCTCGACAGTGGAATACTTTTGGGATAAAGTCTTTGCGTTCTTGTCAAAATTGTTTAAGTGTACATTGGTTAAAGAATTCTCCACCCTGACTATGGCTTTTCTGAGGATTGACCTAGATTCTGATAATGACAAAGCTCTCCTGGACCTTCTGATGATGGCAGCAGTGAAAATGATCCTTGCTAATTGGAAGGACACAAGTAAAGCATCTTACAAGGGATGGATAAATTGGGTTACTCACCTGAGAGGTGCGGACAACGTAGCTTTGCAAAATTCACCTTGGAGATCCCCGTCCAGACCAATGTGGTCCACTTTAGACAATTATTTTGATTCTCATAAACCCCCGTGAGGTTCCGAGCAATTCCACTCTATATCCTTGGTGTATTGTATAGTGATGTGTTATGTGTGATTCTCGGTGTCTTCACAGGGTACATATGTTATGCTTGAATATTCTGTAGTCAAGAATGTCAAGGACATCTAGGAGGTATGTTCTCTTGCTTCTCTTCTGCTCTTATTTCTTTTCCTTTCTTCTATTCTTTCCCTCTTCACCTTTATTATTTTCAGGAACGTCTGCTAGAGGTTTTTCTCTGGTCTGAAATTTATGCAATCAATGTATCTTTGATATTTCATTGTAGACCTCTTGGAGCATTCACATTTTGTCTTTACCTTAACACTGTATATACCCATGTGTTGGTTCATGTTCTCTCTCTTTATTGCAAAATCAATAAAACTCTTTTGAAATAAAAAAAAAAAAAAAAAATAGAGACTAAAGAGTTGAAGCTGGAGAAAGTTATTCCGGACCTCTCAAGCTCAAAATAGAGTCAGTGAAGAGAGAGGGGTCAACATGTCATTATGGCTAGGACGGTTGTGCACTGGTGTAACCAGGAGCAGGAGGTGATGCTCCATTTGATAGGTGACTTACTCCACATCCTGCCGTCACGGGAGCTTGCACTTCATGCAATAGAGTGCAAACACTCTTAGGTGTGGATTAGTTTAATTCAGCCTTTTTGCTGCTTGTGAGTCATGGTCCATTCCTCACACTCAACAATGGTAATAAATATAAATAGCATTTGAGATGTCATCTGTGATATTATCAATGATGTAATTTAACATATGTGTGATGTAATATGTGAGGTCAGAAGCAGTGCATGTCAGGGGCACAATTTATTAATATAGAGTTCAGAAAACTATAAGTGGGCATTTCCGTTTTTTTTGTTTTTAAATGTTGGATTTTATCTTGTTTCAGCACGTAACTATAACGCAACTTTAGCCTTTGTTTTTCTCATTGAACTTCAGGGTTTTTTAAATGATTGCTAAGATCTTAAGACTATACCTAAATATAATTTCACTTAAACCTGTGTTTTTTTCAGTGATTTCAGTTTTTTCTAATCATATTCGACCAAATCCACTACCGCACACAGCCTTTGGTAACATGGAGTGGTGGCTGTAGGTCCTGACCTTCAGACTCCAGCCTATGTGCCCAACCGTCCGGTGCTCATGCCATTTGCCAGTGGTGGGTTGGCAACAGAACTTGGCCTCCAGCCAGGCCTAGTATCCTACCCACCTATGGGCAGTCAGCCACCCGCTACACATGGTCCTTGGCACTGCACAGCAGAGTTTGGCCACAAAGTCTGGCCTCTGACCATTCTTGTGCCCACCCCCTCTAGGGTGGCCAACTGCCGACAGATGGAATTATCCCACAGACACCCAACTTACAGTTTAACATTTTATTTTTTGGGGTACCGCGTTTCTCCCGCAGTACTCGGCGCTCAAGCTTCACCCCTGCACGCTTCCGTGTGGAAGGTTGCATGGTGCCCTGGTACCATGGGTTGAAGCTTGAGCGGCAGGTTCTGTGGGAGGTACTGCGGTACCTCATCGGAGGGCCACGCTGGGTCCTCTAGGAGAACTCCGGACGCAGCAGCACATTTTTTTCAAACTTTTGGCCTTTGGGGTCCTTCCAGGTCCACCTCACAAGCGCCTGAGGGTCAGGTGACCCTACCCTACACCATTATATCTTATTTTTTAACATTTTCAGGACACAGGAACTGAGCCCCTGGGTACTGTAATGGCAGTCTCAACATTTTCTTCTCAGTTTCTGCCAGCCAATCCGAGTACTTGGTACCATTTTACCAGCACTGCTGAACCAAAAAAGCCAATGCGATAAAACACTGTCTCAGTCAATCAGAGAGCCCTATTTTTTAATTTTCAGTACTGCAGGACTCCTGCGGGACCAACCATCCAGATATACCTAACTTTTTAACCTTTTCAAGTCCAACCGAAACACCTCTTTAAATGCAAATTTCTCAAAAACAGCTGAACAGAGTTGCACCAAATCACAAAAAGCATGCTTTCTGATAAAAGTTCCACTTTTTTTCTAAACCTGATGTAGTTCCATTCAGCCATTCTGTATCAGAGATCAAAGTTTCTTATGGGAATTACCATGGGAAATCAATGTTGTGGGACCCACCTTTTTCTTGGCATCCTCTTGACGGATCAGCGTGCAACGTTCCCAGAAGGTGCCGATTATGAACAAAGCAAAAAAAAAGGTTCTGCCTATAGAATTTCTGACCTAACTCTGTCACACCGCTGTCTGTTTAAACTCTATATATATATAATATTTCTCATCAAGGAGCTTGCACAGTACAGTTGTACCATGGGGGTGATCACACAACCAAATAGAATACTCTAGTATTCCCCCTACTATTTTCACTAAACATTTTCAAGCTAACAGCAGCAAAAAATTGTTACATTAAGATTTCATCGAAAACATTATTAAAGACTTTCATAATAATCGGTTTCTCGCATTTAGGGGGTTTACCACATCATTCCTTTGCTTATAATTTTATCTTTTCACATATAGCAACAAAGAAACACAGAAAAATAGAAATACATACTTTCATGTGATTACAGCATGAGTAATCTGAAACATGTATTTTCTTGAAATGGACTTACATTCTGTGTTAACACTGTTCCCCTGAAGAATATAACAGAACCCAGACTCTTGTATAGTAATTCCTCAAACATATAATTAACACATTAGCAAGAACACTTGGCCTAGATCTGCATAAAACTGTTTATAGTCCCACAAATGTACACATTCGTCTCTCAGAAATACAGCAAAATTAAGTTTTAAATACTTATAAAGTAGTTCATGATTTCATTTATGTAGCGCTTTAGTCAAAAACAAAAAATGGCTTTCTGGTTTATGTTAGCTAGATAGGGTAGCAGCGACATTATTAATCTTAATGAAAACTAGACTCCCATAGCAAGAAGTACCACGTGTTCGGCTGTTTCCTGTAAATGATAGGTTCACAGGTCCTACTTAAAAAACAGGGAAGTGGATTACAAGAGGGAGGGCAGCCTGTCAGGTTGTTTACAATAGAGCCAGTGACCTCTGGGTCAAGAATTCAAGGTGATTATTGTGCCTGACAAGTTTCTAGACTTGGGAGTTCAAGTATGCTACCCTTATCGGGCCTGACTGTCATGGTTGTCTGGTTTAGGTCTCGAGGAAAGAACCCAGAGCAGACGCTGACATGTTGTGCCTCCCCGCTGAGAGCAGTCCTTAGCATAAGTAACTGTGAACACGCTTTAAGCATGCTTTGAGACTCATTTCCACAGGCCCTCACTCTCACACAGCCTCTCTCTTCACCGCTTCCATTGCATTGTCAAATAAATGAATCCCCTCAAACACACAGCGAATGTATTTAAACAATCTCTTTTCAGACATAAAGCATATCTACATCAAAATGTATTTATTCAGAATGTTTATTGTTGATGAGTTTGGTTCTTCTAATTTCTGTTCCTTGTTTTCTATTATCAACTAATTGCAAATCGCAGAATACTATAATGAGGATTTCTCTTTGAGGTGGATTATGTCAGATTCTGCCATAAAAGGCAATTATTATACAAAACTCTGCTCACATAAACAGAATGCAAGATGTACTCGATGTTCAGCTTCCACTACTGTATTTGCACATTGTGTGCCATTTATTGAGTGAACATAACTTTAGCTTTTTCCATTCAATTGCTATGTTGCATTACACATATAAATAAAAGAAACCTTATTTCTGTCCACTTGCATTTTTAGGCTGCACTAAACCTCACCACAATTTTCATGTATAGTATTACCACTGAGTTGCCTTTTAGGCACTGGTGTAACGAAACTTGAGGGGGGGACCCCCCTGCAAAGTGTACGTAGGGGGGCTCTTTCCCTGGCCCCCCACCTAGCACTTTTGCTGAGGGGCCCCCCTGGAACTCGGGGGCCCCCACACCACAGGGCCTGTGGGGGCTTATGTTATGCCACTGCTATTAGGTCTCGCTTAAGACAGCACATGCACTGTCTGTTGCAGGACTTATTGTTATCTTACCAGTGGGCTTAGAGCCCGCCCATTTCTTATCATGAGTTACCTTTATTGTTACGCTCATTTGCTTGCTTCTTATTCATTAGCTGTGTGTGTTTTCCTTCCTCTTCTTGTGTTTGTCCCACAACAGAGAATAGATGCATTATTCTGTCCTTCAACTGCTCACCTTTTCAGGCACTACTGTTTTCTTTTAATTTCAGCACTTTGTGAGAGTGCATGAGTTTTCCATTTGTCTCCTTCGTGTTCTCTCCCCACTGTGTTTTGTGTTGCTCTTTCTCACCCGTGTGTACCTCTTGCACCTCCCTGTGTTGACTTCTCACCCACATGCAGTCTCCCTGTTAGCTGCACTTTGTTGTCTTTTTCCCGTTTGATCCTCCATCTATGTCCCCATGTTGCTTTTTCCTACCCACACCCCTGTTTTGCTTCTGGCACCACCCATACCCCTGTGTTGCTTCCACCCCTCATCTCACATATTGGTTCCACCCCAACCCATGTCCCTTTGCCGCTACTTCCCCTGTGTTGCTTCCACCTCCCCTGCTGCTTACCCCACTCACTTTAAAAACCCATCCCCACCCATTCCCTCTTGTTGCTTCTGCTCCTCATGTCCCGTTCTGCTTCTGCTCCCCTGTGTTGCTTCTGCAACCACTTACTGCTTCCCCTGCCTTTAAAAAAATGCTTTCACACATTTTCTTCTTTGCACTTACCAATCTAACTCATGCAGCACAGTTGCCCAATATCATTGGCTGTGTAGATGGCACACATATTGCCATATGTTCCCCCTTGCAACTGAATACATATACAGGAACAGAAAAAGCTTACACTTACTCAATGTGCAGGTTGTGTGTGACACCTCCTGTATCATAACAGGACTTGCGGCTAGATTACCAGGCAGCACCCATGTCTCATTCATGTTCTGCCACAGTGTAATACACAACCAACTTGGCGATGGTTTTTTACTTGGAAAGAGAATCACAGACTCAATTAATACAGTGGCCAGCAAGGTGTGTGTAATGTGACCTAATGGTTTTACTTCTCATGCTCTTAACTTGACAGTGTATACCTTACATCCCTGGCTACTCACATTGTACTTAACTCCGAGGACAAGAAGTGAGAGGAAATACAACAGGGTTCACAGGACAACATGCTCAATCATTGAGCAGACCTTTGGGATCCTGAAGTCCCGCTTTCGCTGCTTCCACAAGACCGGTGAGGCACAACTGTACAGACCGGATACATGCTGAGAATCGTCGTCACTTGTGCCATACTGCACAATATTGCAACGAGCAAGGGTCTGCACCACATCCCCATAGAGCTAGATTCAGACTCTGAGGATGAGTTACCGCCACGACATGTGCAGCAGGAGGGCACAGGTGTACCAGAGAGACGTGCATGATGCACAGAGATCACCAACAACTCTGTCTGAGGTAAGAGAAATTAGAATATCAAATAATGAAACATCACACGTGATGAATACCCTCTATTCAGGTAGCAACAACATTGTAACACTCAGGGATAAATTGTATCCTTGTGAATGTAACATTGTTAGAGAATTACCAACAAAAGTTACTAATGCCAAACAAAATAAAGGCGACTCATTCCTCAGAGTGTAAAGTCTTTCAATTCTTTCAGCCTCAGGGGTTGGGTGTTTTATCTGCAACATTGGGCTGTGGGACTGATGACATGTCAGTTCCAGAAGTATGCCTGCATGAACGTCTGGTACTGTATGCCTCCTGAACAGATGTGGCACTGAGGCTAGAGCCCTCTTCGCTATCAGGGGGGGCAGGATGTTGGGGACACAGAGGTTGTGAGTTTGGATGTTCTCTAGGGCTGTGGTCACTTGCACGAGCCCACGTTCAATGTCCTGACTGCAGTGCGCCATGTCAGTCTGAATGTTCACAGTCCACCTTGCTAGCGTTGTTGTGGCTACTGCCAGGTGGTTGATGGACTGGGTGAAGGAGTCAAACCTTGGAAGGTACTGCCTGTTCCTCTGTTTCTGCACACGGGGCTCCCTCTCCATTGCCATTAGCCACCGGTCCTGCCCTTTCTCCAAGTTCTGCAGCGACTTAGACACACTTTGCAGCTGCCTACTAACAGTCTGTATCTGTTTTGTCTATAGGCGCTGTACGGAGATGATGTACCTCTCCAACCCACCATACACAGGAGCACTATCCGACATGTTGTCTGACATGTTGTCGGTAAGGACTTCTGACCTTTGCCCTTTGTGCTGTCTGTGTATCCTAGCCTCCGATGTTGCGGGGTCCCTTCTTTGTTATTGACTCTCATCACTGTCCACAAACTCTGGCAGCGGTGAGATAGTTGCTCTCCTGTCAGTTTGAGTTGGGGGTGATAGGTGGAGGGATTGCTGATGTTGTGTTCTGAATGACCGTATCAGTGTCAATAGGCCCACCAGCTGCAATGGTTCCTTGCATGTCCGGGCTGTGATCTATGTAAATGCATGTAAGTAGTTAGGGTAAATAAATGGTTAAAGTTTGCCCACAATATTTCTGTTTCATGTGTTTGTGTCATGTTAATGTTGTAGAGATATGTTTGGTGTAATCATCAGCACACAGTTCAGCAAGCAAATGATGTGTACTACATTTCCCATGATTCATCGCCAGGGCGGGGTAAGCATCTCAATGGAGATAAGCATACTGTGATGTGTGATATATGAATTTACTAACATTCTGTTTTGTTAGGTAAGTAAAGGGAAGATGACTTACCCTGGATGGTGCCTGCTGGATTAGAGGTGTCAATATCAGCCACTCCCATCACACTCTCCAGAGTCCCCTCTATCAGTGTCTCCATAGGAATCGCAGGGGGGGTGTTTTGAGGGTCCTCCACTGGTTCCACATCCCTCTGCCATCCTGCTGGCCACCTTCTCCTTCCTACGAGACCTCAGGTCATACCACCTTTTTGAGCATCTCAGGAATGGTCCTCTGGGTGACTCCTAGGGAGTTTAGCTTCTCCAGGATGTTGGTCCAGATCCGGGTCTTTTGGCTCTCTGGCACAGAGAAGGAGGCCTTTCCAAACAGTCGGTTCATATGGGCCACACATTCCTCTGACAGGAAACCTTACTTTCCACTTCCTGGACCCGGAGTCCTTGCTCCCATCCTTTGTGGCCATGGGGGCATATTATCAAGGATCTGCCACATTTATCGCAAAGCGCGCTTAGCGCTGTTTTTTTTATCGCCGGCTATCGCTGGATTTCCTTGCCGTGATAGCGCGGTATTATCAACGCGTATCGCAAAGGCGATAGGAAATCCAGCGATAGCGTGTAAAACCAGCAATAGCGTGAGAATTCCAGCGCTAAATCAACAGCGCTAATGAAAAGCTTGCTAATAGGGAAGTGTATACTTAACCCAACAATCCACCACCCATTGACAAGATGGTTAAGGCAAGTTTTTTTCAGGCGTTAAGTTCCAGCGATAAGCGCGGTTAGCGCGAATTTTCCTATCGCTTCGCGGGCATTGATAATAGGGGAAAGTTGTGTTTGCGACTGTTTCAATGGAGTTTTGGTCAGGAACGCCTACTTTGCATGTCATTAGCGATATATATCGCTGACATGCTTAGAGGTAAAATAACGGCCGCTATCGCTAATAAACTCACGCTAAGGCCCGTTAGCTGCAGCTTGTTAATAGTGCGATAAAAATATCGCCGCATTAGCGGCAGAGAAGTGCCACTAACGCGGTGATAAAGGGCTTGATAATATGCCCCATGGTCTTCTCCTGGGATGGTGTTATTCAGTGGCAGTGGTGATGCGGGAGCACTCCTTACTTCCAGCGTAAGCCTTTGGGTTGTGGCCACATCCTATATTAATAACCTTCCTACTTTTACATCATCATTCTGCATCGAGAAAGCTCTGTTTCCTAATTTGCGATTTCCTAATAACGAATGCGAATCCATAGGAATCGCTATTAGGAAATCGCAGGTTACATACATTCTGTTTTGCGATTCCCAAATAGCGATTTCTACGGATTTGCTATTTGGGAATCACATAATTGGAATTTCGTGCATATGGGCCATATGCACTAACACATTTGCATTTCTTAATGGTGAGAATCATTATTTCGGGCCCATATGAGTCTTGTTAAGATGAACTCATTCCTCACAGGTCACAGCCAAAAGTAAGAATTGGATCAATTAAATTGTTCATATGCCCAGTGATGTTCCTCAAGAATTTTCCATCTCTTGTCTTCTTTTTAACTTCTTTTCAGCAACTACGATACGTGAACTTTGGCATTTGTCATAACTACCATGTTACTCAACCAGGTAACAAGTGCTCTCACATCTCCGCAGAATGTGACTACAGGCGTCCCTTCCTCCCGGAGGACTCATCATGCCAGATATAGGCATTATACATGTATGTGGTGCATTTATCCTTATTTTAACTTCATGTCCTGGACAGTTATGTTTAATTTCAGTTTTTTGTCCTTCATATCTATGTTTGGTGTGTGTGCTCAGTGTAATTGTTTCCGTGTCACAAGTTTTTCGTTTAACTAGAAGTGTTCACCTCTATGAATGTCTAAAATTCATCACGAGTTTCACACAGAGGTGATGTTTATTAAGGAGTAGACACAATGTACCTGAAACTTTCCATACAACAGTATTTGTATAGAATTTGAAATATAGCCAGATACTCCTGGCTGACTAACTTTCACATTATGTAATTTCAGATCATCCAGGTATAACACCAAAACAGTGCTGTATGTATATTTACTTTTCTTAGCATGCAGATGGTTTGCAGCTAGATGGTTTAACAGGAGTGGCATCAGGGAGTAGATATCCTTGCTCTTGATGAAACGCCTTGGGGTAGGGCTTGAAACATGCAGACCCTTAGAAACTCAGGAACATAATTCCATTGAGTCTCTCTCTTTTTTACCCGTTTTTTAACCATACCAACTAGAGGTGCAAATAAATAATATTTTTCCTACTAGGCATTTATTTTTTAATTTCCACAACCCCCGCCACTCCTATCCTTTACATCTAATATTCATCTACTATATTACACCTATAAGTGCTCCCACATAACCCGTAGGTCTCAGCACTCCCCGTTCCGCAGCGGAACGGAAAGGGCCCAATGATGAAGCATGCCACCAAGGGGAAACCCTGGCAGGTGAGGCTTATCTAAAGTAAATATTCTGTTTTCTAACCAAATGTGGAGGTCTAGTCCATGATTGATGGATGGACTCTCTTTGTTTGTTGACAATATTGATAGGAGGACGAGTCCTTCTGCTTCTTTCCTCTACCTCCCCCCTTTGTTCTGAAACATTATTTTTAAAATCTACCTTCACTCCTTGACATATCTTTTTAAGATGCACCAGGAGACCTTCCAAAAGTACATTGAAGATTCCCAAATCCACTTTCACTTGGGAAATGAACCAGATAATCCATCCAACGTCCCCTTGTGCCTGGACCATGCATTCCACTTCCACTGTGCATGAATAGTGTCAAATTAGAGATCATAATGATCAAAGAAGCTAAGCCAGATGCACTAACATTTGTTTGACATATAAACCTTGGAACATCCCCATCGAACTTATCAAAAGTGAAAACTCTGGGAGTTCTCTTTTATTCTGAATTCACATCCCCCCGCCCCACAAATAAACACCCTGCAAAAAATATGAATATGCAGTTCTGCCTTCTCAGAAAATTCTTCTCCTTCCTTCACACCGAACAGAAAACCAAGCTCACCAGATCCCTTGTCTTGGCAGCCCAACACTAACGACACATCATATATTCTGGTTTAATCAATAATCATATTCCCAGCCTCTAAAGAGTTCAGAACTAAGCATCCAGAATGTTCCCAATCTCGTAAAGTGGGACCAAATCAAATTTGCTCATAGAACTCTACACTGGCTCCTGGATATAAGAATTAAATTCATGTTCTAGTGTAATACCTCCAAAGTGTAATGGGGAAAAGGTTCTTTATATGTGTAGAATCTTACACCTCCCTCTATTCCCATTGGAGACCAATGCTCAAAGTTTGTCTATTGATTCAATCTCCTTTCCTTAAAGGGGATGAAACATAGGACAGATCTCTCGATTTGCATGTACTTAGACTCTGGGATACCCTTTTTTTCCTACAGAGCTGAGCCTATCTACATGAAGTTAAATAAACCTCTTGAAAAAGGACCTTTTCAGACTTACCTTCAACAGAGATTGTTTAGGAACAAGGGTTCTGCTCTGGAATATCAGACACAGTTAATAAAACACATGACTACATGCTAAGATCCCCTTCCAACAATCACTTTGTTTTCCCTACCTGCTAGTGTTCTGCATTTACTAATAGGCAACGTGTAGCACTAAACTCAAATGAATCCATTAAATAAATAAATATGTATAACTGGAGACTAAGCGGGTCATTTGAGATACTCCAAGCAACCCTGACTCCCCCTTTAGCAGACTGCCCTCCATATTTTGAAAATTCCCCGCTGCTCTGGAACGACATTTCTGACAGAAGCGCTTCGCCTACACTGTGTTAGCTGTTTCATCTGAAATTCACTGCCCTATGGGCCCCCATATCATGATGGCCTGCACAGCATTCTTTAGCTTTCTCAGAAACAATCCCCAAACCTAAGGGCATGTTTCTGAGACACAAATAATCAATGATGCTCGGGTTCAGGGAGTTATCTCCCTGCATGTGATTGATTATTTTTCCTGTCAGAAAACCTCCGTACTTTGCATGGCGATGCCAGGTTGGAAATATCTGCATCAGAAGGCACACTTTAAATAGGGTGAGTCTTACAATACATTGTCCCATAGGTATAACTGTAACTTTGGCAGGGTATGCCCCCTAATTTACGGGGGAGGGCTTCCTCTTCAACAAACATAAAATGGCTCTAAAGGCCCTAATCTAGAGAAAGGTGGTAACAGGCACCTCTGTATAAAATACCAGGATTCGCACCCACTTCTTATGCTTCACCGCAATATGAGGGTCATGGATTGCAGACATGTTATAGGGAGCTGTGTGGTTTTATGAAAATATGCACCAATTTTCTAAACATATTCTCAGTTATCACCTATGGTATTTGAAATTATACTCTCTGCCATAGGCATAGTGAAATTTCTATTATCAATTTATTAGGGGTGCAATTGCACCAATAGATTCTTTATAATTGGGCTGCCAATGAGGCAGTGGTACGTTCCACAAAATTTCATAGGTAGTGGAATACCTTGTTGGTGGCTGCACTAACTTGGGGTGTTATGGGTAGGGCAGAGTCAAACAAAGCTCCAAGATTTTGTGTCTTCTTCCTTGCCACTGGTAGGCCAATAGAGTTTGATTACTGGAACGGTAACAGTGAAGGATTCACTGGGCCAAGTTCAGCATCTCTGTTTTCTGACCTCTAAGACAGAGATAGCTGAACTTTATTTAGTGCTGGGAATCTTTCAGGCAGTTTAAATGTCTGTGAGGGTCCCTGACACTTGGCTGTTGTTTGCATACATATTAATGTCAATGAGATGAGCTAGCAAAATGATGGTTAATGGAGTGTGTATGGTGAAAAGGATCAATGAGTTGACCGGTCCATGTAGGGCCTGCAGTTAATGCTCTTAATGTCTGAAAGGTAGCAAAATATTTTGACTTGATAGGTGTGATTGCACAAGAAATGTTTGAACCAGACTAAATCAGTTCTGTTGACTTAAGCATGTGTAATCAAGCAATCTAGCAGCACATTGTGGTGAGTAGCTTCAAAAACGACCCTGGCCTATTATAATCAGTGCTGGTCTGGCTCGTGTGATGGAGGACAAGAATTTCCTCTTCGATGGCTAACAGCAGTATTTATATCCCCTACGATGGTTGTAGTTCTGGGAGTAGGAAATTATCAGGTTATTGTTCTCTATTTGCAGGAGGAGTTGTGTAGTCACTGTTGAGTCTTATGCCTGTGATGGAAGGATGTAGATGAAGCAATATTTAGGTTGTTTTCCTGGAAAAAGGTTTGACATTTTCAGGAGTGCGGTGATGATAACTTGCTTGGATTTGTGAAGGAAAGCAAAGCATTAACAAGGCTAATTATTGTGGTGATAAAAAACAGGACGGCTTAAGTTGCTGAAAGCTGTTTTTGAAGGAACAGAGCATCTTGATGACATGTCATTCTTGGACACGGTTGGAGTGGGCTTAGTACAACCAGAGTTATCTGGTAGCATTGAGTTTGACATGATAGGTTTGTATTGCTAATTAGAGCTCCTGATAAAGGAAAGGCAAGGGTCCACTCTCCAGGCTAATGTTTGGCACCTGTTAAATAGGGCTCTGCCAAAGGGTATTGGAAGGTGCTTGATAGAGCTTAGTCACAAAGTAGTCATGAACAGCTTACGTGAAAACCTCCATGTCATCACTTTGGGAGTTCATGTCACCAGGAGCCCTTTCACTTCAGCTTAGAAAGCATAATTCACCATAAAGAGCTGGCTAAATTGTTTACTATTATAGTTTAAGGACTACGATTCACAATAAAATAATAATCAAAGGCATTTATGGCATATTTTACATTCAACATTGGAGACTAACCTTTATTGAATCATTCTCTAGTTATTTATGAGTAGCTGATGCCTGCTTATGTTTGGTTAGAATGTGCTCCCCTCACCTCTCTGGTCAGAACTATGCCCCTAAGAACTGGGTAAAAGATAAGTATTGAACAGGGGTGGCCCCTCCATTTGGAGCGGAGGAGCGCTGCCCTCCCCCGCGACCACCCTAAACTAACAATAAAACAAGCATTGGCATAGCCAATAGGTCTCGCTTTTGGGATCTTCTAAGTGTTTAGCCATGCAACACTTGATGTTGTTTAATGAAGGATATTGTGCTGGATAACTAAACACTTACAATGTCCCAAAGGCGAGACCTATTGGCTATGCATTGGGGTGCCTTTTAAGTGTTTAGGTAGAGCTATTGACTTTGCCAATGTTTCTAAGCTGTGCTGTAGAGAAGTGTGGCTGCTGTGCAGCATGTTAAGAAGTTGTAATTAAAAAGTGTAAGAAGCACTGAGTGATGCTGTGGTGTCGTTGAGTGATGCTGTGCTGGCCCCGAGTTATGCTGTGGTGGCGTTGAGTGATGCTGTGGTGGCCCTGAATGATGCTGTGGTGGCCCTGAGTGATGCTGTGGTAGCCCTGAGTGATGCTGTGGTGGCCCTGAGTGATGCTGTGCTGGCCCCGAGTTATGCTGTGGTGGCGTTGAGTGATGCTGTGGTGGCCCTGAATGATGCTGTGGTGGCCCTGAATGATGCTGTGGTGGCCCTGAGTGATGCTGTGGTGGCCCTGAGTGATGCTGTGGTGGCCCTGAGTGATGCTGTGGTGGCCCTGAGTGATGCTGTGGTGGCCCTGACTCATGCTGTGGTGATGCTGATTGATGCTGTGGCGCTGCAGTGATGCTGTGGTAGTGCATAGTGATGCTGTGGTGTTCCTGAGTGATGCTGTGGTGGTGCTGAGTGATGCTGTGGAGAAGGTGAGTGATGCTGTGGTGAAGGTGAGTGATGCTGTGATGGCCCTGAGTGATGCTGTGGTGATGCTGATTGACGCTGTGGCGCTGCAGAGTGATGCTGTGATGGTACGTTCCTGAGTGATGCTGTGGTGTTCCTGAGTGATGCTGTGGTGTTCCTGAGTGATGCTGTGGTGTTCCTGAGTGATGCTGTGGTGTTCCTGGGTGTTCCTGAGTGATGCTGTGGTGGCGCTGAGTGATGCTGTGGTGGCCCTGAGTGATGCTGTGGTGGCCCTGAGTGATGCTGTGGTGGCCCTGAGTGATGCTGTGGTGACCCTGAGTGATGCTGTGGTGACCCTGAGTGATGCTGTGCTGGCCCTGACTGATGCTGTGGTGGCCCTGACTGATTCTGTGGTGATGCTGATTGATGCTGTGGCGCTGCAGAGTGATGCTGTTGTGTTCCTGAGTGATGCTGTGGTGGTGCTGAGTGATGCTGTGGTGAAGGTGAGTGATGCTGTGATGGCCCTGAGTGATGCTGTGATGGCCCTGAGTGATGCTGTGATGGCCCTGAGTGATGCTGTGGTGGTGCTGAGTGATGATGTGGTGGTACTGACTGATGCTGTGGTGGCGTTGAGTGAATTTGTGCTGGCCCTGAGTGATGCTGTGGTGGCTCCGAGTGATGCTGTTGTGGCTCCGAGTGATGCTGTGGTGGTGCAGACTGTTGCTTTGGTGATGCTGATTGACCTTGGTTTGCTTGAATCACTATATCGGAAGTCCTTAAGTACGTTAAGCATGCATGCCGAAATTTTAGGACAGGGACGTGGGAGATGATCCCGACAGGGGCTTGAACCAAGATATTGTGCTGCCATGAACCCAAATGGAAAACAAATAAACGAGGGACTTTTGCAACGGTGCGGTGTGGAAGCGAAAACATAAATACACAAGGGACTTTTGAAACGTGTGCGGCAGGGTAACAAAAACAACAAGGAAACCCCTGCTACACATGACAATAGGCTGAAAGCCTTCAGAAATAGATTTCGAAATGTATAAAAATGTGTGGAAGCTAGATCATTTTAAACAACTCCCAAAAACGCATTTGTTCCTGGTGCAGTCAAAGACCCAAATCAAGACTTTGCATTGAATGAGATAATAGTCAGCATTTTATTGGTGCAGGTAAATCTTGTGGACCGGAGCAAAATAAGCAAACATCTGAACTAGCCATACTAAGAATATAGCAAACTGAATAAATAAAAGAGCTATTCTCTGCAAGTGTTATAGGACTTTATATCCTGACAGGAAGACGGCCGAGTCAAATAAACGAAAGGCATCTGTCCACAGAGTGTAAACACATCTTAACCTACCAGATGTGTGATATTTCAAATGTCACCTAGGCACACCTTCTAAAGTTAGAACGTTTTACAAAGTTATCAAGTGACCCAAGTTATTACCAAGTAGAAGCACGTTGCTCAGCAAAAAACGGGGATGGTGGAAAGGATATGATGCAACCAAGTTACTGAATGTACATCTGTAACTATATGTCTGTAACTATAAATACTGCCAGTATGGTTACAACCTTAAAATCAAGTGGAGCTCATCCGCCTTCACCGGCTCCTGGTTGTACTCTGCTGGTTAACCCAAGCACTCCTGCGGCACACTTTTCCATGACAGCTAGCGGTTCAAGATCAACACGTGGTGCATTCTGGGAGAGGAGGGTTAGAGTGTGGGTGAGTAGTGGTTTGGGCTCACACAATGCACACCATTCGCTGGGCATGGCTTCTTAGATCACTCTGTGCAAACCTTCACACCTTTCAATAATTGTAATCACTCTAATGAGCGTAATTACCAATTATGTCATATTATTATGTTTACTTCTCTCAACTAAAATAAATCAGCAATCAGTGCAGCATAACCTCCCTTGCCGCGCAGCAGTAAAATACTGACTGCAGATAGGGCGCTTCAGTGTGCCTCCTGCCTCTTTCTGTATGACTTCTACATGAGGTCTGGTGCCTTCCTCAATTGGCTGAGCACTGAGGCCCAGTGCAGATAAACGCGGCATTAACCCTGTCCTAAAGCATCTTTTACCTCTTTTACTTGTAGTAATAGGCTGTGCAGACTTGATGGATGACCCCCCCGGACTGATGAAGAAAGGTTAAGTGCCACCCAGGCTAGGGTTTCGCTTTAAAGACGCCTTACTGTTTTTAAAATGTTCCTGTATCAACTTGCCCTGTTGCTCTCAATTTAGTGCCCGTGTGCGCGCGGGCTCAGAGCGCCGCAGTGTAATGGCAGCAGGCTACGGCGTCTCAGAAGGACGGGCAGTCACAGCGCCGTGAGGAATGTTTAAGCTGAAAGATAGACTTCATCAAAGAGTGTCACTTTGTCCTCTCGAGATGGCCTTTGCACCTCATTAAAGCCTGAAAAAGTGTTCATAAAAACCTGACTGTATCGGCACATAAAACACCTGATGCAGTTAGCTGTCTCTGATCTCTTATTCCTGGCCACTCTGACAAACAATGAAGCCCTTTTAGGGATCACGCTGTCTTTAATCGTGTTAATTTCTGTGAACAGTTTATTAGGGATACGCTGTGTCCAATGGTGTACTGCACAGAAATGCTAGCACACCACGGGTTGTTAATATTTATTCTTCTGTATGGTATGTCAGTCCTAAATGTCAGTGTTGTTGGGTTACGCCTGAACTTACAGAGCAGTAACGAGTAGTTCAGAAACTCGAGGGTATGTGGCTGGAAGGCTGTGATCAGGTTGAGAAAGTAGAATATATTCACATTCTGCACAACCTTAACGAGGCTATTGCAGCAGAAAACAAGCATTTGAAGGCACGCGCGGGGAGGAGGGGGGGCGACGCGAGTGGTGCGCGCGCGCGCCACAGCGAGACATCTGGTTTTAATTATCGCGCCCATGTCAGGGCACGATAATTGAAACCACATGGCGCCCCTGCGGGTAACCGCAGGGAAAAGGCCATAACGCACGAGCGTCTGGTCAGCTTTTTCAAACCCCCTACATAAAGTCTTCGCCAGAAGCAGCGCTTGCGCGCTACTCTAAGCTCGACCTAAAAAGGGTTTTAAACCTGTTTTATTATCGTTTTATTTTAATTCCTCCGACCCTCCCCCAGGACTCTGATGAGTCTTGGGGGCGGGTCCAGGGGATGACACTGTGGTGGGGGAGTGGTAATGCAGTCCCTTCACAGCACATGACGGTATGGACGGCTGTCTCAGGCCAGCCAAACCGTCATGAGCAGTGAAGCTCTCTCCAGTCCCAACTATGTTGCTGGGGCTGGATAGAGCAGGCACAGGCTCCCAGTCTGCCTAAGAGAACAAAGTCCCAACACTCAGGCCAATTGGCCGCAGTGCATTCTGGATGCCTGTGCCCAGTAGTAGCCTGGAGGGGCGTGATGCAGCGGGCGGTGACAGCGATGATCAGGTAAGTTTTTTTATTATTATTTTGTCCCCAAAAACACCGCCCCCCCCCCACAGCTCCCTCCTCCGGCCCGCCACTTTGGCAGGGGACGGGTCACCACTGGAATTGAAAGTTCACCTCTCTTACGATTTGGAAAGAACATCTCTACCATTAAGATGGCCATAATCATTGGGACCAATTCACAAAGGCATTCATGAGTACTTGAACTAGCACTGATTCACATAGTTATAAATGCCTTTTTTGAACTGGCCCCGAAATGTCCATCTCGTTATTAGCAAAAGTGCAAACAGGGCAAAGCCCTTTCTTTTTGTGCTACTTGTATATGAATATTCCCTGTATATACACATTTTTAATGATTTGCGGCCAATTCACAAAAGCATTTAAGACTATGTGAAATAGTACTATAGGAGTACTGTTGTAATGTCAAATAATCTTAGAAAATGCATTTTTATTGTATTAACATAATAGTATGTTCCTGCCCTTCATCTCCCCCTTTCCTTTATCATCAGTTGGTGTATTCCACAGTTGGTAGTGCAGCCTGCATTCGAATGGTGATGATGTTAAAGTTCTAGTCTGCCAAGCAGGCGACAGATTGTGAGGTGATGGTGGAGAGAGGAGACACATAATAAAAACATGTGACATCTGATCTTGCCTGCAAGTACTATTGCACGTACGCATGCATGCATTTGTGAATTGGCCACAAAATGTTCCATCCGGGATTGGCAGAGAATAAGAGGAAAGCACACTAATACATTCCAGGAAGATGATATTCCTCCAGAATTTTATTAAGATACAAGTGAGCTTCAGAACATAAATGCATAGTTAGCATATTTGAAATAACAAAACTTAGTGTTACTATGCTAAAGTTCCTGTAAAGTCTGTAATAATCTTGGTAACTTAACGACCCCTGACGCAGATCAGTAAGCGCTATATTTTGACCACTTCCATAACATACTATATGCAGAGGTAGGTGAACCTAAACATTAATGTGCCGCCTTTCTTTGTCTTTCTACAGTTGTATGGGATGTGTTCTTGCAATGCTTAGCGCACATTGCCAGATGAGGCTCGAAAATGCTAAGTCTGCCTCTCTAGACGATGTAAACCCCATGGGCAAATATTACATTTGTCATGCGGCTGCTACAATGGGGACCTTTTCTGGCACAGGTGCTGTAGGCTGATTTGTATTAAGTTAATTACAAGACACTGTCTATCCAGCAGACACAATTTATTATATTATTCAAAGACGATACCCGCGAATAAATTTAAGGGTTGCGCTAGCGCAAAGTGTTGCGAGCGTTGTATCAACGGATGCATTTTTCTGAATGTTGGTGTGAAATTTTGCTTGATGAGAAAGGTATATTCAGGACTCGTAATTATGCACTTAATTTTAATTCTTGATGAATTGCAAAGGGGAATTATAAAATAGAGTCATGCATAACATCACTGTATAATTATAAATGATTAACATTTTGTCAGCATCACTTGAATAAAAGAGCTGAGTCGATAATTTCAATTGTGAGTCTGTGATTTGCATTCAGAGCATGTGAGACTCTGTTGCATAATTTTTGCGACATTTTCATTTTATCCTCTTAAATTGTGATATGCTGTTCTTGAAGAAAAGCGCAGAAAAACAGAACAAAAAAAACACAGCTAAAGTTTAGCATGCAATAATGAAAGTGGCCTTTACCATGCACTAAATTAAAGTGGCAAAAATGAATGTAAGCAAAATAGACATTGCAGAAATATAAACTATAAAAACAGATGAAGTTAGAAATGAACTTGTGGTCGTTTGAAGGATGCTTTTATATAAGGCACAAATATGATCAGATGAATATACAAACACCAAACGTCAGAAAAATAAAGGAACAAACCAGCAGATTATCAAATGTACGAATATTTCATTTTCACACATATGATCATTTGCTCCTCCTGCGCAGGAGGCTGAGTTCCACCATTACAAATGTCAAGTACAAATCATTTTCTTTAGAAAATGTTCTTGAGAAGATACTCATAATTCTCTTTTTCAATATAAGCTCTGAGCATGCAGGCAGGGAGACAAGTTACACACACTTTGTAGTGCATAATTATAAATGTCAGAAACAGCTACTAAGGCAGATCATAGGGCTAGAAGGCACACCTAATTGAGCCATGCACACCCTTAACCAATAACACAGCAAACACATTAGTCCTTGGTGGGGTCACCCTTTAGGCTGTTTCCTGAGTATTTTGTTGTCACACAGCAAACTACAGTGGAGCCAACAAGGCATGCAGAGGATTTTAAGGTAAATTTCTACTGAATAATTTGAAAGAAATGTTACAATAATACTCAAACAATAAAATTAATCAAAACAGACATACAGATTAAAAAATATCAATACAAAAAAGGATTAGACTCGTCCACACATAACAAAAACAATTACTCATAGTCAACCCTTCGACCTGCCAGCTTCTCAATTTATTAAATGTACCTATTTGGCGATAAAGGCAGCCATTGTTCAACTATATACAGATAGCTCTTGACCCTATTGATCACACAGTACCCCCATTCAAACAAAATAAAATTGTCGCATTTACAGTTCTAACGCCCTTGTTTCTAATATTAGTTTTATATACGTAATTCCTAAATCAAGAACAGCAAACCATATAAACGCAATGTAATTAAGGGCCTCCTCAGCTGACAGTGAAGGCATACAGAATGAACCACAGCTGATGTGTTGCTAGAGCTCCTGAATTGCAATAACAGTGAGTATAGCATTGTAACATGCAAGAACTCCAATTTATCAGAGGAGATAAGATTCTAATCTATATAAACTTGTCCTCGAGGAGTTTAGTAATCAATTTCCTAAGATGAAAAAAGTTGTAGTGGAAATGCGTCCGTATCTGTGTTGAACAACTTAAGACTTATTACCTTTCTTAGGGCATGATTTAGAGTTTGGCGGTCGAGGCACTCCGTCACGACATTGACAGAGTAAAATTTACTCCATCAGCGTAAAACTTCCTGTGATAGCTTAAGGAGGTTTGTGCCGTCAAAAGTAGGGCCTTCACTCAGACAGGCATTGCTCCATTCACCAAACTCTAAATCAAGCCCTTAGTTGAAAACCCTAGGTCTAGGCGTATTCAACGTTAGGGGGTGTCTGCTCAGTAATTTTCTAACACAGGTCATTACTACGGTATTCAATACCAAATTATACTCACTCAAATAAGTGGGTGAGCCAAACAGTAATGTAGACTGAAGCCTGTCCTTAAATATGATTAAGGCAGTCCAATGAGATTGTTCCCTAAAATTATTTATAAACTTTTCAGTCCATAATTGAGATTGAGACATCATTGCCGAGTTGCGGCCCGTCTGTATGGGCTGAGGGGCCACACCACCCCCTTTTTTTTCCAGGCAAGAACAGTGTCTGTCAAGCCTGACAGACACTCTTCTTATTCAGGTCAGGCAGCCTGGAGCTAAACATGCGATAAGTACACAGACTCCAGATCGCCTGAGCTGAACTTTGCCAGGCTGAGGATTTCACAGCCCTGTGGGTGTGACCTCCTCAGCGTGGAAAAAGTGCCTTGAGGCCCTCTCCCTTATAATTAGAGGGGAGGTGTCACTGGTTGCCTCAGACCTGGGCACTTCAGTTTTAAGCCCTGCAGTGCCCAGGGCCAATTGTCAATCCGTGACACCTCGTCACAGAGTGGGGTGGGGTCAGCAGTCTCTGTGATGAGTGAGGAACTGCTGCCTTCTTTCATTTGCTGAATGGAAGACAGCAGTCCCAACCCTCTTGGGACCTCCGAGGCTTCCCTCTCTACAGTGAAGGTAAGTTTTATGTGTTTTTTTATTTTTGGTGCGTGCGTGCATGTGTTAATACTGGGGGGCCTTTTCGTATGTATATTTTAGCATTCGCGAAACCATCTTGTAATCTGGATGCCACTTTGTATTATAATCAAAACTGCTGCTTGGTTATTTTCGAGAAACGGTCCTTGGTAAGTTTTATTTCCCGAGGTTGAGCTTTTTCTATTTTCTGTAATTGCAAGTGTCCTCGTTAGTGCATGCCTTTCTTGTTAGATGGAGCCCTTCTCCCACCTGTCTGGTGGGGAGGATAGGCCAGACGACCTTGGGCAGTAGATAGCCTGTGCCCGGCTGCAGAATCGAAACTTATGTTCTGTACCCCCATTGTATTACAACACCTGCTAGTGTTTTTCCATAGTAGGCGGGCCTTTGTTGACTTCGCAACGTACATAATGTAATTGTATGCTTACAGGGTTCAGTCCCTCGACAGCCATCCCAGGAGGCTGGTCAGACTGGGCTCCGCTGCAGTGTAATTTCAATAAATCTCTGGTTTCTATTCTCTACTGTCTGACCGACTCTTCACTTGTAGGAAGGCAGAGCAGGTGGTCGTGAGTGACCCAAGTGGCCCTTTTCAGGTCACTTCCTTCAGTTGGCGCCCGAACAGGGACTCCATTGTGTGACCTCATCCTCGCCCGCGGACGGGTGAGGAGGACGGGGCCACGTTGGGTCGGATAGGCGGATCGGGGGACCCCTGCACGATAGAGTTTTGTACTCGCAGCTGCCCGGCCTGTCTGATCGGGTGGTGCCCTGCCCAGTGGTCATCCCGACTGGGGTCCTGAATGGCAAAACCCTTGGATTTGACCGTTTGGTCTGAAGAGTCGGCAGTGGAGAATAAATTCATTTGACCTGTGTGCACCAGGTGAGCTTGTTTGGTTCTTTGTTGCCATTAAGTTTGTTTGGCGGGTACTTTGGTTGGTCTAGGAATCAGTTTTTGAAATCGCTTGCATTTGATTTTGAAGATTTTTGAAACATGGTACCATTTTGTTAATTTGTAATTGATGCAATCCATGGAAGCGATTTTTGGTAAAGGTATGAGTGTATTTTACTAATTGTGTGGTGCATGTGTTTCTTTGTGTGAACAGAATGCCTTGTTGGAGTAAGTTGTGTTGTGTGAGGTGTCGTCGTTGTCCTGCTGATGCTCGACTAGAGGAAAAACATCCTGCATCTGCGGAAGGTACTCCAAATTATGACATGTATGTCGAATACGGTCTTGGCCCCATTATATTTTTCATTATGGCACAAATATACCAGGGACAATGCTGAATTGCAGTGGCCGTCAACGGGCACCTTTGATGAACAGAAATTTAATTATTTGGAAGAATAATTGTTCGCTAAACGTAGCAGGCAGTCGATGTTTGATTATCTTCAGGTGTGGCGGAAGGAAGCTAAACAGAGACGGCTGAGGGCGGAAAGGGAGGCACAGAGGGAGAGAACGCAGACACTGACTCAGAAAGCAGTGGCGCATGATAAAAAGAAAGTGGAGAAGGGTATAGAATGTGCAGATAGGAGGTTTCGATTGCAATAAAATAAGCTGTATGTTGCTACAGAGGAGGCAGACACTTTTATGGAAGAATTATTGGAAGACAGACCGCCTCCCCATTATGCCCCACATAGAATATATCCTGTTGTTCCACAGCCCTTGTCATCTGCCTCTGCCCCCCCCTGTTCCTGCTGTTTCTGGTATTGATCAAAGTGCTTTGGTTCCGGCATCACCAACTTCTTCTTTGGCTCAGTCCTCCTGTCACTCCTGTTGTTATGACGTCACTTTCTCCTTCACAGACACTTACTACTCAGCTGTTGACCTTGATGCCCCCCTCTTCGATCACTGTGCGTTCCCCTTTTCTTACTCCTACCCCCTTGCTAGATGCCGAGACACCGGTGCGTGGCCAGGACGATGGAGCTGGGGCAGTTACAAAGAAGCGATTAGGACGGGTGTTGATTCGGTCTGATGTGGGGGATATGGAAAAAAATATGGTGGCCAATCAGGCTACCCAGTGGGCCTGTAGTCCTATTTAGGGTGTTGAAGATGTTTGGAGTGTGTTGAAGGATTATGAGCCATTTGTTCAGCAGCATGCCCTTAAACATATGTCGGCCACTTTGATTGGACTATGGGAACAGTGTTTTAAAGGTGTTGCACCCCAGGCTGTTTACGATATTAGGGACCAGGTATATGCCGCGGGCATGGCTCCCAATGAGGTTTTTGCTAGTGTTACCATACTGATTGGATATCGAGGTAGATTGCATCAAAAATCCCCGACGAAATATCTCAGTTCCCAATGAGGGAAGTTCACCCCGTTTTTCACCTGGAGATACCAGAGTTACGTGATCAGCACGATCAAGTGACTAGACAACGAGTAGAGGCCCGTTTTCAAGAACAATGGGTTTATACTCCATGGAAGAGGAGTGAAGTTCTCGCAATTAAGGCCCAGTTGCCTGACCCCAGGAAAAATCCTACTGCTTACTATAAAGAGTTGAAAGAGGCTGCTGCATCAAAAGTAATGACGTTGGCAGATATCGAAATGTTTTTTGGCTTATTGGTACCAGTGGATATCTGGCGACAGTTGCATACTCAAAACCATGTCCTAGAATTGGGTGGTACTTGGGACGAGATTAGGGCGTGGGATAAGGAGAGGAAGCCTGGTGAAAAGCCTAAAGCTGAGATCTTGGCTTTGCCAGATCCCATCATTACTTATATGCACTCTCTTATTCTACCTCGGAAGGTGGATTGGGTTAAGCTAGCCGCATGTCGTCAGAAGAAAGATGAGAGTGTGTCTGATTTTTTTACTCGGTTTGAAGGTGTGTTTTGGGATTTTAGTGGCCAGGATTTGTCTTTGGAAGGGGGTATCAGATTGTTTGTTAACAGATTTGTCACAAATGTGTTACCAGAGATTGCAACACAGGTGCAGGCTGCTGAGAGCACGTGGACTACTTCTACCCCTTCGGTGATATTGAGTATGGCTCAGTATTATGAGCATAGAGAGAACGAGGAGAAAGAGAAGGTGGAAAAGAAGATGAAGGAGCTGAAGACTAAGGTACTGATGCAGAAGGCATCCGGGGGGCAGGGACGGGGTCGAGGTATTGGACCGGCTAGGCAGCTTCCTCGTACGAGCCGAAATGCTGTACCTGTGGGCCCAAATCATTGTGCGTATTGCAAGGAGGAAGGGCACTGGCGTAGCGAGTGCCCGGTTTTGCTGCAAAAGGTTGCGGCTCCTAGAGGACGGGGAGAGAGAGGGCGAGGACAGGGAGCAGCCAGTCAGGGTGAGTATCAGGCTACTGGGACATCATTGGGCCGTTCTGATCAGAATTACTTTGATGACGTTCGGGGGCAACAGTATTATCATCATGATTATGATTTGGATGAGGTGACGGGGATGTCTTACAGCTAGGACAGCCAAGGACAGGGTAAGGGACCAGTTCCGATACCTGTAGATCAGCATGGACCTTATATTAGTGTGGATTTGCAGGGCTCGGAAAATAAATTTTGGGTGGATACAGGAGCAATGAATAGTTCTGTTTCGAGGTCACTGGTCCCTGGGGCAGCCCTGTCTGGCCATAACAATGTTTCGGTTGGCTTTTCTGGCTTTGACTATAGGCCCCTTTACCGTTGAATCGCCGTTTTTACTAACATCAAATTGTGGAGAGAATTTGTTGGGGTTAGACCTGTTGAAGAAGTTACACGCTACTATTTACTGATCTCCGGATGGTGTCCATTTGACAATGGGTCTGAGTGTGGATAGTACTATACAATGTTTGTCTAAAGATGCCTCTCGCCCAGTTGAGTTTAAGGATGTTCCATCTACGTTGTGGGCTACAAGTGATACGGACGTAGGACTTTTGCAGATACCTCCAATTTCTATCCAGGTTAAAGAAAATGCAATATTGCCTCGTATCCCTCAGTATAAAATTTTGCACGCAGGTGAACAGGCGTTGTTGTGCATAATACAAGATTTGATTCAGTCAGGAGTTGTAGAGGAGACAGCGACAAATGTGTGCAATAGCCCCATCCTTCCTGTTCTCAAGAGGCCACCTCCGGGTTCTCCTGATGATGTTGCTAATGTTTATCATTTTGTGATTGATCTGCGAGAAGTTAATAAATTGTAGTCCCTCAGTTCCCCGTGGTCCCTGACATTACTGCTCTTTTGACTATGATTCCTTCTTCTGCCAAATTCTTTTCTGTTATTGATTTGAAAAATGCTTTCTTTAGCATCCCCGTTCATCCAAACAGCAGGCACCTCTTCGGGTTCTCCCTGGCAGGTTGTAGTTTTAGATTTTGTTGAGTTCCCCAGGGCTATACTGAGAGTCCTAGCATATATAGCCAGGCTTTGAAGGGTCAATTGGACTCCCTTACCCTTCCCTCAGGTAATGTATTGCTACAGTATGTGGATGATCTTTTGATTGCGTCTGATACTGAATTAGGATGTAAAGCAGCTACAG